>CM056194.1:27225855-27896855 GCA_029692085.1 Gymnothorax javanicus | reverse complement strand
CATATGGTGTGGGACACTTGCTTGTTTTAAAAAGCACCATGAATATGGTGCACCAAAAGCACCAAAGTATATAAAGGTTTTAGAGCAACATATGCCCCCCTCCAGATGACATCTATTCCAGGGAGGGCCTTGTGTATTTTAGCAGGACAATGCAAAACCACATACTGCAGCTATTACAACAGCATGGCTTCGTAGTAGAAGAGTCCGTGTGCTGAACTGGCCTGCCTGCAGTCCTGATCTTTCACCGATTGAGAACATTTGGCGCATAATTAAACGAAAAGTCTGTCAAAGGAGACCCAAAACTCTCCAGCAGCTGGAAGCCTGTATTAAATAAGAATGGGATCAAATTCCAAAGGCTAAACTCAAGAATCTTGTCTCCTCCATGCCCAGACGCCTCCACTCTGTGTTGAAAAGAAGAGGGGATGCTACACCATGGTAAACAGGCCCCTGTCCCAACTTTTTTGAGACCTGTAGCAGCCATCAAATTTGAAATGAGCTCATTTGCTGGATAAAATTGCAAAATTTCTCAGTTTCAACATTTGTTTTGTTATCTCTGTTCTATTGTGAATAAAATACTGCCTGGTGTGATTTGAAAGTCATTGCGTTGTAATTTTATTCACAAGTTACACTTTGTCCCCACTATTTCGGAATTGGGGTTGTATAAATAGAAAAATCGAACAGCAGGCAATGCTCAATACACACTCCTCTTGTATAACCATCGTAAGCGGCAAGACACAATAGGACACAAAGCGCCATGCGGAACATCAGATGACAAACCTCGGGTTGCTGTTCAACGATGTGGCTGCAGCAGCCCGTAACGCCAGTGTTCTGACAAACCGAGCTGAACCGGATAAACAGTATTAATAAAGCATACAAATCCTTAGTGAGCCGAAATGTGCATTATACTGATGTACAAATAATACCTCAAGAGGTAGCAATTTTGAAACTCAAGTTTGATTGGTTTTGGACACTTACACGTCTGACAACACAGATACAAAGGGCTTAGTTTTACTGCCACCCGTGCACACGCAATCAATCCGTGAAGCAACTGAGCCATCGTGCTTTCTACCCAATGATGTAATTTGATGCATTATAAAATTTTTTTTTTTTTTTTTTTTTAAAAACACCAGGAGTTGAAGCACCGTGAGAAGGTGGGTAGAACTCGAGATAACATGGCGGCGGTGACATCACAGCAAGTTCACAAATTTCAAGCTTTATCTCCACAATATTTAAAAAGCATGAAGCAAATCAAAACCATGCAAAAAATGCATAAAACAATGCACAAAGTACATCCATTAAATATTTCAATGGGAATAACAGGCAAATTGTAGTAATTCTGCTAATGAATTGATATTAATAGGCCTGAGACAAGGCAAATGCAGTTAGGTCCGCAATCCACCAAACCTTAGAGCTTGTTCGAGCAAAACTCAGATCGAACATGAGCAGGCGATCCATATGATGGCATGCTCGTGAACTCAGGTAGAAGTAGAGTCAAACAATCGAATTAAGCCAAGCAGTTTGAAACCAAGTCGCTTGACCAAAAAGTAGCATCCGTCCCAGAGGTTGTTTACAGAAGTTTCAATTTGCCATCTCTAAATACTTCATTGTAGCCCAGTAAATTAGGTCCAGCAGGAAGGCCAAAAGTTATCATTGGTTATCATTAATCAGTTATCATTTCAGGCAAGAACGCGATTCGATATAAGGGTTCCGATAAAAGCCATGAGCTCGTTCAGTGCCACGGTAAGACAACGTTCACTATGCGCTTTGTTAGGCTTGCAAATCGTATATCCTGACCGTGCGAAGAAACTAGCAAGTAACGTGTATATAAAGAAAAACAAATGACAATCGTTAATTCCTCGATAAGCCGTTTGTTAATTAGGGACCGGTCATCTGTGCCAAGATCATATTTATCTTACTGCCCGTGGTCGTGCTAACGGCAAATTGATTGATTAGTGAATGACACTCGAGTCTCATCACAAAAACTCCTTCCTAAGCTTTGCTTATCCAGGAGTAAAAAAACGAGGAGAAACTAGCAGCTGGGGTAACTTCACAAAATGCGATATTACTGCACTGCAAGTACAAGCACTGCCACGACTTCCATGAAATGTTTGTACTCCCACACACACTTAGGACAGTACCGCAGTACAGTTTCTGCATTTTTAAAGCATCCACATGCTTTTTCGACACCCAGAAAAGACCAACTTTCGAACATTGGCGATTCACATTAAGTGAGCAGATCGCAATTCTTGCTGTGGAAGAAATTATTCAGCTACCGACAATGGCCCTCATTTATCAAACTTGCGTAGGATCTGGTGTAGATTCTGGTGTAAATATCAGCGTTCGCCAAGTGTCACGTCTGATTTACTAAAAGTGTGTACGTCGCTGTAAATCTGGCGGCTGGGACCATCGTAATTTACATGACACGCCCCCATAAATTCATGCTCCGGGAGGCATAGTCCTGCCCACTTTACGACATTGACTATCGAAAGACGGCAAAGAAGAAAGAACTTCACTGAGGAGGAAATATAAATTATCACGTCCGAGTTGGAGAAAAACAAAATAATTTTTTAGGAAGCCTTAAGAGTGACATAAAGGGAGGCCAGAAGGCTGCAGTTTGGAAAACTATTGCTGCTGCGGTAAACACCGTTGGGGTGGTAAACCGGGGCACAGCAGAAGTTTGATTCAATTCATTAATAAATCGAAGCGACTATTCACACTTATTTAAGTGCGTCCACGCACAAAAATTGATCGAAATTTGCGGTAGACGCACTTATAAGTGTGGCCAAGATGCACATTTCTCAATTGCCCACACTTAGGCCTATTTTAAGTGTGTCCAAAGCTAAACATTTTTTCTTGGGCAAACTTATTTTAAGTGGTACTTTCTATAAGCGGCACTGGAATGGTCATCAACTGGCGCACCTATAAGTGTGGCCTAGAAAAAAATTCAGCATTGGCCACACTTATAAGTGCGAACAACATCGGCCTTAATAAATTCAATTTATAGATCCATGATATTTCATGTTATATATAGCCTACAAAATTGACAATCCAAATGCTTTACATGTAGGTTAAAAAAGTGGTCCGATTTTGAGATCGCCACCAAAAAACGGGTTGCAGCGCTCAGTTGCAGTGCTCAGGCGCAGCAGCACACGGAACGGTGGAGGCCAACCAGACTCGAACCTCCAGCGGTCACCGTTCGAGGATCGCGTGGCAGCAGGGCTCGCCCTCAATCTTAGGAATACGAGGCGGTGGGGACATGGATGAGTCTCCACCGCCTCGATCAGAGCTGCATGAGGTCAATTATTAAAATACAGTCTGCAGTGATCACTCTTCATTGTAGTACTTTTATTAGTATTACTCCATGACATTTTATTGGGTGCCACACAAAATGAGCAGCCACTCGTCACTTTCCCAGAGGAGATCTTCCCTGTGCCGAAACTTCCTCTCACATCGGACATATAAGCTTATTCCTCTAACAATAGAAGATCTAGGCTACCATGGTCAAAATGTGATCACGGTCAAAGTGTCCGTAGGTCTATATATACTGAGCAACAAAAGAAATGCAAGTTAGCTCGTTAGTTAATGTACACTTATGGTTACTCAGTAATAAAAAATAAAAATTGAAAAAAATTGATGAAACGAGTGTAAAGGTGCACGCGCTAGTAATAATTTTGATTTTCTAAAATAATTACGCGCAAACTTATTTTCCAGTCTGCATTTAATTGACTTGCGTTTCTTTTCTTGTTCAGTTTCTGACTGGATGAGCATCTGACATACCACACTGCATCTCTGCCAAGCCACACATTGCGCTTGATCAAATTGATTTTAAGTGTCAGCCGCCTGGCCTGACAAGCAGGTTGTCTCAAAATATAAGTTTAATTAATTTCTCAACACAGGTGTTTTATTTATATATTTAGCCTATTTACCTATTTATTCATTTTACTAATAGCAACAACAGCATGACGTCCGCATCGCTGCATATGGTTTATTATTCATTTTGACAGCTGCACTCGTTCGTGCATGTTGTTCGCTGGTTTCAAATCTGCGTACACCTGGTCAGACCTGGCGTGAGATTTTTGCGGACTGTTTGCTCACGTTCACATTGATAAATGCCGATCCTTGCGGAAGATTTGGCGTACACCCATTTTTTTGGTGTGCGCACGTTTGATAAATGAGGGCCAATGAGTGTGCTGCCTTGCCAAGCGAAAACTGGAATTGTCAGCATTCGTGGTCGCATCCGGATTAGCATGTGCTGCTCTAAATTTATGGTTTAACAAATCACACCAATTTCACCAAAGATTCCCTCAACAAACACATAGGGCAATGTTTTTGAAACAAGCCACTTTTTAAGACAAGTAAGCTTTGCGCAGGCTGGCCTTCATAACCGAGCACTTCCAGGGTAGCAGAATAGTTAGGGCAAGCATGACATCATAGACCAAGAGCAACATGAACTCCACCGAGGTGCGGTAGCCAAAATAAACATTGTTATGGAGCAGCGATAATGTATACCACGAACCTTATAGCAGGAGGATCTGCTCAGATGCAAGCGATAGCTGAGCTTGCGTGCCAAGGAACAGCTACTCGGGAAGGCAACCTTAATTAAGCCCAACATATTACCGGCTAAGCAATCATGTGATGCGAAGTCAGATGACAGTCAAATGCACTCAGGTGACACTCCAGGAGGTAGCACCTCCTACGTTAAGCAAGCTTGACTCCGTGGCCTATCAGAATTTCCGTCAAAGCTCCATTTCTTTAAAAAATCTTAAAAATAACTTGCCAGAGATAGATTTTGATTCCATAGGTAGGCTATAGGAAGACAATGGTCAATGAGGTCCTAAATTTCGCATAATTGCAGTCCAGAGATGGTTTGTTTGGCAAAGGCAATGTTGTAATACTCTATTTGAGCCTGTCCTCTGCCAAAATACTCCCCCAAGGTCATTTGTATAAGCAGCTTATTACAACCTAAAGTAGGGGTCACCAACCCTGTTCCTGGAGAGCTACCATCCTATAGGTTTCTGCTCTACCTCCTATTCAGCACACCTGATTCAACTAATTAGCTACTTAACAAGATCACGAGCTGGGCAAGTAAGTAGCTAATTAGTTGAATCAGGTGTGCCGAATTGGAGATAGAGCAGAAACCTACAAGATGGTAGCTCTCCAGGAACAGGGTTGGTGACCCCTGACCTAAAGTTATCTTAAACAGTTAAGCAACCTCTCGCGGTCTTGTAAATAATGATAATCTGGTGTCCATTGTCAGCTTCGCTGTCACTAAATCCCTAACCTAACCCGAATCCCAACCCTAACCATATCCCAAACTCTTATTCCAACCCTAACCCTAACCCTAAATCTAAGTCTAACTCTACTCATGCTAACAGAGGGGTCACTAATTTAGGCAATGCTCCTCTGGGTCGTATAACAGGGTAGGAAGAAACAAACGATCTCTTTCAGCCAGGGGCGGACTGGGGCAAAAAAGTGGCCCGGGAATTTGTGCCTGACCAGCCCACTCTCCAGAGGGCAGGAATGGGGAGGTAGTGGCTGGCCGAAAAAATTTCACGTTATTTGACAAAAAAAGTATGTATTTTAACATCATATTGGACTATATTTCCCATAAAACATTGATATTATTAGTTTTTGAGTTTATATAACACCAATTAGTCTACAACAAAATAATTGTGTTTATCTGACACACAAACCCAATGGCTATGCATGTGTGATCTTAGCAGATGTTAACAGGTCACCTAGTCCCCCCACCTCCCATGTACATGTACTTATGTAGCTACATGTGAGTGAACTTATTATTCTATGTAGACAGGGGTTGGGTGGGTAATACCCAAAAACAAACAATCCTGTTTATATTTAAGATCCTATTTACCCGAAAGATGTCCTGAAATAAATTTTATACAATGATGCTGTCCTATATTAAAAACATAACATTGTCAACATATAACTAATGTATTTTACAGAAATATTAGTATTATTTTTACATGAATGGATATGAAAAATAAATGTGACTTTGGGGCCATTTTGGGGCAACTGAATTTTTCAATAAGACCACTGCATTATTTGGACTGATCCATTTCATAGCCTTTTTTTACATAAAGTTACATATTTTACGACCAGACTCGAAAGGGCGTAGAGTAGCTCACTAGCTTCATAACTGCAGAAACTAGGTTGCAAGTTTAATGACAGGTGATTCTGAACGACAGGGTTTTGGAATGGAAAATTTGGAAAGTCTTCCTATATACCAGGACAAATTTAATTTGGCACCGTGAAACAACAAATTAATATGCATCAAATAGAAGGCTAATAACTTATCCATCAGTGGGGTCGTTATGTAAGCTGAAGCAAATTTTGCTCCATTGTCTGCCTCCTTTATTCTCTCAGCTTTCCCGCCTCTCCATTGCTTTCTGGCATTTTTGTCTGTGCTCAGTCGTTGAAACGCGTTTTTAGACTGTAAACACAACAGGGGACAAGCAAGGCCATTAGTCAAACAAATTTCCCAGCAAGCCTGCCTTTTTAAACTTTTAGGATGAAAACAACAAAATTGCATAAATTGGGAATCGCCTAAGCCTAAAAATCGTTTTATATTTGCAAGAAAACAGTTTTTTTTTCGGTCATTTCTATAGCTTAAAGCAAATATGTAAATAAATACAAAAAAATGGCCATGACGTATGACAACCGGAATAGTGAAGTAGAGCCAATAAAAGTGTAATATATAACTGTGACGCTCAATTTCTACATACAATATAGTTCATCCGCCTTAATGACTCTGATCTTGATACCTCTGTAGATCTATTGGCTGACATCCAATCACTTTGTATGTCTTATCTTCAGCATAATAGCGAAGGGCTGATCCCTCGCGCTCATATGCATCTTATTATGGGCTGCTGGTCACTACGCTGTGGGCCGTGTAAGTACTTATGAGTTTATGGCGGTTTTTTCCGGGTAAACCCCCGGTATTCCCGACAGCCAGTCCGCCCCTGCTTTGAGCATATGGTTGGAGGACAGGTAGTTCTATCTGGTGGTACATCTATGCATCAAATTGAAAGGTGTTTTTAGTCAACTAAATGGCTTCACAAATAATTTTTACACATGCATTATTTCCACAGGTTTTCCACAGAGCAAATTCTACTCGTATATTGTCACTTCAGGAATTCAAAATTTTACTTCATGCAAGAGTTCTCAGCACTTTGCCCATTCAAATGGAATTTGTACAGTACTTCGCTCTGGATAAGTATCAGCCAAATGAGTACAGTAGTGTGCAGTGATGATTAAACACTTACCAAAATGAAGATAAATCAGAAACCAAGTGCTATTGAAGTCTTTTTTTCATGTTATATTGGATCATAAAGATGAAAATAACAGATAGCAATATATAGTAAAAACAAAAATTGTACTGTCTTTTTGAGAGAAAAAGTCAATATCTAGTGCGGCCACCCTTTGCTTTGATTACAGTGTTTAATCATTCAGGCATAGTTTTCACTTTTTTTTTTTTATTTCGGCACTCGTTAAACCATTCCAGATGGTTCGAAGATCATTCCAAAGAGAATCTTTCAACGTTACAACAGATTTGCTCAATCGGATTAAGGTCTGGACTTTCAGCAGGCCAAGTCATAACTTTTATTTCATCAGATGATCCTTTCCGGCTGAGATAATTCTTGCTCAATTTAGAAGTGTATTTAGGGTCATTATCTTGTTGAAACTAAAATCCCCGACCAATCAGTCTCTTTCAAAATGGTAATGCAGGATACTTCTTTTGATCCCTGATCTTGTCAATTTTGATGAGATGACCGGCTCCTTTCGAGCAGACTGAACCTAAAACCATAATATTACCAACGCATGTTTTACTGAAAGGGTTAAACAGTCATTTTTGTAACGTTCTCCAACCTTACGGCACACATAAATTCTGTTTGGATAAGAAAATTTCAAATTTTGATTCATCGGTCCAAAAGACATGTTCCCAGTCCATTAGTGTCCACTCCTTGAATTTCTTGGCAAACTCAGGTCTTTTTTTGGTGTTGCCAGCTCTTGGCAGCAACACGACCAATCAGACCACTTTCACCTGGGCATCTGGATATAGTAGATTGTGATACTTTCATCTCTTCATTTCTGGCACTTTTAGTATCATCACGGAGTTGTCGTGCTCTCAACGGCCAATTTTTTTTTTACTTGTCAAACACAGATAACGAACATCAGAGGCACTTGATTTCCATTTTGCACCTCTATTGCCACTAGTTTTCAGTTAACCGGTCTCTTTGAAACGCTTGATGGTGTTTCTGCAGTGCCATGGCAGCATATAATGTCCTCATCATCATGTAAGGCCACAATGAAGCTATGAACAATCTCAGAAAGCTCCTTCCGTCATCGCATCGTGTTAAAGACTGTTGCACCGCTCAAAGTTCACATCACCATATTTACTGGAACAACTGACCATCAGAAGTAATTTTGCAGAACATTGTTGCCTCAAACCAGTTTGAACAAATATTTTAGCATCAATAATCACGGAATGAGCCTTCAAACATGCATTCAGGCTATGCCAGAGTAAAAAATAAATAAATAAATAATTTGTGACACCTTTAAATTGTTATAAAAAATGAATGTTTTCAGTGTTTTTGCTTATTGCTGATATTTCTACCTCAATATACTTGTGGAAATGATTTTTTTTTTGTCCTTGTTGCCTACAATAGTGCAACATATTTTCTAATACATTTCACCAAAAAATTAGAGAGAGGTTATATAGTAGGACTCCTTTTAGATGAAAGTGGTGGTGGATAATCAGAACTGCACACTACTGTATAAAGTAATGTCATGTACCAGTATATCAGGAATCAGGCATGGAATCTTCCAGATAAACAAATATGTTTCAGACATGGGATGAACCAGTGAAAAATTTTAAATCAGAAAGGTTAGAAAAAGGTTAAAAAAAAAAAAAACAAGGTCTACGCTGTCACCCCCGACAGTGAAGGGTAAAACGAAAGCCCCCCAAGTGAAAGCTCCCCAAAAAAAAAAACCTAGATACAGTACTGCCCCAGACTTATATATGCTCAGACTACCTATATTTACTCATTAATAATGAAAAATACACTTTGACTATTTTTCATGTGATCCGTAATAAATCTAACTACAAACATCTATATTATTACTGAGTTGGCGATTTGCGAAATATCACAAATCTCTTCCGAAACCACCGTGAATAATGAGTCTGTTTTCCGCATACACCGGTTTTACTGTGTGACAAAGACGATGTGCCAGGTTTCGAACTTACACTGATGGACTTTAAAAACTTACAACCAGAAATGTAGCCAAACTCGGATTCAAATTTGTAACCATTTATTGACTTTACCCATAACAACAACAACTTCAACAAAATGTCAGATAATATCAACAATAAAAAGAAAGAAAAGAATCAACAATGACAAGTTTAACAACAAAATCAACAACAAAGGTCAACTCCAATCTCAGTGCCGAGTGTGACCGCCACGTGCCTGCAACAAAGCCATCACTTGTCTTGGCATGGACAGTACCATTCTGTTGAGCTGTTGCCGGGGAATAGCCTGCCACTCCTGGAGAAGGGCTTCTTGGAGCTCCGCCCTCGTCCTGGGCGCTGGAGTGCGTTACCGAACCCGCTGATCCAACAGGTCCCACACATGCCCGATATACTTAATGTCAGGGCTGAAAGGTGGCCATTCCATGACTCACACACCATTCTGGACCAGGAGCTGGGTCACATGTGCTGAGTGAGGTCGTGCGTTGTCTTGCATGAACGTGACCTCAGGGTGGTCTGTGATGTAAGGCACGACGTGCGGTTTGATGACAAAGTCACAGTAGCGGGCTGCATTAAGATTTCCATTGATTATGACCAGGTCGGACCTCCAGCCACACCAAATGGCACCCCAGACCATCACCGAGCCACCTCCAAAGCGATCTGTCTCAGCAATGCAGGGGGTCACGTATTTCTCACCACGTCGTCTGTAGACCCTTCCATCATGTCGGTACAGACAAAATCTGGACTCCTCACTGAAGACAACATTCCTCCAGAATCGGATGGGGACTCGTCTCTGACCATATTCTTCAGCCCAGCGAAGCCCGGTAGCCCTGCGCCGTGAATCAAGCTGCATTCCAACACATGCCCTGTGGGCTCTGATCCCTCGCTCTGCAAGTCGGCGACACACTGTTCTTCTGCTGATCCTTGGTCTGTGGATTCCTAGGGTCTCCTGAACGGTCCTGGCGCGGGTTCAAAACCACTCTCTCAGGTGAACGAGGCGGATCTGATTGTCCTGGGCTGGGGTCGTGACCCTAGGCTGACCAGGTGGGGTCGATCATTGGTGCTTCCAGTCTCCTGGTAACGAGCCACAAGGTTAGCGATTGTCAGTTGGCTTACCCCAAAACGCTGGGCAATGCGATTTTGGGATGTTCCAGCCATCCACAGCCCAATGGCTTGATCACGTTGGGGTCTGGAAGGGCGAGGCATGGCGCACGTAATGTCTTTGAACAAGTGCTCTCGGGTTCTGGCCTTAATGACCTCAAGGATTGTTTTAAGGCATTTGACAGCATTGCAATTGTGATCAGTGAAGCCGGACGAGGTTACATCACTAATTCCTCAAATCCTGCTCCACAGACACAAACAAGGTCATGACCTCACGCACTGTTGTGTCTCCTTACTCAAAGACAACTGCATATCAATTATGTAATCATCTAATTAAAGTTCCCCTAACCCAACTATGCTATTTCCGTCTAGTCAGACTTATAAGTTTTTAAAGTCCATCAGTATAGTTATGAAGTGAAAACTGCATTTTGAAGCTGTTTTTGCCAGTAAAACTAGCTAATTCAATCAGCTGTTATCGTGCCCGCGTATATTGCTCGTGCGTAGCACAGGTATCGGCTAGTATTTAACTAATTCCTTCATCTATTATTTTTTTAGCTGTGGTATTCAGCAATAATAGATGATGAGTGAAAGCATGATTGCAAAATTTCAAGGTGATATTGCTAACATATCAGGCAATATGATGGAATTTAGGTGTTCCAGAAAATGTATTTATTTATTATGATTAATAATACAATGCCCAAAATCAACCCAATTGTCTGTCTTGATAATATCTTAAGGCATGTAAAATTTGTAAAGGATCTATAAAATAGTTTTTGAGTTATTGCGTTAACAGGAAGGACCTGTGGCAGACGTGGCGGCGATGATGACTCCATAATATTGACGGAACGTAGTTTCATCGATATAATGAAACCATGTTGAAAATAGATTCATAAGTCAGTGCAGCCATCAGGCTTATTTACAGCACCATTGTCTTCACAGACAACAGAACACTAAGCATTTCACATATGCCAAGTTGCACATTCATGCACATCCCATATGTTGAGATTTTGAAAATGTGTCAGCATGGCCATCAGATCAGATTCCCTCTAAGCACCAGATTCAAATAGATAAAATAAATGACTGAGACATTGACGGGGGTGTTAATGTAAGCCCCTAATAAAACATAATAAAAATCTTCTTTTATTTCAGGAAAATCCAATACACTTGCATGCACATTCAAATTTGGAGACTTGATGGAAAAAAAATCATTTTTTATACTTTCATTTACCACCAAATATTTAAGGGTCAGTCCATATCTAAGCATCCAGACCCTCCCAGATGACCCCCTCAGAAATTTCTCAAAAAATTCATATGGGTACCTCTGGTGGACTTATGAAATAATACCAAGTATTAGACCAATATCCATAATAGTTTTGAAGTGATGGCCTGTCACAATTTTAAGTTTTTTTTTTTTTTTTTTTTGACGAAATTGTGTTTCGTCCAACTTTGGGCTTCCACTGCTCCTCTATTAATTAACCTACAGATCAGATTTTTGGTTTCCCTGGCCAACTTTTCCCCTAGAATCAGAATTTCTGGTCAGATTAGGTGTATTTACCTTGGTTGCTCCACAATAGGGCTCCAAAGTTGGCCGAAAAGCCAAAAATCGCAAAAATTGCTGCACTTTTTAAATGCTACAGATCAGAAAGTTTAGGGAATTCAAGCTTGAAATTTTTTTGTGACCATTCCTGATATCTCTCATGGGTAATCCACTTTAATCTTGTTTGTATCTTGGCAGGAATGAGAAGAAAAAATTGTTTTTTATTTTGCTCATTTTTCATTTTACGGAAAAAATAGCAATTTTGAAGTCCATGGTTCACCATGTGCGCAATTGACCACATCCTTCAAATCTTTACCATAGATTGCTCTAGTTGTCAACTTCATCTGACAAAAAAATTGGTCACAAAAAAAATTTCAAGCTTGAATTCCCTCAACTTTCTGATCTGTAGCATTTAAAAAGTACAGCAATTTTTTGCGATTTTTGGCTTTTCAGCCAACTTTGGAGCCCTATTGTGGAGCAACCAAGGTAGATACACCTAATCTGACCAGAAATTCTGATTCTAGGGGAAAAGTTGGCCAGGGAGACCAAAAATCTGATCTGAAGGTTAAATAATAGAGGAGCAGTGGAAGCCCAAAGTTGGACGAAACACAATTTCGTCAAAATTAAAAAATACTTAAAATTGTGACAGGCCATCACTTCAAAACTATTAGGGATATAAGTCCACCAGAGGTACCTATATGAATTTTTTGAGAAATTTCTGAGGGGCTGACCCAGGAATTTTCCGATTTTCTGGATGCCTTCACTTGGACTGACCCTTAAGCTTTTGATAAGATAGCACACATTCAAGCAGATTAATAAGTCCAAGTAACAATACAAGCTCAGAGACAGAAGATATGTTAAATATCTAGGAAACCAATTCTGATATTATTATTATTTTATTCTTCTTTCAAGCAGATGCCCACATCTAGGATAATGGTAAGCATTCGGCAATAAAAGCACTGTGGCTCGTAACACATGACATGAGTTCAAAAGATGCAAAAGCACAAGCATAAGAAATGATATTAGAAATTTCAGTGCCAAAAAAAATTTTTAAACCAGTTGAAATAATACCTTTCATGGCCATGCTGATGAAAATTCCAGGACCCAACAAGTCAATGCTAGTTCAGGACATGTTCTCTATACTTATGATCAGTCATAGCTGGTCTGTGGCCAATCAAAGTTGGTCTCCAGCTTAAGAAAAAAGCTGATTCAATTAGCTCATGGTCAAACTGATGGACCAGCTGACTACATAGGCAGGTGAGCTTGTGAACGGCTGGTTGATCAGATAAAACAAGATACTGCTTAAACAAGTGAGACCATTCTGTGTCAGTTTAAAAAGAGAACAGATAAAATAAAATGCATATGATAAAATATTTCCCATAGAAATAAAAGCAGTGAACATCAAGCTCATTATATCAGCTGATCTCACCTATAAGATACCAAAAAATGAAGAACATTTTCAGTGATAACAATAAAAGGACAATAAAAATAATGTTTTATTCATGCTGTTTTAAACTAGTTCAGTTTTAGCTGTATTTGATCAACAAGAAAAATAGAATGAAGGAATTTTGGAGACAATAAAAGGATGGACTGAGAAGAGTGAAGGCCAGTATGTGCCATTGTTAATGATGTCAAGCATGGTTTTCGAATGTTTGTCTTACTAGAATAATAAAAAGACAACAGGAGTCAATAGCCTGTCACTGATGATTAATACCTTGATTGCTGTTAGTGACTGTTAGTGACAAGTGCATCGATAGAAGTTGGCAAATCCTGAGAAGCGTTGAAGCTCTTTGCAGTTTTCCAGCCTTAGCCATTCAGTCACTGCTCGCACTTTGCTCAGGTCCATACTAATGCCTTTATTGGAGGCTATGTATCCGAGAAAAGTCATAGATGGTTGGTTGAACTCACATTTCTCCACTTTGACAAATAGGTGATTCTTGAGGAGGCATTGGAGGACCTGGCAAACATGCTGTGTGTGGGTAGTAGGATCTTGGGAGGAGATAAGTATGTGTTCTAGTTTAATGTAGATGAACTTTCCCAGCATATCATGATGAACATCATTGACAAGGTTTTGGAAGACCCTTAAAGAGTTAGATAACCCAAATGGCATCACCAAGTACTCGTGGTGACCAGTAGGAGTGTTGAAGGCAGTCTTATATTGATCTCCTTCCCGGATCCTTACCAGTTGGTTGGCATTATGGAAGTTTAACTTGGTGAAAACAGCAGCTCCCTGGAGTGACTTGAATGCAGTGGACATCAGGGGTAGTGGGGCTGGTGAGACTGGGTAGCTTCTATTAGGCAATGTTGAACACAGGTAGGACTCCACTCCAGGATCTGTAATTCTTTTCAATTTATGCGAGGATTGAGACAAGATAACTAGGGATTGCCCAGGACCAGAGGAGCTCTGGAAGTAAAAAGCAGTAGCAGCAGGATCACTTCCTGGTGATTTCCAGAAATTAGCAATTTCAGTGGGTCAGTGATGTGAGTGATCTTGGCTAGAGGGAATCCGGAGATGTCGTGAGCTTGAATGGGTCTGGCGAAGGGTTGACAGGGGAGCTGTAGCTAGTTAGCTCGCTCTTCATTAATGAAATTGCCATCTGCTCCAGAGTCAGTGAAGACTTGAACAGGTAGCTGGATGGAATCCTTGCAGGTGTGGAGAGGTAGGTCTTGGGTTGGGAGATTTCTTGTGATGGATTTCAATTACCAGTTATCTACTATCTACTGTAAGTGGTCCTTTTACTGGGCACCTAGCAATGAAGTGACCAGGCTGACCATAGTAAAGACAGACCCGAGAGTTCATATGGCATTGACATTCAGTGGGAGTAAGGCACATGGGATTAATTTGCATGGGTTTGCTGGAGGCTGGAACAGATGGAGTAGTCACTAGAGGCAGAGGTGGCAGGACCGTAACAGCAGCAGGTGGAGCAGACCCAGGAGGTGGAGGGCATCTGAGATGAGTTTAGTGGAGTTCCCTGTGGTGGTTGATTAGGCAGTTGTCTTCCAGGATGGCCAAGGCGATGAGTTTATCAAAGTCTTCAGGAAATCTTCCAGTAAGTAGTTCATCTTTTATTTCACCGAGAGACTGTTGAGGAAGGCATCAAGAGCCTGGGTGTTCCAGCTGGAGGTGCAACGAGGGTCTGGAACTCAAAGGCGTAGTCGGATACGGTTTGGGAGCCCTGGCAAAACTGGAGCTGTTGTCTGGCCGCCTCATGTTCATGAGTGGATCAGTCAAGAGTAATTTTCTCATTTCTTCCATAAAGTCAAAGAGGGTTTTGCAGACAGGATACCCAGCATCCCAAACAGCAGTTCTCCACTCTTTAGCACAGCCTGTAAGGAGTGTGATATCATGGGCAATGCGCATGTGGTCTTTGGGGAATGTTGCAGGTTGCTAATCAAACACCAGGGAACACTGCGACAGGTGCCGGGATGACCATCATCAGAGCTTGGCGGAGGAAGTCATGGACCAGCAAAGTCGAGGACCAGTAACAGGAGTAGAGACAGGAACCAGTGGAGCAGGTGCAGGTGGGCGTTGCAGTTGTTGGAATTGTCTGGCCAGAGAGTTCTAGAGTCTTGGTAATGCTCTCCAACTTAGACTGGTGCTGTCCGAGTGGTATGCTTTGACAGTCAAGGAGGATGCAGAACTAGTCGTTGCCTGCTGATTCCATCTTGGCAAATTTGTTCTGAACAGGAGCAGGGTCAGAACTCACAAGCTGGCAAAAGCTTAGTTCACAGATTTTATTAATACTCA
The DNA here is from genome assembly GCA_029692085.1 of Gymnothorax javanicus. Classification (NCBI taxonomy): domain Eukaryota; kingdom Metazoa; phylum Chordata; class Actinopteri; order Anguilliformes; family Muraenidae; genus Gymnothorax; species Gymnothorax javanicus. The sequence continues at coordinate 27,881,204 of CM056194.1, read as the reverse complement.
TGGTTGGAAAGTCCAGTTTGGGAGTACACAGGAATAATATGGTACAAAAGGAGCGATCCAAATCAGTATCCAAAAACGGTCCAGAAATCAAAAACCAAGAAGTCGGTACACCAAAGCCAGAACACATGCAGAATTGAAAAACCAGGAAACCATTGGAGTGAATTCACAGGAAATAAATCAACCAACATGGACTGGACTAAATTGAGGGCCAGACAAACCGTAAACCAGAAATCGAAGGAATCAAAGAATGCTCATAGGTAGACACAGGAAAATCTGGCCTGCGGTATGAATGACAAAGCTAGTGATTTGGACAAAACAGGAAGGGGATTATAAAGGGTTGCAGAGTGACTGATTACATAGGTAACAGGTACGATAGAGTTGAGGAGATGTGCTGGGAGGTGGGATTACAAATAGGGGAATGAGGGAACTAACCAACAAACAGGTCGGGTAGTGTGAATGCAGGAGTGAAAACAAAATACACGCGGCAGGTGAAATGTTATGGAAACAAATTATCTAATACAATAAACCGCTAAAATAACACAATGAGACATGAAAAATGATAAAGACATGGAAAAATAAAAAATAATAACAACATAACAGATTAAGACAGCGACAGTAAGGGTCTGGCCTGGAGGAAAAGCATATTTTTAAACTGATGTTCGGAGGCAATTGTAATGTTAAAATCGCAAAGTCTGTCTGGTGTGCTTGGATCATCTGCCTGGCCAGCTCTTTAGATGAGGCCCTTCCTCTTGAGGCCTGGCTTGATAGATAACTTCGATCAGCGTGAGCTTCTGTAGAATCAGCATAGCTTCCCCAAACTTTCCTGACTGAAGCTGTGAGGATCAAAAAGCAGCAGTGTCAGACTTGTTTTCAATCAAGCATGGCAGACGGCCATGGAGCGCACATTGTAGTTTCATGACTGATATGGAAGAACTGTAAATTTGATATAAGTTTTAAAGGGTAAAAATCAATGAGATGTTACCTTTTGCAAAAGGATTGGAGATGAAGTTACAGACCAAACTGTGGCTTTTATCATCCCACTTATTGTTTTGGACCACTGCTACCATTTGTTCTCTCTCTCCTCTTCATACATATTTTGGCGTGAACCAGTGTCTATTTGTGTGATTTTTGCAGCTCATCATTGATAAATGCTGAACACAAATATTAACCTCGGAATGTCCTCCCTATTAGCAAAACATGGGAAACTCAGATACAATTAAACCATTAATTAAACTATAGTGAATTCACCTGTATATTTCACTGATTGAGAGGAAATTTCTCTGTAAAGAATCTAACCTTTGCTATATGCAAAAGAGCTCAGTTTCAGCAGAGTATCCACTTACTGCATCAAAGGTATTTTTCAGAATACTTTTGTCAGTGAAATGATTCAGACATTTGACAGCTGCTTTAATTTTGTGAGATTTTGAAGTAATATTTCAATATCATTGCGTTACATTTATTGCAAAACTGTGACTAACTTTCCTATCCCTGTTCATACAACACTGCTTTTTTGAGGTCAGAAAACTATCACTCCAAACTAACGATTAATCCCATTCACATTTTTCGGATAAACCATGATAAATCAAAACACGCTATAGGAAAAAATGTACTAGGAAATTTTATGCAGCATTATAACTGAGTTGTGCAGTATCTGCTCATTAAAAATAGCTTGATTATCTCACATTTAGGCCATTGTCCTTTCAGGAGGAGAGCTACCAAAGAGATCCAGTTTAATTTTCTGGCTCAAGGGTCCAACTACAGCACACCAGGATTTCCAACCTGTTCCTTAAAGGGACTATGTCAGCTGGTGCACATACCTAGTAGAGTCCAGTCGATAAACACTTTCACACATGCAGTGCGATATCAAGGGAGCAGAAATACAAACCCCAAGCTTATTAGTATGCGTGTAAAGCGTACCTTCGTCCCTGTTTTAAATATAGAACATGGCCTGCAAACACAAAATTGCTAGAGTAACCACATTTATCTTTGCCGAAATCCGCGAAGAATAAATTATACTATCCATCCATATTTCTTTGGGCGAAAACACATTGAAAGTGCGAAGTAAGGTAAACCGGTGAATTCGTGGTGGAGTTTCAATCTGTTTGCATCCCGTGCATCCTTGAGAAGTTTGGGGAAATTTTTATCAAGTAACTGTCTTTAATGTTCGCAGAACCTGTTTGTAGCAATGTTTTTTCTGACATGCAGCTTTCATAGATCCTTCTGCGACCGCTTCCAGTTCGACGGCCGCCATGGGACGACATATCAATCAACTTAGGCTAACTTAGAAGTAATATTAACGCTACAAAAACCAAAACTATGACAAAATGATGCTACGAACAGGCTCTACGATCAATAAAGATAATTTTTACCAAAAAATTTAATAAAACTTCTCGAGGATGAACACGATATAAACCGAATGAAAAACGCGTACACGAAATCCCCTATGCACTTGAAATAGTTGTACCAACGTTTTCAAGAAGTTTCGCTACGTTGCGCGCATGCGCCCCGGCTGACAGAGTCCCTTTAAACCCAAGACAGCTTTTAAGCATCCATGTTTTCTGTATACAGTCTGTAATGCATTCATAGGGATATTTTAAGGAAAAAATGAAAAAAATATGTCATTGAGTGGATTCTTTAGTGAAGGATAGATGGCTTTTTGAAAAAATTAAAATCTGCAACAGAGGAAGAGCTTTGGTTCTGCGGAATATGAGGACATATTAGCCGATTGACAGGAGCAGCATGAAATAGCAGTAGAGACAGAAGGCTTGTAGAAGCCAATAATGTAATAACTGCTGTTAGTGTAATAATTGCCTATAATGTAATAATTTTTCTATTCTTAATTTAAGAAAAGTTAATAATGTGATAACTTATCAATAATGTGATAAAATGTCTGCACCAAAAATGTAATAACTTTAAGTCCATATTGTAATGAGGTATTACATTATTGATTGGCTATTACATTATCAGCTGGGTTAAAAAAAAAAAAAAATTAATGTAATAATTGGAGCCGAAAAAATAAAATTATACTTGTATTGTTGTGATTAAGTTTTATTTATCTTCTACAGACTTCAATAATACTGACCCTGATTGTTGCTTCTTTCAAATGCTAGAAAACCTGACCAATCCTGACCCCTTAATTTTATTTCTGACTCTAAAAAAACACACACATGCACACACAAACTAACTCACAAGCTCACTATCTCTCTCTCTCTCTGATTTAAGTTTTTTTGTAACTTGATGGTTAGCCTTGCCTTCTACTCCTTAGCCAATAGAGTACCAATCAAGTGGTGGTGTGTCTCTTCACGCTTGTCTTCTCGCACCCCCCTCTAAAGACTGAGATTGATCCCTGACTTAACACCACACCCATGTGACACCCAGGAGGGAGCCTGAGAAGATAATCTCGTCCTGAGAGCCTTTTGTGTTGATAGCTGGATCGTGGCCTTATGAGCATCTGTGCTGGGAGAGGCAGGAGATCTATGTAAATGACAATTGTAGCTTTGTGCAAATGAATGATTGAATTTTCACATCTGCTTTCTATCTAGCTTCATACCATCACTGGGTATAAAATGCATGTCCTGGAGCTCTTTGGGGCTCTCTTTTGATATAATTATGTATATATTACATTCCTCTATGGGGGCGATCTAGATGTGTGATTCTTTATTAATTATTTGTTTTAGTCAGTTACTGATAATAGAATCACTAGAACAACACCCGTTGAAACATGTCTGTCCAGAATGGGCCAAATGCAACATGCAGCTTTCTTGAGAATCACTCATCAATACAGTGTTGCATAACATGTGCATTAATCTAAAATAAATAAACTGTATTTACTAAATTTTATCACTAATTAATTACAATTACCTAATTATCTTTTAACAATGATCTAATTACCTTTTAACTATTACCTTTACTAAATTAAACCACTAATTACCTTTCAATTTATCTGATAAGGAAGATAGAAATTTGATAGAAATTTTGTTGAAACTGATAAATTTATTGTTTTTAGAAAAATATTTTCAATTTAATGCCAGTAACATGTTTCAAAAAAGTTGGGACAGGGGCAACAAATGATTGGAAATGTTTTATAATCCTAAAAAAATGCACCTGGTGGAACATCTCACAGCTAATTAGATTAATTGGCAAAGGGTCTGTGGCATGCATGGGTAAGAAAAGAGCATCTCAGAGAGGCTGCGCCTTACAGACGGTGAGGGCTTCACCACTCTATGACAGATTGAATTGGGAAATTGTTCAACACTTAAGAATAATATTGCAAAGAAACTGGGGATTTAATCATCTATGGCATGTAATATCATGAAATTATCCAGAGAATCTGGAGAATTCTCCGTATACAACGGACAAGACCAAAAACCAATATAGAATAGGCATGGGCAATACAAATGAATAAAATGACAACATTTCTTGAGTTGCTGAGAACAAAGTGTTTATTATTTTCTAATGATTTTTTGCAGGTAAGTACAGAAGACACAGACGAAAAGTTTGCCACAAGTCCAACGCCTTTACAGGAAAGGGTCTCAGAGCCGCAGGGTCCCAAAAATGGCTGATTTCGGCATTTTTCAACAAAACCCATTGTGAAAATTGGCGGGTGAAGCCTGAGGGCATTTTCGAAAATACAGTCTATTCAGAAATAAACCAGGCCAAATTATCCATCAGGGTACCCTAACAGAAATAATTGATGCTAAAGTCATCTACCCTTTTCTGAAGTACAGCAGCGCCCCTAGGCCCTTTTTTAATGGAAAATGCATTGAATTTCACCCAATTATGTTCAACATTAGGTTTTGCATTGATATTAAAAAATGGTATGAATGGGTTGCCTGTGAAGTTTTTTTTGGATCAATGGCCTGCAAAAATGTCAAAATTATCGGTGGGAGGGCAAACATTAACACTACTCGCCCATTACTATATAAAATGCAGTGAAGCCGCTGATGCCGGCAAAAACTTTGCACTGTTTTTACTATGTCCATATACCCTCCTCCCATGATAGTTTCAATGAGCTACTGTGAATAATTCATAGTAAAACACAGTGACGTGCAGTCGGAGGTTAGTTTGGTGAGGCAGAAACCTCCCCTTTGCTTGATTAGCAATCAGACGATTAACTAGTTTAGTAAGACTATTCGGCAGAATGACGGGCCAGTTTAAGTTTCCGCGGCGTTATTACTCAGTACATCGAACCTGAAATGCTCACTAGATAGCAGATTTGCGCGTGCATGCTTCCAGGAAGCCGAAGCAATGTCATCAACAAATATTAAAACAGTTCGACTTATGCAGAGTTCAATGCTTAATCAATATACAATGTATTCTCCTTTAAATACGCGCTTTGACATCCAAACAAAAGGCGGGCGCTTATTTTCAGTCTTCTTTCATAATCCGATTAACAAAATGTTTAAACGATATACAGAATTACCGAGAGCCGAGAATTTTTCCTAATTGATTATTCAGATTTCCATCCTTGCAGTCTCGAATTGAAGCGTATTCGTGAATTAATCTTGCTTGTGACCGGTGGGCTTCAAAGGCCTGGCGCAGGTTTATTCCTTGGTATATTTTACTGAAACTTCACAAATAGGGTCACAGGATATTCAGTCAACAAACTATGTAGGGTAAAGTAAAAAATACGCTCATCTTTCTTGCTATTGTTGAGAAGAAATCAGGGCGAACTCGTGATGAACTTCACCAACTTCTGTCGAACTTATTTCACATCCCCTGGAGGTTTAGCCTGGACGAACAGACTCGTAATTTCTCAAATTAGATGGCTGTAAGCAAATCAGGGCCGTAGTTGGGATAAGACGTCGACGCGGGCTGTTTGAAATCTCCCTCCTAAATGGATATTTTTGCCATGCCGTGCCCTTGAAAATTTGTAAACACGGCGCAAATTGAGGTCATGCATTCATCCTACGGGCGAACAATAGCTCTGTTCAAATCGCGTTTTTGGCCATAATATGCAGAGTTCATGTATGAAATGCGGGTATCCTATTGAAAAGGTTGCTTTTAATCAAACCATGGTGTTCTTTTTGTATGAAAATGGTATTTACGTCATTTTTTATAAGTTTTCTGAGGCTTGTTTACCGCCCCAGTTCAGCTGTACGCATTCCATTAGAGTTTATGCAGAGCGTTGCCCATGCCTATATAGAATGGCCGTGATCTTCGGGCCCTTAGGTGGCACTGCATTATAAACAAACAGGATTCCACAGAGGAAATCAATGCTTGGGCTGAGGAACACTTCTGAGAACCATTCTCAGTGAGCACTATTTGTTACTGCATCCATAAATGCAAGTTAAAACTTTACTATGCAAAGAAAAAAAAACCATAAATGAACAAAATCCAGAAATGCTGCCGCCTTCTCTGGGCCTCCGCTCATTTATAATGGCCTGACCAATCAAAATCTGAATATTTTTTTTGTAAATCATGGATGCCACGTCCTCTAGGCAAAGAAGGAGAGGGAAAATCCAGCTTTTTCTCAGCGAACAGTTCAAAAGCCAGCATCCACGATAGTATGGAGGTTCACTATTGCACATGGCATGAGTAACTTGCACATCTGTGAAGACAGCATGAATGCTGAACAATATATACAGGCGTTGGAGCAACATATATGTACAGCCATCTTTCAGCAAGAGAATGTCAAACCACATTGTGTACGAGATACAACATCATGGATCTGTAGTAAAAGTGTTTGTGTGCTAAACTGGCCTGCCTGCAATCTAGATGGGTCACCCATTGAAAAATTTGGGGCACAAATGTGACAAAAGAGTCTGCAAAAGTGTTGAGGAGCTGAACTTTAAAATGAAGCAAGAATGAGAAAACATTTTTCTTTCAAAACTAGTTATTGGTCTCCTCAGTTCCAAAGCACTTACAGAGTCTTGTTAAAAGAAGAGATGATTTAACACAGTGGTAAACATGGCTCGGTCCCAACTTTTTTGAAATGTGTTGTTGGCATGAAATCAAAAATGAGCAGATATTTTTCAAAACAATAACTTTTCTCAGTTTCAACATTTGATATGCTGTCTTTGTATTATTTTCAATTTATTATAGAGTTGAAATGACTTGCCAATCATTGCACTCTGTTTTTATTTATGTTCTACACAACTTCCCAATTTTTCTGTAAACGAGGTTGTATTTGAGAGGAAACAGCACAGGTTAGTGCCATAGAAGACAACCAACAAATTGGTCTTAAAAAAAGATACATGCTGTAAGTATATTCCTACATCATTGGCAACAGTTATTACATTACATATTACATTTTTAATGTTTTTTTTCCAAACCAGCTAATAATGTAATAATTATCCAGCAATGTAGTAAATTACCATGTTATGGGTAAAAAAAAAATGTTTTCGTTATTGGTTCCAAATTTTATTAGATTATTGGTAAGTTATTACACTATTGACCTATATTACACTAAGGATTGGAAATTATGTTATTGGCAGCTATTACGCTAGCAGTAGTTTCTACATTATTGGCTGCAACAAGGCTCAGAATCTATGCCGGCTCATTATTGTTACATGGCAGACTGAGGCAATCAATTTGAATCACTCCATAAACCTAAACCAGTAAAGCAGCGGTAGATTACATGTACAGTATTACTGGGCTTTACAGTATATAGACCATAAGACAATGCACGTGTGAAGTGCAAACAGAGAGAGCACGATTTAAGCCGCAGTGCTTACTTTATGGGATCTCTGTGACAGCATTTTCATAAAAACACCAGAGCATAACTTTTTATGACTGCTTATTATTTCTGCAGCTGGAATAATGCTACAATGCAGCACTAAAGATAGACAATATAACAGAGAAAGCTTAGATTTGTGAAATAGTCACAGAACCAAGCAGGCTGCCTAAGCAGGAAAAACACATAGACTTAATGTGGAATGTCATACTTGTTGATGATACCCAAATGTGAGCGATCAGATCCCATTTCCTGGCTGCCAAGTTCATGCAAAACACCAAGTCAGGAAGGGGGAAATGTCATCATTTTTCTCACACACATTTTTAAAAGATGGGACTGATGGCTTATTTATGAAAAAAAAAAAATGTTTTGAATTTACTACCGGCAGGCTTTCAAAAAAAAAAAAAAACATCAACAGCTAGAGGATTTTAGCACAGATATTTGGCCAAGCATTTACTGGCTTCAGTTAAATAGCAGCAGGAGGTCTGAGAGGGAACATTGAGTACATGTTTTCCGACCATGTCTTACCTGTGATAATTTACTAGGAAAATTATATATTTTGGCAGGAACTCATTTACAGTAGCAAGCTTAGGCTTGTATTTAGACTAGGTATTTTTTTATTATTATTCCATGACTTAGCTATTATTTCGACATAATTCATATACCTTTACTCGTATCAACAGAGCTCTAAGATCAACCGTGGATTAGCAACACAAACCAGTAACTAGTTCACCTTTTTCATGTGACCAAACTATAATTAATTTGCAGTGCATGTGAATTTACTGTACATTTGCTAGAATTTGCTTCCAATTGGACCATCACTTTGTGTCTCCCAATGATGATGTTTTCTGACAGTCACCCCATATTCCAAAGAATCCTTGAAGACTCCATGCAGTCTGTTTAAATGCGAACAAACTATCAGCAAAACACCAAAATAAATTTCCTATAGAAGGTCCATCAAAGATAAAAAATAGATAAAAATATTTACTCTAGGTGATTATAGAGACGTTTTATTTGTAACCGGGGACACAAGTGTTAGATAGTAATGGGATTTGATTTGTTAGTGTGATCTTCTGCGTATCATTACCTCTAGCCATGTTCGCCCTCTGAAGTAGTAGAAATGAAATGTTTACATCTGAGCCAGCAATCGATTGACTGTGTTTTGCAATGATACAAGGAGATCTTTGGAAAAATAGAGGTCAGCAGTAGGTCCCTTGATAGCCAATCAATGGGTTATGTATTAGTAAACAGTCTTCCAGGACTGAAAGCACAGGCCATCTAAAAAATCACTGACTCGGCCAATTGCCTGCTTGTGAAGAGAGCAGTGATTTTCTTTCTGGATATGTTACCATGGATACACTATGCAGGCAGTTAAAAGGAGAGCAGCTTCCTGGCCCATGCTCCAAATATTGGATTTTTTCAGAAAGAGAATGAATCACTCCGGTAAGCTCTTGCAGCATAACATTTGGTGGTACTGAATACATGCAGTATACAGGCAGTGACTTTGCCACATAGTAAGGTACAGACATTTTTGTTTATATGAGGATCCTGTTTCTGTTTCACTCTTATAAAATGAGAAAATAATTAACTTTGCAAAATAAAAACAAAGATCCAAATAATATCCAAAAAAAACCCCCAACATACAGTATTTTCTTAATTTTTGTATGATCTTACTGATCTCTCAGACCATAACAGAGCTACTAATATTTAAGATAATATAAGAGTAAATTACATAAGAGTTTGAATTGGCAATATTGTTTGCCAAAACAGTTCGTTAACAACATTTCAAAAGCAGTCAAAAAAAAATAATTAAGCTAGTTTCAACCTCAATATTCACTTTACATAAAACTCAGTGTGAAAGGTTTGAACTCATTAGCCTATTTACTTCAAAAAACGAAGGACAGAAAGAATATGACTGAAGCATCTGGAAATATGTTTACGCATATGATACTGACCATGGCTGGATTGTTCTGAAATTGAGCCAAGAACAAATTGCTTTAAAAACTGAGATAAATTATTTGTCCAATTCTGGAACCCATTCATAGAGAAACATTTGATGAAGGCTGATGAAAACAGTTGGAAGCTAAGAAGGGAAGAAATGTACCCTTACTCTAATTTAGCAAAAACTAGCTCTTCCTTATCACATACGGTAACAGGAGAGGAGGCACTTAAGACCTGGTTAACTGCCTACCATGTAAAGTTGTCAGGTTTTGTGACTTCAGCAATTAATTTGCCATCCAACTTGTCAAAAGATATAATTATGGAGCACATCGGCTGGATTTCCATATTGCAGAGATAATATTAATGTAGCACTGAAGCCCTTTGCAGAAGTGTGAAAATTGCTCATATTTAAGCTGCACTTAGGGGCAATTCAATCCATTTCAGTCGATTAAAAAATGTCTAATGAGCTCAGCATTCTCATTATTTTGTAATTTCCAGTAAAGTGTTCGACCACTTGTTTGATGTATGTCATTTATTTATGCATGTAAATTGTGGAAATACAGGAATCAAACACTCAAACATTAAATAATGCAAATGTGAAACATTTCCAACTACTTTCTAGATATGCCCCAAAATACAGTCATAAAGCAATTAAAATAACACATATTCTATCACTAGTGCTCGTCTTTAGGACTGGGATTTCCCAGTGCCAGATATTCAAGACTAAACTGGCATTAAAGCAAATGAGATCATCTCGAGTAAGACAAATGTAACACCTGTAAAACTGCATAATTATAGGTGATTAATAACCAAGACTCAGAGTGTAAAATGAATGTGATGAGAGATTGTCTTGCCCAGCATTAAATTATAGGAACCGGTATAAATTGGAAGCAAAACTTCTCAGTCAAGGGCAGCATCATTCATATATGCCACATAAATCCTGAATTTTGCTTTCTTCAATACAGTTTTGAACACCACATACATTGAATTGAGCTGTCTGCTGCTCACCAGTGTGACTTTAAAAAGGATTATATGAAAGGATCTTCAGCCACTGGCCTCTTACTTCCAAGAGGGCTAGCTTCAATGCCATTACATTTTATAAAGTCAATACTCCCTCAGCATCCTGTGTAAATCATCCAGACATCAGTTATTCTTGTCGCTTTCACTCCAAAACACTATACAGTGGAATAAACCATACATTGGTGTAACTAACCTTTATGTATCATGACATTGCATGACTGCGAATTAAATCTGGTGCCCATAGCATGGTTAAATGGTCAAACTGTTAAATGGACGTTAAATAGCAATTTTGTTTAGGTGTTAGAAAAGATACTGGTAAGAAAAATTCTCATCTTTATATCATATTAAAATCTGATACATGTATTTATAAAAACAGAACATTTGGAAACGCCTCAAAACACATTTTTGCAAATTTGGAAGAAACTAGGAATGAGTAATTGCAATTGTATTCAGGTATGAGATTCAGCCATCAAGCATATGAAGTAATTAAATTAGAAAAAAAGGAGCAAGTAAGTAAATATAACTAAATAAATAAATAAACAAGCAAGCAAAAATGTACTTCAGAAATACAGAATCCAGCACTCAAGCTAATCATTGCAATAAATCACATCCACTGCATTCTTTAATGAATAGATTTTTCTCCATACAAGGTGTTTCTTCTCTTTTTTTTTTTGCATCATTTGCTATATTGGAGATTTACACTGGGCACCACCCTCTTTTACTCAGCAAGGCATCTTTCTAACAGTCCTTTTAGTCCTTCCTCCCTGATGGGGGAAGTAGTATGTTAGTACTTAAATTTGTGTAATAACAACCCTCAGCCTAACTATGCAGTCCTATGGGTTCAACTGTATAACATGGTTCAGATTTGTCAAAATATGTTACCTTGGTAGCCATCCAGAGAAAAAACCTAGTATTGTTTTTAATCCGCAATACAAGCAAGCTTGGGGAAACGTCACTAAATTGACTTTGACACTGAGGTAGTAGCTACGTACTTGTCTTCACAAATTTCTCTGTAAATAGCCTCACGATGCAGTGCTGTAAATTGAACAGTAGCCCTTTAGGAACAAAATAAGTGCACCTACTGGCTATTATGTGCTGATCTAACAAAAACGTAAGGGTCCTATTTTAACAATCTAAGTGCACATTCTGAAGTGTGTAGCGCAAGTGCATTTAGGGCATGTCCAAAGCCATTTTTGCTTGTTTAACGGCGGGTTATCTGGGCGCAATGCAAAGAGCAAGGTTCAAAGTGGTCATTCTTAATCTCTTAATTAATCACAGACCTGCTTTTGGCGTGACACAAAATAGAGCCAATCAGAGTGTCATCTACCATGTCCTTAAAAAGCCAGACACCCTTGCACCTTGGCACAGTGCTATTATAAGGGCATACTTGCCTAGCAGCAGGGGGGGAAAAAAGTGTACGCTGCTAATGAAAGGATCTGTGAAGCGTGCGAGTTAACCATTACTTAAAGTATGGAAAGCAGAACGCAGTAATCTCCAAAAATGTAATAAAAACATTTTTTAAATATTGTTCAAAATTGTTTCATTCATATCCTGACGTTCATTATAGTGAATTTCTGGGGCTTTATTTGAACTTAACATTGCATTACAACTTGTGGATAAAATAAGAAAACAAAAAAAAAGATATGAATTCAGCGTTGTGGGTAAAAAAATAATTACGCGTTAATGGGGGACGACTGACAGAAATTAAAATGAGTGAGAAAAACAGCCAATGAGAAAGAGAAGAAAGTAATGTTATTTTGATTACGCCACCGTAACCCCTTGAATAATATCCAACAGGAGTAAAAAGAACTTGCTTCCGATTGGCTGACAATTAAAGGTCAAGTCAGATAAATTGAAAAAATTTGTATTTATTATAGATGGTGACAATGTCTTCTTTGCTTTGCTGCTACTAAAACGGTCGTTTTTGTGACCATTTCGTTTGTCAGCCAAACTGTAAATAATGATGAAGGCATTTCAGGTTTTGTATTTGATTATAGCATTGGGACAGATGGGTTCGCAGGCACTGTATTAATGAATCAGGTCGGATTCAAAATAGACTTTTCAGGTAACTGAGAATAATGGGTCGTCCCATGCAGGACTTATCCAGCGCATTTTCAGCACTTCATACATCTGTTCTGTTATGTGTGACGGAAGGAAAATCCACGCACTGTTTTAGACTATGTGTCATGTAATGAATACATAGGCTAACCATTGTCCCCGAACAGCCACCCCTCCTGGAGGGAGCTTCTGGAGAACAGCAGGAAAGACAGAGCTCGCCAATATCTAGAAGTCGTGGCTTTATCCAGAAGAATTTGCGAACACCTACATGCATAACCTCTCATGTTAAATTGCAAATTACCTGATGGAACGGGTTCACTTATGAATTAAATCGCCTGTATCACAGCATGCCCTGATGTGTAGATGTGTGTTGCACTAACCATTCTGACATGCATTTTTTAAATATCTTGACAAAATCTTTCACATCGTAATCGCGTTATTTTTAATCGGCTGCATGAGTGGGCACTGCTGTTCATCCCTGCTGGGTAGTATGTAACAAACAGAGTGTGTAGGGCACCCCGGTGGCTCATTGGTCTAAGCGCGTGCACCATAAAGGCTGTGGCCTTCCCGTGGCGACCCGGTTCGATTTCGGCTCTGGTCATATGCCGCATGTTTTCCCCATTCTTCTCCCCAACTTTCCTGTCTCTCTCTATTGTTTGACTATCAAATAAAAGAGAAAATCCCAAAAAATAATCTTTAAAAAAAAAAAAAACAAGCAGAGTGTTCGTGCGTGGCACACTCGCCTATAAAGATGCTTCATAGTATTTGACTATCCGCCCTGAAATGAGCAGTCAAAAACTGACCATTGACTTTAGACCAGGTTTTTGTTAGTCGAAAGCGCGATCGCTTTTTCAGGTTTCAAGCTAGCAATGTGCTTGACCACACCTCATTTTAAGACCAACACTCCCATGGGCACTCAAATAGACGCAAATGAATTGGCTATTTATGCAGCGAGGACGCTGGATATGAAATTGGTATTTTTGTCGGTCATAAAGTAGTAAAAACACTTGCGTTATGTTTTACGCCCTACTGCGCTGGGTGTAAGATAGAGGCCTAAGTGTTTCAGCCCATACGCCCTCACTCCAATTAACAGGAATTCTTTAATTTCACACAGACAATAGGGAAAAAACAAATGCGATCATGGCTAAGAACGCAGGGAAATTTGGGCTCCCCAGAATTGTTTGTTGAAACACACAAAAACATAACCAAAAAAAATCTATAAAGTATTCATTTTTGGTTACAGAATCAGTCTAGGCTGATGAGGCTTAGTCACAGCACCACAGGTGCAAAAGAAAACATACAATCTTTGTATGCTAGATAAAAACTTATATTTACAGTCTTTTTACACAATTTGGGTAATATTCTAAGCAATTCTGACTATTTTAGAGCCATCTACTTAGTGTCACCTTTAAAACAAGACCATGATTCTGCCTGATTTGCCTTAATATAATGCTAATTAAAACTTTAATGCAGCCTCAGAGCTAGGGATTTTTCATTGAAGGTTGATTTTTACAGTGCATTGGTCAGAAATTATATTGCAACAACAAAGCACTGACCTGATCTCTTCTTTTCAGAGACACTGAAGGATAATGAACTAATACCCCAGAGCAGTGTTCTAATCACCACGGATCAGATATTCTATGTAGCCTCATTCAAATTCTTCTTTTTAGAAAACTACAGTACTATCAACTAAAGCTTTTTTGCATTCACACAAAGCAGCAATAATTGCAAAATTGGTTTTAGAAAAATGTTCTCTCTAAACTCTTTTAGGTTTTATAAGCAGAAACACAGAGTGAACTAAATGTCTAATGGCTATCGCTATGGCTCTCAGACTATTGGGAGAATATAAGAAGAAAGAATCAATAGGATTTATTTAATGCCCATAGAACAATAGACCATAAATCAGCTTTGACAAGTGCATTCCAGAGGCATTTCAACTGGTAAGGATCATCTGATTTGCTATTGATAGTTTTTTAAATGGTGTCCCTACAGAGATTGAATGGTGTCTTTGCCTTATTGACCTGCGGAGAGGGTGGGAATCAATAGAGGGTCATAGTCTGTGGACAGGTCGGCATCTTACTCGAGGGTCCATATAGGCAGCTTAGCTTTGATTCTTAATCCACTTCACCATGTTGATCATTTGCTATCTTCCAGGGTTGTGTTTCACCCAAGAATTTCTAACATAGATTTTTTACTTTGTGTTGTGATTAAAAGTGAATGTTCACACAGTGCTGTTTCTGACCTATAATGATCGTGAAATTTATAGTTCATGTAAAAACATGCTGAAGGAGAGCTGGCAAAGAAAGACATACTTTGATAAATGACTACATAGGAAATATTTCACAGATAAAGATATTTTCCTAGGGCTTCATCCCTCTTGGACTTATTAAAACTCAGTCACCATGATCAATACTGTCAGTCAACACAAAATGATTCGCTTTGTACATTTGTTGCAGATAACAATCTCTCATCTTTGAGTTTTTAATCACCCTGAAAGTCTGCACTCAAACATTGCTTCTTTTATTTTAAAGGAACTGATGAAATGGGGAAGAATTAGATGGTATACTATGATAAGGCGCTCAGACCAGCGAGGCCTTTAGATTGCCAACATTATGATAGGCCAACAAACTGAACAGCGAGTCAATTTGGCTGACACTCTCATCCTCCATGGCAGCTCAGCAACCGCCAGTTTCCTGCTGGTCAACCGCAAAGAGAATCTTCTGCGTCTTGCGACACTATAAAGGCAGAGAGAAAGAATTTTCCGGAATGTCACTTAAAATTACCCAAAGTGACACTCAACCGCAGTGATACAGGCCAGAGCTCAATAAAGACTTGTCCTGAACTGAAATTTGCTTTCATTCCCAAATATATATATAAACATATTTTCTCCTTCATTTTGGCGATCACGGAACTCACCATGAAAAAAATATTACGCGCATTCAAACTTCATTTCATTTCCAGTCAAAGCTGAGGGTAACTACAGCTTGAATCTAGCCCATAACACATTTTGATGCAGGAGGGGTGCAAACTCAGTGTGTGACGTGTATGTATGCGTGTGTGTGGTTGTGTGTGGATGCGTGTGTGTGTGTGTGCGTGTGTGTCTGAATGCGCGCACGCGTGCGTGTGTTTGTTTGACAATGGGGTAGAGGGCAGGCTATATTTTGCCATGTACTGCATCCTTGCATACAGTATTCAATCGTGTCCGCAATGTCAAAGTACTATTCTATATTTTTGTTGCCACAGAGAATATGTTGCTCATCTGTTCAAACTTGCTTAGCGTTCAAATAATGTGATATTACCACTGGTCTCTCATGTTAATGAAGTCAATTATTCAATCAAACCTTAGGTGGGTCTTGCATGGAACATTTAACCCACCCTAGAATGCAGCATTAATGTGATGATTTTTTTACGTGGATGTGAAAATCAGATACAGTCTTGTGCAAATTAATTGGATAAAGTAGGCTGGAGTTGGAAAAACCAAACAACAAAGGTTTTCAGGCTTTTTATTACTTTAATAAAATCTACATTCAGCACTCAGTATGAGATGTTTACTCCATGGTTCTTGATAAGCTGTTCCAACAGTTTTGACATGAAGCTGACCAGGTTTTTGCAGGTTGTCTTGATTTCTTCGTCAAGATGCCACAGCTGGACACCTGCATCAATGACTTTGGCTTTTGAGGAGCAGTCCTTTTGCTGCAGACTTGACTTGATGATGGACCAGAGATTCTCAATGGGATTGAGGTCAAGTGAATTACCAGGCCAGTCCAACACAGTTACAGCACTGTGTTGATGATGGAATCACATTAGTTGCATCATACAAGTCAAGGAAATGAATGAAACGTGGCTAAAAGGTACTATGCAGTGATCTTTGAGGTGGTTATGTAAAACGTCCATCACTTGGCACGGTTATTTGCACTCCATTCAGCTCATTCAATTGACAAGCACCTTTATCCAATTAATTTGCACAAGACTGTACATACCACCACAACAATGGGGTGTAGATATTCCAATCACATGGTACATGGACAGGAGCTTCATGAAGGGCACCTCTACTTTCTTTTCACCATTATTTCAACACTCATGTCCTTATGGTGTTGTATTGCATTGAAAAACATAATCGGGTTGAAAGTGGCAGGACCACCCTCATGCTAACCACACTGTAGAGTAGAATGCACACCCATGGTCAGTGTAGTAGTCTTCATAAATTAGCTCTGTCTGGTTGAGGTAATAAGATGCCATCTGTGGTGTGAGTGGATAGTCTATCAGTGGAGAACTCCGCTGCATTGGTGTGAGCTCTATTGTTGTTGCACACTCTTTTTTCCCCCAAGGCAACGAGAGTGGCTCATAACTGCTATGTGCAAAATGTTTGCCGTGGCGTCGGTTTGTTCACTGCAAAAAAAAAAAACACAATGACATGAAAATGCCAATTAAGTGATGTCTTCATTCCAATCCCTGAATTTAAACCCATATTAGGATTATTGTTATCTGAAAAATGTTCAGTTCCAAGCCCCAAGCAACCAAATATGCTGTATGCCTTTCTCAGATTCCTATCTTGTAAAAAACCAACAATTATGCCATTGCATTCAACAGTTCTAAATGAATCCCATAGCAAACCAAGGAATGCTAACTGAAAGCTACACACCGCCAAGGTCTGCATGACATAAACGATTAAAATACTACAATACTCAAACATTTTTGAGACAGCTCAAGAACCCAAAACAAATAATTTGCCATGTGGTCTTGAGATAGAACTGGTTCCTGCAAAATTTGTCCAGTTCTGTACTCTGGTCACCAAGAAAAATGTACTCCCATCCATTGATGTTGGACTGGTTGTGGTAGCTGATGCAGACATGGAAGACAATTCAGTTTGCAACTCAGCTATCATAAATGATGAAATCAAGAGCAATCTGTTGACAGGACCAGACATGGATGGAATGCATCAGTTCACCAGCTCGCTTGGGGTTGAGGGAAGAACATGCAGCAATAGAGAACAAGTATTCAGCAAAATCTGCAGCCAAAATGTAAGAAAGGACATAAAGCAAGACTGACACTTTTATGCTACAGGATTTGACTGATCTATGATGCAACAGTGACTTTTGAATGGCGTCAAGTGCAGAGAAGGACAGGTTGTGAAACATGGGGGGTCTGTTGGAACAGAGGCCCCTTGATTGATATTTAAGACACATAATATGTATATATATTGTCCCCTTAGAATTATAAGGTTCTATCTGACATTTTTGTCGAAATTGAGTTATTTATGTATTCTTATACTCTGACCACTTATCAACTATATGTGAGAGGTTTTGTTCAGTTGTATGCAATTTTTACCATTTTATTCAGAAAACCAAAAGGTTTTATCTGCAAAATCACGCTTTAACTTGGTATTATAAGGTTCTATCTGTGAGCCAATCAGCACTTGAAATGCACACAAGGAAACCAATCAGGTTACTCTTCTTTGCTATGTTGCTGCATGGCACAATATCAGGAAAAGGAACCACAGCCATCCTTACTCTGTGAAGGAGCGGAGGAGATAGGAAGAAGAAATGTCTCGTTGTAATCCGGGGTTGTTTCTTAGATACCTAAAGGTTAGTGGCGGCTGGTGAACTGGCTAAAGGGGAAGCTTGAACCATCCCTTAAAAATAATGATTGGTCATGACCCGTTTTCAATCATTCATTTAAATTGCCATTACAGAAACTCCAAAACAGGGACGCTGTGCAAACCAAATTTTTGGGTGGGCACAGCTTAGCTATACTGTACAATTTTAATATGTCTCCTTTATATAAATAATAGCCATGCAAATAAGCTTTTTTTAAATTGAACTTTGTAGTTTACAATTCAACAAATCTTTTCCCCCACAGTTTTTTGTTATAGGCTACATAAATAAAAAAAATAATGTTCAAAAAAGAGTCCACATGTCCTATACCCAGCAGTCAGTTAATAGTCAAACCACTTACACCACATTCCTTCCCCATCCTGATGCTTGGTGGGAACATGTTCACATGCATTGCATGAGTTTTAGCCTCGTGATTGACTGAAATATTTGCATTCAGGAGAAGGTGCACCAGTATACCTAATAAAGTGACCACTGAGGTAATCCTGCGCATTCGGTAGCAAATCAGTAAAAGGCAGAGCTAAAGAAAAATCCTCCTTGCAGTTGAATCCCAGTTAGCCTGAAGTATAAAACGCAACCTAATTGTGAGGCATAATCTGAAAATAGCTCTGCGTCTTTTCACCTAAGTACAGAATAAGTTCTGATCATTCTCATTTCAAGAAGCAATAACAAAAACAACAATTAGGAGATAAACCTACAGTTTTTTTCGAACACGAGGTATTTATCGTAGGATAGATACCTGGAAATTTCATTTGAAACTGAGCGCTTGCGCGAGGTTTCAAATGTAAACTTCCAGGTATCTAGCCTACGATAATACCGAGTGCTCGAAAAAAAACTGTAGGTTTATCTCCATTCTACCATGACTATTGTCAACACCCCTACGAAAATATTGGATAAATACCGAGTGCTCAAAAAAAACGGTAGATTTATCTCCATTCTACCATGACTCTAGTCAACACCCCGACGAAAATATTGGATAAATACCGAGTGCTCGAAAAAAACGGTAGGTTTATCTCCATTCTACCATGACTCTTGTCAACACCCCTACGAAAATACTGGCGCGCTAGCTATGACACACAGTTCGATACCACTTTGGCTTGCTAGCTAGGAAGCCAATTAGCTCGCTAACGAGTATGACAGTTGACGCATTGAAAGCGAACTGCAGCCTTTTTAGCTCGCTAGCCAGTTGGCTATGTAGCTAAATACATTGGCGCGCTAGCTATACTTTTGCTGGCTAGGTAGCCAACTAGCTTGCTAGCGAGTAAGACTGTACGCAAACTGTAGGCTTATCAGCGTAATCATGAAGAGGTCTTGACCCAGTGCGAGGTAGTTTACCGGTGAATAGATACCTGGTGTTAACCAATCAAAATGCAGAATTCGCTGGAATTCGCCCCCAACTTTCACTCCGGTGGTTACTCGTTGTTATCGTCATTTGTATGAAGTATTGATTGTTTGGCAATCATATGAAGTACAACGACTTGAATCTGTATCTCGCACTCTGGTGGTTACTCGTTGTTTTATGTGTTGTACGGAGTATTGATTGTTAGACAACCGCAAGAAGTATAAGTACTTGGATCTGTAATTCTGGAGTTTAACTCTGTCAATTGTGTTTTTACTCTGGAGACAGGACTAGATAAAAGCACTTGTTTTGCAATTAGTTAATCTTAGTTTAGTGGTGCTACTCACTGCTATTGTTTATTTTCTCCCTTTTTTTGCACACTTGGTGAAGCCCGTTTTTGGTTCTTTATTTTATTTGAGTAGCACCATTTCGGTCCTTTGTTTTCCCTTTCAGCCATGTACCAGCCACTCATTTGTTATTCAATTCACTCACGAAACTCCTGCATTAAACCTATACCTTCACTTCAACCTATTACCATCTGGTTATTTGTTACTTCCTTCACCCCTAGACCAATGGGGACGTAACAAATGGTGATATTATTCAAGCCCCTATAATCAATACAGGGTCTCAGGCCACCGTCTTTTTTGCCCACAAAAAAGAACCCCGCTCCAGCAGGAGACGTAGAGGGCCGAATAAATCCATTAGCCAGAGCCTCCTGAATATATTCTCGTATAGCCCTTCGCTCAGGCCCTGACAGCGAGTATAATGAATCCCTGGGGGGAGTAGTACCCGGGTAGAGATTGATCTCGCAATCTTACGTGCGATGAGGAGGTAAAGTCGAAGCCTGTTGCTTGCTAAAAACCTCCGCGAGATCAGCATAATCGTTAGGAACATTAGGAGGCAGACAAAAGTCCAGAGCAGCCCCCAAATTCTCACCCTGTTCGGAACCTGCCTGCCTATGTCTGATTCCGAGTCAGAAAAATCCTCCGAATAGCAATCCTCCTCTGGCTGCTGCCAGTCAAATTGAGGGTTCCACTCCAACCCCTCCTCCGCCCCTTTCTCTAGATTAGGAGGATTGTGTGAGACAAACTCCTCAGGATCACTCCAGGCGTCAGCCTCCCCCATAGGTTGATGCCCGGGATGACATGCCAAACTCTCCCCACCGTGGGATCTACAATCAGTGCCCCACTGGACGATCGGGTTATACTGACTCCCCCAAATGATGTGAGGCCTATTTTCCCATAGCCAAGAGTGTCCTAAAACGACAAGGAAAACAGGAGAACTGATAATAAAAAACCGGACCTCCTCAGAATGACCACCAAAA
Source organism: Gymnothorax javanicus (assembly GCA_029692085.1). Lineage (NCBI taxonomy): Eukaryota > Metazoa > Chordata > Actinopteri > Anguilliformes > Muraenidae > Gymnothorax > Gymnothorax javanicus. Next base: position 27,860,235 of record CM056194.1, on the reverse strand, counting down.
GAGATGAACGTAGTAAATGATTCAGAGACTTCGGTTATAAATCCAGTTCCCAGCGGGCGACCGTCCAAAGATCTAACAGTGCGTGAATGTAAAAGAGGGTGGATGAGAACGGAATGTCTCCTAGCCCTCTCCGCATCCATAAAACAGTCCACGGCGCCAGAGTCCACAAAAGCTTCGATAAATACTCTGTCTCCCCACTGTCAATTCTACAGGAATTAAAGTTCAGAAGGGAAATTGGGTCTGTCCCTCTAGTGCCCCCCATACCGCTAGAGGGACTTCCCGTTTCCCTGAAGCTCAGGGCAGCGTGGACGGATATGTCCCGGTTTGTTACAATTATAGCAGATTATACGTCTGCGAACGGGCTTATGAGCCCAGCTCTCATATGAGCCTTCAACCTGCATAGGCTCGCCAGGAGCGGAAATCTCAGTGGGCGGAATGGTAGCTGTATGCATGCTGCGAGGAGCATTAGCCCCGTTGCCAGCAAGAGGCAATGCAGTACGTTTCTCCCTGTTATGTTTGCAGATGCAATTATCAATTTGCACTGCAGTGCGAACCAACGAATCCAGGGAAACACAAGGCTCCAATGTAGCCAGAGCGTCCTTAACCTCCTCAGCCAAAGCGTGAACAAAAACTGTCAGAAGAGGCGCTTCTGGCCAGCCTGTCTCTGTCGCCAAGGAGCGAAATGAGATTGAAAACTCAGCGACACTCTCAGAACCCTGCCTCAGATGCATTAAACGCGTAGCCGCGTCCTGACCACTGATCAAACACCGATACCATTTCTCTAACAAGAGTCTCCGCAGTATTCACGACCGGTGAATTAGATTGAATAAGTGGGCCGACCCAAGTGAGTGCTGTGTCGGTCAACAGGGATAAAATAAATGAAACCCGAGACTCTTCATTCACGAACCGTGAAGGCTGCGGTTTAAAAACATTGGGCAATGAAATCTTTACGTCTTCCTGCCTCGCCTCCATATCTTGGGCGTAACTGGAGTTTTGGCTCTCGGGGAAGGTGTACGGATTGTGCTTGTGCAACATTTTGTGTGATCTGAGTGGACAAGGCTCTAATACTCTCAGTAAGAGTTAACAGAACATTTTCCTGTCTCTCCATGGCATTCGCCTGAAGGCAGACTCTCTCCTCCAACTCTGCCTGCTGATTTTTCAGGCTAGAAAGACCCTTGCCATATCCAGAGAGAACAGCTTGTTGATTAGCCACAACTTTCTCTAACGCAGCCGTTGCTGATGACTCCATGCTGGCTAGAATGTTCTGTAGTGGCTGGTAGAATTATGAGTCCAAGCGCAACGACCAGAGACAAAGTGAGCAGCACGGACACAGTACAAACACAGAGAATAATACAGACCAAACGAAAGTACTCGCTCTTCCAAAGGATGTATTATAGTCCGAAACACGGAAGCAAAGCGAGATAGAAAAAAGGGAGAAGAAACTCCAATAATCAGAAGATAGAAAGTCACACAAAACCTGACTACAGATATCTTCGGCTATAGTGCGAAGCTAAAAACAGACACTCAAGCGAAGGGGGCAAGTCGGACTTCCTGCTTATATAGAGTCCGGGAAGGCGCCGCCCCAGCTAAATCAGCCAGCTGGGTAAAGAATCCGATGGCCAAGGAATTCCATATCGTCCCGGGATGAGAGCCGCAAAGAAAAGTCCAAACGACACGCACACCTCACAAACCATGACAGAGGATCAGCTCTCCTACGCAGGGGCCCAGCTTTCCTGGGCTTGCTTGCCGCTTTCTTTTTTGGAGCCTTGGCTGGAGCGGCCGCTGCATGAGCTGGAGCGACTTCAACATATATTTAATTCCCGAGTCCAACTTTTTAATCAACCCATGCTGTACCGAGAGTGAAAGGCGACATTTCATTGGAATGCAGATGAGTCATTATTCAATCAACGCGTATTTAAGAAATTCTCTCGCGGAATTGAAGTCTTCTCTCATTTTTCTCTTCTCAGGGGTTGAGAGCTAAGAAATTGCATAAAGATGTTTCAAATGGTCTTTTATTTGAACAATTTAAACGATCATGAAGTGCAAGTTAAATCGCCTGATGTGTGGGAAAGGTAGCGCGGAAGTTTCAGACCAGTTTGTCTTTCATAAAGCATAGGCCAATTTATAAGTAAATCATTTTTTCTGCATTGAATTTAGCCCATTATTTCTTCGCAGTCAGATCGCATGGGGAAAGAACCCGTGTCTTCAATTGCCAATTTTTTATTTTATTTGTTTTTTCATTTCGGCATGATTGTACAGTCGTTCCATGACAATTTCAACACAACATGCATCATGACCGAAAGGGTCGCGGGAGAAGCGAAATCGCTTGTCAAAGTCCCGCCCCCAACTCCCAGAAAAACAGTTTGATTATGGTTAAGATATCATAAAGATTTATAAATCACAACAGAGCTGAGTGTCCATTTACACTACGATTTAAACGTCACAACATAAAATCATAGAGATTTATGAACATCATGAAGAATTTTAATCACAATATAGCTGAGTGTCTATAAACAACCCCGGTAACACTTTACAATAAGGGTACAACAATTAACATTGGTTAATTCAGTAATAAGCATTTACTAACAAGTAATTAACATGTAACTAATGCACCTGATAATCATTTACAAATGATGCTCACATCAACTAAGGTATTAATTTATAAATTATGGTTTAATAGTTTGAGGTGCTACATAGGGGATACTTAAGGGATGGCTTCAACTTCATAACAAGGGAAACACAAAAAATCAATAAATGTTCAATCATGGTTGCATTATGCTTATTTGGCAATTTAACGCATTAGTTACCCGCTAATTAACTGATAGTTAATGAACTAATGTTAATTAATGTTAATTGTTGTACCCTTATTGTAAAGTGTTACCACAACCCCTATTGTTTATGCCCGTTATGGTTCCGTTTAATTTATCCAATGCCATTTTGTTGGATAAGTTTATAGTTATTCAAACATGCACATTTCAAAAGATACTTAAAGTCCTTCAGATTGTCTGCCATTCTAATATTGTCTTCAAGTATGTTCCATGCACTGACTCCAGCCACAGATAAGGAGTGCTCACTCCAAGTCGATTTGACCCTTCTAGTTTGCAACAATATTCTGCCTCTTAGGTCATGAATACATTCACGCTGGAGAAATAGGCATTGTATATTTCTAGGCAATTCTTTGTGGTATCCTAAATATACAATTTGCAAGGAGTTGAATTTTATTATATCCTGCAATTTAAGAAACTTTGCCTTAATAAACAAATCGTTTGTATGAGTTCCATAGGGAATGTTATGAATAATTCTAAGGGCCTTTTTTTGGAGTTTAAACAATGATTCTATTGTATTATTATAAGTGTGTCCCCATACTTCAGCGCAGTAGTGTAAGTGGGGTGCTATGAGTGCTGAATAGATTATTTTAAGAGACTTGTGTTTTAATAATTTCTGCATTTTCCAAAGAATAGACACGCTTTTAGCTAACTTTCTTTGAACCAAGTTTACATGTGGTTTCCAGCTTAAGAGATTATCTAACATAACTCCCATGACTTTATATTCGTTTACCCTTTCAATGCTGGTACCATTTACCTTTAAATCTATGTCGTCCTTTAGGCCTTTTTTCCCAAATATCATAAATTTGGTCTTTGTAAGATTTAATGATAATTTGTTTACATTAAACCACGTGTGAAGTTTAGACATTTCTTTATTAACCAATTTTGTCAATTGCTTGAGATCGACACCTGAGCAAAAAATAGTCGTGTCGTCTGCGAATAAAATTAGTTTTAGGATATCGGACACCTTAACAATGTCATTTATGTAAATTATGAACAGCTTGGGACCTAGGACCGAGCCCTGAGGAATTCCACAGGTAATGTCCAAGCAATTCGATTTGCTATTGCCCATCTGCACAAATTAAGTCCTACTTGTTAAGTAATTTTTGATCCATTTTAATGCGGTCCTCTTAATCCATATTTGTAAAGTTTTTCAATCAATATATCGTGATTTATAGTGTCGAATGCTTTCTTCAGATCAATAAATATGCCTATAGAATATAAGTTTGAATCTAGTGAATCTTTAATCATTTCAATAAATTCTGTTAGGGCTAGTGCTGTCGAATGCTTTTTCCTGAACCCATACTGACTGTCACACAGTAGTTTGTGTTTATCAATGTACTTGTCCAATCTGTCATTGGAGAGCTTTTCTAGGACCTTCGAGCATTGAGGTAAAATCGAAACAGGACGATAGTTTGAGAAATCATATTTATCCCCACTTTTGTAGAGAGGGATAACTTTCGCTATCTTCATTTTATCTGGAAACACTCCGCAGGAGAAGGATAGATTGCATACATGCGTAAGTGGAGTTACAATTGCGTTAGTGAGTGTTTTCAGTAATTTCATATCTAATTGGTTTACATCAACAGATGTCTTAGCTGTACAATTTTTCAGAATTGATCTGATTTCAGATTCGGTAACAGGAGTTAGTGTCATTATGTCTTGGATTTCCTCATCCTTGTCAAGGTAGTCCCATCTTAGGTGTGAGGATTTAATACCCTTTGCTAGTTCTGGCCCAACATTCACAAAATAACTGTTAAAATTCTCGACGATCAATTCCATGTTCTCTACCTTTTTGCCATTTATATTGAAGAATGCAGGGTACTCCCTCCTCGGTGTCCTCCCAGAGACGTTCTTGATTATATTCCAGAGATTTCTGGTATAATGTTTATTTTCTAATAAAAGCTTTTCATAATACTCTTTTTTATGTTTCCTTAGTAAATGTGTCATTTTATTTCTGTAATTTTTGTACCTAATTTCTGCTTTCTCAGTTCTTTCTCTCAGAAACTGCTTATACAGTGTATTTTTTTTCTTACAAGCATTTGCCAGTGCTTTTTGAAACCCAAGGTCTTCTCTTTTTGTTTTGCTTCAGTTTGTTCGTTGTTTTGGCTAGACAGTGTTTATCATACAGGGAGTTTACTGTCCATAGAAAAGCCTCATAGGCTTTATTTGGATCTTGTTCCGCTAAGACATTATCCCAATTTTGGTTCAACATATCTAATTCTAGTTTCTTTAGCCTTTTTCGCTTTTAATTCTGATTTCTGTGTGTTCCAGGATTTTCGATCTAGCCTGGTCCCTTATATCTAATTTGCAGTTACAAATAGCAAAAACTGGTAGATGATCAGTAATGTCATTTATCATGATGCCACTTAATATTTCAGAATCTAATACATTAGTATACACATTATCTATCAAGGTGGCACTGTGTCTAGTAATCCTGCTTGGTTTTGTGTTTAATGGTTGCATACCCATGGCATACATGGTGTTAATATAATCTTCTATTATAGAGCTATTATTTGGATTTATCAAGTCAATATTAAAGTCCCCACATATAAAAACATTTTTCTGGTTCATATTGGCGAGTAATTCACCCATACATTTACTAAAAACATCAATTTGCGAATCCGGTGCCCTGTACACACAACAAATAACCGTATTTTTACCTTTCAACCTAGGAATCTCAATTGTAAGGCATTCCATTACATTTTCCACAACATTTGATTTGCATTCTAGTACCTGGAAGTTTATGGCCTCATCAATAAATAGTCCAACACCCCCGCCAGCTTTATTCAGTCTGCTCTTACACACAAAGTTGTAACCCTCCATGTAGAAGTCCTTGTCCTTTTCTTCTTTAATCCAAGTTTCCGATAGTGCGATGATGTTGAACGGATTAGCAAATGACAAAAGGTATTCCTTTATTTGGTCAAAGTTTGCATATAGACTCCTACTATTAAAGTGAATAATGGACAAACTCCCTTCCATTTTAATGCTCTTGTTAAATTTGTCTACAGTAAAGTATCCGCATGCGTTTGTTTCGTTGTAGAAAAAATGGTTATCCGGATCAATTTCTTCATTAGGGTCTATTCCTGAATGATGGTGACTTGTTGTTAAAAAGCCAGTTTCCTGATCTACAGTTTGGTTCATCAGATAACTGCTCATAGAGATTTGTCAAGGATTTTAACCTGCCTCAGCGGTCAAAACTCTCCAGATCCCGCATCATCTTGATCAGCACCGGTCTGGTAGTTTCCGGTGAAGACCCATTTGGTTTGATGAAAATTCTGCAGTTAGCCGACCAAGTGCTGTGTATCTTACCCGCTTTTTTTTAGTTGACGAGCTTTCCATGCGATGGTTGCATTGTGCTTTGGTGAGGTTTTCATTTATGAAAACATTGGATCCTTTGAGATTTTTCCTTGCTTCAACAGAGAGATTTTTTGTGCTTGTTGCTTGTAAGTCGTAACAGCACGGCCCGTGCTGTACTCCGGTCTCCGCTTCCACTCCTTTTCGGTAGCAGATAACATGAATCCACATTGCCGGGGTCCAGAGAAATACTTTTGGACCAAAGGAATTCCATCACCTGCATTTCCACAGATTTGTTGTCCTCCTCGCCTCCATCGTCGTCAGTCGCTGCTGCCCTGGCATAACTCCTGGGTTTGATTTTGAGCCCTGTCAGGATTACATCATTACGTTTCTCTTGTTGCTCCAGCTCCTCCAGTTTGTTTGATAAAGATTTAATCTGTGTGTCTTTCTCGGCAATCTCTTTTCTGAGATCACAGTTTTCCTTCAAAAGCTGGTCCAACTGCTCCTTCATACCTTCCCTCCACTCCCTCATTTCATTTCTCATTTCTTCGAGGGTCACCATAATTGATGCAAGATCCGGCGGGCTTGATGTGTCGCTTCTTCCCGGTTTACCCATTTTCTCAGTTCAGAAAAAAGGTCTCTATTACAGAGTTTGTGAGAAAGTTTATCATTCAACTTTTCTCCTGACTCTGTTGTTTTCCTGTATTGCCTGTATTGCGTGCAGTCGCTGTCCGGAGTTGTTGCTCCTTCAGTGACCATGAGCACTATGATGATTACTATAATTGGAAAATGAGTCAATAAAGGAAAATGATTGAGAACTAGTCAGGACTAATTGTTGTTATAAAGGGATGTTCTACAGGCCCCAGATTTCCATTTCTGGCCCCCAGTCCCACTCAGGAAACAGCTCCGTAAACTACGGCCTGCCGTTCAAGTATCCCCAATATTCCTTTATTTTGGGATGAGAAGGATATTGTACTTGGGAGAAATGGCGAGAGCACAATCTGCTGTGAGCTGAAGGGGAGAAATGTTTCTAACGAGAAAAGTGAATTCAGGCATTTCGTCTCTCTTTTCCTGTTGGAAAGACATGGAAATACAATCCCTTGTCTTTCGCTGAGTTTACATTTCAGGCTACGGCGGCACAGTATGGCATATTCTCAATACAGGTGATCGATAATTCGTTGGTGACGATAATGTACCACTCAAATTTCCAAAACAAAACACTGGGGATTTGCTCGTGACGTCACTGATGGCAAATGCTAGGCAGTGCCGGGAAAATACGCATACGGTTACCAACAATTGGAAAAATGTGGATTTTGATTAAAGCAATGACGTGTCTTAAATGCATTATTTTATCAAAATTTAGATTTCTGAACTCAAAATTCCCGCAAAATTTGTATATCTGAAGTTAACTGTTGTGTCCTTTAAGTTCAGGCAAATTATTTTGAAAGAACTCAAAACACCTGTGTTCAGCATCCTAATTTGGAACTTATTGATTTTGTCAGGTCTAATTTGATCAATTAAAAAATGTTTTTACAAATCCTCACAATATAGAGAAAATAAGCACAATATGTTCAAGGGTTTTTATTCTTCACGGCACAATGGATATGTCTGTAAAAATGTGGCTTAAGATGACAAACAACCAATGCAGCTAATTAAGAAAAATTAACAGCTTTCTAAAATTCTCCAATCGCAATTGCCGTTGGAACAAAAACCAGCATACTGAGTGGGGCACCAGGACCGAGTTTGAGAACCACTGCGGTATAGAGATCAAGAGCTGGATGCTTCACAGTACAAAGAAGAGATTTGCCAAAAATTCCTTAGTGGACCTTTGATGAAATTGACTGCTAGAATTATTGGGCATAATACGACCGGTCTTTTGCATTACATTAGGCAGTGTTAATGTTTCAGAAAAGCTATATCATAAAATAAAAATGTGGCACAAGAAATTTCTTAGAATAATCAAAAACAAAGCCCTTCTATCTTCATGGTAAGATGTGATTTTGTTTCTAAAACAAATTCTACCTTTTTATTGACAGGAAAATGAATGGCCTGATGGTTAGGTTGGAAATAATGAAGCCTAACCATTATGTAAAATTAATATTTGAGCATGGATAATTCCCATACGTAAATATAATGTAATACAACATTTAACATGTATTTTCACAGTACTACTATTTCAATGTGTAATGCCGTTGATTTTCGTGGAATAAATATGAAATGGGCCATGTGCCACCATGTGGGCGGTGCATCAAATTCTGTCCTGTAGCCAATATGCATTTCTTTAAAAATTGTCAAAAGGTTGATAGCCTAGGCTACGCTCCCACTAGGAGGATATCCCAATTCACTATTAAGCAGTCAAACTGACCTACAATACTTTGATACCAGCTGCTAAAACAAAAGAAAAGAAAAAAACAATTGATTAATGGCCGTGTACCGGCCGATATGGCTAATAGAAGATCAGCAATCTGTATCGGCAGCAAATAAACGTGATATGGGGCATCCCCACCAATATTCTATATGTGACCTTCAAGCCCTCAGGTGGCACTTCATTACAAACCAACTATAGCTTCAATAATGGGCATAATCATATGGGCTTGTGCAGTAGTGTGCAGTGATGACTACATACTTAACAAATTGAAGATCAGTAAGAAATTTAGTGCTATTCATGTATTTATTACATTGGATTATGTAGGTGAAAAGAAGTAAACAGACAACATGTAGTAAAAACAAAAATTATAAGGTCTTTTTGAGGGGGAAAAGTCAATATCTAGTGTGGCAACCCTTTGATTTGATTACAGAATTTAATCTTTCAGGCAAAGTTTTCACTTTTTTTTGTTTTAAATTTCGTCACTTGCTAAACCATTCCACGTGGTTTGAAGTTCATTCCAAAGAGATTCTTTTGATGCTACGACAGACTTTCTCGATCGGATTAAGGTCTGGGTTTTGAGTAGGCCAAGTCATAACTTTTACGTCACCAAATGTTTCTTTCCGACTGAGATAATTCTTGCACAACCTAGGAGTGTATTTAGGGTCACTATCTCGTTGAAAATAAAATCCCTGACTAATCAATCTCTTTCCAGATGGCATACATGCCAACTCTACTGCTTTTGGCGGCAGACTACCACTTTTGGGGAGTTTTTTTCAGAATGAAATGCCCCAAAAGCGGTAGTCTACCGCCAAAAGCAGTAGAGTTGGTATGTATGAGATGGCATTGCATGCCTCACAAGGATGCTGTGATACTTCTGTTGATCCACGATTCTGTCAATTTTTATGAGATCACCGGCACCTTTCAAGCAGAATTTACTTGTTTTTGTATCAGCGAATGCAAGTTAAGACTGTACTATGTAGAGAAGCCATATATCAACACCATCCAGAAGCATCACAAATTTCTCTAGCCTCAAGCTTGACTATATAATGAATGACACAAAGTGGAAAGAAGTGCTGTGGTCTAACGAGTCAGTGTTTCTGTTGGTTTGTGGAAATAATGGATGTTGTGTGCTCAGGGCCAAAGAGGAGAGGGACCGTCAGTTATCAGCCGCATCTTCCAAAGCCAGTGTCTGTCATGGTCTGGGGCTGCATTAATGCTCTTGGCATAGGCAGGTTGATTATCTGTAATGGCAAAATTGATGCAGAAAGGTATACACACATTTTGTAAAAACATGCACCTTTCCAACGCCCTATTTTTCAGGGACACCCATGCTTGCTCAAGCAGGATAACACCCACTCACACTCTGCACATATTACAACAGTGATGCTATGTAGACACAGAATGCGGGTTCTAGACAGGCTGACCTGAAGCACAGACTTGCTCCATGAAAAATGTCTGGCGGATTATTCATATTCTTATGAGATATAAAAATATGGCAAAGGGGACCCTTAACTGTTGACCAACTGACATCCTATGTCAGGCAAGAATGGGAACATATTCCACTTTCAAACCCCAATAATCTGTCTCTTAAAGTTCCTAAATAACTACTGAGTGTTATTTTAAGAAGAGGTCAAGGTACACATTTGTGAACATGCACCTGTTCCAACTTAATTGGAACATGTTAAAAAATAGACTTATCCACCCAAATTATTCCGCAAAATGCAAATAAAAAGCTACCAAACAAACCAAGAGTAAGCTTAACTCCTTGGCAGTGGCTAACAATCCATTGCTTCTGTTTTCTTGTTCATTCTTAGAGACTATGCTCCGAACTGGTCTTGTCTGTTTAAAGTTAATGCCATGTTGGCAGTACAAAGTAATTTTTGTTGCTGCTCAGAATCATACGGTTGTAGATGTTCTTTGAGCATCTGGACTGACAAATGGCTATGGTAGATTAGTGTAGCAACTGCTTTCTCTGGTCTACCTCTTGGCGGCTTCCATTTATTTTTGGAGGGATGCCCCCGTTTTTTGACTTTTTTTCCATCCTGACCACAGCTGAACTGTTAAGTCTGCCATAGAGACCTGCACCCATAGACATAGGAGGAGGATGTCGTGGCACATGAATTCTACCAACTGACATGATGACTGGCCCTTGCTTTTTTACACATTGCAAGTGCACCACCAGTTACAAACAGCCTCTGCCATTGGTGGATAATGCCGTCAACACATATTTAGCAGGCACATCTACAGGTTCCCAGCAGATCAGGAGTGGCCACTAGAGGGATATGAGCAAACAAATTTCACTGGCTTAAAGGAGCTGTGTCATGGTTACTGCGCACGCTCACAACTTTGAATGAAATAAATCCGCTTGATTGCAAGCTGAAATCCACTTCCATCTTGGCAAATACATCATTGTTTTCCATAGTAATCATATATTTTAGTTACTCAGGCATTATGCTTTTTGTATTAAGGAGTTTTCTGTGGAAATTTTAGGATTCAAAGGGCTATTTTCTCACTTTAGCTGAAGGATATGAATGATGTCCTGGGTAAGACTTTAAACTGCATCCAGTGGTGAGGCCCTGGTTCGGGAGTTCTGGGTTTCAGGGAGAATGTCATTAGCCCCCAGTCACCACTGTTCTGGGGCACCCTTGAGCATGGTGTAATGGCCGGTAGTGTAGGAGGCCAGATGCAGCGAAAAGAGAGAACGTGAGCAGCGGGTAAACAGTCCAAACACAGAGAACAACACAGACCAAACGCAAGAACTCGCGCCTCCAAAGGACGTCTAATAGTCCGAACACCGGAGGCAACGCGAGAAAGAAAAAGGGAGAAGAAACTCCAAAAATAGAGAATAGAAAGTCTTTCAAAACCTGACTAAAGATTTCTTCAGCTATAATGCGTAGCTAAACACAGACACTCTAGTGAAGGAGGCGTGCCGGACCTCCTGCTTATATAGATTCTGGGGAAGCGCCGCCCCAGCTCAATCAGCCAGCTGGGTAAAGAATTCGATAGCCCAGGAAACGATATCATCCCGGGACGAGAGCCACAAAGAAAAGTCCAAAACACAGGCACAAACATCCAGAACCATGACAGGACCCCCACCCTAAGGGACGGCCCCAGACGTTCCCAAAAAACCTCGAGCAGGGACCCAGCGCCGCTCCTCAGGACACCAAACCCTCTGGCCACCCTGATAAGCCGGTGCAAAACGGTGCCTCCTATCAGCGGCAGCCTTCCGTTTATGCACCGCCATGGGGACCAACAAACAGCCAGAGGTCTCCCCACCAGAGCCAGGGTCGGGCCGCAAGGCCTCCCGCACAACAGAATCAGTATCCCCCTGTATGGGAGCCACAATTCGAGCCGCCGGAACAACCGGCCCAGAAACGGGATCACGGCCTATGTGGTCATAAATCCGTGACAAGGCGCCAGGCTTGATGCTCTTGGAGCCGGGGCGATAAGCCAACGCAAAGTCAAAGCGAATGAAAAACAATGCCCACCATGCCTGCCGGGAATCACGTCGCCTAGTCTGCTGGGCCCACTGGGGATTCCTGTAATTCATCCAAACCACAAACGGATGTTCAGCCCCCTAAAACCAATGGCACCACTCTTCTAACGCCAATTTAACAGCAACAACTCCTGGTCACCAATACTGTAATTCTGTTCAACCGGTGACAACGACCGGGAGAAGTAGGCGCATGGGTGCAACTTATTGTCCTGAAGTGGGCGCCGGGACAAAATGGCACCCACCCCGACCTCCGAAGCGTCAACCTCCACCACCAATGGGAGGGAGGGGTCAGGCAAAACGACAATAGGTCCAGAACTAAGTCGTTTCTTCAACTCCTGAAAAGCAGCCTCCGCAGCTGGAGACCAAGCAAACGACGAGGAGGAATTTACTCTTAGAAAGCGCAATGATGGGGGCAGCCACAGCGCTAAAATTTCGAATAAACCTCCGATAAAAATTAGCAAAGTCCAAAAATCGTTTAACCTTCTTAACATTCTGAGGGGCAGGCCAATTCCTAACTGCTGCCACCATGTCAGGTAATAGTTTGATCTCACTATCGTAAACACGATGCGGAGGCAAAGACATTGTTTGCCAAAATCCTCCGCGAGATCAACATAATCATCTGACACGTTGGGAGGTAAACCAAGGTTCAGCGCAGCTCCTACACACCAATCTTGTTCAGAACCCGACGCCTCCCCCATGGGTTGAAATTCGGGGGGACTTGCTAGAATCTCACTACAGTGAGACCTACAGTCAGAGCCCCACTGGACGATTGGATCACTTTGACTGCCCCAAAAGATCTGTGGCCTATGCTTGAGCAACCAGGAATGACCCAAAACCAAACGACAAACTGGGGAATTGATTAAGAAAAAACAAATTTTCTCTGAATGACCACCAAAAGGGATAAACATAGTCAAAAAATCAGAAAACCTCGGTTATAAGCCTATCTCCCAACGGTCGACCATCCAAAGCTCTGATCGAGTGCGAATGTGAGAGAGAGCGGATGGGAATGGAGTGTTTTCTAGCCCACTCCGCATCCATAAAACAATCAACAGCCCCCGAATCCAAAAAGGCTTTAACCCATATTTTCTTTTTCCCCATAGTTAACTTTACTGAAATAAGAGCACAAACGGGAGATTGGATCTGTCCCTCTAGCACCCCCCCTACCGCCAGAGGGGCTTCCCGTCTCCCTTTAAGCTCGGGGCAACTTGGACGAATATGTCCCGGTTCGCTACAATGATGACAAATTATTCGTCTGTGAACAGGCTTACGAGCCCAGCTCTCATAACAGCCATCAACCTGCATGGGCTCACTAGAATTGGAAATTGCAATGGGCGGAGTTGTGGCTGATTGCCTGTTCCACAGAACATTAACCTCGCTGCTATCAAGAGCCAATGCAGTATGTTTCTCCTTGTTTCGTTCGCGGATACGATTATCAACTTGCACCGCAATACAAACCAACGAATCCAAAAAAACACAAGGCTCTAATGTAGCCAGAGCGTCCTTCACCTCCTCAGCCAAAGCGTGAACAAAAACTGTCCTAAGAGGTGCTTCTGGCCACCCTGTCTCTGTGGCTAAGGAGCGAAACGAGATGGAGAAATCAGCAACGTTATTAGAACCCTGCTTCAAATTCATTAAGACGGTAGCTGCGTCCTGACCATATACATCCTGATCGAAAACATTAATCATTTCTCTCACGAGTGTTTCCACTGAATTTACTACCGGTGATTTAGCGCGAATGACCCACCCAAGTGAGGGCTGTGCCGGTCAACAGTGATAAAATAAATGAAACCCGTGATTCTTCATTCGAGAACCGTGAGGGTTGCGCTTTAAAAAATATTTCACATTGAGCAATTAAATCTTTACATTTTCCTGCCTCGCCTCCATATCTTGGGGGTGACTTGAGTGTAGGCTCTTATGGAAGGTGTACTGATTGTGCTTGTGAAACATTTAGTGTAACCTGAGCAGACAACGCTCTAATACACTCGGAGAGATTTATTAGAAGACTTTCCTGTGCCTGCATAGCCTGCTCCTGACGGCGAATTCTCTCGGTCAGCTCCGCCTGCTCACTGTCTAAGCTAGAAAGACCCTGGCCATACGCTGTAAGGATAGACTGCTGGTCAGCGACAATGCTCTCTAGCGTATCCGCTGCTGGCGACTCCATGTCTGGCTAGAGTGTTCTGTAATGGCCGGTAGTGTAGGAGGCCAGATGCAGCGAAAAGAGAGAACGTGAGCAACATGTAAGCAGTCCAAACACAGAGAACAACACAGACCAAACGCAAGAACTCACGCCTCCAAAGGACGTCTAAAAGTCCGAACACCGGAGGCAACGCAAGAAAGAAAAAGGGAGAAGAAACTCCAAAAATTAGAGAATAGAAAGTCTTCAAAACCTGACTAAAGATTTCTTCAGCTATAGTGCGTAGCTAAACACAGACAATCTAGCGAAGGAGGTGTGCCGAACCTCCTGCTTATATAGATTCTGGGGAAGCGCCGCCCCAGCTCAATCAGCCAGCTGGGTAAAGAATTCAATAGCGCAGGAAACGATATCGTCCCGGGACGAGAGCCACAAAGAGAAGTCCAAAACACACGCACAAACATCCAGAACCATGACACATGGTGCACAACTCATAAGCCTCCCATGTCAGGGTTACAATAACTCTGCCACTGCAAAGTAAATTCTTGTTAGAATCAAGACATTCTGAACTGAAAAAGATTATTCACAAGTGGAAAACATTCACAATAGTTGCCAGTCTTAACAGGAGTGGACGTCCCAGCAAATTCACCCCGCAATCAGACCCTGCAATGCTCAGAGAAATTGCACAAAACCCAAGAACCACATCTAGGACTCTACAGGCCTCAGTTAGCATGTTAAATCTTAAAGTTCAAAACAGTACAAATCGAAAAAGATTGAACAAATATGGCTTGTTTGAAAGGGTTGCCAGGATAAAGCCTCTTCTCTCCAAAAAAGAATGTGGCAGCACGGCTTAGGTTTGTAAAGTTGCGTCTGAATAAAACAAAAGCCTTCTGGAACAATGTCTTCTCGACAGATGAGACAAAAGTTGAATTGTTTGGCCATAATGTACAGCGCCACATTTGGCACAACTAATCCAAACACAGCGTATCAACACAAACACCTGATACCAACTGTCAAGCATGGTGGTGAAGGGGTGATGATATGGGCTTTGTTTTGCAGCCACAGGACCTGGGCACCTTGCAGTCATTGAGTCAGCCATAAACTCCTCTGTGTACCAAAGTATTCTAGAGTCAAATGTGAAACCATCTGTACGACAGCAAAAGCTAGGCTGCAATTGGGTTATAGAATAGGACAATGATCCCAACCACACCAGCAAATCTGCGACAGAATGGCTGGAAAAGAAAAAAAATTAGGTTTTAAGTCAAAAGTCAAGTCAAAGTCGAAGTCAAGACTCTCAACCCGATTGAAATGCTGTGGCGAGACTAAAAGAGAGCTGTGCATAAACAAATGCTCTCAAACATCAATGAACTGAAGCAATGTTGTAAAGAAGAGTGGGCCAAAATTCCTCCACCACGATGTGAGAGACTGATAAAATCATATAGAAAATGATAAGTGTAAGATATTGCTGCTAAAGGTGGTTCTACAAGCTATTGAATCATGGGTAGTTCTTAGTTTTACACAGATGACTTCTGCATTTTGGCTGAAGTTTGGTTTAATAAATAATGACACGGAGGAATCTGTTTTGTGTTGTTTTACTGCTGAGGTAAGATTTACCTAATTTTAGGACCTGATAAGGACCAGCTGATTTTTAAATGTCCTGATATGTAAAACTATAGAATTGAAAGAGGGTGTACTTCCTTTTTCTCATGACTCTACTCGGCGTCTTCTTGTGTGTGTATAATGGGTATTTGACGAAGTTCATGGTTCTCTCTCTGTACGTACAAAGCATATTTGGTGAACTTGTTGTAAGAGCTGTAAGGAGTGGGTGCCGTTTTGGTTTTTTTTTTTGTTGACGGAGGTAGAGAATAGTATCTTTTGATTTCTGGCCAGATAAGTAATTTTGTTTTCTTAGATTCTTTGTCTCTTAGTTTGTCATAACCCACTCCGGGGACCTATAGCTCTTTCAAAAAAAGAACTGCTGGTAACCATGATAATAAATACCTTGTTAATCTTTTTTGTTTATGCTGCATGCCTCTACATTTTTTGGGGATGGGAGAAGAGGTTCTCACCCGAAGTCTTTTTTTAACATACAATCCCAACTGGAGTGTAACATAAACTGGGGCTCATCCAAATTCATTTTGTCTCATTTGATGAATGGAAATTTACCTTAGTATTCATGATGAATTGTTTTGTTTGGCTGTTAATGAAGTAGGAGGGGTTGAATTTTTGCCAATGTTTCTAATCCCAATTGGGATCAACCGGAGGAATGCCGCAAAGATGATTTACTTCAAAACGCAGAATATTTTTGTTTCTGTTCCTCGATATGCTTCCAACTAGGTGATAAAACCTCAGCTTTAGAGCCAGCTGGTGACACAGCGTGTTATGGTTGTGGGATCTTGGGGTGGGGGGGAAGTTGTTTCTGGTGTAAACACCAATATAAGTGCCAAAGCTGCAGAAAAACAACCTCTAGCCCATCACCTTTTTTTGACCCAATGATAACGATGATAACGCTTTAACTAAAGCAGCTTGAACTCCAGAGAAAGAGGCAAGAGTATGAAACGCAAAATTTTCGTCTTCGAGAGTTGCAGTTTGAAGGGGATGAAGAGAAGGCTAATATACTGCCCTCGCTATTGCAGTTTTCAAGTACTTTATCGCCATGTCGGGCAACATCTGTTGTGGACCATGAGGCAGACACCTTTGAAGTCAATAAACATATCAAATTAGCAATACACAACAAGTCACCAGGAATGCTGGAATACCTATTTTGATGCCTACTTACTACAGCAAAATCATTATAACTTGGCAATAAAACAAGGTATCAAATTCAGATTTATACCATTGAATATCTGGAAATTTGTCTTTAATTTGGTGTAAAAAGTGATGAGATTACCTGTAAAGTTATCATTCAGTAGCAATTTAAAAACCGCAGTGCTTCCCCGTTGATTATTCATAGCGGCGATCCAGAAATTTTACGTCAGAGGTTGCGGTATCCCTGTTTCTAAATTAAACCACGGAAAAACTCCACGGAATATTTTCATGCGATTTTTTGACCAAACAGAGCTTGAGTTGGCCTTCACCCCAGTGCATGGATGAAAAAGTCCAACTTGGCAGAGCACCACTATGAAGTGTTAAAGTTGACTGCCAATTTTTCAGAAATAAGCCAAGATATTGCTATTGTTCAAACACAGGTTGGTTAATAATGTTTTTTTCTGCATCGTCTCATATATATGTTATTAAAATATACTCGAAAACATAGTGGATATCACAGTTTGAAGTTGAGAACACCTCCAGATTCAGCCCGCATCATCTTCCTGATGAGAGACGCTATGCGTGCTGAAAATAGAACAGCGTGATTCCCAATCACGAGGGGCGATTCTGCTGAAGTGATTGGCTGGCGATGATGTCAGTGATGTAAACAGTGCCACATGGGCACATCTTATTCCCAATAATTCCCTTATTCTGGATGTCACATGACTTCTTTGTTCACGTCGCTATTTTGGCAGGAAAAGCCTGAGCAAAAAATGAATGGTGCTAGTGCCGATTTCAAGCCATCAGAGTTCACTGCACACTTTACATCCAGAGAAATTGAGCTTTATAATTCAAAACTTAATAGGTAAAACATTACTGACACTTGGAATGCCCAAGTCGGCTGGATCGGACAGTTACAGACTTTCAGTATCCAGAAATCTCCAATTACCTGAACAACTTTCCCTTGTCCAACTCTGGAGAGTCTCACAAAGCCTACTAGAGCCTGCTAGAATGGATGCTATCTGGCTTCATGACGAATAGGGCCTGTGTCCATAGGAAACGTTTTTGCGCTTTTAGCATCAGTTTTTATTGTGATTACTATGAAGTTCATCATTGACAATGTTCAGCGTCCTCGGCACACAAAACGCCCTCGGCACGCAGCTTTTCCCGCTGCGCTCGTGGTGCTCTCAGCTGCATGTAGATCAACTTCTGGAACACGGCCGGGATCATCAATGTCACTTCTCTCTCGCTGACAAATCAAAATTGAGAATTTGAAGAGACTTAATTATTAACAGTAACGTCAGCGGAGAAACTTCTCCTGCTGCGACAGTTGTGTTTCTAATCAATTAGCTAGCTACAGTTTAGGTTTGCATACTGTTAAGATTAAGGTATACTTTATTGAACCCCGTGGGGTAATTTGTCCTATGCATTTAACCCATCGTATATTTAGGAGCAGTGGGCAGCCACAGAGCAGCGCCCGGGGACCAACTCCAGTTCTAAAGCTAGTTTTTTGGTCAGGGGCACTAGCAGGAATGTTCCTATAAAGCATGTTTTTCTGGGTGGGGGAAACCGAAGTACCCAGAGGAAACCCACGCCAACACAGGGAGAACATGCAAACTCCACACAGAAAGGCTCCAAGCCGGATTCCAACCCACGACCTTCTTAATGTGAGGTGACAGTGCTAACCATTGTGCCACCGTGCCACCGTGTTCACCATTTAGGGACACTAGGTTTGCTGCAGTGTTACTTCGTCAGAATTCATCTTTACTACAACTGTAAAGCCCAACAGCTGCAGCTAGGAACTCTGTAATCGCTTCTCATCTGTGTTTTATTGTTAAAATTGTTCTTTATTATTGGTTTGTGTATTTTTGTATTTTTTTGTTATTGTTTTGTAAAATTGTTGTGTATTATGGGTTTGTGTATTTTTGTCATGCATTATTGTACTATTATATTGTTTTTCAAAACATCAACCTGCTTAGGGACAACAGATGTAAATTAGCCTTCGGCTATAATCTGACATATTTACATGCCTATGTTCATCAATATGTACTGTCAGTACTTCTTAAATAAATAAATAAATAAATAAATAGGTTCCCATTTATTTTAATCTGAGTAGATCTCCCAAAGCATGGTTGCGAGCTGCATTAGCAACTTTGCTGCATAGTTCAAACCATTGGCTTTATTCGGTTCCAGGTTCGCTTCTGGGAAATGTACTGTACATTTATTAGTGCAGTTCCCAAGAATATTCGTGATTTCTTTTCATTGTATCAGCAAATCTTGACAATTGCAACAATGCATAGTGGAAGTGCTGAGAAGACGGTTTTTTAAAACTTATAAACAATCAGCGCCTGAGAGTAGTCGTCTGAATATGAGGTCATTGGCGCTTTTTAGCTGTAAAGGCGCCGTTTGTGGACATAGGCCCTAAGTGTCTCTTCATCACAGTTACGTTAGCATTTGCAACAGGGCACAATAATGTAACTAGCTATTCGCTATGTACGTTAACTAGCTTTTGTCATTATGTTATCACAGTTTGAATGAATTTCTAAAGGCATCACCTCATATGTAAAATTATTCGCTTTTTATGAATACAGTCGGCAAAGTTAGCCACTTGCCATATGCCTGCCAGTGTTTTTAACCACGCACTATCCTGTCGATATGGCGGTTTTTGATAGCGTGACATCAGCTACTGGAGCTCTATATTTCTAACTACTGCTATGTCAATTTTAATTAATTTGACTTCAGTAATAGTGAAGAAAATTGACTTTATTCATGAAATTTGGCCACTGGACTTATTAAGTCAAAAATTCTAACTATTGTTTGACTGTTACTTGATTCCAACAAGACTACAAGTGAAAAAATGCTGATTACTCAGCAAACGCTCAACAGATCTTAAAAATTCCAAAAGAATTTTTCTTCTTCCAGCGAGCACTATTCAACAATACATTCTATTATACTTTACTGAGATTAAAAATTTTAAGGTTTGCATTGCTAAATTATTAAATTAGTACCTCCCTGTCAGGAGGCTGAGGGCATGTACACTTTGTATGACTTTTTATTTGCTGTCTCCATCTTTTATCTTTTTTACAAGAAAATCTATGCAAAAGGCACCTCCAAAAAAAAATAAATAAATAAAAAAATTCTGGACAATGCATTGTTCTGCATGCAGAGTTTGCAGTATCATAAACCATTGCTTTATTCAATGTGTTCTCAGTGTAACATTGGTAAAGTAATAAAAGCGCAATGATATAAATGTGAGCAGGTGTTTTGCCTCATAGCTGTTACCTATTGTGTATTTTACCACGACTGGAACTGTGTATCAACCAATCAGCATGCAGCACCAGAACTGCCTGTTTTATAATTAGGTGCATTCAGTTGACATAGTCAACCTCAGATGGCTTAATATTTTTTTTGAGTTGCGGGTAAATTACGGTGCATGACGAGAAATGGCAGCTAGCCGAACTATTCAACTGGGTCAGACGTCTGGCCGCATGATGTGAATTTGACGATCTCATGTGCCTCTGAACTCTCTCGATATCAAAGTGGAGTATGCAGACGAAAGCAACTCCACGGAGGCAACTGTGGTAGTGCGGCTGACTATATGGCCTCACTTTTACTGGTAAGCGGCTTGAACCCTGAAAATGAATTAATAAAAATAGCATATCAATCTTCCAAAGATGTTCGCCATCGTTAAGATGTTCAGAGTTATATTCTCTAATCTTTAAATGTATGTTTTAAGCACCATTCGCAGAATTGTTCTGTCTAGCTGGGTGCACTGTGCGAATTACAACTGAGGTGATGAATGCAGCGTGACTTGCTTTTGTGAATGTCATGACATACTGAAGCAGTATTCACTGTGGAAGTAGTTCATTTTGAGGGCTGACAGCTGGACTTTGCCCTGGGTGACAATATTTCCTGAAACTAAAACCGGGACACTTTGCGCGTGACCGTAGTTTGCGTGCATGTGAGGTCACAGATGCATATATGAGGCTCAATTTCAGCACGTAGGACTACTGCTCACAACATAGCCTAATGGGGAAAAATCATGTATGTTTTTGGTAGGCCTATTTACACATTTAAGAGAAAATATGAAAAGACATTAAATGAGTTTCGAGTGGAACTATTTTTATTTTTATGAATTAGCCTGAAGCTGAAGAAAGTTTTGGAAAATACACCAACTGAACGTTTTTTTTTTTTTTTTAAACAAAGCATTGTAACACATTATATCTCTTAGATCTCTATGTGTGTGTGTGTGTGTGTGTGTGTGTGTGTGTGTGTGTGCGTGCGTGTGAGTGAGATGTCAACCTCATAGAGCTCCGAAAACATGACCTCAACACAGAGACAAACGCTCTTCAAATTAGCCTACATACAGTCATGCCCAAAATTATTCATACTCCTACCCATTTTTGGGTTTTTTCGAGATATGTTTTGACAAATCAAATTTATTCATGCACAAATGACACAATAAGTTGACATAAGGCTGTAAGAATTACAGTAAACAATTTCTCGAGAAATACAATACTTGTTGGTATTTTATTTGACAGATTTACAAAAAATGCCATGTCCAGAATTATTTGTATCCTTTTCTCAGTAATTGATGGCAAAGCCTTTATTTGACGATTACAGCCTCCAAACGCTTCCTGTGGTTGATCAAAAGGTTTCTACACGTTTCCACAGGGATTTTGGCCCACTCCTCTTAGGCAAACTTCTCCAGATCCATAAGGTTTGATGGTTTCCTTGCCATGACCTTGGTCTTCATTTCCCTCCACAGATTCTCGATAGAATTGAGGTCGGGGCTCTGGCTTGGCCACTCCAAAACGTTCACTTTGTTGTCCACTAACCATGTCTTGACAGATTTGGCCGTGTGTTTAAGATCATTATCCTGTTGGAAGATCCATTCCTGCCCAAGACCAAGTTATTCGCTGGATTGCTTGATGTCTTCACTGAGGATCTGGATATACTGGTCCTGTTTCATAATGCCATTCACTTTAACAAGGTTTCCGGGCCCATTCGCTGAGAAACAACCCCAGAGAATGATACTCCCGCCACCTTCTTTGACCGTTGGGACCGTGTTTTTCAGGTTGAACGCTTCACCATTCTTACGCCAAACAAAAGCCCCATCTCTGTGCCTAAACAGCTCCATCTTTGTTTCATCCGTTCATAACATTGACAGCCAGAAGCTTGTATCTTCATCCAGATGAGCTTATGCAAAGGCTAGACGAGCTCTTGTGTGTCTCGGTTGGAGAAGTCTAAATGGCGTAAGAAAGGCGAAGTGTTCAACCCGAGAAAAACTGTCCCAACGGTCAAACACGGTGGCAGGAGCATAATGCTTTGGGGTTGCTTTTCAGCAAATGGGTCCGCAAACCTTGTTAAAGTGAATGGCATTATGAAACAGGACCAGTATATCCAGATCCTCAGTGAAAACATCAAGAAATCCGCCGAAAAACTTGGTCTTGGGCAGGAATGGATCTTCCAACAGGATAATGATCCTAAACACACGGCCAAATCCGTCTAGAAATGGTTAGTGGACAACAAAGTGAACGTTTTGGAGTGGCCAAGCCAGAGCCCCGACCTCAATCCTATCGAGAATCTGTGGAGGGAACTGAAGGCCAAGGTCATGGCAAGCAAACCCTCAAACCTTATGGATCTGGAGAAGTTTGCCAAAGGGGAGTGGGCCAAAATCCCTGTGGAAACATGTAGAAACCTTTTGATCAACCACAGGAAGCGTTTGGAGGTTGTAATCATGAATAAAGGCTTTGCCATCAATTACTGAGAAAAGGGTAAGAATAATTCTGGACATGGCATTTTTTGTAAATCTGTCAAATAAAATGACAAAAAGTATTGTATTTCTCAAAAAATTGTATACTGTAATTCTTACAGCCTTATGTCAACTTACTGTGTCATTTGTGCAAGCATAAATTTGATTTGTCAAAAAATATCTTGAAAAAACCCAAAAATTGGTTGAGGTATGAATAATTTTGGGCATGACTGTATATTTGACTGAGGAGGGAATTTGTTCCAAAAGCCTGCTGTGGAATTGCGGGCACGTGACATCAAAATTGGCCAGTGTAACAATCAATGCCTTAAAGGTGGGAACGGTCATGCGGTTCCTCTCGTCAGTCCAAGTATTGTTCATTATGGAAAAGATCCGCTCAACGGGAGCATTTATGCCAGGCAGACACTGATAAACAGACAAATTAAACATATATTTTTGTATGGAATCTCCCTGCTTCTGAAATGCGCGAACATCTCCGCCCAGCGCTCGTCCGCTGGTTTTCCATCACTGTGCGACCATCCCTGTTGCGTATGCCCTGACGGATGAGGTTTCGTCAAACAGCTGGGTCTCGCTGACGGACGGTGAGCAAAATGATTGCAAATTACCTTAGACATGATCGTATGACGTGTGATTAAAATGTTTGGTTTGATGTTAATAATTTACTCGTGCCTGTGTGTCTAAACAGGCTAGGCTCTTTAAGCTGGAAAATTGAACTGGATGGACTGAGAAAGAGGACTGTGTACTGTGCCAATTAAAGATTATTTTTTTTCCTGTTCGATGCCCAATGAGTGTGACTTATCAATAACATCTTCTTTTAAAACTTCACACGCATGAGGTTTAATGAGGCATGAATGCCGCTCTAAAGGTTAGATGGTGTACAACACTATTGATTTAAGGCCTTATCAAGTGTTACTTTGTGTTATTTGTACAATGTAACGTTGCTAGCGTAGCCTACATGTGTAGCCTAGCCTACGCTACGCTGACACACACACACACACACACATGCATTGTTGAAATCATATGCTGGATGTTTTATTCTTTCTATGTGTTTTTTAGTTAATGATCGGGCTATAATAAGACCACGTTGGCTATGAAATCGCTGGCAACAGGGGACATTTCATAGTGGTTGGTGGAAACCAGGACATTTTAGCGTCTGGACAGGCTTTTGTCGGGACTCGGGACATGCAATTCAAAATCGGGACTGTCCCGGCAAAATCGGGACGCCTGGTCACCTTACCCTAGATGCCTTTGACAACTCCCGTACAGACATCTGTACAGCCAGTCAGTGCATTAAATGTGCCTGTTGTCAATAGGTTGTTTGCAGATGACGTCACGTCACAGCAGGAACTGCAGATAGAGGACAGGAAGTGTTTTTTCCGTAGAGAGGCGTTATGAAAATGTCAATGTTTTGTGCTATTTACGGCTGCGCCAACCAATCAAATCAGGAAAAAACGAGCTACTTTCAAGTTGTGACAAGTAGCGGTGAGAAATTTAAAAAGCTCACAGGGAAACGGCAGCAGACATGGATCAAAAACCTTCTTTTAAAGTCTGGAGGAGTCGCACAATGCTCATGTATGCTGTGACCACTTCGTGAAAGGTAAGGCTACAATCATTTAGCCACTTAACTTTACATATCTGGCTAAAATCTATGGATTACTGACCAAATGTTCCCAAACGGCATTCTTCACTTCCTGCCCCCCATCTGGAGCATGTTCAAGATCGCGGGGTCGAGCGAGAGCCCACGAGTTCTTGCCTCTTGAACGATTAAACTACGTTTGGTCTTGCATAGACGAGCGAGAACAAAGGCGAGCAGTCTCGCCTTGCTTTTCAAGATGACGTCCACTTCTGCACAGGTTATTATTTATGGAATTTGATGAAATTAATTGAGAAAAAAATTAAACAAACCTCTAAGTCCATTATGTCGAGACATCTTGCAAGACCAAACAAAGCTTCAAAGACTTAGAAAACTTGGCTGGCTTATGAAATAGCAAGTGGAATGTGCGAACTGACGTAAAGATTTGAGATGTGAAAGACGAAATGACTGCATGTCAGTGATTCTGCTTTATATATTCAGAAATGACTGAAAAACACTTATTACAGAATATACTTGCAAAATATATATCAATTTTCTTGACACAATATATCATAACATGGAATTCCCAAGTAGCCAACTGGATAAGTATTGGTCGGACATTTAATAACCTTGTGCTTTTTATGGTACTGGTTTCTGTCAGAGATGCAAATGTAAGAGTGCCTTCTCGAAGTGAAATAGTACATTTAAGCTTGCTGTACACCCATTTATAGTAATATTTAGGATTGTTTTCGCCATAATTGCACGTTTCTGGGGTTCATAATTTGTGATTTTTTTCCGTTCGACTGTTTTTGTCGCCGGTGACCAGTGTTTAAAAAGGCCAGGAGCTGACTCTATAAGGCTACATAACATTACAATACATGTAGTTATTGAGCCGCACAAGGTTAGACTCATGCAGGCAACAGACGGCGAGCCTTGCACATTTACCGATGATATGTACACATGAGCTGCTCAGCCGATCGTGACGACCAGTCCCTAACCATTTACTACCGTTTTTCTCACTTTATCCTCATGGCCTTGTAACTATACTCAGTCAAAAAAGAAACTTCACACTCATAGATTTCTAAATATTTTCTTGAACCTTAATACAAGAGATATTATTATTATTATTATTATTATTATTAGGGGTAAATGCGTTGTCATAGACATCATGACACACAGCAACTCCGACGTGCACAAGCATGCAGCACGTGCGAGCATACATCAAGGTAAAAGCATGTTTCCTCGTGTTCCTAGTCACGTGACCTTATGAGACACGTGTAATTGAGCCCACGTTAGCACGGTAGAGTGACATCTCAGAAAAACAAGTTCTTACAGTCAATTATCCGTTGATTTGCAATGCCACGACTGTCAAACATTCAACGTGAACGTGCCATTGGCATGCTGAATACGGGATCGTCAGTCACTGACGTTGCCAGGGTTATGGGATGCAGTCGACGGACTATCCATGATCTTCGGACACGTCTCCAACAAACTGGCACCACAGCAGACCGACCTCGTTCGAGTAGACCGCGTGTGACGACACAAGTAGAAGACCGACAAATCGTCTTACGTCATTTGCGTAATCGATTTCTCACTGCAAAGTCCACTAGGAATGAATTGTTTAGAGGTCGTGTGACTGCCCAAACCATATGTAATTGCCTGCGCACTGCTTGTCTCCATGCACGTCGGCCATATCGTGGACCAATTTTAACCCAGTTACACCAACGTCAACGGCTTCTCTGGGCACAACGACATCTGAGATGGACTCGGCGTGATTGGAATAGGGTCGTTTTTAGTGACGAATCCAGATTCACTTTGCACTTCGCTGATGGGAGAGTTAGAGTTTGGAGGAGACGCGGTGAACGCAACGCCCAGTGTTGTGTGCAGGAAGTGGACCGTTTTGGGGGCGGTAGTGTTATGGTTTGGGGTGCCTTTAATGGTCCTGCCCGTTCCCGACTGATGGTCGTTCAAGGAAACCAGGATACAGAGATCAAGTGCTCATTCCAGAGCTTTTGCCATTCATGGCAGCTCATGTCCCAGGTCTGACATTCCAACACGATAATGCCAGACCTCATACGGCCAATTTAACGCGGAATTTTCTTAGGAATGCTGGCATCAATGTCATGGAGTGGCCCTCAAGGTCTCCCAACCTTAATCCCATAGAACATGTATGGGATGTGTTGGGCAGAAGACTCCGTCAAGTAAGGAACCCTCCACAGAATTTGCAGGAACTTGGTGCCATGTTGGTTCAATTATGGCGACGCATCCCCCAAGCTGTGTTCAGACGCATCATTCAATCCATGAGGAGACGTTGCGTCGCAGTTGTGAACGCTCATGGAGGGCATACGCGCTATTGACATGCTTTCATCAAGTTGTAACTTACCACTTTTACTCTCTTACATTTCCGTAGCATTTCTGGTGCAACTGGTTAAATTATGAACATGATTTTTATGGTACACTGTCCTTAATGGGTACAGAATGGAATTAAATCATTATTTAAAACCACTTTTCTTGTATGTTCAACTTATCGACCTCCAAACAAGTGTGAAGTTTCTTTTTTGACTGAGTATAGTTAGATTTCTGTCTTTTCGCAAACAGTACTGTATGGGTCACGTCTAACTGGAATGCATCAATCTGGGATGCGTTTATCTGGGTGCGTATTAATCTGAGATGAACCTGACTGCTCTACTGTTAATACTCCCACTTCTTTGCTATTTTTGTTCCCAAAAACAAAGGTTTGTTTTTGCAGCTCTATAGTATTCAATGTCCTTTTGGAGTAATTGTATGACCACTCTAATGTTAACACTGCTGGAAAGAACAGAATTTGAAATTGATTGGTCAATCAGCAAGCACAAGGTGATGTCAAAGGCGCACAGATGATGTTTATCCGTCTGGCCCAATGGCCACATGGCAGCACTGTTTCAATAATGCTTCCTTTAAGCACGACCAGCATGGAAGCATGTAATTGGTGGCCTTTTCATTCATCATCCTGACGGGCCGTCATTTTTGGGCACCATGAAAGGAAGAGGCCCCAGTAATCCATTGAAAGAAGAATAAAATCACTTATTACACATTTCTGGTCATTTTATGCAATTATTCTTTTGAAAAAGGGACTTTGATGCATTCTCAGGTAAACTGGGAAGGGGGAAGTGTGAAACCATTGAAATGTAATTGTGCCAACATTACTGCAGCTCTTTGTATCAGCGGTTTGGTTAATATGTGCAATTTCGTCTATCTGCAGAAGCCCAGATTATTTAAGGATTAAGCAACCATTGCAGTAATAGCCCTATAGGTATCATCACAATAACACCAAAATGAATTTTTATTTATCTATCTACTTATTTATTTGTCTATTTTTGTTGCAGAGAGAGAGAGATGGAGAGATCAAGATCAGAGTAGGAAAATGGGGCCAATCACTTGGCAGCAACTGCACAATGTTTAAAATATTAGTCCATGTTTTCATAACATAGCAAGAAAATCACCTAATTTTTCAGTCAGGAGCACATCTTGCAAAAAGAAAGGGACTTTGAAATCATTGAGGGATTGCAATCATTTTGATAGTTGTCTTACCATGCAGTTCATATACTGTACTTAATATGACTTGTAAAATATGGTGGTGTCTGTGCATGTTTCCCCCATCACCCCCATAACGTCACCATCTGAGGCAGGTACAAAATCT
Organism: Gymnothorax javanicus; assembly: GCA_029692085.1. NCBI lineage: Eukaryota > Metazoa > Chordata > Actinopteri > Anguilliformes > Muraenidae > Gymnothorax > Gymnothorax javanicus. Next base: position 27,832,345 of record CM056194.1, on the reverse strand, counting down.
AAGGGCTGATATCAAAACCAGAGTTTTAACTTGCAGTCATAACTTGCTTTTAATTTACCAGCGTAAAAAGAGGAAAGAGTAAGTTTTCCATTTATATAAGGTTACATGAACGAAGGACATGGGTATTTGCTGTAAAGAATATTTCCACTTGCTGTGAAACTTGCATTTTTTTAATTTAATAACAAGCTGGGAAAAAATTCTTTGAGTTTCTGAAAAAAAAAAAACAACAACTTTGAATTACACACAAAAAAAAGCTGAAAATGTATGCAGATGGAGGGCCAACATGAAATTAAATCACATTGACATTATGAAAATGCTTATTTTTTATTTACTTTTAAAAATGTTACTACAACCAGATCTCTCTCAAAGAGATTTTAATCTCAGATGATACTTGCTCAGTTATAATGAAACCGAACCAAGGAGAATATGGAAGAAAAGATGAGAAATCTGATGTCTTGGTGTATCTCCAGTGTCAGCTAAAGATGTGGCCTGTGGACAGTCTGACAAGTGAAAGAAGGAGGAAACTCATAAAAATGGGGGAAATGGGAACCATAAACATCACTGCATTGGGAAGGCACTGGGACATGTTTCATCCTGTCTGCAAAAATATTCCTAAAATGGGGGTTCCCAATTTCTCTTCCTATTTCTGCTGACCTGTGGTGAAGGAATCCAGGGCAAAAGAGGCTCATTGCTGATATTTCTGTAATGCCGCGTAAAAGCAAGGGTTTTTTTTTTTTTTTTTTTTCTGATACTCACAAAAGGCAATTTTGATCAGCTTCTGCTACCATCTTAAGACAGCAATGGCAAATGGGATACAAAAAATAATCTAATAGGCTGAAAGCCCCAGTTTATCACTTTTTGCCAATGACTCCTGATTCTGTAACCTTGATGCAGGATAGATGTTTTAGGCAGTGACATCTGCTCAGCAGTGGCTCATCTTCTGCCTCCCACGGACTTCAGTCGGTCCCACCCTGGAGGCACTTGGTGGGGTTGGGGGCATTTTTCATCTCCATCATGTTACATTTAAAATTACAATAACCTAAGACACAAGGGGAACCTATCCAAAAATAGCTGTACTTCTCTTAATAGGGGGTGATTATTATAATCATATGCAATTTTCGTGTAGCACATAATTGCAATCTTTTGTCCCCTGAGATTTGGCTCAGTATTTTTTTCACTTGCCTATTTGTGCTTGGTAAATAATTGAATTAGTTATTTTCCTTTTGTACGTAGTCTATAGCTCTGTTTACTTTGTTGTAAATAAAGTTGAAGCGGACTCAAATGTGAGACATTCTAAGAAACAGTTGTGCCAAAAAACATGCACACATATTTACCTCTGCCAAGGAGGTTATGTTTTCACCTGTGCTTGTCTGTTTGTCTGTATGTTAACAGGATAACTCAAAAAATTATGAACCAATTGGCACTAAATTTGGTAGGTTGGTATGTGTTAGTCCAAGCATGAGTTGATTCAATTTTGGACGTGATCCAGAGCATACACTGTAAAACTGTGGAACACGTGACATGTTTATAATTTAAACACCAGTGTGTAAAGCTAAATGCCTGGTGATTATTTTGTAAATAGGTGTTCTCATTCAAAATGCTGATGGTTATTGGATGTTGAAATCGAGATTTTTCAGATTTGTTGAATACACTTTAAAACTGAATCTATGCACTGTGACATGTTTAAAAAGTGTTACACATAAGTCTTTAGCATATGTTCAGAACGTAAACATTTGGTTTTACAGTGTATTCTGGATTCTAGATCCGGAAGAACCGATAATACTGACATATGGCATAGCGAAGGTATGTGCTCTACCAAGTGCCCTTCTAGTTGGTATAAAACTGGACTTTAATGCTGAGAATGTTGTATAACAAAAGGGGGGAGGCCACTGTATTTATTACTGGCTTCTGTCTGCAGGAAAATTATTTAGAAGAATACCTATTACATGGAAATAAACAATTCCTTCATACTGTCATAGTCTTTGTTGATGACAGGATTCAAAGGACTGAATAACCTTTGGCTTGAGAGTTACATATGCTATGAGTCACACCTGAACATCCTTCTGCCATGCAAACATCATAGTACAGTAAAATTGACATCTAATTAATAATTTGTTGCTATGCACCAATTTGTAAGGCCAGTGTTTTGTTGTATAGCAGCAAGATGCTTTTCTGTGTCTCATGCAACATTCGCTTATTAAGCTTTCTTTTGTGATGCTAGCAGCGTTTAGAAGTTCTCGGTTTAAGTTACAGCAGCAGTTAGGAAGGTTTATCTTAGAGGTTAGAGAGCAAAGCCGCAAGAGCATTTATCAAAATGACAGGAAGTGGGTGTTCTTACAAGAAAATAAGTTTTACAAACCACTTCCTGTTGAAGTGGGAAGCATTTGATGGGGTGACACAGTGTACAGTAAACAAGAGAATGAGAAAAGGTATCAGAAAGGAAGTGTGGACTGAGAGACCTCTTTATTTGCAATCTTTTATGAAACCAATCATTGGCCAAGGAATAAAATGCCTTGCTTAAAAGAGCATTTATTGAGTAAATAGGAATAATTCCCAGATTACTAAAAGACACAGCAGCTATAGGTTAAATATGTACTCATAAATTGAATAATAATGCAATGGTGGATCAGTGCTAACCTTCATCAGCCGTTTTTGTTGAGGCTATGCCTCTTTCGAACAGAGCTCCTCAGAACAAAGAAAGCAATTCAAGGATAACAAATAAAAATTCAAGAAGTTGAAGAATATGTCTGCTATACCGACATTGATTTTGTTTCCCTTGACCCCACGCCAGAAAACATTCTTCAATTTCACAAATCAGACAGTGCGATTTATTTTGAGAGCAGTCCCACACATTTGTATCATCTGCTTCTGAATCACAACCTATCCCTCTTGCCGAGGGGCTATTTTTTCTCTTTGTTATTTTTCATACAGATCCAGCCATGTTTTTACTCTGAATGTCTGAGATGCACACAGCGGCAGTATGCCTGTCTCAGTCTTGTGGGTGCAGTTTGGGTTGTAATTGTACCACATCAGTATCCCTTGGTCACCACATAAGTCAAACTCAACTGACCTTTTGTACAGCTGTCTATACTTACTTTTAACAGATATTTATTTTCGCCCCTCTGAATTTAGACATGTTATTCAGCATAGCTGAAAGTAGGATTATCATTTTGAGGACCTTACCTTGGGTTTGTTGTGGACCAAGATGCAATTTTTCATTTGGTCTGAGCCTATGAAAATCAAGGAAACTCTTATGTTGCTAAGAAAAAAAAAATGTTAGACGGAGGCCAAACATTTAAATTGGAATTTAGTTTTTTTGTTTGTTTGTTTGGAATCTAGGCCCTTTTCCGAGTCTGTCAACGATCAAATATAACCGCCCTTATTAAAAGATTTAGAAATGATCCTGTATTCAGAATGGAGGTACAGTTGCAATGCAAACTATGAGGGGAGAATGGAGAATGTAGAGAAACATCCAAAAATAAAAAAACAAAACAATTTCCATTTAATATTCTGTTTGGAGTATTATAACAATGTAAGTATATGCATGCCAGGGGTCTGTTGAATACTTAATACTCGATTGTGAAGGACGTTCTAAGGGTGTGCTTTATTTTCTGCAACCCCAATTCCGAAATAGTTGGGACAAAGTGTAAATTGTGAATCAAATCAAAATGCAATGACTTTCAGATCACATGAGCCAATATGTTATTTACAATAGAACATGGATAACATTTTGAATGTTGAAACTGAGACATTTTACATTTTAATCCACAAAATGAGCTTATTTCAAATTTTCTGGCTGCAACAGGTCTCAAAAAAGTTGGGACACAGGCAAAAAAGGCTGAAAAAGCAATTTATATATAAGAGAATCAGCTGAATCAGTAAGTAATTAAGTTAACTGGCATCAGGTGTGTAACATGATTGGCTATAAAAGGGATTTCTTAGAGAGGCTGAGTATCTCAGAAGTAAAGATGGTCAGAGGCTCTCCAACCTGTGAAGGCTTGCGTGAAAAAAAATTGTGGAATACTTTAAAAACAATGTTTCTCAACATCAAATTGCAAAGGCTTTGAAGGTCTCATCAGCGACAGTGCATAACATCATCAAAAGATTCAGAGAAACTGGAAAAATCTCTGTGCGTAAGGGACAAGGCCGAAGACCTTTACTGGATGCCTGTGATCTTCGGGCCCTCAGGCGCCACTGCATCACTCACCAGCATGATTCTGTTATTGACATTACTAAATGGGCCCTGGAATACTTCAAGAAACCACTGTCCGTAAACACAATCTGCCGTGCCATCTACAGATGCCACCTAAAACTCTATCATGCAAAAAGGAGGCCACTGTTGAGCATGAACCAGAAGCGCCGCCATGCTCTGTGGGCCAAGGCTCATTTAAAATGGACTGTAGCAAAGTGGTAAAGTGTCCTGTGGTCAGACGAGTCCAAATTTGACATTCTTGTTGGAAATCATGGGTGTCGTGTCCTCCGGGCGAAAGAGGAGAAAGACCACCCCTCCTGTTACTAGCGTTCAGTTCAAAAGCCTGCATCTCTGATGGTATGGGGATGCATTAGTGCATACGGCGTGGGTCACTTGCATGCTTTAAAAAGCACCATGAATGCTGAAAGGTAAATATAGGTTTTAGAGCAACATATGCTCCCCTCCAGACGACATCTACTCCAGGGAACGCCTTGTGTATTTCAGCAGGACAATTCAAAACCACATACTGCAGCTATTACAACAGCATGGCTTCGTAGTACAAGAGTCCATGTGCTGAACTGGCTTGCCTGCTGTCCTGATCTTTCACCGATTGAGAATATTTGGCACATAATTAAACGAAAAGTCCGTCAAAGGGAGACCCAAAACTCTCCAGCAGCTGAAAGCCTGTATTAAACGAGAGTGGGATCAAATTCCAATGGCTAAACTTAAGAAACTAGTCTCCTCAATGCCCAGACGCCTCCACTCTGTGTTAAAAAAAGAGGGGATGCTACACCATGGTAAACAGGGCCCTGTCCCAACTTTTTTGAGACCTGTAGCAGCCATCAAATTTGAAATGAGCTGATTTTGTGGATAAAATTTTAAAATTTCTCAGTTTCAACATTTGCTGTGTAATCTCTGTTCTATTGTGAATAAAATACTGGGTGGCGTGATTTGAAAGTCATTGCGTTTTGATTTTATTCACAATTTACACTTTGTCCCAACTATTTCGGAAGATGGGTTGTAATTACTGCACACCTATGATGTAGTCATAAACATGTTTGTGTTATGTATGAGTATTTTGTGTACAGCACTGTATATCATTTGTAAATGGAGATTTGTTAGACACTATTTAAATGCCCATTATGACTGGTCAGCGATTTGTTTATTTTGGTTATCGTTTAGCACCCTCTGGTGGTATGTCTGTAGAAAAACATGATCTGATGCAATACCACTTCTTTGTGTTGAAATAGACTAGTGCTTTCTAGAAGCTTCTGGCATCTTCCTGCCTGGAGGGGGCGGGATTACCCAGGAATCCTGTAGATCTTTCCAGAATGTTGCTAGTCTATATAAATGCTGTGATTTTGGCCTGTAGAGGCAGAGTTTTTGTTTTGGCAGCAGAGTTACATAGTGGCATTAGAGTGTTATTATAAGATTAAACAGTGGATTATTTGTAAGTTTTTTGTAAGTTTTTTTTTCAGTGAAGAATAAATTTGTTTAAGTTGTCATTGCTGGTTTTCTTTGTTGTGATTTTTAAGTCATAACATTTGCCTTTTGACACTTTATATTTGTACACTATGATTAAATTGTTTGAATTCTAGGCTAAATTTAACTCACACTTTGAGTCACAAAGTTACAAACAATGGAAGTGGGGGCTAAAGTAGACACAGACAACATGTTTCAGTACTCTGATGCATTAAAATCTTTGGCAAGTATCGTCTGAGTCTGTCCTAAGCCAATTGTTGGTCATTAGGCTTAAATGTGGTTCCCATAGCATGAAGTGATAAGGAGTATTGTTACTCTCTCTGAATGAGATGCTTGTCTGTCGCAGGTTTCTCCCCTATGTTTAAGTCAGGTTTCCCCATCAATTAGCCAGTGGTCAGTCATACATCTTGGAGGAGTGGGGCATCGTGGGAGTGAAGTGTTTTACCCAAGAACACACCCAAAAGCCATGGTAAGGACTTGAACCTTATGGGCCCAAGTTTAGCACTGCGCTACTGCGTCTCCTATGGCCAGTATGGTGATTAAGTATGGTGATTATGACAGACGGAATGAAACACAGAACAACAATTACCGGCCAAGTGGACTTAAGACACTGTAGATTAGTATCCACAGCTTTTGCATTGCAACAAAAGGAAAAAGAACTAATGATCACACTCTTTCCACTTAGTAATTGAAGTTTTGGTGTTTGCGGAACAACATACGTTTGTGGTGAAAGCCAATAGCTTGCATAATAAACACATTTTTTGGACAAAAACACAAAAATGATGTCTTTAACCAAGTATGTGCGTGGAAACGATGGTGTAAGCACTATGAACAACTCTACAGCAGTCGTAATATGAAAATAATTGTGCACCTAATTGGAAAATGGCCATCCACTTCAAGTATGGCTGTTCAACAATACGTAGGCATGCAATTATTCTGTGTAATGATTGGCATGATGTGGTTCATTGCTTACATATATATATCTGAGGCATATTGCATTATTTATAATGTAGCTACGTCTTGTGGCTAGTGTATGCATATATTGTTACAGGTGAACACTGAATCACTGTAGCGACATACTTGTATACACATATACGTGTATATACATATACACTGTGTGTGTGTGTGCGTGCGTGCGTGCGTGCATGCATGGGTGTGCGTGTTTTCACAATACCAGAGAGATTTCAGGGACAGTTATTGTTCATTGTTTTATTATCAGCAGGTAATGATTGATGCATTTAATTCATATTCATTTTGTTAAAGGGGACTTATTATGCTACATTTCCAAATTTATATTTTGATCTTGGACTCCCCTAGAGTATGGAGGGTATTTTTGGTCATAATCCAAATGAAAATTAAAATGAAAATAATCAGGCCAAAATTAAATGTTAAAAATAAAAAACAAATTTAAAAACCTATTGAAACGTAAAATGATAATGTGAAACTACACAACAAAAATGAAACAAGTAAAATTTCAAATGCAAATACGTAAATGGATAAAACGACAATGAAACGTTAAATTTAAAATGCTAATATGTAAATAGAAATGGTCAAATGGAAAACTTAAATTGTAAAGATGAAATTGAAAATGAAAAAATGAAAATTATCATTTAATTTTTTATTTATGTATGCATTTTTCTGTTACCATTTTACATTTGGCATTTTGCATTTGCCATTTTCCATTTTGATTTTCCATTTTCCATTTGGCTTCTCATTTGGCGTTTCCATTTTCCATTTGCCTTTTCCATTTTCCATTTTCCATTTGGCTTTTCAGCCTGCATGCAAATAAGGAGGTGTGGCCCAAAGGTCGGGGGGACGGTCTGAACCGGCCGAGTGCAGTGGCATCTTGTGGACAGCAGGGGGGTCCTGACTGCTGCGCCAACCTACAGTCTAAGATATAAACTGGCAAAGCAGTATATATGTCTATGCGGTCCGTGTACCTTTCGGCCATTCGTTTTTCGTTTTGATTAAGGTAATGAAAAACGGAGAACGAACTGACTTCCGTTTTTTGTTTTGATGTGGGCAAACCAAAAACGAAAAACGACCCGTCTCCCGATTTTCGTTTGGAAATTGGAAATCGAAAAACGGAAAACGAGTCGTGATCTGATTTTCTATTAAAGGATAACTAAACAAAAGTCGGGAAACGAAATACAGCCAATATCTTTTAATAGAGCTTGCGCTGACCTGAGCTGGAAACGAAATTTTTTTCCCCAGTCTGCTAGTAATGGAGGAATCACTATTGAGCAATCAGAGTAGTGACGTCAATATAAACAAGCGCACGTGGAAGCAGCGTTGATGTCAACAAGCATTATGTTGCTAGCTAGCATCGTGCTGCTACATAAACTGATGTGCGAAATCCGTAGCTCGCTGATTTCCGTTTTTATTGTACGGTATTGTCACTTGTAATTAAATGTTCTCGCCAGCAATGGCCAGATGTCGAAACAGTGGTATGTGATATGGCAGTGGATGTGCGTGCTTCTGACGAACACGGGTCCATTGTTTGACTCACATTACTTTAATTTTAGCTGGTTAGCTAGGTAGCTACTCTCCCTCCTGCGCTGGCGAACATTACTTAACAACAGCTGTATAAAACTTGCTTCCAGTTTATTTAACTTTACTAGATTGCCATCGGTAACCAGAAGCTACCAGTCAAGTATTTTTACATGGTTCGTAACAGTTTTAGTGACTTTGTGTTATATCGGAATCGATCGTAATAACAGACCGTTTTTCAGTTTTCTGCACAAAAAGTGCAAGTAACAATTCGGCTGTTCAAGAGGCGGGTAGCTATCGCGATCAAGTCGGTTAGGGTAAACTGGATGCTCGAAACTTCAGTTCAATAACAACCAAAACAGAGCAATGGATTTCGCAGGTCTTGCAATTGTAGCAGCGCGATGCTAACAGTGGGATGCGTCTTTCTAGTCTTCTGCCAGCGCCCTACTATGCTGCGATTCACCCACTAAATCGCAGTGTGGCACACGGACTGGAGGCCGTCATGCTGTTACGGTCACTATGAACTCGATAGCGATAGTTACCCATTTCCCCAACAGCCGAATTGTTCCCCACGCTTTTTAAACTATACCGCGGTTGTTCTATAATGTTCGCCAGCTTGCAGGAGAGCAGCTAGCTAACCAGCCAATAAACTTAACCTGAGTCAAACAATAAAACCGTGGTCGTGAAAAGCACACACACCCATTGCATGAGACATATCAGTGCTACACTATAAAGGGAAAGGTGCATTATGTTACTTGTATTGTGCAGCAACATGAAAAGACATGCGAAATCCAAAAGTCAATGATTTCCGTTTTTATCGTACTGTAATGTCACTAAACAGTGATATGTCTCGGAAAATGCGTCTGCAGACTTCTCCCAAACACGGTTTTATTGTTTGACTCTCCTTCCATTGATTAGCTACTCTCTTGCAAGCTGGCGAACACGAAGAACAACCACTGTATAAAAATCGCTTCCGTTTTATTTCATTTGTCAGTTTTCTGCACAAAAAAAAAATGCAGGGAACAATTCGGCTGTTTAAGAAACGCGTAGCTATCGCTATCAAGTTCATAGTAACCGTAACAGCTGCATCACGGCCTCCAGTCGGTGTGCCACACATAGATTTAGTGGGTGAATCGCAGGCAGCATATGAGTGAGCTGAGAGAAGAGTAGAAAGACATATCCCACTGTTATCTAACATCACGCTCCTACAATAAGACCTGCGAAATCCATTGCTCTGTTTTGGTTGTTATTGAACTTTAGTTTCGAGCGTCCAGTTTGCCCTAACCGACTCGATCGCGATAGCTACCCATTTCTCGAACGGCCAAATTGTTCCTTGCACTTTCTGTGCAGAAAACTGAAACACAGTCTGTTATTACGATCTACTCCGATATAACACAAAGTCAATAAAACCGTTACGAACCATGTAAATACTTGACTGGTAGTTTCTGGTTACCGATGGCAATCTAGCCAAGTTTAATAAACTGGAAGCAAGTTTTATACAGCTGTTGTTCGTAATGTTCGCCAGCGCGCAGGAGAGTAGCTACCTAGCTAACCGGCTAAAATTAACATAACGTGAGTCAAACAATGGACCCGTGTTCGTCAAAGGCACACACATCCACTGCCACTGCACTCGGCCGGTTCAGACCGTCCCCCCGACCTCTGGGCCACACCTCCTTATTTGCATACAGGTTGAAAAGCCAAATGGAAAATGGAAACGCCAAATGAGAAGTCCAAATGGAGAAGCCAAATGGAAAATGGAAAATCAAAATGGAAAATGGCAAATGCAAAATGCCAAATGTAAAATGGTAACGGAAAAATGCAAACATAAATAAAAAAATTAAATGATAATTTTATCTTTTCCATTTAAGCTTTTGATTTAAGCATTTCCATTTAAGTCTTTCCATTTCCCATTTTGAGTTTTACATTTGATGTTTCCCTATTGCTATTTAAATTTTCATTTTCAATTTCATCTTTACAATTTAAGTTTTCCATTTGACCATTTCTATTTACATATTATCATTTTAAATTTAACGTTTCATTGTCGTTTTGTCCATTTACGTATTTGCATTTGAAATTTTACTTGTTTCATTTTCATTTTGTAGTTTCACATTATCATTTTACATGTTTCATTAGGTTTTTCACTTTGCTTTTTATTTTTAACATTTAATTTTGGCCTGATTATTTTAATTTTAATTTTCATTTGGATTATCACCAAAAATACCCTCCATACTAGAGTACTCCTGATCGTTCGAAGCCCAAAAAAGGGTCCTTATTTAGCTCATACTGCCATCCTCAAAAATCCCCATTTGTAGTCCATTGTAGTCTCTGCCTGAAACGCCTCGTTTGGGTGGCACTTCCGATATGGCCCCCCCCCCCTCCCCGTGTGCCCACTTTTTTCTGATTGGCCAGCACTGTGGAGGGCGGAGCTGGGCGGGAATTGGCAGAACGCAGTTTCCCGGGTCCGCCTCCCTAATGTGAAACGTGAGACGCGTCTGCCATCTGAGGGAAGGAATCAGCGGGGAAATTCCATAATCAAACGCAGTACATGTGATTAGATCTAATGAGATGAACTTGTTCTAATAAACGCAGTGGCAAAAGTGGGGGACGCTGTGCGAAAGTCTGGCAGCTCAAGCTCGAATTTGCTATCTACCTACGGCTACTATGGTGAGTCCGCCGGTGTTTCTACTCTATAGCTAGGATTGAAGGAAAGCTAGAATCCACCCCATACAGACGCATTTGTAGAACGGGTCGACATACCCAAGTGTAGACCGGAGACCGTAGAAATCCGGTGCGTCTGAGTTTAGAGGGAAACATGGACAGTGAGGAGCAGCAAAAAGTGGACCAACAACTTATGGACTGCTTAGGTGTGTATTAGAAGGACCTGCTGGTTCGTGTGCATAACTGTGGTGAGTCGTTAGCGTGTAGTAACGAACAGCTTCTGCGCTGGTATATGACGGAGGGGTGAAAGCTCCAGGCTAAACGGCCTTTTCGGAAATTGCCCATGGTAATGGCTTACTTATTGCGTCGGAATGACCAGCGTTTGCTCGCGGAAAATGGGCGCGATAAGCCGCTTTCAAACTGGACGCGAGACAAATTTTTCGTGCGACAGATTACATTCAAAGTCAATGCATTGTCTTTGCATTGACTTTGAATGTAATCTGTCGTGCGAAAAATTCTGAGCTTCCGTCCGTCTGGCCGTCCGTCCGGCGTCAACTTCTCACTTCAAATCTGAATATCTCAAAAACTGTCAGATAACTTTTTTCTAATTTGGTGTGAGACTTCCTTATGATATTCTGAATATTCACTGTGAAAATTAGAAAATTCTACGTCATTTTTTCAGTCTTTCATTAATATCTCAAAAACTGTCCGATGACTTTTTGTCTAATTTGTTGTGAGTCTTCCTTATGATGTTTTGATGATCCCCTGTGAAAATTAGAAAATTCTACGTCCTGGTTTTTGAGAAATTCAGCATTTGGACTTAGAAAATCAGTGTTTGTTTTCATTTTTTCAGTCTTTCATTCATATCTCAAAACTGTCTGATAACTTTTTTGCTCCGCTGTGACCATAGTCAGCAGTCAGCGGAGCTTTTCTAATGCCGAGTCATTCGGCGTCCGTCTGTCTGTCCATCCAGCGTCAAAATTTCACTTCAAATTTGAATATCTCAAAAACTGTCTGATAACTTTTGTTCTGATTTCGTGTGAGCCTTCTTTTTTTTTTTTTTTAATAAATTTGGCATCTCCAATCCCACCCGAATCTGGAATGCCCAATTGGTGAACTATGTACAAGGCTTGCTCGTATGCGACCCCTTGCTGCCAATTCAGGAGAGTGTAGACAGTTCGCGGCTCTCCTCCGAAGCACGCGCCTGTCAACCACCGCTTCTTATACACTCATTGGTTGAATCTGCGCAAGTTCAGAACGAGGGCGGAGGATACCCGGACATGACCAGGCTTAGAATCTTCCTGACGAGCGCCCGTCTGGCCAACAGGAGGCGCTTGAGCAACAAACAAGGCAACTATTGTAATCCCTTCCGGCAGTCCCTTCCCAATTTGCAACCCTGTAGCGCTATAGCCAATTGTACGCTACTCTGAAAAAGCTGCCGACCACTGCCGGCTGGTGCGAAGCGGGGCTCGAACCCGCGACGTGATAGTCACTTCTGCTTTGCAACGCGCTGCTTTACTGAGTGAGCTATCCGGCAGCCGTGTGAGCCTTCTTTATGATATTCTGAATATTCACTGTGAAAATTAAAAAATTCTACGTCCCGGTTTTTGGGAAATTCAGCATTTTCGACTTAGAAAATCAGTGTTTATGCTCATTTTTTCAGTCTTTCAATAATATCTCAAAAACTGTCTGATAACTTTTTGTCTACTTTGTTGTGAGCCTTCCTTATGATGTTCTGATGATCTCCTGCGAAAATTAGAAAATTCTACATCCTGGTTTTTGAGAAATTCAGCATTTTGGACTTAGAAAATCAGTGTTTGTTCTCATTTTTTCAGTCTTTCATTAATATCTCAAAAACTGTCTGATAACTTTTTTGCTCCGCTGTGACCATAGTCAGCAGTCAGCATGATATAACATGATATAGAACATGAAAATCAAACAGTTCCACACCGTTAGTTTTCTTCCCGATTGCTGTTTCTGTGCAGAGATGCCTGAACTCCATCTCCAACTTGTCCCAGAAAACTCCCTTCTCGTTGACTTTGGTTGGGTTACATCCCAAAACTCCTTGGGCATAGAGTAGCTGGAAGTTACCTTATAGCCATAACTTCTAATTTTAGAAATCTGTGCACATTCTCTGTTTCAATGAAAGGTTGGAAGCCTACGTTCATTTTCAAGGTGCATGATTTTCATCAAATACTGATCAGACACCAGTAAAAGCCTAGTAGACAAGTTCTTTAACATATTGCAGCTTAAATTTGCGAATTATCATCGCATTTTATTGATCTGAAACTATTTTGACTAGGCCGGTTCTGGAGGCAACGGGACTGTGACCTGGCCCAAATCCAGAAATCTCCATAATGTCCATTGATAATTTAATGCGTAAAAAATGCATTAAATTGCCAGATAATGCTTTAAAATGTATACATTAAAGCTCACCATTATATTAAATATTAAATACCTCCTGAATGCAGCGAGCAAATTACTTTTTGGGTTTTTTTTGTTCACATACCAACTGATCAGCCCAAGGTGCTAGCAACATTGGCTAAGATGATGACAGTAAGCCATTTCCGAAATTTCCAGAATATCAGCTACCATAGCTCTTGAGCTACCATCATTTGTCATGAATAATTACTACCCTTCACAGCCAGCTCGGTCTTCATGCAACTAATATATCTGATGAAGAAAACCAGCAACTCTGACCACAGAGAGCCATGTATTCTCCCCGTTTGCCACAACACCGTGAATGGGCCCCGTTTAGGGGGCTTTCTAGGTAACACCCGGGGGTGCACTATAATGAATGAATATAATGAAGGCATAGAAGGCTTAATGGGGTTTTTATAAGTCATTGCAAAATGTGCCAATTTGAGTGGCCATCAGTGACCCCAAACATTTGCCTTTTTGCGGGGCCTCAAATATTTGCTCGGTTTGCCTCTCCCGGCGGTGCGCCTCCGCATGTTTTCATACAGTCAAGGTATAGGATGTTAATTCTTGCCTGGCAGTTGGGGGCCCCCTGGAGGGCGGGCCCGTTTCAAGTGAAACGGTTGAATGGTAAGGTAAGGCCGCCTATGCTTAAAACTTGATTGATGTACCGGGCAGCTGTGACCCCATGGCCTCAACCTGTTCCGACATTTTGAAACACTTCTGGTACAATTTTTGGTTCAGTGCAATTCCTCCTCATACCATGATGCTTTGTCCACCCCATGCATCTCTTTCTTTACGCCAAACCTTAGTTCTGCCATCTGCCTCAGAAATGCAGTAATGACTTTCATCTGAAAAAACTACGGTCCTCCACTGCCGATAATGCCAGTTTTGTTGTCGCTGAGCCCGCTGCAGATGCTCCCGTTGGGGACGATCTGTCAGGATGGGACCCCCTGCTGGACATCAGCAGGACAGGTCGTTAGACCTCAAGCGGCGACGAACCATGTCTGCACTTATGGGTCTTCAGTGGGTCCCTATGGTCTGCCAAGCTATTTCAGTCTCCATAGTGAACCGGTTCTGGAGGTGTCACAGCAATATATGCCGGTCTTGTCGAAGCGTCGTGACCCTGGGGCGACCACTGCGTGGACGGTCATTGGTACTGTTGGTGGTGTTGTATCGCTGCCTTAGACGTTCAATAGTTCGAATACTGCGGTTGAAGTCATTACCAATGACCCTTGGGCATTGACCAATATTGAAACGTCCGATTGCTTGCTCACGTTGATTTCTGGCAAGTCTTGGCATGATTGCTGTATTCAGGAAAAAAAAGACAGACTGGTACCTGTGGGTGCATTTTATACCCATAGGCCCAACAAGAAGCAGGTGCATCCTGATTTTCATGAAGGTGCATCTGCAAGCATTACCATGTTCATTAAAGGAGAGTCAGTTTGAACACTTGGCCAAATGCTTTCACATTTGTTTGTGGATTTTTTGGGGGCAGGACCATCATCTTGACTTTAATTGAATCAGGAATACTGAAAAAATCCACGCGTTTCCATTCTCAGAAGAGAGTCAAACAAACTTCAAAAATGGGACGTTTCTTTTGCTGTTCAGTATATATACTGTAAATATCTGGATTTTTTTTTTTTTTTTTTTTTTTTTACATTTCATTCAAGTTATTACCCGCTACATTGCTTGGTAGCTACTGTAGCTTGTAAGGTCAGTTAGTTTGCTTGCATTTAAGTCATACAGTATGTCTTCTGACCGGGAAAATGCAATGACAGCTTCGTTCAGTTCTTTTGATGTGAGTAGCAGTTACTAATTAACCTCCAAAACCAAACAAAGCTTGTTAAATTTTCATACAAGAAGATGTAAGCACATTTGTAACAAAAATGATTACTTAAATTGGTATAGATCCTCTGCTGAGATTGTTTTGTTAACTTCATTACTGTAAGTGCAAACAGAAAGGGCAAATGTTCTTTGCTGGATGAGGGCATGGCGTTGTCTGGCCTTAGCATGTGAGTGAAGTGTGCTGTGAAACCTTCTCTGTATAACTTCCATTCACTCAAAGCCATTGTTCATGAATCATGGCCACACCGTGAGGGTTAAAAAAGGAAGCCCTAAAGTGTACGTTGAAACTTTCTCCTCTGTTTTTCCTACTCTGTCTCTTGAAGTTGATTTATGGGGTTCTGTTATAACTCACCAGAGTCCACACCTAAGAGGCTGCCAGTCCTTCAAAACATTTTTTCATCTATGTTTGAAAACAGGAAAGCAACAGAAGGTCATTTGAGGTCAGAGTATTCTGAAGTAGAAAAACATAAAGACCGATTCTTAGACGAAATGGCAAGCCTGTCTGTAGCTTTATTGAAATTCCTTATATATGTATATCCAGTGCAAGGACAATGTTATTTACAATTTAAGTTTTACTCTAGTCTTCCTAAAATCATCATTCGAGATGAGTATATTAAACATGTACAATTTTAATATTTAATCACAAACATATCTACAGCAGTATTTTTGTTTTTCAGTCATCAAGAAATAAATGCAGAGCAAACAATCAGACTAAAACCTTACTATTCAAACTGTGATTCCTCTTTGATATGATCAACAATCACTGCATTGAAGCGGTTGCAGGTACACACTGTCCTGAGTGGGCAGGGCATGACCTGGCACGAGAGGGAAAATTGCAAATTGCCACACTGGATTCACAAATTAATTTGAAATTCCCATCTGCAGTTTGACATCTTCCTGGAGAACGAATACGATCATCTGAGCGCGGGCCAGTCGGGACTGTGAGGACAAAGAGCTTAATTTATTTTCCCTCATGCGATTCCAAATAGATGAGAGGTGATGGTAATCCTGCCTTGTGCCTGACGGAAGGCACCTTAAATTGAACAAAGCAGATGAAATTTGAGAGTGAGGTTATGCAAGCTGTCAGGTCATATTCAGTCTGAGGGTTTGAATACCCCAGGCTCACCAGGAGGCCATCAAAACAAAAATTGCTCCTGGATTAATGCCTTTTTGGCATGGATTGCTCATGTCTGAAAGATTTAGCGATCAGGAATATGGGCTGGGGGGAGAGATGTTGTGGGTAAGGATATGAGAGGTAGTCCATTTTCTCATTTTCTTCGGATGAATTTTACAGGCATTGCTTTTCAAAATACAAGGCTCAGTTAGATGTGCTTTCCAGATTCGGGGCTGAGCAAAATCAGTTGGGCCTCTTTCTTTCAGGAGAATAAACCACAGAAACATTCTGTCTCTGCCCTGAGTGTGGGGTCCCACTGACGTACATTGTGCTGGCCTAAATTTGAATTAGTTTTTTTGAGTAAACAGACCTTTGCCCATGTAAAAGGACATGGGGAATTCAAGTCCTGACCAAAGTTAAAAGATCAATCAAGCCTGATTAAATAGGCTGTCTCACCAAGTGCACTTTGAATTAAAGCATTAGAATCAGCCATTTATTTAGCTGTGATGTATACAAAGCTTGGG
Organism: Gymnothorax javanicus; assembly: GCA_029692085.1. Classification (NCBI taxonomy): domain Eukaryota; kingdom Metazoa; phylum Chordata; class Actinopteri; order Anguilliformes; family Muraenidae; genus Gymnothorax; species Gymnothorax javanicus. The sequence continues at coordinate 27,815,619 of CM056194.1, read as the reverse complement.
ATAAATCATAAGCAGAGCCAGTAGTAAACAAAATTCAATCTTCACAAAAACAATAGTTCAAGGAGTATCATGGAGGCTGGACACCGACGAGCCAAAACATTATGACGACTGGAACATAACTCATAACAACGGTTCATGTCAAGGTCTGTGCACAGACCTTGGTAATAAATGTGAGCAGTTGGTTCTCCAAGTCAGCATTTTCAAAGTGGGCCAAATTGTTGACTAGGGCCTAAATCATTATGGCCAAACAGCAGAGTTGGAGTATTTCTGAAGGAGCAAGGCTTGTAGAGTGCTCTCTATCTGCTGTGGTGATTGACAGCTCTGAGGTGACAAACCAGGAACCGCCAACTGGGTGAAGGCTATCCCACCTGGTCTGAACCAAAAGAATTGCTTCTATGGCACTGGTCACAGAAAATTTTAATGATGGTTAAGCACTATACCTGGGAAAGACATGGCAAATTAATGCACTTTGTGCAGAGGAAAAGACAAGAGGACAAGATTTTTGACAAAAAGAAGGCAAGAGGACAAAATGGTGGAGAAAGAGTGAAGCACTGTTAAAGGTTCTGCTGGGAAACCCTGGGTCCAGGCATTCACATGGAGAGGCAATGTAATTGAGCCGTTTTTGTGGCACGTGAAGAATGAACAGCATAATAGGCTGATGTTCATCATATTTTGGCTCATTACTGATCATGTATCATATCTGATACATAACAAACAAAAAATTTCAGAGCAGCTGGTAGTACAGTAGAGTTCCTTTCTTTGGTGTGCAGGGACAAGAGTAAAAAAGATTTTACTAAATATTTTGGAATAATAATTTATTGACTGGTTAGTTTTCCAGTGTACTGAGTGGAAAATAAAAAAAGAATGGATGCATTGCCATGTGGTGAACTGCCGTATCTATTCTATCTAACCTGAGATTCTAGGTATGCCTGAGCTGTTGTACATCCAACATAAACTTTCTCAGTCTCACAAAGGGTATGATGTATGTGGGTCAGTCGTACCTCAGAAAATATGAAACACATGTATCTTCCCATTTAAGAATCCGTAAGATGCTTTCTAGCTTAACCTGTCTTGTCAGGGCTCTGAAGTCTGTTTCACAAAAAATTCTCAATGTGCCAGTTCAAAGAGTTGAAAAAAAAGTTAGCCAGGAGGCTTGCATATGCTTTTGGTCATGGAAATGTAGAGAACATTGGCTTTATCCCATGCAGGGATCTTTTATGGATTGTGAGAACTTACAACAAACCACATACCATGTCAAAAGTAAAGAAAATGGCAGGTTTGCGAGAAAATTTGTGCGTGGGAGGAAATGTGGAAAGTAAGTGCAGCACTGAATTTGACAACTACGTGTTGGCCCCTGAAGGGCATTCCTTGATTTCTAGGGGTTTGGCCATATGTTTCGACATACAGTGATGTGCAGAAGCCCTAGGAGCTAAATATTTTTCTTATTAATGTGGTCTGCGATGCTCAGTTTTCTGTTTTCGACATTAATGTGCTAGTAAAAAATACCACATTTGAGATAAAAAAGTAAATGTCACAGAGAAATGTTTGAAGAAATTAGTAGGTAGTATGACCACTACAAAGAGCCCTGATCTCAGTTTCATTGTGGCTTTCACAGATTACCGGGAGAGACAAAAGAAAGCGATGTAGACTGTCTGCAAAAAAACTTTAGCTCTCCAATATCTTTTGAAGAACATTCCAGGCAATGTCCTGGCAGAACTGCAGAACTGTGTACTTAGAGAATTGACGCGCTTTCAAAGGCAGACAGTGGCTACAGAAAATATTGGCATGTTTGGATTTTTGACTGTTTACTGCATTTTATGGCATTTTTCTCTGTTTAGAAACGATTCAATTTGTTGTTTTTCCAATTCCTATTTCAGAAACATTTTTTTTTAGCTTTCACTACTGCACATTACAAAACCTCTAGTTAAGGTAATCACAGATACCAGTGGGCAAAGCTCAATTTAAGATTTTTTTTTTTTTTTTTTAGAATGGAAAATTTCATTATAAGGCACAATTGGATTGATTTGCACATAAATTGTATAAAAAAGGAGCAATTCTTTGAAACGCAAAACACCCTTAAGATCGATGTGTAATCAGGAAACGGAGGCTGGGGGGGATCCGTTTAAATCCTTTTAAAGTGACGACTCGTCTTGATTTGTTTTTTGTCATTTTCCTTCAGATGCTGACTTCATGAACATTCAATGCTTCCAAGTGTGGCAAATTCTCTTTGTTAAGGTGAGACATAAAACATTTAATTTTGATGGGGAATTGTGCGCGGTTCAACCTTCATTTTCTTTGTGTTCATGAAAACAATCACAAAGTGCACGTTTGATAAACTACTCTGTATCTTGCATGCTAACTTTTGGCACATCCTACAAAGAAGGTTATCATTTTTCATAAAGTGTAGCCTCCCTAGGCAGGTGAATTAAACAAATTTTAATTTTATTCATTATTTTATTATTATTATTATTTAATTGCCTGAAAATTGCATTAAAATCGAAGCAGAAAGTTTATCAGTTGATGGATTATTGGAAAACAAATTAAAGGGCTGCTCAGCACTGAGCAAAGCCCCACATTTTATGATAAGCAGTCGCCACTGTTCATATTAGAATTTGATGCAGCAAAATACCATTTTTTTCCCTTTAGTTATGTAGAAACAGAAATCATTAGTCACATTACTTTACTGATGACTCAAGAAGGATAGCTTCAAGGATTGCTATTGCACTGTATTGATATGGTTTCTGGAGGGGGACTAAGACTTTACTTTAGGGTCTGGTTTGGCTTGCTCTCTCCCAATTGCTGATGATTGAAACAAAACATGTAAATTATTTGGGAGCAGGGGGTTTAAAACATTTTAGCAGAGCTAAACCCCACAAAAAATAGGTCTAACGATGCTCCTGATAGCCAGAATGCAGAGAAGTTCTCTGACACAATGCAACCTTGGAACAGATGATTGTTGATGAGATCCAAAAATAAAAAAAGCACACTTAGTGTTGCGCATATGTGGGCTATGTTTAAAGTTAAGGACATATCGTGCAGGATTTTTCTTAAGAAATGGACAGACTCGTACAAAAATAATCCCTGTCAATCAACATGTGGTGGTATCTGTACCCTGCCATCTGCCCATATTTTTTGATTTTATTTTGCATGGGATGTTTTTGAGCATCAACCTTTGGGCAGTGGATCCTTAGTGCCGAGCCGATAACAGTGCGCAATGTGTGAGAACGGGACTCCGTGAAAGCTTGGAGTCCCAGATTCCCCAGAAGAAGCTGCAAAAATGACTGACAGTGCAGAGAAAAGGAAATGCAGTGAGACAAAGCACCAAACAGACAAAGCTTCTGCCTGAACAAAAGAAAATCTGAAGTTTACTTTTACCCGCTGGCAAAAAATAAAGGTGAGGATGGGGATTAATACCAACGCTGAGTTGGCCTCATTTCTGTTGGAGAGGTAAGTGGCAGTGTATAGCTTAATTATCTAGCTTAAGTACCTGAGTTTCAATTACAACAATGTAATGTTCAAAAAATAGTAGCTAGCCACAGCATGACTTTGCTTACAAGCGGTGTATGGACACACTATGTCCTACCATTGAACAATACAAATATCTTCACATTTTGAGAAAATAACATTTGAGGTATGTAGCGCTGGATTTGATTGTAGAATCTTTTATTGTCTGACATACAAGCCATGTCACAGCAGTCTCTAACCAGCGTAACGCTGATAAGTTGATTGATGAAGGCTCAGGGTCTGTAATTAGCAGGTAACCAACATTATATGAGGAGTTCACTTGCAAAGCCTTCTAGTCAAGTTGGTTCATTTTTTAGAAAAATCTGATTTTTTGGTAGGTATAGAAATGATCTTCCATAGATACCAATTTTCATTATACTGAAACTATTAGCCTTGCAGACATAATCCATGAGGCCATTCATTATATTTTTAAAGAAATTACTTTGGTTTTGCAACACAAAGTTTTTACTTAGCAGGTTTTGAAAGTGGAGTGGAAATTTAGCAGGTTTTGACAGTGTTTAACCCAGCCCCGTTGCTCAATAGGTGAAGGTATTTGACTCAGGACCCACTCTACATGCAAGAAATGCATTTTAAGACATGCAAGGATACCTTTCGAACTCATAATAGTGTTCCTTACCTTTCAAGCTTGAGGGGCTTCCTTTCTGAACCCTTACGAGGAGATTTGTTTGCATTTTCCACAATCAAAACGAAACTTGAGTCTGCATCCCTCATCTTGAGTCAGAGAAAGCAAAAGCTGAACGGGCTCTACTGTGATTGGTTCCTTCAAGCAAATGAAAACTGAATCACATTTCCACATTGGCTGATGACTTAGCAGAATTTGACAGGTTTCCTCCTTGACTTGGCAAGTTTTGACTGAGTTCCACTTTTTCCGTTACAATTTATAATATGATTTAGCAGGTTTTGAAAGTGGAGCTATCAGTGGGACATGCGCAGGAGCCTGAAAGAGAGGCTAAGGGAGATAACTCATTTATTTTCAAAACTTGACTTAGCAGGTTTTGCAAGTGGACTCCTAATATGGGCTATCTGATGATCGCTAACATTAATGTAGCTAAAGTATCTCAGTTTCAATAACAACAAATGTAATGTTCAAAATACAGTTGCAAGCCACAGTATGACTTTGCATACAAGCAGTGTATGGACACACTAAGTCCTACCATCAAACAATGCAAATATCTTCACATTTTGAGAAAATAACCCTTGAGGTATGTAGCGCTGGATTTGATCTTAAAATCATTTTCTGTCTGGCTTACAAGCCAGGTTGCAGCAGTCTCAAACCAATGCAACGTTGATAAGATGATAGGTGAAGGCTCTGGGTCTGTAATGAGCCGGTAACTAACATTATATGGGCTATCTGATGATCGCTTACACTTATGTAGCCTCCGTTGCAGACGTCTTATGTGGTTCGCTTCCCTCATGCAACAACATTTGTGCACTCAAACCGGGTTTTTAGTTCCATGACGTAATGGCATTGTGTGAAATAAGCAAATCTCAATGCTTGTTAAATAATTCCTTTTGGGATTCCCCATCAAATATTAATAAACAAACATAGCAGGTACAGACACTTCTAAAAAACTTGTTGATAATGGGATGTGTTCTGTATGTTAAATAAGATGAAGAAAGAGAAAATACATGTATAAGGAAAAAGCCAACTCAATGTTCCCTCGATTATAAGTCGTGTTCTTTCCGTAAATACTGCTGTATATTCCTCAAGTGAACTGTTTGTGTGCCGTATGAGATGCTACCGTTTATTAGAAAAGTTTTCAAGAATAAAAAGCCGACAGGATGAGAACATAAAGGAAATCTAGGGACTCTACTATGATAGCGACCGGCCCTGCATCAAACGTCTAATTACCAAAGCTCCACCGAAGTGTGCTGCACTGCAGTTAAAGAACCTGTGTTCAGGAAAACTCCAACACCAAAGAAACCTGGAGAAATGCCGGCTTTTTAACATTTTCAACATGGTGGTTTTGGTACGCCTCCATTGCAGAGATCTTACGTGTTTCACTTATCTCCCACAACAGTATGTGCCTATAGCTTCGAAATTTCAGAGCTTCTCTCTGATTGGTTGAACACAAAACCCGGGTCGAGTGCGCAGACGTTAAGGGACGCAAACCATATAAGACGTCTGAAACGGCGGCTAACATTAATGTTGGCAATCTATTTTTTTACAGCAGTGTATATAAACATGTGCCATATGAGGGCTTGCATTGTCGTGCATGAACGTGACGCCTTGATTGCCTGTGACGTACGGGACAACAGGCTGATGAAGGATGAGCTCCGAGTACCAGACACCAGTGAGCACTCCCTCGATAAAAACTACAGGAGACTTCCAGGCAAAACATACGGCAGCCCACACCATCACTCTGCCTCCTCCAAAATGGTTTTGCTGTGCAACAGCAACATATCTTTCTCCACGACGACGGTACACCCTGCGCCTTCCGTCATGCCCATGAAGAATAAGCAGCTAATAAGCATGAAATGACTACCTTTTTTGTTCCATGTTCAGTATACATATTTACATGAAAAAATGAGCAAAATTTTTTCAATTACATGGGACCTTTAATTGAAATAATACTGAATAATAATAAATAAAAATTTAATTGAAATTATACTGAAAAGTAAATATGAACAATCACTTGTTCTAAAACTGAAGTGCCTGAACAGGAAAGAAGCAGTGTTGCGGAAAAACAAGCTGAAAAGGGTTTCATTTCTTGAAACACTTAAAGTATGATGTCAAAGCAGATAGACAAGATTGGTGTAACTAAAATACTTACCTGCCAAACTTCTAGTTTAGAGGTTTCCATAAGGCTGATATTTACATTAAATCACTGAAAAAAATGGGCCATGGCTGAGGTTAAAAGGTCAAGCCAAAGTAAGACTAGGCATCAAGTGGGCGTTCACTAGGGCTACCCAACTCAGTCACATGATCTCACGTTGCGCATAATCTTGTTTTCATGACATGGTATCCAAAGGTTTCTGGGTAATTTCCAATTCTCACTGTAGACAATTGACAGATAGACCAAACAGTAGACCAAGACTCAAGCTACCTTGCAGGTAGCCTGAGAAATAAACAAGTATCAGAGAACCCTCACATTACTTGGCTCGGTACCTTGCTGTTATGTACCAATTTTTTGTTGCAAACAAAAGACCCTAGATGGCGTTTTCAAGAAAGTTATCATGGCACATATATGTTTGAATCAGATAGGAATGAGGTGAACATTCTTTGGCAGCCACATTAGAATTCCAGTCTGGATCTTCTGAAAAAAACCAGGGATCCTCATTGGTGAGAAGTAGTCTCCAAAGCTTTTGCTTCATTGGTCAAGAGGTTTTAGAAAAGATATTTAGATATATTCATAAAATTCAGCAGCATATCCTTTTGAGAGGTCAAATGAAGGTCAAAATACACTGCGCAGTGAGACCAGGAATGCATGTCTCAAGTCTTTCTGTGTAGTACCTACATACCAAACAAACTGAATCACTGAAGAAATGATTGACAAATGAGTGAAATTGCATTTTGAATTGCAATATGAAATTATTTCTACAACACTTTGTGGATATCTGCAATGGCATTGTTTGCCATCACAGTTCCATTACTGCGGATATCTGAAATAGAAAGCCGTACAACAATGGCACAAATGACATTTTGTCCTAAGAATGACGTAGTGGATGTCTAAAATGATCAGAGTAGACTGAAAGAATGTCTTGTGAATGTTTAATTTTTTCCCCCTCCCCACCACCAGCCCCTCTTACCCCGCATTCAATTGCTTGCATAAGCTAAGGTTATTTAACGTGATACGCTTAACTAACGCCAGTCTAAGCTAAATGTTGCATATACAACACCGTATGTTGCGGTATGTTATTAAATAGAGGTCGACTGATATGGGTTTTTCTTTGGCCGATGCCGGTCTTTAGGAATCAGGGCAGCCGACTGCCGATATAGGATGCCACATTCATCAAGGTTGAAGGAGGTGATTGCGTTGGAATTCGCCAATCAAAGTACTCAAAATGTCTCCCTGAAATTGCAAGTTTGCTTGCTAACTCGCTGTGCAAACAGGTGAGTTGTCTTTAATCTTAAATTAGGGTTGTTCACTTCAAAAGGGTGTTTAGAAGCCTGTTTCTGACACATATCTGATAGTTTATTAGTAGGTTCTGCATCTTCTTCAGAGAAAAAATATGTCTATTTGAAACGTAATTTCTCGGAATTCTACGGAAAGTCTGGGATTTCGTTCATTAATGTAAATTCTGTGAATCCATCTGCTATTTGCAGAATATCGTTACCTCTACTAAGGTTATTTGCATTTTCTCTCTAAAAGTAACAGTTCATGGCTAACCAATTAAATGTATAGGGCTTTGAAAGATAAAAAATTAAGCCTTACTGTTTTCTTCTTGGAAGTAGTGATGTTGTTGACAGGTGTATTCCTCATGTCATCTGATCTCACAACAACACTGTGCTGCCCGCAGATGTGCCAGCATATTAATCAGCTTAACATGCTCATACGTCGGCTGATGCCGATTATTTATAAATAGCAAAAATTGGCCCGCCGATTTATCACTCTTCTTCTATTATTAAAGTGAGTTATAGCTAAAATACAAGTTAAGGTTAACATCTACATTCAGGGTAGTGCAACATTTGTCAAAGATCAGAGAGAGTCCGGTAACTGAGCCTATGCGATTTTATTTCATGTTGGTCAACAAAGTCAACTGGGGGGTTGTGCATCAGCTGGGCAGAATGTAGTGTAATTAACGTTAACTCATATGCTTGGCTATGTCCAATTTTGTGAATTGGATTCATCACCGTGTGCACCAAGGCAGATCGACCTTGTTCATGCACCTGGTCATGTGATACGCGTCTACTTATCCACGTGAAAGCACGTGAAGTGATAGCTTGGCTATTCACCAATGTGAATATCTTGTGACTTTTTCAGTGAGGACTCTAACTTATTTCATCTAACAAGCCAACTTTACCATCCAGAAAAACCGCAACCAGTTTTACAGATGAAACGAGGAAACTTGTATGCAGTTCATCAAAACAATTGGTGTGAAAATAAACTACAAAAACTGAGGAATTGCTGGTTGGGGGGACATTGGCGCGGTCTTGTCCGATAACAGTTTTAGACTTTTGTAGCTAATCAGGGGGAGAGCACATTGCATTGAATAATGCAAACTGGGCTCACCTGCTAAAGTGAAATTTCTCAGCTCACTTAATAGATATCCAGTGAGTTTATTGGATCACAGATGACTTCCTTATTTGTGATTGATTCTGTAAAAAGATGGGCTGCATGCCAATCAAAGTTCAATCCAGAATTTTAAAAAATCAGGTCTTGTGAGATCTGACCCCCCACATTTGGGTCAAAAAATAAAATATTTAATTCTGGATCCCACTGTGATCATCCAAGAAGTCAACACTTAATGCACTCAGAGGTACGATGTTTGGTGTATGAGTTTGCTGACAGTTAGCACAGCAAATTGCAGATGGCTATCTCTCTTTATTCAGAAATTAAGAGTGATCAATAATTGAAAAAAAAAAATCATAACTTATGTGATTTTGCCAGCTTTTGAGCTCTAGTGCGCAAAAATTATTGCAGGCACTTGAAAATGACATACGTTTCATTAACCTCTTAAGCCCCGAGCCTCTGGTTCAAAAATGGCATGCCCAAAATGAAATGAGTATATCTCTGCAACTACCTGGTCCATTTGAATAATCTTGGTATCATGAAAAAGGTAACACCATTTGGGATTTCTGTCGTGGTGTAAAAATCAGTATATATGTCACTGAGTCAGAGTAAATGAAGATGGAACACAGCATCTGAAACCTCTAAAAAATGACAGCACAGAATCTCATCATTATCTGTGCGAAAGTTTATTTTAATCAAGTAAATCAGAGCAAAATTAGAGAGGAATGTCAAGGTGGCTTCTCAAAATTGGTAGTTCGGGTACCTTGTGTGCCATTTCAGATTTCTTTGGTACCAGATTGTAAAACTAATTTGATTTCACTGATATGTCACTACAGGCATACATTCCATCCAAATACAACCACTTTTTTAATTATTAAAAATTTTAAATATATATATTATTTTGATTATTTCTGTCAGTCGTATATACATTTTCCCATTCAAAGGAAATACATACAAAAAAATGAAGCTTGTCTCCACTGGAGCAGATTATTTTTAAAAAAACCAAACAAAAAAAAAAAAGCAAATTAACAAAATTATAAATACAAAGAACAAAAACCCCAGAAATTGTCTATACAAGAATAATGCTTTCACAGTCAAAAAAGGTGCTTGGCATCGCGGGACTTCAACCCTGGTTTTCCAGGCCACAGTGCTTCGCTTTAACCACTAGGCTTCATCAACTGATTGCACCTCAGTTTAAGCCTGCCCCCGACGGTGCAACTTTGCCTGAGGCAAGTGACACGCGTGAATACTGCATCAGGCAATGTTGCACTGTGTGGGGATGGTTTTTGCTGCGTAACTTCCTCGCGTAACTGTGCAGTAGCATGTCTGGCATGCTAGATATTTTCACGAGGAAGTTGCTCACCGTGTGGGGGCTATCTGCTGCAATGTTACACGTGCTCGACCAATCACAACATGCAGACTCATCATATGATGTGCAGACGAGTCACAAGATACAAAAAATGGCGGCGCCCATGCTAAATCCTCGGCCAGAATGTCTGTTTCAGAGGGTGCCGCCATTTTTCTCTATCATGTGACTCTGCACATCATATGACGGGTCTGCACGTGAACGCACCGGGAATGCAAGGCTCTATCTCAGGTTAGGTTTGTGTGATTAAGGTGCTTTAGGGCATGTTGGAAACATCAGAGCCAGTAGAATCAAATAGCCACCCACAAAGTCTTACTGACTGCATCACAAGCCATTCACAGAGAGTAAAATACATTGCGAGCAAGCGGAATGCTCAGGAGCTGAAATCCTTTGACGCAATGCCTCGGAAAAAAAACATGCATGGAGACTGGAAGACCTACACTACCGGTCAAGTTTTAGAACACCCCAATTTTTACAGTTTTTTATTGAAAATTATGCAGTTTATTGTCTCATTGTACTCTGGAATAAAAGCATAGACATGATAGAACAAATAAACAATTGAAGTTAAAAAAAAATCATGGAATCAATTTATAAACCAAAATGTATTCTAAACTTTTGTAAAGTAGCCATCTTTGGCAGATATAACAGCTGAACACACTCGTGGCATTCTTTCTACAATGGAAATCAAATATTCTTCAGAAAGCTCTTCCCAACTCTGTTGCTGAAGTTCCCATAAATGTGTGGCACTTGTAGGTTGCTTTGCTTTCACTCTTCTGTCCAGTTCATCTCAAACCATCTCGATGGGGTTTAAGTCTAGAAACTGTTCTGGCCACTCCATGTTTTCAAGCTTACCATCTTGTTGCTTTTTCATAAGGTAGTTCTGGCAGAGCTTGGACTCATGTTTTGGGTCATTATCTTGATGTAGGATGAACCCCTGACCAACTAGGTGCATACCAGAGAGTACTGCATGGTGTTGCAGAATGCTGTGGGAGCCGTTTTGGTTCAGGGTGCATTTCACTCTGTAAGTCATTGACCCTGGATCCAGCAAAACAGCCCCAGACCATCACGCTTCCTCCTCCATGTTTGACAGTCGATGTCACACACTGACGAACCATCCTTTCACCTACTCGATGGGTTACAAAAAACCTGGGTAACCTTACCTTTTGTTTAAAACTTCTGGCAGTTCACCACTTACCTTTGTACCATTTCAAGCAATTCATTGGAGTGGAACTGCATAATTTTCAATAAAAAACTTGAAAAATGTTTTTAATTATTGCTTGTTTTGTTTTGTCGGGTGATGGTAGGAGGAATTGTACACGATTATATTACTCACTGAATTAACAAAGTTGTCCTCCAGAGTGGGGGCGTGGTGGCGGGTTTAAAAAAAAAAAAAAACTGGAAAAATCGGGGCGTTCTAAAACTTTTGACCGGTGGTGTAGTTTCGATATAACACGGACACATTGGGTTAACAATAGCAAGCGCAGATTTACCCTCAAACAGTTTTTTATTACAAAATATCAAAGGTAAGAAATTTTTTTTGGTGATCTCTGTAGACTGTTAAGTGTATGCCTGCTGTTCTTTGAGTCGATTTAAAATGACGATGCTTATATTGTTGGATTCTGTGGACTTTTGATGCATTGTCTGTATGCCTAGCACAAATTCAGTAGAAACGCTAGCAATTGAGCACTGATACTATTTTATCCTATGTTTTGCTACATGCTTATTTACTTGCTTGGTGCTTGAATTATGTTGGGTTTAGGTAAAAATGGTCATCATGAACTTTTCGCCGAGTTTCTTCCATTTAAGAGGATATGCTGCATTACCATGATACTATTGGGCAACATGCTGTAATTATGATGCGTAATCACTGCCCTCGGTACTTTCAGTTTGAAGGTCTAAGAATAGGCAATAATTTTAAGCATAAACATCATAAGGGTCATAGTTAATAACTATATTACTGAAAAAACTGAAACTAGAAGGATTAAGTGAGAGCCATACTCATACAATCCATTTCGTATCAACACACCCCACTTTAGGGTTTACAACAGTCGGTTGATGCAAGTGTTCGGATGAAGATGTTACCGGTGTTGACACATCCTGGTTTTTTCTTTGAATTTTGGCCATACCCTAGGGCAAATTTCAGCAAATTCCCTTAGTGTGTCGTGGCCGTGAACTTTTTTCAAATGTACCGTCGTTTACACACGTGGCTGTTGGAAATCTCCATTTCAGAACATACTTTTTGAACAAATATCTTTCCATCTTGGCAGTATGACATCAATTTCAACAAATTCTTTTTTCAATCATTAGGAAAATATATCAGCTACAATGTGCATTGATAAGCACATGATTAGAATCATTGGTGACACTTTGTGGGGCCCCAGAATGGGTGGCCCCTCCCAAAAACTAAAAAATGTTAAAAATATCATTTTTTGTCATAAAGAAAATTGATATTGTAGGTTTCTCTGGTGGATTCGTGAACCCCATGGGGTGGTTTATCAATGCTGAAAATTATTATTATGTTCCCCGCAAATGTTGCGAGGAACATAATGTTTTACCCTCCGTCCGTCCGTCCTTCCGTCCTTCCGAGCAAGTTTGTCCGGGCCATAACTTTTAAACCGTTCAATATTTTTTCACTAAATTTGGTATATCATTAGATCCCATGGTGTAGATGTGCCTTTTGATATTTTGGTTGTTTAGAAATTTTCATTTTTTCCAGTTTCCATGGTAACAAGTTCAACTTAGTGCATATTGAGGGTGGCGACCTTGTCCGGACCACAACTCTTAAACCGTTCAATATTTTCTCACAAAATTTGGTATATCATTAGATCCCATGGTGTAGATGTGCCTTTTGATATTTTGTTTGTTTAGAAATTTTCTTTTTTTCCGATTTCCATGGTAACCTTTTCTACTTAGTGCGTATTGAGAGTGTGGACCTTGTCCGAACCAAAACTCCAAAACACATTTCTCAACCAAACTAGGCATATTGTTATATTACATGGTATACATGTGCCTTTTCATAGTTCTCTCTTCAAAATGTGCAACCAAATATATATAATGGCAGGGAACATCATAGTGCTTCACAAGCACAGATTCTAGTTTTGAATTCAGTAGTTTGGGCCAGAAATAGCCCTTAATGGGACTCCACCTTTCAAGAGGTGAACCACAAAAGAATGTGCACATAGTATGGGTTGTATTGTTTTCAACACAATATAGGTCAAAGATAATTTAAAAATCACTTCTTTCAGTTTTAATTCAATATACTATCCTGCCTTTTTCTTATTTGGAGTTCAGAAAAATCAACAGAGCTATAATCCTGAGAATCCAGTTTTGGTTGGAATAAAAAAAAAAAATTATCATCCAGTGCTCCCCCAGGACTGAGATTCAGAACCACTCTGATCAACCAATACAGAGCATAGACTGGAGCAGAAAAGACTGTACAAATAACCAGACAATGTGCAGATGCATTGTTTGCCAGCCAGGTTAATTCGAAGCCTGGCAAAAGAAGCTCCACTCACAATGCTGAGTCACTCAACCACAAGGACCATAACTAGATGAGGGTGTCGTGACGGTGCGTTCAGGAGCCACTTGCGAGAGCAGGAATTCCAAAAATCGTATGCCTTTGAGAGCAGGGTCAGGACCAGAAGACACAAGAATTGCCAAGCCAAAAACGAAACCCAAAAAAGCAAAGTCGACTTGACAGGCTGGGGTCAAAACCAGTAAAGCAGAAGTGCGACGGTACATAGACAGCAGGCCAAAATCGTAGTCGAAATCCAGAGCAGAGGGTCATACACAGGGCATCCAAAACAGTAAACGTAGTCGTACAGAAAATAGGTCGAAAATCCAAAAAGACAAAAACAAGAACAGATGGGCTTAGGCAAAATCAAGGTTGGACGAAACAGTCGTGGAGAAACAATAATCGATTGGCATACAAAGAGCTCTGCACAAAGGAATATTGATCAACGTTCTGAAAAGGGCTGAACAGCAGTGAGGACTCTAAATAGACACAAGGTAAGTCACATGCTATGCGGGGAACAGGCGAATTGGATAAGAACTAATTACAGAGAAAGGCACACATGGGGAAGTCCTAAAACACAACAATTGGCAAAAGCCAAGACACGGACGGGATCCATGCAGACAACCTATGACAGATAAACAGCTCCGGTCAAGGAGTTCTAAGTGCACAGACAATGAGTGCAGGAAAGCAATTAAGCACGTGCGAGAGATATCGCGGAAACGCAGGGAGAGGCAGAGAAAGCAAAGCAAGGGGCGAAGACTAGAACAGGGTGATAGCTGAGATTGAATTAGTAATAATAAGTAGAGGTGCAGCTTTAAAAATTAACCGAAGTATTCATTAGTAAGTTAGCAATATATACATGGATTAGTTGAGTTAGTAGACTATGATACACAATATAATTGTTAGTATTATTAGTAATCTAGGAAAGCAAGGTGAAGGAAGTAAACGAGAATTGAAGTAATAATATGAAACACCAGAAACCATTGAAATCACCCGAAGCAGGTGAGCACGTAGACTGGGATGACGGACTGAACCAACTGATCACAAGACGGGAGAACAAGTGCAATGAGACCTAGAATGGCAGGAACAGAAAACCGGAATATACAATAACCGAAAAGAATAAAGAAAAGACATAACCATATCATAAGGCATGACATCAAAACACATGACCATGACAGGTGTACGCTGTCATGGATGTATAGCTGCTGCAATCACAGTCAGTTTTTCAAATTCTCTTGAGATGAGATGAGGGATGGAATCATCTTCCTCTCCCCAGTCAATAGCTCCCACTCAGTGTGACAGTGGAGAGACAATATTTGCTCACCTCTGATAATATTCATAGTGAGTACATTAGTAGTATTCATTTAAAAAGGTCATGGACGCTTACAGGCAAATAATGAAACGTTGATCTTGTTCATTTATCACGAACTGAGAAACACCATAAAGATCAATAAATCGAAGTTATGCTATCACACCATTTTGAGAATTTTACCTACAATTACAGGTAATAATCAGGTAATAATCACCTTCCGCTCATTTTGCGAATGTCTATGACAGTACTTTTTTTGGATTCTGTCATAGCAAGTACAAATGTGCGGTGTGTAAAAATATTCCCTGAGATACTTTCATGGTTCCAGTTTGTTTGATTGGATGTAAATGGTGTAAATGGATGATCTGAATATGAAAAGAATTTCACTAAGTACAATCAGTTGCATAGTACTGTATGTTCACATGTCTATTGGCTGACTGCTGTTTTCATCCTGAGGAGGACTCCGCAGCAGATGCATGTAGTGATGGTCTTGCCATCAGCACTCTGCTCCTGTTGCCTGCTCTGAGACCACAATGACGGGCAAGTCCAGCACAAGAACTGCGAGGGGAGAGACTAGTCTGGAGTCATCACTCCAGCGTCTATTTTATATTGTGCCTAGGTCAAATGTGTGTGTATGAGCAGTGCAGCATGCATACACTTGTTTTTTTAGTGCCACATTAATTTAATCCACACAGGGATTTTTAAAGAAATGGGACAGTGAAACTCCATCTCTGCATATAACACCCTCCTGTGTAGTAGCAACTCTTTATTTTCTGTACAAGCTAATATAGCATTTATAGCGTCAGTGAGAAGCTTGATACCAGGACTTGCTAAAGTGGTTATGCTACATCTTAATTTCAGCCCATTACCCTCACCCCCGCCACAGTGCAGCATATGGAGGCATCTGAGTGCTTGAGTGACACTTTCTCATTCGGTTCCTCCTGGAAATGCCAGTCTGCCTAATGAGCCATGCACTGCTGCCCAATTGCATCATGCTTCGCGCTCATGACCATGAGTGCATCCGACGCTTCATCGAGATCTGTCACTATGATCTGTGACACTAATTTCCGCTAATAGCCACGGAGAACTGCGCTTGGTAGTGTTTTGACAGCATTGAAGAGAAAAGGCTGCCATGCCATTAAAAATAGATTTTATTTCCCCACACCAGATCATAAAACAAACATTACAAGCAGATGTAAAATGATATGAAGAGTCTGCGTCCGACATTTTATTTTGCTTGTGAAATTTTATGGCTCGCTCATACATTACTAATAAAATGCTAATGTTAGATAAGCATGTGCGGGTATTCGGTGGCTCCTCTTTTTACACTTAGATGTAATGCCCGGAAGGAATTTCTGGGGAAACTAAACACAACTGTGACTCTGTCATGGAGATTGCAGCATGTCTGTGTATAATTTAGCATGGTTGACAAGTTAAAGGTTGAGCTACTGCAGTCTTTCTTTAATTATTTTCCCCCTCCAAAACTCAATTGTTAAAAGGCATACATGACACAATTTTGTTCAATGAGCGTGCTGTTTGCATACAGTGACAGCAAACCACTTTTCAGTTTATACTTTGTGCCATTGTTTTAAAATCATGTCCGAGACCGGTGGGAACAGCCTCATTGTTCAAACCTATAGCAAAAAAAAAAAAAAAAAGGAATTTAGCTTTTAGCATCCCATAACAGTTTTATTTAGGGCCAGGTTTACTTGTTAAATGCCATTTCCATGTCCTTATCTCTTCATTTGAATACCCCTTTCAGTCCTGTAAACCATCAGCAATTCTGTCTCACTGTTAAAAGCCATTTTAATGTCTGCTCTCTAATGGGGTCTTTAAGGTATGCTTGCATTTATTGCTGCTCTTATCAGTCTACTTGGCCAAATATGTCCACACCAAAGGGGGGGAAAATGCTGTTTAACCATTCTCTAAGCCTGAAATACGCACAGGCAGCCCATCCTGCTGTAATTTTCTCAGCTGGCCATCTGTACCACCTAATTTTTAAACTCTATAATGCAACTGGTCATGCAAACAAAAGACTGCTATTACAACTCTTTTCTTAAATACAGGATAGCCCTTCTATTCTGTTCAGTTACAATACCTGAGGTAATTTATCAGTTCAAAGAGGAAGAGGAGGCTGAGGCAAACTGAAGAATCTGCATGCGATTCCTTTGTTAAGGCTCTCAAATTGCTTTTGAGAAAGACACGCAGAGACAGATTGTCTGGAAGCATCCTTGTCAGACTTCTCAGCAGCCTACTGATTCTCAACAAGCTGTTTGTTTACATGGCAGGACAAACTACTCCTACTGCTCACTGTCATCAAAAATTGATCTGTTTTCAGTCTTTCTGGCGCAACATGTTCCCTTTTTTTATCCATCTTCCATTGTTTGGCATTGTTTACAACACGCACAACATAACAAAAGGGGCTATTGCTTCTGAGCAGAACTGCATGAAACCACAAACTGCTGTGTTTTTGTGGAAATTTCTGGACTCCCAATAAATTACAGTATGCATCAATACATGCAATACATCTTGAAATCAATTTGCAGCAAGTTCAAAGTATAGAAGCACCCGAAATTATCAAAATAACAGAGGAATAAAACAACTATTTGTGAAAAAGAGCTCTATCCTCCCCTATCTGTGTTAAGCTAATATTAGCTTTGAGGCCAATGAATAGCACAAATAAACAGATGTAATACAATAGGGATTTAAGCGTGTTATTTATTCATTTATTTTTTTGTTTTAATGCGTGCTCTGCTGGATTTTCACCTTCAAGCACACTGTATATGACAACCATGCATGGTCAAATCTATTTTGCATTGGCATTGTACATGTGTTCACTCCTGCCAAATACCTTGCCTAGAAACCCGTATTTGTCATTCTAAAAGTGTTTGGGACATTTTTGGGCATGACCCTTTTTTATTTGAGCACTTCAAATGAAAAGCATGAAGCCAATATAAGACAAAGACATGAGCCCAACAGAGGGAGGAGGAGAAAAATAGGAAAATAGAATGAATTGGCTGCCACTACGGCGTGCTAGCAAGGTTTGCAAAAAATAGCCTGGCCAACTGCTAAGACAATTGCTGGCATTCTGCATTGTAAAACAGCTGCCATTATCAGCCAACATTATTATTTGACTTAGGTATATGCAAAATGAAGCCACAGGTCTGAAATGAGCACCCTTGTTTAGCTCATTTTAAAAGGTAGGAAAAAGAAGGAAAAATAACAATAGAAAGGGGCAGAACCTTTTCTCTCCTCCAGTCTGCTTATTAACCACTGCTCTGAGGCACAGGGTTGGAGGCTGGGGCCATGGAGGTTCTCATCTTCTGTTTATCCTGGACTTTGTGGCAAGTCAATTAAAGGCGAGGACAGTTCATCCAGCCATGCAGGGCTCAGAAAATGTAAGCATGTTTGCTCTCTGGTGCAAATTCACAGTAAACAGCCCATTAAGATTCACAGAATTGTTGTGTTGGGTGACAGGCAGCACAGGGTCAGAATTTACTCACATCTTTTTTTATTACGCTAATCAATGCTGTTCCACTTGGCCCCTGGATACACTGGAGGAGAAATGACCTCCTTTTTCCAGTTTGAAATTGGCTGGAGGCAAAAATTTACTCCCGCTTACTGATTTTTTCCCTCTCTTCTGCCTTATTGTGGCTTCAGCTGGTTTTTTTCTTGCCTTGAGAAGAATGGCTGTAAAGCTGTAGCTTTGTTTTATAAATGAAGAATATCAAATGCAGATGAATTCAAGTCACAGAAATTCCCAGAACAAGTATTCGTCTCTCATGTCTACAGTACCAAGGAACATTTTGATAGCATTCCATGGACACCTGTCATGGTTTGTGAGGTGTGCGTGTTGTTTGGATCTTTCTTTGCGGCTCTTGTCTGGGGATGATATCAAATTCCTGGGCCATCGAATTCTTTACCCAGCTGGTTGATTGAGCTAGGGCGTCGCTTCCCCAGAATCTATATAAGCAGGATGTCCGGCACGCCTCCTTCGCTAGAGTGTCTGTGTTTAGATTCGCACTATGGCTGAAGATATCTTTAGTCAGGTTTGTTATGACTTTCTATCTTCTTATTGTTGGAGTTTCTTCTCCCTTTTCCTATCTCGCTTTGCTTCCGAGGTTTGGACTATTATACGTCCTTTGGAAGCGCGAGTACTTGCGTTTGGTCTATATTATTCTCTGTGTTTGTACTGTGTTCGTGCTACTCTCTTTCTCTCTGTTGTTGCACTTGGCCTCTGCATACTACCGGCCATTACACACCTGAGTTACACAATATCTTTGAATAAAACTTTGAAAATGCTAGTGCATGCTGCATGCAGAATTATTCACGCAATTAATAAATTTGCATTTTTAACTCTTCTAATCCACTCCCTGACAATACTTCTCTTATACTCAAAATCAAGAAATGGTCTGTGGCAAATCAACTTTAGCAGGTTTTGCTCCTTTCTGGCAAAACTTTAATCTGAGCACATGCTTCTTTCCAATGCATCTCAGTTCAAATGTGATGATTTCTGCATAACTGAGAGTAATCATCAAAGTAAAAATACTTCAGCACAGCTTTTGACACAAATGAGCATTAAAACTTATGGCAAGTTGGGTCACACTTAAAGGGGACCTATTTTGCTATTTTTCCAAGTTTATATTTTGGTCTTTGACTCCCCTAGAGTACTCCTGATCGCGCAAAGTAAAAAAAGGGTATTTATTTCGCTCATACTGCCATCCTCAAAAAACTGCATTTGTAGTACATTGTAGTCTCTGCCTGAAACGCCTCACTGGGGTGGCTCTTCCGCTATGGCCCCCACTCCCCGTGTACCCACTTTCTTCTGACTGGCCAGCTCTGTGGAGAGCGGAGTTGGGCGTGACGAGGCTGCAGAACGCAGTTTTCCGTGTCCGGCTCCCCAGAGTGAAACCTGAGACACGTCTGCAATCTGATAAGGAAGCGGCGGGCAAATTCCGCAGTCTAACGTTATACTTGAATATAGATCTAATGACATGATCTTGTTCTAACAAACGCAGCGGCGAAAGTGGAGGACGCAGTGCGAATATCTGTCAGCGCAAGCTCAAATTTGCTATCGGGTACAGTTTGCTAGGGCAACAGTTGGTGAGTTACAGCGGTTCTTTTACTCTAGCTAGGATGCAGGGGAAGCTAGAATCCACCCCATATAGACACATTTGTAGAACGGGTCGACATGCCCAAGTGTAGACCGGAGACCGTAGAAATCCGGTGGGTCTGAGTTTAGAGGGAAACATGGACAGTGAGGAGCAGCTAAAAGTGGACCAACAGCTTATGGACTGCTTCGGTGTGTATTAGGACCTGCTGGGTCGTGTGCATAGCTGTGGTGTGTTGTTGGCGTGGAGAAACGAACAGCTTCCGCGCTGGTATATGACGGAGGGGCGAAAGCTCCAGGCTTAACGGCCTTTTCGGAAATTGCCCGTGGTAATGGTTTACTTACTGCTTCGGAATGACCAGCTTTTCCTCGCGGAGAATGGGCGCGTTATGGATTGTGCGCGAGAGCAAGCTAGAGCTCCGGTATTGTTATGAGCATAATACAGGTTTTACAGACCGTAAGTTCCGTCTGCGTGAACCGTTGCTTATGTGGAGCTAGCGAATCGATCACTTTTACAGGAAAGAATTTAATATTCAATCGACAGCAATGCAGAGAAATCGTTTATGATGCCATTCACGTTATAGCCTGTGCTTTTCCCTATCGCTTTTACCGGTAGCATCAGACAGCTTGCTCAGACATTGGGGATGTATCAGGCTGACCCCGGTCATGGATAAGTAAAGCGATCGTTTCACAAGCACCAAAAACTCACCCTAAGCTTTGCAAAACCTACGTCTGGTCTAACTGCAGCCCAACTCGGCAGACACATACAGCACCTCTCCGGTTAGCTTCAACTGTAGTGGCTACAATCAGGCAACGTTATGATGAAACTGTCACATTGATGCAGAGCAGGGGAAGTAACATGCAGTACTGATAAGTGGCCATGACTTGAATGTAACACAAAAATTCGCTTCTCGTTTACTTGACATGCCCGTATTGCTTTTGCATTGGTGTAATCTGCACCAGAAAAGAGCTTTATGGATAGTAGGCTCAGACATTTGTGAAGTATCCTGCTGATCCCAGCGTCATGGATAATTTAATCTCCGTGAAGGGGATGAAATTATGTCAAGGTAGTGCAGAGAAATCATTTGTAAACTGTAGAGGCACCAGAGAGCTACAATCCTGCTGATCATGGATAAGTGAAGCGTTAACTGATGAAAACTGCCACATTGATGCTTACCGGTAACACAAGCATACCGATCAGAATTACTGCATATAAGTTAACCAGGAGCATTTTTAATTAGCAGAGCACGCAAACTAACATGCAGTTGGCCTAGCTGGTAACCGAGCGGTCATAACCACAGAGACAAACCCTTGCAATACAGGTTTTACAGACAGCAAGTTCTGTTACTGTGAACAGTTGTACCAAGCATCCAAATTACAAACAAGTATTAAAAGTTAGCTTCAAATGAGGTTTATGTTCACACACCTTCTGTAGAATTTCCCCTGATATCACTCTTGCATATTGAGGACACAGACATTAGCAACAGTAACATGGCTACGTTAGCCGCTGTGCTATAGCCACAATGAACTGGCTATCATCTCAGGTTGGCTTACGCAGTAAAAGCAACTTACAGCTTCTGTGTCTGTGAGTCATGGACAGTCGCGACCGATACAGGCTTTATCTTCAGATATTTCACCAAGCCTGCGTTTGAGGCCAGTTGTTAGTGCTAACTATCGCTAGCGGTCCTGCTAGCCACCCGTAACACGTTAGCTTCACTTACATTATTTGCTGTTATATCGTTACTTACAGCGTGTGGCTCCGAGCGCTTGATCGATGCAACTGCTTCAGGTTTGAGAAGCAGCTGAAACGCTTATCCTGTGTTGAATTATCCTTTATTGGCAAAGCTGTCTTTGGTGAAATGCTGAGCACAATCAGCTAACGTTCCCTTTGGCCGTGGCTTTTTGCTGCCAGCAAACAAAAAAAGCTACCCACTGATTTCTGGTGGCATCGTCTTTTGGAAGAAAAATCGTTGTTTTTCTTTGCGTCCAAAAGTAAACGGACAAGCAGCTTTGGGAGAGGTACTGACAAAATTGCACCTCAAATGATCTGCAGTTCTTCTTTTGTATCTCCGAAAGTGAAGATGCTACTAACGCATAGTATGATCTGCCGTTGTTAGTGCCTGCTAGAATAGTTTCCGGTGTGGGCAGGTCCAGCGCCATGATTGGCTCTGGCTAGGTCTGTACTAATTGGATGGCACAACCTGACGTCAGGTTTTACCCAGATCTCGTGAAGATCTCGGGAGGAGCTGTTCAGAGAGGAAATCACGCTCACGAAATCACGTTCTTGGATTACGGCAAATCCCCTGTATCTTATGTTTAGAAACTTTTCAGAGGTTGAGCATGGACAACCAACATTATAACATTACTAACATGTATTAAAAGAAGGATCAGCATAATAGGTCCCCTTTAACAGTAAGGTAACAACTAATATGCATAAGTAATGTTGATGGTTTGATGCATGAATTAATACACAATGTATCATGAAGTCCTCTTGCTCATCATTAACAAATGATGAAGTCACTTCTACTATTGTGATTGTTTCACTCTTAATCGATCATCAGTTAAGGGATGTTAATTCACAGTTACTGCAATAATCAATTATTTTTGCGACAAAATTAAGTGGATTCCTTTCACATAAAAGTTCATTTCAGGATAATGCATTAGCTCAGCCTTACATTCTTGATTTCAAGTACAGTTATGAATTTGTTCAAGGTAACAAAACAATTAATTTATTACTGTATTTGTGTTGTTGAAAGCAATGGATTGTAAGATAAGATACACTTTATTGAACCCTGTGGGGTAATTTGTCCTCTGCATTTGACCCATCCTATTGTTAGGAGCAGTGGGCAGCCACAGTGCAGCACCTGGGGACCAACTCCAGTTCTAAAGCCAGTGCCTTGGTCAGGGGTACTGGCAGGAGTGTTCCTATAAGTATTTCTATAATGCATGTTTTTGTGGGTGGGGGAAACTGGAGTACCCGGAGAAAACCCACGCGAACACAGGGAGAACATGCAAACTCCACACAGAGAGGCCCCAGGCCGGATTCAAATCCACAACCTTCTTGCTGTGAGGCAACAGTGTTAACCACTACGCCACCATGTCGCCCACGGTGGCGTAGTGGTAGCCCGGTAGAGAACGATAGAGAATGATGCGCGGTAGAGAACGAAGCACTGAAACCATAATCATTTAGCTGGTACTATTTGATAAATTTTTGGTGAATGATAAGACTTTTGTTCAACGGAAGAGCCATAGGCCTGCCCAGTAAGCTGGCCAGCCAAGTTTAAATGACACATCATTCACAATCATGACTTCACACATTACTCACCTGATTTGTGTCCCCCCAAGTAAACTCAATTGGTGCGTTCCGATTGCCCTGTAGTTCCCTGTGAAGTGGACTGGTCAGGGTGGTCAGCCATGTTAAGTCAGATTCCAAACCGAAGGGAGCAAAGAATGTTCAGTTCAAAGAGAACTGCAAACTGTGTAGGGAAGAACTTAACAATGGTTCATCACTTTGCTGGAAGTTGACAACCAAAGTCATTGCACCTCGCTGCACCGCGAAAATCTGCGCGCTACAATGGAGACGGCGAAGGAGTTTGTGTATGTCTGTAAGTACTGTCATAGTAGTTATCGCCAATGATGTTACCATTTTAGTGGTTAAGTCAAAACAACAATGCGCAAGTAATTTAATTATCAAATGCAGAACTTTTTTTTTAGGGAAACAAGCTATTGTTGACTTTCAGAATGTAGGTTTGGCGAGTTAGTACACGGTTAACCTTAGCAAGCTATTTAGCTAAGCTACCAGCCGTAAGCTCCATATTAGATTTGGCTAACATGACTCTACGACTCTGTGTAACTTCAGTATTACAACAAAGGGTAACGTTAGTCGGCAGCTAATTTAACCGCCATAGTTGGAAGTATAAGCAACACCTACATTTCCATGGCAACGCACTGAGGAAATGATGTATGCGTTAGTGACGTTGCAGGGTGTTCAGAATGCAAAGTGTTTTGCCGAAGGAAGTTCCCTTCACCGACATTCCCTCCGCAGGGAGTAGGGAGCAGCGAGGACCTTACTGCTCACTGTGGAACGGAACGCAGCCAATGTTGTGTTTTTGCTCTGTTTGTCTAGTGCATTTTTAGTTCCTGTCATGTTTCTGCCATAGCCATGCCCGTAGTTCTGGCCATGTGCCCTTGTTTATTCATGTGTCTTTCTAGTTTCTAGCTCCGGTCCGGTCTGCCAGTTGGGATCCACCTCTCCAGTCCGTGTTCCATGCCATGTTTTGTTCGTGCGTGCTGCACCTTTCTTTGCTTTGGTTTGGCTGGTGGTGTTTCCACTTCCTTCACAGCTGTTCTGAATCTGGGCCTGTTCTAAGCTTTATTGCCTCTTGATTGTTTTTGTTCATTACTAACATTTACTAACTCACACGGGATGTTTTTCTTTAGACAGGCACACACTAATCCTTAGTAATTGAGATAGGGTTTCGATTGGCATGATTTCCCACATTTGCTGTTTTCTAGATCTCGTTTGCTTTTCTGTTAACAGTCTCACCCTTCCTTCTCTGCTGCATCTTAAATTGGTGCTTAAGTTGAACACGCCCATTCTCTTAATGGGCTCATTAAGTCTTACTGCTGGTCCCATGTCTCATGCTTCTGTGCCTTGCCCCTCTCGTTTTGCCCAGGTGTTCCTTGTTTCCCTGATCCCGCCCCGAGCCCTGAGGTGGAGCTCCAGATGGATCCTTGTTTCGCCACAGTCCTGTTTTGCCCATGTGTTGTTCAGTACTTATCAAGTTCTCGTTCTTTGCCATTGTCTTTGTGTCTAGTCCTCACCATTTTATTATTAGCTTTGTTATTCCCTCCATTTTTATCAGCTCTTTGAGTGTAGTTTTTTGTTGGCCTTTGTGCCCCTTTGCGTTCCCTGATTTAGTAATTTCTGTTCAAATTTTCAGCTCCTTGGGTGAAGCTTTTTATTGGCCCTCAAGCCGTGTTTTATTTGTGTGTTATTTAATAAAACCCCTTTATTTTGGATTTACCTCTCGCTCCTGGTGTTTCCCATCAAAGTGATTTGCTTTCTATAAAACTATAAATCAATGATAAAAATTATTTAGTCAAATGAATAATATCTCTTTCTTTTGTCATATGCAGATATAAAATGATGACTGCTGGGTAATATGAATACGGTTGTCCAATGTTAAATCTATCAGATCATATGACGAGACGGTACAATGGCCAGCTTACATACAAAATCTGACAAGCTGGGCACATCTGCCAGCCGAGCGAAGAAAAAGTGACATCAATAAAGAGAGATTATTCATTTAACGAAATTGATTTTTACGGCATATTTATTGTTTTATGGTTAGCATATCATTTTATTATAGATTGATTCCGGCTAATTATAATAAAGTAAAAAGAAACCCTGAGATCAATTTACATTTTTGAGTGATTCTATACCAATTTGGTAGATGAATTATCATATGGACAGTGACTTAAGTGTGTTTTTTTTTTTTCCTGAAATCTCTGCCTGAAGCGTTCACCAAGGTCCAATCCTGTTCAAAGCTCCGGCCTTGGTGTGGCCTCATGATAGCTTGTACTGAATGTAGAATAAGTGATCTTATGGGTGTCAGGACTTGATTTAACTTGGGGGACACAAGTCACGTAGGTGATGTGTAAAGTCACGTTAAAGTATTGTGACAGTGCAGTTCATGGTCATGCCTGTTTCTTATGGGTGATCCATCTGGGGGCGTTAGCGCCCAGTGTCACAAGTTCTGTCCCCCCCTGGAAAACATGCAGTTTTGCAGATCAAAATGCATATTGCTCCACTGTGACACTTTGTTGGATTTTCTGTGCAGCATACAGTGTTGAAGATTTAACATTAGTTTGTAAATAATAAGTTTGTGAGGGAATATGTATTGTATGTGTGATGTAATTTGTGATTTTGTGTGTAAAAATAAGGGTGAGAAAACACAGCTTGTTCACGGCCTGGAGCGGACCTAAAAGAGAACAGTTTAAATGGATACATTTGGGTATAAAAGCCCTGGTCGCAAAAATGTTGGGGGTTGTTACATCTGTACGTAATTTGGAGAGCAAAGAAGACAGAGCCTGGTTGAACAACAGGAACTCGTGTGGTTTTTACTAAATTCAGGCGTCCTGGCCCGGCAAGCGGCTGTGTATTCTCGTTAGCTAGCGTGGCTGATATCCGTGTTTACTCGCCTTTATTTTGCATACCGTTTAAATACTCCTGGTCGAGCTCATCGATGACCCATATTCCATTCTACAATAAAGAACGTTTCATTCTCGTCCGCAGGCTTGAGTGCTTCTATCTGTGCCTACTAACATAGAACGTGTGCATGCTACTGGAAAGCTCACGAAAACTGCTTTGGGCTTGTTGTAGTATTGATAGGCACATCTTACACTCAGTTGTGTCCAATTGATTGAGTGGAAAAAGATACTTTATTACAGTGCTCAAATGATGTGCACCACAACACGACACGCATGCAATAGTTTTTGACAACACAAATGCAACTAGAAAAGTGCAGCTGGAATCTGCTGAAAAGTTGTTGAAAATGTAAGGTTAAAGCTGCTGAAAATGAGTTTAAAGCTTCTAAAAATTACAACTATTTATGACAGTTTTATATTTTATCATTTAATTGTGATGAAACAAAACAAACCGAAAAATGAGAAAACAATCTCAACACTTTAAAAGGTATGAAAATGCCGAAGGAAAATACCAATTAAAGTGGTTTTGTACATAAAAATAGGTAAAGGGTTGAAATGCTTCAAGTAGTACTGTATCAACATTTTGAGAGATTAAAGTGCAAATGCTACTCCTGTAATTGAGATCAACGTGACAGAGCAAACAACTGCCATTTGAACAGTGGACTATTTATACTCGTCAACTATTTAACTGTACAAAATAAAGGTAAATATAAATAGCAACACTTTTTGTTGCATGAGTATTCAGAAAACAAGAAAATGATTCTGAATATTTTGTAGGAGAAAAGAACCCCAGAGGTGTTCTAAACACTTAACATATTGAAGTTTAAGATACAGAATATTCAGTTGTGAGTATTAACTTATTTGCTCGGGCCAGTTGCACTGATCTTAAGCAAAGTTGGGCGTAACTGTAGAGGCTTAACTTTAAGACCATTGCCCTAACTGGTAGTAAACTCTATTTTCACGAAGACTGGGGGCTCTATCTTTCACACTGCCTTACCCGTTGCCACTACCTGCAACCCGTGAATTACGCATTTAGCAGCTTCCACTATCCCTAAACGATATCTTGCGGCCACACTACCCGCTATGCATTATGCCAAATCCTTTATTTGCGCCTGGAGGTGTGCCCGTGGGCGTGTTTATGCACTTTCCCTACAATTACTATCTTGACCACACACGTTAGGGAAAGCGTATAGCGGGTCCTAAAACCACCCGCTACCCGCATTTGGGCTTTCACAAGAGCGCTATGCACTAGCATTCAGCAACGGAAATTTTTTTTCCAGCGAGAGCGGCATTTCAGAACTCTCTTGCGAATGAAGGTAATTTCGGCGACAAGTACGTACACCTGTTTTTGCAGCACGGTCACGCAACTTGCTGTAAAAAAAATAGACAGCTGTCCGATTGGAAAATGTAAACGGATCTAAACCACGACTTGTCACCAGAATTACCTTCATTCGCTGAAGAGTTCTGAAATGCCGCTCTCGCTGGGGAAAAAAAAAGTTACGTCGCTGAGTGCCAGTGCATATACCTAATTTTATTTTTCTAAAATCGGATTTTGTTCTATGCTTCATTTCAGACGGGACAGGGAGTTGGAAGTGCATGGCAAAACACATTTTTTTCTTTTTCTTTTTTTTTTTTTGAAGTTTCCATCACAAAAGGGGTAGGCTTGATTTTTTTTTTTTTAACTACATACCAAACATTAAATAATATGTCAATGTCAAATAACAATAATAATAATAATAATAATAATAATACAATTCATGATTAGCTTAACAAAAACAGATCCTCCCCTGACTGGATTTGACCTCATGCACGGGCAATTTAACTTCGTCAACGGAGAAACGTGGCGACCTTCCTAACTCCATCACGGATTTTGGTTTGAGGATTTGGGATAGCGCAGCCTGCTCCGAAAGGCAGTGGCACCTGGCACACTGATTGGTTTAACTGGCGTAACGCCCAAACCACGCCTATGCATAATATAACGGGTAGCGCTGGTGTTTTAGGGATATAGGCAGGTGTGCAAGATAGCAACTTTTGCAGGGGAACGCCTCTTACGCAATGCGAAATCCCCAAATAACGGGTTTAGGGACTCTGGCGTAAGATAGGGCCCTGGGTGTAAAATCAGCGCCTATCCGCGGGGAGGCGTAAAGTGAATTTCCTGGCCGTTTCCAAAGGAAAGCACTTATTAATGAAGACCTCCCCATGATGGAACATTACCACACATCATACCGAGTTCATATCTATTAGAGATAAATTAATGCCATGCCCTATTGAAATATTGCCCTAAGAAACGCAATCTAGTTAAGAGAAACTACTTCGTTCTCACAAATTATTTATTTTTCGCAAAATTGCATCAATATTATATTTACACATATAGCTTAAGATTATGGGAATTGTTCAGGCGCGACATTAAAAAAACCACGCTAAAGTAAAGGCTATATGTTTTCTAAGTTTTCCAAATAGTTCATTAATTTTCCAGCCGATAAAAATCCAGAACTCCTTGTAAAATTAAAAGCACATTTTAAATTGAAGAAAGGTTTATAGCTACGGAATCATCATGCCCAATGAATATTTAAACCAATGTCATTAACCGGCATATAAATGATTAAATCAAGTTATTTTTGGTAACGTCAGCTTAGGTTGGCAAGATGACAAGAATAACGAGCTGCGCTGTAAATTGGGGCGTCATTATTTATCAATTGAAATTTCTGTGAAGTGATCAATCTCAAGTGTTCCAGCAAGAGTCAAGAGATAATATTAATAAAACAATAATAAAAATTTGGCAAGTAACATTGGGCGGCATTGATCCATGTATGGAAAGCCGAACTGCTAGGGGCTACTGCTTACTCTGGCCTTGAACCCGGCTATTTTCAAAATCAGGAAAAAGTAATGTAAAGCCCTGAACAAACAGCGACTGGAGACATAAGTTTCATTTCTTTGTATATAACATTATTGTGCGGCTGTTGGTATAACTGAATAAATAGCAATATCTTTAATTGGTTGTCTGTCCTCTCTTAATGAAAATGATGGTCCAAAATATGTGAGTGATTGCTCATCCATCATCTCATTCCAACATTGGGGAATTAATATTGAGTTGGTCACCCACTTTGCTGCTATTGCAACCTCTCCACTTTTCTTGGAACAATTTCCACACAGTGTTAGAACTCTGCTGTTGCGATTTACTTCCATTCCAACCAGAAAAACATAAGTAAGGTTCAGCAGAAATATTAGGCAATTAGGCCCAGTTGAAAGCTGATTTTTCCCGTTGTTCCCAAAAGGGTGTGATGGGATTGGGGTTAGGGCTTTGTGTTGGCTCTCAAGCTCCCCTGCACCAATCTTGAGCAAGAGCGCTCAGAGAGCACAACATCCCCTGCCGGAGTCATGACTGCAATATGCGTATCATCAGTCAATCTGCAGCATATGTGCAAAGTTTAAGGGATGACTTATGAAAACTGTAGGAGGAGTTGATTTCACCAGCCTAGTAGCTTCCGATACGGACAGACAGACAGTCTGTGCCACGACATAATTCCCCCTTTGGGCTGTCGCCCGGGGAGGGGTGGAGAAATAAAAACCAAAATTGACCTTGCTTTGTGCAAGGAAGCACTTTCCTGCTAAATCAGGAACAAGCCTTTCCTAAACTGTTGGAAAAACAGAATCATTTGGAAGAGTTGTGTATGTGAGAATGTCAAAATTTTCCTTCAGTAGCAGGCCCAAGCCCGAACCAAGAAAAACAGCCCCTGACCAAGGATTGTCCACATACTTTAGACCGTGTAGTTTAGCTGCGGCTGCATGTGTAGACTTAGTTGAAAATTTATGAAACCTTTTGGAACAAGAAAACTGAGTTTATTGGCAGCCTTATTCATTAAAATGTCATTAATTATGTATACAAGGTGGAGGCACTGTCTAAAGGACAAGAATCTGAGCACAAGTTTTGCCTAATTCTTCAGGCTTGATTTCAAATATTCACTTCAAGGTATATTATCCTACTGAAACATTTACAGGTCAAAATTTTTCCACAGTCCCCTCTCTCGAAATACTTGCTAACAGTAGAAACTAGATCAAATTAAATGACTATATATTGGTGGATGGATTGTCGCATGTATTACAACAGTTGTAAGCATTACTGTTGTCTGTATTACTGTACTGTATACAGTTGTATGTATGACTGATATTATTATCCTGGAACCTCGATCACATATTCTCTTGTATTGTGTTTTGCTGTGCCTTCCTGCTGTGCCGCGGAGGGACAATAAATGCTACATCCATCTTCGCACCTGAGTCCAGTCCACAATCCTTGATCTCTATGCACAACATTGGTGCTCAGAGATGAATCCTTACAATTATCAAATGAGGGTTTCATTGCAGTCAAACTGAAAATCATTCAGTGTTCAACACCCTATCAATATTCCAGTGTTGTCAGTCAAAGCCAGACTTAGTGATTTTTTTTTCTTTCTAAAACTAGGTTTCAAAGATCTATATTAACTATACATTCATCTGATAGGCACCCTACACCTTATTTTTCTGTTCTTTTAAAATTTTCATTAACAGTACTTCAAGCTGTCCATGGCTACTGTCAGGAATGATAGCTGGATCCACTGGATCACTGTTGAACGGATGTCTCTAGTTCTCACGGTGACTTACAGTCGATGACAAATAGTGTGCATGACTTGATTATGCTCAAGATAACACCACACAAGCAAATGCCTTGCACAGTAATTGACCAATTAAAGAGCAGCTTAAAAACTGTATCACTCAAGATTTGACAAAAAAACATTACATTTTCAAATACATGCTAAGGAAATTAATTGTGCAAGTGACAGAATTATCCATCTCCATTTAGCTGATCAATAGCATTGGAATTTCTGTCATCATTTCCCATCTCAGCAGTTTTATCTACATCTAACAAACAAGTCCTATCTATTGCCATGCCATGTGTATCATGTGGCCAGAAAAGAAGGTCAATTATAGTTCCCGATTATAAAAGCTAACCCACAATGTTTATGGGGCCTGTCAAAAAGAATACATTAAGAAAAAAGCTGTATTCATCACACCTTCGTTTCTGCTGAAACAACAGCCAGAAAAACATTATATTTCAGGGCTTGTTACCTGTCTGGGCTGTTCAGAATAAATAAGAAGTGTTTGCAGAGATCACTGAAATGCAAGCATCTTTTAACTCTTTATGTCCATCTATTAGGCTTTGATTTAATGCCTGGGGGATGAAAATGATTCCGGGCACAGCGTAATATAGAAAAAACTATAGTCATAATAGGAACAGCACTCTTGCGATAATAATGGGAACACAGCTGCCACCATAGATGGCAGTAATTGTCTCCCCACTGATATATCACCTCCAAGAGTTATTGTCCAAACCCTAAGGATTGAGCTACAAAAACTTTTTCATTTCATCCAGGATGACAAATATGTGCAATAAAAGCATGTTGCTGTACTGTTTCCTCTTGATGGTTCACACCAGCTGCCTCTTTGAAATAAAAAATATATGTATACATGGGTGCAAAATTAAGACATTTGATGCAGGGACGTATCCATGTTCTGTACCTGCAAACATAAAGCATATATATTGACATTGGCATCGGCAACCTAAAAAATGTATATTGGCATTTTACTCATACTGTAAAGGCTGTGTGTTCCTTCTTCATCTTTCAGAAGTATGACTGTCCCTTTAGAGGGTTGATTTTGATTGTCACAAGTAGAAATCAAACATGTTTGACTTATTCAAGCCCCAAACTCAGACACATGAATTTATTCTGTCTATTTTTATTTGAGACTTGCCTGCATTGCTGCAAAAAAATTTGGACCCAGAGTAATTACATTTATTGCCCATCCATGCATGACCTATGCTTGATTTAGCCTAAGGATTGGGATCAGCCCCTTTGTTACTTTGTGCCAGCTCAATGTCACCTGCTGCCTTTTTTTTAGATTCACTGCTTGTGCTCTGCATGAGATATTGCTCATTACGGGCTCAGTATATGAGTGCAGGAGTATATGAGTGTATGCATACTGGGCTACATCTGCACCTCAAATGGCTTGTTAAAAAATCCACTTTCCAGGCAACAGCAAGTTGCCATGTAAAACACAAACCAATAAGCCAAGCATTGGGTTGTTCCAAGGGTCCCTGTTACCGGGTGCATGTTCTGAAATGGAGCCCAGGCATCCAGTAGAGCAGCTAGAGGACTCCATGCACATGAATTTCACAGTGTTTGCGGGCTATAGGGATAGCATCATGTATAACAATAATTAAAGCATAAATTATTCTTTATGATTCACTCGTGTGATGTGTTGGATGTGTGAATCCATTAGGCAGAGCGTATACAGTTGTCCAATAAAGCATTGTAAGTGTTTCAGTGGAAGATTATGACTTTACAATGCTTTCTATAGTAAGCATTCTCTCTGGATGCAGCAAAGACAAAAAATATATATATTAGTGGTGGTTTTGATGTGATTTTCCAAGTTGTATACAAGTCAAACTGAGTACCTTCAGAAACAGTAATTCTACAGCAGGTTTGTCGAATAATCTTTCAATAATTTCTATCATATGGATTCAAAGTTAATCAGACAATTAAAAATTCATAGGTAAAAATTTTACCTATCATTCCATTTCAAATTTATTCCTGATGAGCTCAACACTCTAAAATTATTTTTGATCAAATTTAATAATTGTGAGGTTATGCTCAGGAACCAGACGCGAGAACCAAGCAATCCAAAAAACTTGTTTTATTAGGAATGGGGGTGAACCCCTGAGAGCAGGAAGCAACAGTACAAAGTCCACAATCCAAAAATCAGAATCCCAGGGACGTAATCCAAGTTGTAAACAGGGCAGCAAACACAAAACTCGTGGTCGGGCAAAAAAGGTTCGGTTCACAGATGCAAACAAATCCAAATCAGAGCCAAATCACAAATGGGGACGGTCCAGTCAGAAAAGAATCACAAAGAGTATAAGGCATAAACGATCATAGCACAAGGGAAACATTCTGACAGAGGCTGGTTGTGAAAAGACTGCTTAAATACATGTAGGGGAAGTCACATGCTATGATAGGGAACAGGTGAGCTGGATCAGACTAATTACAATGGGGGAATCACATGAGGGAAACCCTAACCACGGAAATTGGCGAAAGCCAAGACACGGACGGGAATCACACAGACAGCCTGTTGAAAAACATACGGCTCCCATTAGGGAGTTCTAACGTGCACAGATAATGAGAGGCAGAACAGAGACTCCCAGGTGCGGAGGATCCGCTGAAGCGCAGCAAAGTAGATTGAGTAAAGACAAGGGGCGGAGACTAGAATAGGGCGAATGCTGAGAGCTCGTTAGTCAATTAGTAAAGTGCAGCTATACAATCCCTAGTGCTCGTTAGTAAGTTAGTAATATAAACAATGTTAGTCTTGGTTAGTATCTTTAACTAAAATAAAAAACTGTTAGTACTGTTAGTAATGATAGAACAGCAAGGCGAAGGAAGCAAACGAGATTAGAAGGAATAATTGAAATCCCAGAAACCATGAAATCACCTGAAAGTGTGGCACGTAACACTGGGGCAATGAGCAGTCACATGACATGAGACCAGACAGGGGAGACAAAGTGCAATGCATGGCAAGAAACAAAACAAGAACCGGAATCTAACTGAGGGAATGGAATATGGCAGACATACAGACAAAGCAAAAACAAAACATGGCATGGAATCAGAATCATAATCAAAACATGGTCAGACAAAGCAGAATCACGGGCAGAACATGGTCAGGCAAGGCAGAATCATAACACTAATTGCGGGACACACTTAAGTCAAAGCTTCCATGTCTGACTCCAATGGGTTTGTAAGTACAGCCTAACTGACATTCTTAAGTAAATTCATTCTGTTTTTTTTTTTTTTTGAAAATTTTCCCCCAACTTTCAAAGTCTATTTTTCAATTACTGCATTAAACCATCACATTTTATTAGATGGCCAAATATTTCTGATCCGTGAGCACTCAGTTCTCATTGTCCTCATTTATGAGGACGTTTCTGAATGCAACATTTTCCCACTTAAAATCTCTCCCCAAACAGCTTAAATGTGTAAATTAATATTGTATCGCAAAGGCGGTTTCAAAGAGGAAATATAGGGCACTGGCGGCTCCAGAAGCTCCCGCCGTCAAGATAAACAAAATGTCGAAGTTGTTGTTGACGGACGCACGCATGGACTGACACACGCACGGATGGAGCCCGATACCATAGCTCCCGTGCCACTCGGGTGGCGGGAGCGAATTAGGAGCCTGTAACTTAAAATGTTGATAAGATTAAGCAAATTATCAAAGTTTTTGGTGATATTTTTAGGCCAGTGACCTTGAAAAAATAGGCCAAGGTCACCTTTAGGCACATCATTTGTAGGACTTTATGAGATTCTTGTGCAGTAAAAATTAGGAGCCTGCAACTGAAATAGTTGATGAGATAAAGGAAAATGTCAAAATTTTTGGTGATATGTTTAGGCCAGTGACCTTGAAAAAATAGGCCAAGGCCACCTTTAGGCACGTCATTTGTAGGCCTTTATGAGATGCATGTCCAGTAAAAATTAGGAGCCTGTAACTGAAAAAGTTGATGAGATAAAGCAAAATGTTGAAGTTTTTGGTGATACTTTTGGGCCAGTGACCTTGAAAAATAGGGCAAGGTCACCTTTAGGCACGTCATTTGTAGGCCTTTATGAGATGCATGTCCAGTGAAAATTAGGAGCCTGTGACTGAAATTGCTGATGAGATAAATGTTGAAGTTTTTGGAGCTATTTTTAGGCCAGTGACCTTGAAAAAATAGGCCAAGGTCACCTTTAGGCACGTCATTTGTAGGCCTTTATGCGATGCATGTCCAGTAAAAATTAAGAGCCTGTAACTGAAATAGTTGATGAGATAAAGCAAAATTTCGAAGTTTTTGGTGATATTTTTAGGCCAGTAACCTTAAAAAAAAAAGGCCAAGGTCACCTTTATGCACGTCATTTGTAAGCCTTTACGAGATGCATGTCCAGTGAAAATTAGGAGCCTGTAACTGAAACAATTAATGAGAAAGCAAAATGTGCGAAAGGACTCATGCACGCACGCACGAACGGACGGAGCCCGTTACCATAGCCCCCGCGCCCGCTTGGCAGCGGGAGCTAACAAGCCCAAGGATGGAGCCACCATAGAAAATCAATTGATTTGTAATGGGAGCTCCTGGTGTTATCGTCATTGAACAGATAAATTGAAAGGTAACACGCTTTAACGTGAAGTCAATTTAGATCAGTTCTGTTCACTTACAGGCAGCTGAGGACTCACTGCCTACACTATCCTAAAACTAGGATCAAATGTTTCATAAATGTACCATCAATTTCCATGTTTTACTTCAGTATTTAAATTTCCAAGTGTGGCTCTGCCTTAACAATTTTGGAGAGAAAAATCAAATGCACAGCATCTTAGCGCAGTTTCTGGTACATTGGAGTCACCGATTTGTTTGATAAGACTCGCAAGAATTTTAATACATGGATAGCGTACAACCAATATACCTAGGGGGCATTGGGACATTAATCACTTTCAATGCCCTTCAAGCTACAAAATGACCTAATGAGGGACATCAAGCTGGGAAGTACACAGCAAAATGTTCAGTGTTAAATCAACACTTAAAGTGTCTAATTGTGTCCAATTAGACACAGTTAGACTCTTAAAGTGTTGATTTAACACTGAACATTTTGCTGTGTATGTGGCAATAAAGAAATGGAAGTGGGCTCTGCTTGGGATTGATGCAGGATTTAGGCTTGAAAGGAAAAAGGATAATCGTAGCATATCTGTTAAATCCTCCATCTGTCATTGTATTCACTCACCACTTCATGAGCGAACTATTCAGCTGCCTATACAGCAACTCATCCGCTTATCCACACTTCCTATTGCTAAAGAATGGGAAGGCTTTATGGACCTTGGAAACTGTTTTCCTTATTTTGTAATAATCCCACTAGGTGAAGATAAAGCCCAAGGCAGCCGGTCCTGTAGTCAAACTATATTTTTTCTGTCTTTTATGGAGATGTCTGTTTAAAGTTAGTGTCTTTCACTGTGTTTGTATTTTCATAACCATCCCAAGGAGATCATAGATGTCAAAACAAAATCGCTTTAATGCCATTGGAATTTTTTTTGCAGAATTTCTTTAGAAACTGGTAGAAAAGTATCCTTATTGAAAGGGAAAGTTATGTGCCCTAAGCGCTGAAGATCAATTGAATAAAGTACCTTGATAATTAACATTATTAACATTAAAATATTTGCCTCAGCACCTTGTTGTTTGCCTCTGATTCAATCCAGTAAATTAAGTAATTATTTTGCAAGTGTCTTATAAAACAGCAACACCCACAAGACATCCTTTAAAAATATGCGTTTCCTCTAATGTGTTCACTTTTTACTTGAGCAATCCATCTCGTCAAATATCATGCAGATAATACATATCAATGACCAACTAAGGTGACCTTAAAATGAAAGTGTCTGTTGGAACCCGTCCCCCATTTTGGGGATTAATTATCATTATGCTGTGTTCAACTCATTCCTCTTTCTCAACAGGCAGAAATTATCTTTACTCAGAGAAAAAAAAAAAGAGTCTGTTGCCAATACATACGTATATCACTGAATGTGCAGCTCTCCATCAATGCATTCACAGTCACTCTAACAGTTAAACTTGTCATACATTTTTGTGTTTTGTGTGCAACATTAATTTCACAGAGAATAATTTAAAGCCTTATTAATATTAGTAGAGCTGAACATAGTGGGTGTGCTGCATATTCCTCAGCTATTTGCAAGACAGCCATTGCTATCATAGCTGGCGAGAGGGTTATTTCAAAAAACATGTTTTGTCTCTGGGACTACTGCATCAATCCTTCCGTTCCATCCTCATATTTGTGACTGGAAAAAAACTGGTTACATTTCCTTTCTTTAGTGAAGGTTATGATACAGGCAATGTGGTAATGTGGATGATTATTTAATATGGCTATTTAGTGTATAGCAAAAAGGAATATTCGCCATCACTTTTATTTTGTTTTCACTTGCTAAATTGGTCTCCTATATTACCATAGTGTTATATTGTTTCTATAGTATGTGAGAAGCTATGAGCACCAGATGCATTTCAGTAATAAAAGGGAGTCCATTTTGTTATTCAATTGAGTGATAATTTAATTCTTATTTCTAATTCATGACAGGGGATAGACTAACCCAGCCTTATAATTGCTTGTCAGCTTCAGTAAATCTTCTTTACTTAAGGAAAAATAGAAAGAGAGGAGAGAGATACTGAGAATAAATGAGATTAGAGCATTGTGTGTGCGTGCATGTGCGCGTGCGTGCGCGCGCGTGTTTGTAGGGAAGGGGCCATGGGACAAGGGGAGAGAGATGTAATTCACTGAGAGCAGATGATATTTCTGATTCATTTCAGCTTGGACTTGTGATGCAGGGATAAAAAAGTGATTAACATCTGTCAATAGACATTAGCATTAATCTAGTAGTGTTATTTACTTTGGAACATTAAACTGCAAAACACATATGAATGAATTGCTTTTAATCCTACAGTGTTATGAAAACTGGTTCATTATCCAAAAAGACAAATTATGTTTTTAAAATTGTATTCAGTAATTCTGTGGAGCAAAAAAAGAAAAGATTTACCAAAATAAAAATGAACATTTTCCCTTGATATTGATTGGCTCATCTTGAAACATTTTGAAACCATGTGATCACGCCATGGACACAGTCTCTCACCACTGAACAAAGAAACCAGTATTTTAATAGTATCATTAGTATAGTGTTTACTTTGTAATTAATCAGCATAAACAATGCTAATGCCCAATTTATGACCAAATAAGAATTACTTGTCATTCATGCGGTTGTTTTGCTACTCGCAGAAATTTGCTGAGAATTGATGAAAGCACCTTTAAACGATGTTATATTGGTGAAAAATGCAATGACGTACTGGGCTTTTGTGAAGTTACAAACGTTTCAAAAATATTTTTGTCAAAAAAATACATTTTTGCCGGTGTGTGTATGCAGGCAAGTGTTGGCGTGTGCCTGCATATGTATGTGTCGCCGTGTGTGTGTCAACAGTAAAACAGGTGGATTACAGGAGACAAGAAATGGGGGAAATTATACAAGAAATGAGAAGCACATTGATGCTTATAGTCATGTTTACAGAATCATTAAGGAGTCACCTAAAAGTAATTATGTGTAAATCCTTCACAATGCTGCAGAGCAGATTGATTACGTGCGTATTCAGGGGTTTTGAAAACCAAAAAGTGAATGTGTTTGTCTGGGGGGGCTGAGTGGTCAGGGAAGTGTGCTTGAACAGAGTGACACCTGCAGGACTGAGGCTCATGACTATTTATCTGGCATTTCCACAGGCTAAATACAGGATTGGTTCCTTCTCCCAACTGTGGGATGTTAAAGCTGGTGAATCCAAAGTGCTAAAGCCCCTAAAAATGCAGCTTGAAATAGTGAAAATGAAGGTATGATATCAAAGTTGAGGGTCTCATGAAGCGTCCACAGTAATCCGAGTGAGAATATATATTCATAACTATTTGAAACCCTCGTTCAAAAACAGCTCATTTTGCTATTTAGACCATTTCTCAAGACTGGGAAGGCAGGACAGATCACGGCTTGATTCACATTACCCTCATTCACTCTGTACAAGCACTTTGTGACACTGGTGCTCACACTGTGCTTCCATGGATAGAACGTTGAATGTCCGACTAGTGAGATATGTATTGAACTATCAATAGTTTTGAACTACTTTGCCATGGCTTGGCATGATATATTCATGCGCAGTTTTGCGTCAGAGCTGCACTTTTTTCTGTCAAAGTCAGGTTGTGGAACTGCTCACGCTATACGTAACAAGCCAAAATTTTCTAAAATGTCAGAAAACAATTAAAATGCCCTACTGCTAATTGAATGCACGTCGCAGGCATCTTTCACCTTAATGACATCTGAGTGATGCCTGATTTAGATGCAATTTTAGGAATTTGTCATCAAAGTCAAAATCTATATATTATTACTGAGTTGGCGATTTGTGTAATTTCACACATCTCCTCCGAAACCACCGTGAATGGTCTTTTTTCCACATACACCGGTTTTACCGTGAGACAAAGACGATGCGCCAGGTTTCGAAGTTATGAAGTGAAAAGTGCATTTTGAAGCAGTTTTTGCAAGTAAAACTGGCTAATTCAATCAGCTGTTATCGTACCCGCGCATATAGCCCGTGCATAGCACGGGTATCGGCTAGTTGTTTGTAAATTCTTTCAAATTTGTACAGTGTAAGCTTAGCTTTAGGTAATGGTTATTACCTAGCCCAATGAATTACGGTTTGCTCAAGACAAGTGAGCTACATCATGGTATGATTTACACTAACATTAGC
Source organism: Gymnothorax javanicus (assembly GCA_029692085.1). NCBI lineage: Eukaryota > Metazoa > Chordata > Actinopteri > Anguilliformes > Muraenidae > Gymnothorax > Gymnothorax javanicus. The sequence continues at coordinate 27,776,036 of CM056194.1, read as the reverse complement.
TAGCTAGTATCAGCTACAAATTGCTGGGGCCAGATGTCAGCAACATCCAAAAGTTGAATAAGCTTAAATGTAGTCTAATGATGGGGGCAACACGGTGGCATAGTGAGACATTTCCATTAAACACCCATATGTTCCTATGTGCCAAGTTTCATTCAATTCCAGAGGGCCAACTCCTCAACTTTTTCAAAGAGTGCCATTTTCTCATGGAATGGCTCTTAAAGCTAAGTGATGGAGCGTGAGAGAGCCTAGTGCTGTTGTACAGAAACAATGAAGTAATCTGAGCAGAGCAAAAGCACCAATTTGCCATGCTAGATCTTGGAATCCTGCTTTCCACGGGAGTTCAAAATAGCTTGACAGTTGTTGTACCTCAAAAGTGCGGATATGGCAGTTCTTGGCTTGTTCGGGGAAGCCTCATAAGTGTTGTGGAGACAATGAGCCCCATCAAAGTCAATTACCCTGTCAGCCAAAGAAGGGAACCGCACTGGAAGAAATGAGATCACATTGCTCCCCTCTTCATTTTCAGGTTGGTTTGCCAGGCATAAGTTTTAGCGGCGATTTCGATCCTTGAACTTGACCAGTCGGGCCTGTTTCTGTACAGTGGTAGAGGTATTCTCATTAATCCGCACCCTATCATGCTGCTGAGCAGCTTGCATTATGTCAGTTCACTTGCTCAGTGATACTGTCAGACAATAAACCAGACTGGCAGTTGATCTGAGCGGAATGCAAACTCTGAAATCAGGAGCATGGTCAGCAAGCCAAGTACAGTAGCCAAGCAGACAGATTGCAGTACAGAATCCAGATCTGAGAATTGTAGTCAGTGCAGAATGTAGTATCAGACCAGGAAGCACAGGAACAAACAAGGTTTAGACTGGTCTGGGAACTCAGAATAAATATAGCAGGTGTGCAAGCACAGCAGGCACAGCACAGAGGTAACTGGGATGACTGTGCACTGACTTAGTACACTAAGAGAAAATATCAACGCCGACAAAATTAACTTACATGAAGCAGGCGGGGAGAGACACGGGAAACAGTGAAGGTGAGGTGAGAGACAAGAAAACATGATAAAATGCTAATAGAATAACAAGAAAGAGAGGGAAATGTAAACAAACACCTGAGATCGAAAATATGGAAACCGAACCACATGGAAACAGGGAAAACATGATATGAACAGGTAACCAGCCTTGACTGAGGAGAGTCAACAAAACCTTGACAGATACGAGTCAATTTCCTCACATATTGCCTTTTCATTCAGACAGAGCTCATGCCGATTTTCTTTCGATTCACTAATTAAAAATGCCCAGTCTGGAGAACTCCCTTCATGCTTGTCGGTGCAAACTGGTGGAGGGAGTGGGCCTTCGCCAAAGGACTGCTTCTTCAATTAACTTTTACATTTGCTGAATAGTACTATGATGATGGGGTTATTGAATACTTCCTCTGCCATTCTCTTCTCGGTTGAATCCATTATTCACTGAGCTGGACCAAATTAGGGGGAAAATACAATGTTTGCAAAATTACGATAGTGACCTTGCAGGTTCATGCTACACCACTGTGTTGGCTGGAGTCCAACTGGAAATCTCCCTATTTGGCCTGATTTAAATTGTTGTCTTTTGTATCATCTGAAACAGGGCTTTCAATATATCTCCACCAATGTAAAAGCAGTAAATAGATGAAGATTGATTGTTTTTGTATTTTTACAATAATCACTTATGTACTGTATATCCTCACCCTGGTTTATATGACTCAGAGGGAGCCCAGATGCAGATATAGGGAACCTGCAGTTTCAAATGGCTACGAAATCCAAAAAAGGCAGCAGGCTTACAAAGTCCAACTGAAGTAAAAATAAAGGCATCTTTCATGGCCCTGTATTTTACAACTCTTTATCCTGTTTCCTGGATATTGCATCCCATGATCATCTAATCTGTACATTTGTTGTATGAATTTTGTGATGTTATGCACTGTGAATGCATATTTTCATTGTATATGCTTTAACCAAATAAGCCTCAGTGAGATGGTTGAGATTTAATAGATTTTTTTCTTTACAAATTTTATTAAATTCAATAATTTTAATAGAGCACTGCAGGTATACTTAAATTGAGTTTTCAACTGAAAAATATGTTTTTGTTCAATGGAAAATTGTGATGATTGCGAAATCTTAAAAAAGAGCCTCATCAAAGTTTCATATCTTTTGCTTCAGGTATTGCACATATGCATTTATAGTATATCCATAAAATTAATTTCATCCTCCCACTCTGCTTGTCAGAATATATATTGTGTGCTTGTTTACAAGGCATCAATGTTTTTTTCCACCTGCCTGCAATAAATTCACAGACTTGACAGGGCTTTTTCACTGCACATCAAACACAAATGTTGTCTCGCTCAACATGTCAAGCCCATGCTGCAGACATTTTCAATTAGATTCATCTCCATCTGACTTCACCGCTGGCATGGACACATATGCTCCTGTCATCTGATTCTTTGATGCTCTGTCAACACAAGGGAATAGATTCATGTGCAGCTTCAGTGAGGGAGGGGGGATGGGAGTGGAGGAAAAAAAAGGGGGAGTAGGCAGATTGAGGAGGGGGTTGTGCGCATTTTGCGTTTGAGCCCCATTACTCAGCATTCCATTTACTGATTTTATTCTGATGCGACAATCTCAAATCCTGTTACAGACCAGACCAGGAATTAAGTGCAGAGGTAGAACATAATCCAACAGGTAGTTTATTGACAGCTCAATACGGTAATTTAGGGGACGGAACCCCTAAGGAAGAGGTGGGGACGGAACCCTGTATAAAGATAGCACAGTTCAATACAGATGAAATAGACAAAGCTGAGCTGTCTATCGGCAGTCAGTGGCTTCCGGGACAACAGCCATGTGGAATACAGACTACGCCGGCAGCGAACTGTCCCATAGGAGGACAGAGTAGCTTGCGGAGAACTCAGTTCCAATCCTGGTGACCGTATCCAATCCTGGAATCCTGGATAAGTTCCAATCCTGGGAACTTGTTCTTAACAAACTGGACAAGAAGCTGACATGGTAGAGTTAAAAGAATGCAGTCCCAATCCTGCACCCTGCTTAGGCTTGGGAGCTTGTTCCTATTAAACTGAACTGACCAATTTGCTTCTGCGGGGTTAACTTGAACGCAGTCCCAATCCTGGACCCTGATTAGGGTCAGAAGACTTTCTGGAATTGCTGTCATTAAAGTACACATTGCATTAAACAAAGATGAGGAGTTTTCACTGGCCACACTGACTAGTTTCTGGGCACAAATGACAATATACAATCCAGCGAATTGCTACACAGAGCAGTGGGCTTAAGTACCTGTCACACGGCTATTAGAGGATTACCAGGTAATGAGATACAGCCAAGGGTGGGGGAGACGCACAAGATGTAAACCACTCACAAGAGACATACATCTAATCCACCTTTTTCATGACTTTGTGACATTACCCAAAAATCATAGCGGCTGCCGGTTCTTCTCTTCCGGTTGATGTGTTTGTTTACGATTACATAGCTGTAAAAGCCAGCTTTTAGCTAATACAAATGGAAACAAAATGGAGGTGGATACACAGTATGGATGTTTTAAAAAGTCATGAGGACAATGCCTCACCCGTCACTTCTCACGGAGTGGGTAGATGACATAAAACAATGGCCCGATGTTACCTACATCCGCATAGTTAATTATTAACGTCCACAAAACGAAGTTGGCAGGAGGTATATGTGATCGGTGCCATTTGTCTGTTTGTTTGTTTCTGAACAAGACTACTCAAAAAGTAATGAATGGATGTCACTGAAATTTTGTGGGTGGGTTGCTATTACATCAGGGATGGACCCTATTGATTTTGACGGCGATCGGTCAAACAATATGCCCACCACAGCAACCATTGCAAAATCCTATGTGGCAGATATACAGGATTTTACAAGAGTGGGCGTATCATATGAAAGTTATTGATCGAGTTTACAGTAGTTAACAACAAACCTAAAATTTACTCAATGACTTTCATAACTTTCTCATTCTGTTTGTCACATAACTGAATTGCATAATTTCATGGAAAGCAAATGTAATTTCCCTTGGCGCCCAATGTATGTTAGCACTGCGCTAACTACATCACTCTGCTTACGTACTCAGTCTCTGAGTCATAGATATTCGTGGCTGAACAAGCCACGCTTAGAAAATTCAGTCAACTGAGTAGCTAGCTTATGTTAGCTTGCTGGGTACCAAACTAATGTTACATAATAGTTTTGAAAAAGTATTGCATGCGCGCTACCTAGCTAAGTAACGTGAACTTACAAAAGTTATGTTAGTGGCTTCCTGCAGCGCTGAGCCATACCAAGTCAACTAACGTTACACTCGGTATTCAGTTTGGCTAAGTAGAGACAGCGAGACATAATGCTAAGCGATTTCTTTCCCCCCATGCTCTCAGCCAATGCGATTTTCGCAAAAGTGAAATATAGGTAAGTAACCCAAAACCAGTGAAGTTGGCACGTTATGTAAATCGTAGATAAAAACAGAATACAATGATTTGCAAATCCTTTTCAACTTATATTCAATTGAATACACTGCAAAGACAAGATGTTTAATGTTCAAACTGAGAAACTTTATCTTTTTTTTGCAAATAATCATTAACTTAGAATTTAAAGGCAGCAACACATTGCAAAAAAGTTGGCACAGGGGCCTTTTTACCACTGTGTTACATCACCTTTCCTTTTAACGACACTCAGTAAACGTTTGGGAACTGAGGAGACCAATTTTTGAAGCTTTTCAGGTGAAACTCTTTCCCATTCTTGCTTGTTGTACAGCTTAAGTTGTTCAACAGTCCAGGGTCTCCGTTGTCGTATTTTACGCTTCATAATGCGCCACACATTTTCAATGGGAGACAGGTCTGGACTACAGGCAGGCCAGTCTAGTACCCGCACTCTTTTACTACGGAGCCATGCTGTTGTAACACGTGCAGAATGTGGCTTGGCATTGTCTTGCTGAAATAAGCAGGGGCGTCCATGAGAAAGACGTTGCTTGGATGGCAACATATGTTGCTCCAAAACCTGTATGTACCTTTCAGCATTAATGGTGCCTTCACATATGTGTAAGTTGCCCATGCCTTGGGCACTAATACACCCCCATACCATCACAGATGCTGGCTTTTGAACTTTGCGCCTATAACAGTCCGGATGGTTCTTTTCCTCTTTGGTCCGGAGGACCACACGCGTCCACAGTTTCCAAAAACAATTTGAAATGTGGACTCCTCAGACCACAGAACACTTTTCCACTTTGCATCAGTCCATCTTAGATGAGCTTGGGCCCAGCGAAGCCGGGGCGTTCTGGGTGCTGTTGATAAATGGCTTTCGCTTTGCATTGTAGAGTTTTAACTTGCACTTGCAGATGTAGCGACGAACTGTAGTTACTGACAGTGGTTTTCTGAAGTGTTCCTGAGCCCATGTGGTGATGTCCTTTACACACTGATGTCGGTTTTGATGCAGTACCGCCTGAGGATCGAAGGTCACGGGCATTCAATGTTGGTTTTCGGCCTTGTCGCTACGTGCAGTGATTTCTCCAGATTCTCTGAACCTTTTGACGATATTACGGACCGTAGATGATGAAATCCCTAAATTTCTTGCAATAGCTCGTTGAGGAATGTTGTTTTTAAACTGTTTGACAATCAGCTCACGCATTTGTTCACTAAGTGGTGACCCTCGCCTCATCCTTGTTTGTGAATGACTGAGCATTTCAGGGAAGCTGCTTTTATACCCAATCATGGCACCCACCTGTTCCCAATCAGCCCGTTCACCTGTGGGATGTTCCAAATAAGTGTTTGATGAGCATTCCTCAACTCTCTCAGTCTTTTTTGCCACTTGTGCCAGCTTTTTTGAAACATGTTGCAGGCATCAAATTCCAAATGAGCTAATATTTGCAAAAAATTACAAAGTTTACCTGTTCGAACATTAAGTAACTTGTCTTTGCAGTGTATTCAATTGAATATAGGTTGAAAAGGATTTGCAAATCATTGTATTCTGTTTTTATTTACGATTTACACAACGTGCCAACTTCACTGGTTTTGGTTTTGTAAGTAATAGCCCATCACCCGCATTCAGGTTGGCCACAGTTCCTTCTGTGACATCCTTCCCTTCTGATACAATAACGCTCCATTTGCTCTACATCCAGGCTTTGGCAGGTTAGAGCCACGAGCCTCCGCCACTCCAGACTGTTAGCAACCGCATCATGCCACTTGCTCAGAAGTTTCCCTTTTTTCAGAACACTCTCATAAGTGTCCTTGAACTGCAACTTTGGCTGCCCCACTGGTCGAGAACCATTGGCTATCTCGCCGTACAGGAGCATTTTCTGCGGTCTGTGTTCCTCCATGCGACAGACATTGCCGAACCAGCGCAGCTGGCTTCTTGAAATATAGGGTCATGTCAAAAATATGTCATGACTTGGGCTATGAGAAAAGTACTTCAGTTATGTGATAAACCTTAAAATTCTTAAGAGCCACGTTCACTCAGTAAGATTACGACTGTGCTGCCTTGGCGGAGGTTTGCACTCATGGAGTGCCTGTAGTTACCTTGTGTTTTCCAAAGGCGTTGATGGAGAAGAATTGCAAAATCATAAGAGCACGGAGGCATATAATTACCTGCATTGTGACAAAATAGGTAAAGTACTGCTCAAGAAACACAGCAACTTCATATTTCTGAAGGCAGCTGTTGAGCCCAGCCAGAGCGTCAGTCAAGCTAAACATACAGCGTGGGTAATGCTGAGGGTAAGTGGAGTCATGGAGACAGTCGACTGCTCGTGTATTGCCGGATTAGGGAAATCATGTAGTCATGCAGCAGCTATTCTGTGGAAGGCAGCGTTATTCATTAAACCAAAGCTCCCTTCAGTTATCCAAACATTGGAACAATATATTTACAAAGACGTTATTGTGCTTTTATTGCCGAAGATATATATACATATGCTTATGTTCAGCGGTGAGTGGTTAAATGATGAACATCCTATTGATGTCATTATTTCTGATGTTTTTGTTGTTTGGGCTAGCTGGCTCTGTTTATTGCTGTCATTGGCATCAAGGCTACCGGAAACACAAAACCGAACAGCAGAAGTAGGCATTCTGTCATGGCAGCGCCCATGGGCTTCTGGTGAAACTTGTGGATAGACACACAAGTTGCTGAACTGAGAAGAAACGCAAAAGGAATTCACACGCAGGTTGTGACAAGACCTGTGAGTGATATGGTGGGTCTTCTGTGTGAAACAAAAAGAACTGGCAGAGAGAAGTTAGAGCCTTTCATTGTTATCTCAAGTTGTAGGGGTTGATATAAAAGCTGTTGGTTATGAGTGGGAGACATTCTCAACTGTGCATCTGTCAGATAACAGCAAATATCTTGTGTATGTGAGCTGAGATCGATATCAAACTGCTTTTTGATACAGGTATGCCAAGACTGGTACTTGTTGGAAAATTGTGCCCTTTGTCACAAGGATTTATCAAAAGTTTTAAGCTTGCTGCAACATGTTGGTAGAGAGCAGCTGGACAGGCCAAACCGGCCGCACTTTATAATATAGTCACATGGCTCGATGTGTGACCTGTCATACAGTCACATGACTGTCTTGCTTGAGCATACTTCAGTGTGAACAGTCTGTGGGTAATGGTATACTCCCTCATTCAGTAGGAAGTATGCACGTATGTGAATGCAATCCTGAACTCTGCCTGTCTGTCTGATGTATGTGTGCATGTTTATGCTTTGATTTTCTCAACAAGTCCATCTGATGACTTCAAACCTTTTGTATCACTGAGGACCCAAGGAAGTGCACTGTCGAGTGTGAAGGTGTTTGGCTTGAGTAGTTCTCAAGACACATTTGCTTGCGTACTGTTCTAATGGCTACCACACAAATAACAAGAACAACAACAATGATAATAAAAATAATAATGTCATGCTGATGGATGGGGCAGTGCTGCTGGGTGGCATAATTATGGGAGTCAAACCAGCAAAGGAATGCACAAAGTCAGGTCAGGAGCGCTGTTTCAAGGTAGCCTGACTCCGCCAGCCTTCGTAATTCAGCTTAATTTCATTTTGCTTCAGTACTCAGTCTGGTCACTCGGAGGTCTGCCTCGTTTACCTCGGCAGAAAATATGCTGGACCAACCAACGAACAGAAGGTGTGGCCGAGAGCCATGATGTAGCAGCTGCGCCAAGTTTGAAATTGTAGTCTCCGAAATCAACAATGGCCACGGACATAGATACCACGGGGAGGCCATTAAGCTCTGTCGTGGAAAAATCCCGGGTATCAGCGATTTATAGCCACAACAAGGTGAATGTTTGGTTAGTTTTTTGAATGGAAATGATGTTACAGGGCTACTCCCTACAGATTGTCATATCTACTTAATAGTCATCATGAAACATATGAAATAGGCACCCTGTTCATCTCTGTGAGAGATAGCCGAACCACCTCAGCTAGCTTGTAGCTTCTAGTGTTAAATTGCCGCGAATTTCACACTATTTAAGTAAGCAGCGAACTTTTTAAAAGCCGTGTTTTTGTTCATGTCACAACACCTATTCGCTGTCTCAGTCTTATGTTGTCATTATTCATGAATGAAATGGCTGTCTGAGAGAGCCAAACGCTTAGAGACGAACTATGTTACTATAAAGTTAGATAGCGAGATTGGTATGATGTTAGCACAAGTATGGTTAACGGTTCAGTTTTCGTGTCAACACAGATTTCGTCCTGATGTAAGTAAATGTTATTTATGTACTGATCAGTTTGTTTTCGCTGCATTCCTGGTATGAAGGACTGTGTTTACAGCGGAAGTACTAGGCGGCTGAGTCGGCGCATAACATACGTCATCGCCAAACGTTAGTGATAAGTTTACGGGTACACCAATGATTTTAAACTTCAGACAAACGCCCACCCACCAGAAAGTAAACACTTGTCAATGACGACTGTCCAGACTCTGTGTCCGAAGCTAAGCGAAGTAGCAGAGTCTGGTCTCACCAGGCTAGTTTCAAGGAGCAGCTGTCTGGGAAGCCACTGCATCGAGTATACATGCAGTGTGCGGAACAGAACAGCAACCCTCCTGACTCCTTTGCTTGGATGAAGTCGGCTGGTCTGATGAGTGAGACCGAGGGCTTTCTCTTTGCAGCCAAGCACCAGTCTCCTCTTATCAGCAACCACCAGGCCGTGACACTCAAGGAATATGTTTCAGGCAGTGTCACCTGTAAAACCCACAAAACAATAACCATCGGCGGAAATTGTAGGGCGAAGATTCAACGTGTTCTTTTGGCCGGTATTCCTAGTATTAGCACGCGCGACGTCCTGGCTGGTGCGAATCACAATAAAATGGATATATTTTCTCCGTTCGAACAACGGGGCACAAAAGCACAACGGTTTACAATTAATCTGACTCCATAATAAATTTATAATAATGAATTTAGTGATACCCTCGTTAAATATCTGACTCCAAATTAGAATTAGAATTAGAATCCATAATCTAGAGAAACCTGCGTGGGTCTCGAAAGTGACTACACCTTCAACTCTTAGGATACTACCGCTGTCGCTAACATGTACTCCCCGGGTTTTTTAGTACTGTTACCGATCCTAGGTTCGTTGATTAGATTAGAGGTTGAAGTCAGCCATCACTGCAACAGCATCTTTTGGCTTGAATACAGCGAACCCAGATCTATGCAAGCCCATGGGTTCCTTCAGGGAATTTTAACAGATAACCGACTTTTTCGTCCATGGGTTTCCTTTAGGCTAAAATCCCAGAACCGCAATACATAAACCCTTTATGTAAGTAGATCATGGTTGTCTCTCCAACTTAATAAAACCAATTCCCATACCGGGCCGCTGGCCAGTCGTACCTCGGTCAGGATTATACCCCTAGGTATCCGTCGCAACGCGGCTAGAAAGAATAAAAGGGTTAAGAGTCCCGGAGACCACGCAAGCTTAACAAGAATAACAATAATTTATTCACCAGGTAGGCAAAAGCTTAAATCAAACAAATCCACGTTAAGCCAATTACAAGTTACGCATAATTTAGGAGAGGAGAATAAAGTCATACCTGGAGGAAAAGGATACACGCACTAACGTGCGCGGGAAATTCGAAATACGATGTTACATCATTGAAAAGGCTACTCACGCACTAACGTACGCGGGGACAGATCGGATACGATCTTCCCAGAATGGTTTGTTTCTCTTTGCTTTAAGCCAAATCACGTCTTTGATCCAGGCGGCATGGCCATAAACTCCTGGAAGGGGGGTCGAATCCGGTTTTTGGGTTTCATTGGGAGGATGTAATAAAACACTTCAGCAGAGAGAGGAGAATAGGGTGATTACCAGAGAGTATTCGGACCAAACTCTCAGGAGTTTCCAAAAGGGAACGAACCATAATTTCAATGGGAATGAAACATACTCCATTCAACTCCTTAGATTCCCCCGAGAATAACAAGACCAAACATGATATGAATATGTACTAATATGATGCAGTTGTCATGAAAAAGTCTTAAGATGAATTAATATATAGATAAATTGGGTTATAAGTCCACAAGTGATTTATTTGCAGAATATTGAATATATAAGCATATTATGCTCTTCCCAGAGGTTTAGATTATTTGAACCAGATTAATATAACTGGACTTTAACTTAAGACTTAGGCCAGTAATATGACTCGCACAGGGGCATTGTGTCAGCCAGAGCCCTGCAACAACCCCCCCTGAGGTGAGACCATTGTCACCTCCTGGAAGTCCACAAAAGTTTTATTGCTATCTGGCATGGCTCTGGACTGAGCTTATCAGCCATTTGTCACTTATATTTCCAGATTCTACACACCTTTGTGGCAAGTTTGGTGAGACATCCAGCATCTTGTGAGTGGGTGCCCAGTTCTGGCTCAGACTGCATATCTGAAGTGACATGATAGCATGGCTAGATGCTTTTTCTACAAGTTACAGAATGCTTATGGCTTTGATTCCGAGGTCAATCCACGGTACGATCTGGTTCATGTGGATACTGTCATGGGAAATGAATTTTTCAAGGTAAAGTGGAATAGACCCAGTTTACGTCAAATAGAGTTGAACAAACCTGATCTTGTCCTATTTGAAAAATCAAATCATTTTATTTACACTATAGAATTTTCTGTCCCTTTTGACAGAAACGTGATCAACAACATTCAGGAGAAATATGCCAAGTATGTGGACCTCGCTTATAAAATGTCCCGTCTCCATCCCCAGTTCACAGTTTTCCGGATCCCCATTGTTCTCATTGCTCTGGGCCTGGTGTCTCCGGATCTCGTGCGACAATTTCAGGGGGTGCCAGGTTTCACCATTGGGAGCACAGTTCTTCTGACTTTCTGGGTGATGCAGTGGGCTGCAGTGTTGGGGAGTCTCCATATTTTGCGCGAAGTTCTTGGCGGGTTCGACTAGGCAGCGCTTCCTGGGAGAGATTCTGATTGTGCCGGGACCAGCCGACCCTCCTCTGCTACATTCTTTTCTTTTAATCTATAAATAATAATAATAATAATAACTAGGCCAGGATCCCCGATATATACCTTGTCCAAAGAATTCATGGAGGTCATGTGAAAAAAACAGTTTTCACGTTTTAGAATTGATGGATATGAAGATTGTATTTCTGGATTCTCATGCGCTTTCCCTTACAAAAAACCACAATAGGAATACTATAAAAAATTACCACCAAAAACTATCAGTATTACTGTTGTAATTGTATGGTTTTTTTGGAATGCACAATAGAGAGTTTACTATTACTGTTGAAATATTATACGGCTACCATAGCTAATAAAATAACACTTCAGAAAAAACTATGGTAATACCATAGCTGATGAAACGTGCTATACATAGAACACTACAACCACACTATAGAACACTGTAGAATTCTTGCAGCATACTATAGCAGCCCTTGGTTGAACAATGGTCGAAAAATTATGAATTTGCTTGGTGCTTGTCTAGCCGTTTGCGTGCACTTTGGCTGAAACGAACATTTACGTACGTCATACAACAAACTTGTCAATTAACAACTTTAGTAATTTTTAATAGAAGTCAATGATTTCCCAAATTTGATAGAGCACACCATAATAAGTGTGCAACATCTCAGCCTGATCGGCTTCGTGGTTCTGGAGAAGAAGATTGTCAAACACCCAGGACAAAATCCAATATGGCGGCCAAACTGTTGGTCCAATCAAAAACAGAAAACAGTTAGCATAATCCAAAAGTGCCATGACCTCGTCTATCCAATACGACAATCGTTATCTTTCTATCTTCTATACGAACTGAGATATGACTCAACAAAAAAAACTGAAAAATTCTGTTTGGCCCCCTGGTCATGTGATTTAACTCTTACACTATATGCTTGTTGCGCATCATAAGGACATAGTACATGCCAAATTTCATGAGATTCCATACAACCGTTTTCATGTTATTTGCATTTGAAGGCAATTTGTTTTACATGACCAAATAGACCAATGACTGGCCTGAGGAATTTGACTGGAATTTGACGGTTTTTGCAAACTTGATAGAGCTAGGGTTCTTCTAGACCTGTGTCAAGTTTGACCTTGGTCGGTGCCGTGGTTCTGGAGAAGAAGATTGTCAAATATTTTGAACATAATCCAATACGGCGGATGAACCATGTGACAAATCAAAAATCAGAGAAAAACAGTATTGAAGAAGGACCTAGAGATTGTTCATTTGAAAAAAGAGAGCTCTTGCTTGAATGGTGTTTGAGAAAGCTCACTCACAAAATCATGAAAGTGAAATTTGATAATAATAAAAGGAATTTGAAAAAAAAAAACAATTTGTTTCATGTGTGGGAGATCCTTAATAATAGAGAAAAAATAAAAATATAAAACTTATCCTTCCTTGCTGGACACTAGTCAATGGTATTTCAGGAACTGCTGAAGTTCAGTCCTGTATTCTTTGATATGAACTTCCTGACATAATTTTGATGTAATCTGCCATTCTTACAAATCACCGGAATAAGCGGAGCAACCGCAGGGGCCAAGAAGGCGGCCACCCCAGGGCCCATGGCCAGTAGGGGCCCCCCCAGGGGGCCTTGAGTTTAGCCATTGGAATTTAATCCCACTCTTGTTTAATACAGGCTTCCAGCTGCTGGAGAGTTTTGGGTCTTCTTTGACGGACTTTTCGTTTAATTATGCGCCAAATGTTCTCAATCAGTGAAAGATCAGGACTGCAGGCAGACCAGTTCAGCACACGAACTCTTCTACTACGAAGCCATGCTGTTGTAATAGCTGCAGTATGTGGTTTTGCATTGTCCTGGCGAAATATACAAGGCCTTCTCTGGAACAGATGTCATCTGGAGGGGAGCATATGTTGCTCTAAAACCTTTATATACCTTTCAGCATTCATGGTGCTTTTTAAAACATGCAAGTGTCCCACATCATATGTACTAATGCATCCCCATACCATCAGAGATGCTGGTTTTTGAACTGAATGCTGATAACAGGAGGGGTGGTCTTTCTCCTCTTTAGCCCGGAGGACACGACGCCCATGATTTCCAACAAGAATGTCAAATTTGGACTCGTCTGACCACAGGACACTTTGCCACTTTGCTGCAGTCCATTTTAAATGAGCCTTGGCCCACAGAACACGGCGGCGCTTCTAGATCATGCTCAATAATGGCTTCCTTTTTGCATGATAGAGTTTTAGGTGGCATCTGTGGATGGCACGGCGGACTGTGTATACAGACAGTGGTTTCTTGAAGTATTCCTGGGCCCATTTAGTAATGTCAATGACAGAATCATGCCGGTGAGTGATGCAGTGGAGTCTGAGGGCCCGAAGATCATGGGCATCTAGTGAAGGTCTTCGGCCTTGTCCCTTACGCACAGAGATTTTTCCAGTTTCTCTGAATCTTTTGATGATGTTATGCACTGTCGATGATGAGACCTTCAAATTTGACGTTGAGGAACATTGTTTTTAAAGTATTCCACAATTTTTTAACGCAAGCCTTCACAGGTTGGAGAGCCTCTGGCCATCTTTACTTCTGAGAGACAGCCTCTCTAAGACATCCCTTTTATAGCCAATCATGTTACACACCTGATGCCAATTAACTGAATTACTTGCTAAATGTTCTTTCAGCTGATTCACTTATATATTAATTGCTTTTTCGGCCCTTTTTTTGCCTGTGTCCCAACTTTTCTGAGACCTGTTGCAGCCAGAAAATTTGAAATAAGCTCATTTTGTAGATAAAAATGTAAAATGTCTCAGTTACAACATTTGAAATGTTATCTATGTTCTATTGTAAATAACATATTGGCTCACGTGATCAGAAAGTCATTGCATTTTGATTTTATTCACAATTTACACTTTGTCCCAACTATTTCGGAATTGGGGTTGTATTACCAAATACTCGGCAAGGATAACAAAGGTATCATGTGATGTGATAGTGAACCACTGAAGTCTCAGCAGTTTCAGAAGTCAAACACAAGTTAAACAAACAGCTCAAAAGAAATGAGCTTGCCTTTTAGAAAAGACTACCGACGTGAATTTCGCAAATTTGCTTTGAAATGAAACGTAATCAAACGGAATTACCAAATTTGGCAAGACTTTCAAACAGGACTATCTTCATACACTTTTAACAATGTTGCACAACAGTATTCTTCATGGGAAATTAACACATTCATCATTGACTACCCTTCCAGGACGTTTTCACAGCTTCTCAGAATTGCTGAACCAAAGTGAACGTGGGAGAATTTTAAATGGGGGAGTTAAATGGAACCAGGCTGTGCGTGACTGTAGTGCAGGTGTCCTAGACAGCAATCTGATGGAAAGGGTTTTCATCAACATCATTCTAATGCTCTTAACGCTGATACAAGCAGTATAGTCTGCTGTCAGGGATTGCAGGTGAGAAAAGTTGACCACCCAATATATCATTTTCAGTTAAGTTCATTACTGAGATGTCTAAGCACTGAACAGTACTATTTCGCAGTCCAACTTCAAGGGAGAAGCCATCGATGTTACAACACTCAGCCAGAGCTATCTCTTTGATACTAGCCATGAACTTCAAAAAGAAGACGGACTTAGTATAAGGATTATGCAGCAGTGTCAGACCACGCCTCCAGCCGTCCAGCTCACCAGTCTACTAAGACCCGGACTGCACTTTGCATCATTATTCAGTTATCATCTGCACCTGTTGTTCATTGCCACTGGGTGGTAGCAGTGTGTATTTAAGACCGAGCCTCACTCTGTCTCATTGTGAAGTCTCGTAAATCCATGCCTGTGTGGCATCGATAGTCTTGCATGGACTTATTCTCTGTATTCACGTATTTAACTCTAAACTCTTTAAGCTTAGAGCTGTTTATGTTTATGCCTGCATTTAATTATTAAGAAACCTTGTTTCCTTTTGTTTTCCTATTTGTAATGCGTTGTAACTGCAGCTATAGCCCAGACTCTGCATTATTCATAGTGTTCTTTTAGAAACCTTGTTTCCTGATTATTTTGTATTGCAAGGTCTGTGCCTGCTGCAGTAGGCATAATAAATACTACCAACTCCATGTAACGCAGCAGAAATGTTACAGGTAGATACAAAGATGTAAGGTTTCTGAAACAAGAAGTCTGTGTCTAAATGTATAATAGAATGGATGGTTCACTTCAGCATTTAAAAATTTCAAGCTGATAGTTCTCTTTTTATTATATCTGCCTATTTAAGGTGCTGTGGGTTGTGTTTTAAGTGTTATTTGCCCATCAGTGCCATAGAAACCTATGCTGTTTGGTTGATAGGGTACTTTACATTACAATACAGAAGACTGGACTACTATCTAAATTTTCATGAGTTTGTGGGTTGGTTCGGTTTTGCAGCAAGGTATCCAATTATTTACAAGGGATGTTCAGTGCTTCACCAATTTTTATTTCACCATCCATCACTGTTGTACAGTACTCGTATCACCTCAGCCGCGTCTGTGGCATTGCAAGCTGCAGCTTGCTTACATTTACAAGGTTACATTATTGACATTTGATATTGCTTATTCTTACTGACTGACGTGATGGTACTTATTTTGACTTGCAAAGTTGCATCAACCTTAGCTATTATATGTAGAGTGCTATGCATGCCAGCTGCCTCTCACAGCCCAGTAATGTAAAACATGTAAATAAAGCATAAAGCAATGAGATGGTAGTTTCAGGCCATAATCTATGCAGCAATTAAGCATGAAATGGCTACCTTTTATCCTGTGCATAAAAGATAGAAATTTATATATAAATTCACTTTATCGATACGCTGACTTTGCAGCAGTAAACTTCCCTTCTTCAGATGACAGATATGCGGTCACAAAACTCACATTCGTGGCAAGTAAACTTTTTTAAGGGGCGGGGCTCTGGATGTTAATCCTTCTATTCTATTCCTGGACAATTTGACCCAACTCAATGTTCAGTGTCTCTAAAAACATGGTGAACATGCTTTTTTCAGCTAATTTTCCCCCCCTAAGTTAATGGGTAAAACATGAATTTAACTTTAAAAAAAAAAAAAAAAATTATGTTCTATACACAAGCATCAGTGTTGTTTGGGTCATTTTGAGCCCAGGACCAATTATTCCATAAAACTATCATTTTGATCTTGTTTTTGTCATGGTGCTTGAGACTGTGGGCATGTTCATATTAATTTCTCATTCATTTCACATTTAGTCTCATTCATTTTGGTATAATCATGGAAAATCAATGCTTCATGTATAAGGGGAGGATGGGGCAGTCATGTTTTATTTACTAGGCTATTGAAATGGTCAGTAGAAAGGCATAAATGAGCTGCCAAGAGATTTGGTAAAACTTTCAGGCACAAACATCTTCTGTAATTTTTAATTTCAGGGATCAAACTGACCTCAAACCAAAAATGGTTTATTAATTTGAGCATGATGAGATGGTTAAAAAGTACACACAAACTGGATAAAAATTTCCGTTTATTTCTTGAAGTCGTGATTTCACAGACGAAACATGCAAAAAATATTAAGCAGTGTACATATATTCATGTAAAATTGAGCAAATTTTTTTTGATTACATGGAACCTTTAAGAAAAATGTGTATGGGTTTGGCAAGCGATTTTGAAAATCCAATATATCTCATAGACAGTTTGGACGTGCAATAGTTTGTCGCCGGGGGGCAGTGTTGGGCAATATAAATAATCTTTATGTTCGCAATGTTACTTTAACCCGGAAGTGGTTTGGGATGTTAAACAAATTGTGATCAGGAGTAGGAGCATGGTGACAGTTTAAAAGCTTTGTGATGGCGGTGGAAGTTAAATCCCGGACAAAACGATATGAAAAACTTGATTTTCTCGGAGAGGGTCAGGTACTGTCACAGAATCTTTAATATTAGATCATGTGATATCTACTGTGATTCGCAGGTTCTTTGCACTCTGTAAATCACGTTCGCTTAAGTTACTTGATCAATGTGCTGTGTACTAAGTTAACGTTAGTGGCTATTTCGCAGCATCAATTAGTTGGTATTATATTGCACCATAGACTGCGTGTTTCTCATTAGCACTCATAAGATGTTAAAGGAGCTTTATATGCGCTGGAAGTGAGTGATGCGCAAGTGGCATTTCATATATAAATATGTTTCCGCTTGTGAAGGACTGTAGCTAAGTATTCTTCCCAGGTAATCTTATGGAATTTTGTTTGCTTTCCTGCACTGCCCTGCTTTGCTTTATGCATTAAGATGGTTACTTGGAGTTTCTTGCACTGTACATTACACCAGAAAACAATGGCTGCCAAGAGTCTGCCTCTCACGACATGATCTGTTCTGACTCGCTGCATGATCTGTTCTGTCTCGCTGCGTGCGTAGATGATGTATCAATATTATATTAATGAAGCAGTACATATGTAATATTTTCCCCATTTTTTTCTGTCAGGTTTTATAGTTGGTTACAGTTTGTGCATACGTCTTTTTTCCCTCCACAGTTTGCCACAGTTTACAAAGCCCGAGATAAAACCACAAACACGATAGTTGCAATAAAAAAGGTAAATTATTATTGTTTTGTGGTAATATTGCAGTTATTTATGTGCTATATTGAACATCCTGTTGCAGGGCATTATCTGATGTATTTTCTCGCAGAACCTTTCTGAGGTTTACAGTTGCACACCATCAATCATTGTTGCCTGTGCTCAGCTGTCTCAAACTATAACCATGGCAACAATCAACAAAGCAGTGCAGTTCAAAACCCAAAATATAGTCGCAGAACCAGAAATAATTCAGATTCTGGACTATTTTATTTGACTAGTCTAGTGCAATACAAATATCGAGGGTTTGGAGCACAATGGTTACATGTCCATTTTAGAGGTTTTGAGAAAAATAGATTTTTAGGTTTGCAAATGTTTTTTGCATCATTTTTATGTCAGTCACTCTTTTACTGCATGGTTCAGAAGTATACTGAACATGTAAGTTTTCATAAGTGTGGTACTGCGACATCATGGCCAAAATGGACATGTCATCTCCGTGCTCCAACAATTATAGCACTTGATGTGACATTACACAATGGTGATAGATTGGAGTTTGTTTGCAATGGAAGACAGATGATTCTGTGATATTATTCTTGTTTATTCATCAAAATATCAATGTTTAATTCATATAAGCAGATTTTGTCGGACATACCACTAATTGAAAATGTGAATTCTGTTTAAAACTGAGGCGCATGGACATGTAATTATTGTGCTCCCAGAGTTGGCTGATAGAAATGTGTGACGGGAGGTAAAAATCTCAAAATCACAAAATTTGGACATATCACCATTGCGCTCCAAACCCGCGATATGTTTCTTGTTTGACATTGTTTTACTATATTTGCCATTTCCATTCATAACACAATATGAACTTGGTAGTTATCAATTAAATCAATATTAAGACATATTTATGTGGTTTCTTCTTGCAGATCAAAGTAGGTCACCGGACAGAGGCCAAAGATGGTGAGTAAATATTGCTGTTAGGGTGGATATTAGGAGATAAAAGCAAAGTGCCATCATCTGCTGAAGCTTTAGGCACCATTTCACTGTTGAAGATTACCCTGACATTTTTGTACTCAAAATGGTTTTCCTCAGGTATCAATAGGACAGCCCTCCGTGAAATCAAGCTGCTGCAAGAACTAAGCCACCCCAACATAATAGGAGTAAGTTTCCCACTGTTTCAAAATTGTCAATTAAATCATCTTTGTGTTGTTAATTTAGTATTGGAGGTGATTTTGCATGACAGGACTCTAAGAGATGCTTGTCTTGTTCTGTGTGAAAATGAAACCCAGATTGCAAATACAAAACCAAACTTGAAGATGGTTATTAATTTATTTTTTAATAGCTCCTGGATGCTTTTGGACACAAATCAAACATTAGTCTGGTGTTTGACTACATGGAGACTGATCTTGAGGTACAGTAGAACGTCTTTATAAGGCCAAGTTATCAAGCCTTTTTTCAGTGTACATTTTTTAACATAAATTTTACTGCCCTGTAATTGGAAAAAAGCAATACAATTACTATGTCATGATGTGTTTGGGCTGGAGAGGTACAGTGCCCTCTGGAATTTTTGGCATCTTTTAGTAAAAATGAACAAAACTAGATGCAAAAAATTCCCTTATTTATCCTCTTGATCCCTCGTTCAAAATATTCGCAAAACATCTAAGCTTTATCTG
The DNA here is from genome assembly GCA_029692085.1 of Gymnothorax javanicus. Taxonomy (NCBI): domain Eukaryota; kingdom Metazoa; phylum Chordata; class Actinopteri; order Anguilliformes; family Muraenidae; genus Gymnothorax; species Gymnothorax javanicus. The sequence continues at coordinate 27,756,436 of CM056194.1, read as the reverse complement.
AAGTAGCGTAATTGAAAGAAACCTTAAATTCGTGTAATTAAATGCATTTTTCCCTTAAAAATTTGCGCGCCTCAATTAATGCCACCTCTACTTTTAAAGTGAAAGACAATTTTTGTCTGAAGTTAACTGCAAACAAGAGCTATCCCTTTGGTGTCACAAAATATTTTTTTGGTAATTTTAAGATGGAACTGAACTGCAAGTATTACATTACACATGTAACAGTTTTCGCTGAAACGTGAATTTATTAATTTAATGGCGAAAAGCGTTAGCATGTTAGCTAGCAAATTATTCATCCCACTGACTTGACCAGACCGGAAGCTTACGCTTTTTTCATTCTCCAGTTACAGCTCCTGGTCTTGCTCCAGCTTCACTATCATGGGCGAAGTTTCGATTTTGCTCTCAGTCTCGTGATGGAGGATGGATTTAGTTTCGTTTTGAGTAATTTTTGCATAAAATGATATCTACATTCATTTTAGGGTGGGCTTATTAAGTGGTGCCCTGGGCTTCTTAACCAGCTTTTCTGAGTACAGAATAGATGGGGCAGTTTTGAGACCAAAGCAGTTTAGGCTCAGTTTATTGACTGATGGCTTATCAAGCGGCAATTTCAGTAATTACTAACCCGCAGTAATATCCACACTTTTCCTGTGGCTCGGGTCTGGCTGATAAAAGCAGTCATCAGTGAAGTGTTCAGAGCAGACCACTGATCCTGATCCGGTGTTGTGTCCAATTGAGTTCCCCTGTCAAATCGTGTTTCCACGAACAATGCTATGCAATGACATCCTTAAGAGCCATTGTCTGTAAAGTTCAGGCAGGTGGTGAAAGTCACCTTCTTCAATTTTGCTGAAACTTTGGTGGGTTTATGTGCCTACCCTAACTAGAAAATTTCCCAATTTTTTTGGCCCTACCTGCACCGGTTTGGGTTTTAGGGGTCAATCAAGTGCAAGCCGAAATAGACCCTTTCGGTTTAAGGGCGGTTAAAAGCGAGATTTGGAGTGCGCATGCTCTTTGCAGACTATGTGGGGCATAAGATGCGCAAATCCTATTTAAAAGGTGGGGAATTTATAAGTTATTTTGTTTTCCCCATGGTAAAAGGCAGTTTACAGCGTGGATTCAGACTATAAACAGGAATATTTTTCGTTCGGGAACATTCTGGGGTGTGCAGCATACATTTTGTGTCTGGATGGCGAGATTAAGAATTCTGTATTCAACCTAGCCTACTCCAAATATCGATTGATGTTTGGGTACCCAGAGAAACATTAGGATATGAAAACACGTCAAGCGTACATCCAGTTAAGGAAATTTAGAGTTTAGTTTCAAGTGCTGCTATTCGTGTCAGTTGCATGTCGTTAACGGCGGCTGCATGTGTCACTGCTGACACACTGGGTTGCTAGGGCAGGCGCAGCATATGCATTCGCAATGTTAAATATTATTGTTAAATTCTAAACCCCCTTTCTCACTGATAAAACTCCACTAAAACATATTGGCGCCCCCCTTTTAAAATCGTTCTGGCAAATAAAAAAGCGGGAAAGAAGTGGAGGCTGGAAATTCTTTTCCCCCTTACGATATAGCTAGACTATAAGCTCTATTAGTTCTCACCTACAAACTGAAAGCATTGACTTCTTCAGCGCCGAGACTTGAGAGACTATATCGGCGAGATACTGTCAAGGCAAGTCCTTGACATTGTTATTTTCAGCACAGATGAAAATCCAAAACTAAATGTGTAGCGTTCAGTCAAACAGTAATGATATGGCCTTGCATTTTACGTGTACCTGCGCACTTATCCATGTCAAGAGGCGATTAGGATCATGTGTGCTTGCGGTTGTTTTGAACAATGCGAATTCGTCGCAAGAACACTGTAGCCATTTAGCTGACTTAAGGCGCGGGACCCAATCATAGTGGTGTTAATGACATTATTTCACGTCCGCAAAACTAACTGGCAAGCAAATGCCACTTTGTTGGCTATATATAGCAAGTAGCTAATTATGAAATCGAAATCACAAGGAAACCAGTGGTGTAGCCAGAGGGTGGGCCAAGACACCTGGCTAGTTGTTAATCATTTTCCTTTATTGACGCTTTTTCCAATTATCGTAATTTGCAACTGAAGACATGGTTTCTCTCCATATGCGATCTAACTGCGATTTAATCATGGGCAAAATTCAGTACAGTTGCGGAACAAGAACAGAGAATTGGGTTGCACAAAACACCTGTTTAAAACAATTATTAGTCCTGACCTGTTCTTAGTCATTTTCATAACAGAAGGTTCACTCCGAAAGCACTCCACTCTTAACAGGTGCTGCTTGTTCTCCCTGATTAGGTAAGACGACAATCATTCATCTGGACGCGTAGTTGCTGTAGGCTATTTAAATCATTGTTATTCAAAATTGCATAGGCTACCTGTCGACTCTCACGCAAACAGCGGGAGCTTTTTATAGCCTGTTGAACCGCCGAGTGCCACTTTTTTTTTTTTTTTTTTTTTTTTTGTTAATCAACCCACACAATACCGAGAGTGAAAGTCCGCGTTTCATTGGAACATGGACCAGTTAAATCAACGCGAAGCATTGGCCTATTAATAAGTAAATAGTTTTGCTGTACTGAATTTAGCCCATGATTTCATCGTTGTTAGATCGCATATGGAGAGAAACCCAATTACGATAATTGGAAAACGAGTCAATAAAGAAAAATGATTGAGAACTAGCCGGGACTAATTGCTGTCATAAAGGGACGTGTCTTTGCCCTCCCTCTGGCTAGATCACTGCTTATAATATCAACCAGTACCTTAACTATATTTCTCCGAGCAGATCGCTCTTTCCTTGATTGGGTCGGTGTGAGATCCTTTCGTTTGTAGGGAAACACAGAGCGAAGCCAACATTGGGTCAACAAAGTCAGGCCAGCCCTGACAAATGAGTACTGCAGACTCTAGTGTGATCATTCGGGACAAAGTTCTTCCGATTTATAGCTCGAATCCACGCCTGTCGTTGTCTCTTGCCACGGGGAACACGAAAAAACCTTATGTCCCCGTCCTTATGATACCGGTTTATGCACCCCTCTATGCAACAAATAGCCACTATATTTCCTTTTGCCCCACGTCAGCTATATTGAGCATGCACGCGCGGACTTCCAGCCTTAAACCGAACTGGTCTATATTATCAAAATTTGATTTTTGGGTTGTTGTTATTCACTGAACGAACTTTATCCAAGTAAAAGTTGGAAAATTGAATTATAGGGGGGATGGTCAGTGGAAAGAGCGATTTTCAGCCTGGAATCTTCTTCACGCAACATATAGGGGGCGCTCCAATATGGCCGCAATCCATTTTCATCACTAGTTTGCACCCCTTATACTCTGTGCACGATCAGTGCCCCAGAACTTTCACAACTGCGCCGCAGTGGTATGTCGTTAGACTATCCATTACAGGTGAGAAAAAGTTGGGATAGTGTATGCGCACACCAATAGGTGGCGCCGAACATGGCGAAATGGTAAAATTTGTCGTATTTCAGCGCCACCTGGTGGTGTGCGTGGTCGACCGACATGGCAATGGTTTGTTGCATAATGAAGTATGGAGATCACCCTTTTAGTTTATGAAAGCCATTTCTTGGGATAAGGACTACTGTCGATAATAGGTGGCGCTTTACTAACAGATGTACTGGTACACATGTAAAGCAATATCCGCTCAAAATTGCACAATTACGAGTCCAGTGCCGTTGATAATGTATTCTCTGCCACTGGCTAGGTTCCTCCCATAACATCATGGCCGAAGATACGTTCTTTCTGAGATGATCGCGATTTGCAGTGATTAGAATGCGAATAAATTTGTCATGGCTGATTAGAATTTGAAACAACCAGTGCACAAAGGATGTATTTATAGATTCCATAGTCCAAATCTTATTTTTGGATGAACAAGCACTTTAAAACTGCATTTTGTGTTTACTTGGGTGACCTTTATTAATATTGTCAATTAGTTTAGTGATCTGAAAAATTTAACCGTGTCAAACATGCAAAAATAAAAGAAATTGGGTAGGGGACAAGTACTTTTTCAGAGCACCCTAGATTTGCTGTGTTTGGAAAAAAAAACTTTAGTGTTTAAAAATTTCTATCCTCTCATTTTGTAATTCTCATATTTGTGCCTCAGGGATGTGGGATTGATACATCACTTGGAAGCTATAACTGAGATTTTTATGTCCCAGCCCATTCGATCACACACAACTGGCCCCATGTGCAACATAAGAGTTACCCACACATCATTTATCTTTTGATTGTCTTCTCAGTTCATATGGAAACCTTTGTCATGCCCACTGTTAAACTCATGCAGAATATCAATGACACATCAATGCTGAGTGTTAAGTGGGTGAAAACTGAACCTAATAAATAACTAAGTGCTGATGTTTGAAGGTTTTCTTGCAGAAATCTTAGAGACTGATAACAGATTTTATTTTGGCTGCAGTGCTACAGTTTGTGTTTTCCTCCTAGCAGATAAATTTATATAGAGATGAATTTCTTCTGATTTCTTTTCCATGGCCGATGTGTTATGTGCAGCCTGTTATTAGCCTTCGTGGCAAATAGATGAAAAATGATTAAGAGCAATTGATGATGAAACACAACATGGGTTGACGGACCTCAAAGCTGAATATGTTGTTATGCGTGGATCTGGCCTGTTGCATTGAAGAAAAGATGTTTAGATGGCTTTGATGTGTCCTGGTTGAAATATTACTGTTTCATGGGGTGGCAAAAGGGTTTTTAAAGGAACTTCTTTTCTTTTGCAGGTTATTATAAAGGACACCAGCCTGGTACTGACCCCAGCCAACATTAAGGCCTACATTCTGATGACACTACAAGGCCTGGAGTACATGCATCATCACTGGATTTTACACAGAGTGAGATGGAGAGGATGATTTCCTGGTCCTAAATGAGATATTTATTCCATCACCTGAATGGTTCTGGGGCTTTATGCACATGTTTTATGTTATCAAATGCATTCACTGTGTGCAATTGTTTGTACTGAACCATTTTCTTCAAAAACCCGAGTGTCCTTTTGACCATTTTTTCCTAGGCCGGTTAGTTTTACTAGCTATCAACCCTTGTGCTTCCCACTTGGCCACAGTTGCTCTCCCTCTCTGAGAAAACAGGATTGACATTTGAAGTCAGAAGGAAAGCCGCCCCCTTGCTGTGCATTTCATGCTCGGGGCCCGGGAACTGTACAGTGAAAGTGCTTAAGCTGTGGCTTTCTAGAGGGCTGTTAAACCTCCCTGGAAAAACAACTCTCTGCCACTCGCATTCTCAATAAGGTATTCAGCATCTACAAAGAAGTCCCTGGGGTGTCTTAACCCTTGGAAACATTTTTGAGCCATCACGAGGAAGTGGAATGAAGGTTCTTTTGCCATAATTGTGTAAATGGAAAGGAGGGCAAACGACTGGTTGACTTTGCAGTCATTTTTGAGGATGATTAAAATGGTCGGAAGCTTGTGACTTATTTCAAACATGTAGGTAGTCCTCTGAAAGTCTCAAGTAGATATAACTGGCGAGGAGTGCCCCATGTATGGGTCAACCTGGGTTCCCCGCTGTCATGCAACTGAGGCAAAGGCATATCATTAGAGCGACTTTCCTTTTGCGCGAAGCTTCTACAGATCAGTAGCCGTTTGATTGAAGGCCATTTCAACCTGGGTTTTCATTCGCCGTAAATGGTAAATTGTTTGAGAGCTGTTCAACGTCAAATTTGTTCTCTGTTTGACGTTGAGCGGCAGAGTGTTCATTTACTGTGAATTATTTCCATAGGACCTGAAGCCCAATAACCTGTTGTTGGATGAGAACGGTGTCCTGAAGCTTGCTGATTTTGGATTGGCTAAAGCATTCGGAAGCCCAAACAGAGTCTATACTCATCAGGTTGTGACAAGGTTGGGAGTGTGTATTTAGCTTTAATTATTGTTATTTGGACTGTTTTAATGCGAAAGGCGTGCTTGTAGCAGCTGGTGGTGTTGCAACTATCGCAAGTGAGTTTTGGATTCCACCCCAGGGAAGTGATTAAACATGACTCAAAATGGATGCACCTTTTTTACCTGATTCGGCCATAATGTTGCCTGAATATGACTATGCTGACCACTTGTAATTGTAATCCTAGTGTTTTGGATCTGTGCTAGCCAGCCCTCTTCTTCCTGGGGAGAGCTGCCACTATTTGTCAATTTAGGCTGAAATAAAAACATGCAGCATGATAGCTGTCTAAGAGCAGGTGGGTTGCTAAGTTTTATGTCATTCAAATGACATATCTTTGCAGATAATAGGCTTGCATTTGCTTATCACTGGAATATTATTGACAGTATGCATGAAGACACTTGAAATATTTTGCTGCACATTTTTTTTTATGATGAACACTTTGGGCAGGGGTGTCCAATTGGTGCCTTGGAGGGCCAAGAGGCTGCAGGTTTTCATTCAATCCAAAAACTCCACCAGGTGATTTCACTGATTAGTCCCTTCTCTCTGCTTGAAGGGGAGGTAATCAGTGAAATCACCTGGTGGAGTTTTTGGATTGAATGAAAACTTGCAGCTTCTTGGCCCTCCATGGCACCAATTTGACATGTGATTTTGGGTGAATTTATGTGCATTTAGCCTGAATTTGACCTGCTGTTTGTGATGAATCAAGAATATGAAGATGAAGGAGTGGAAGATCTCACTAAAAGCACTCTGCTCCCCCCTCCCCTGTCTCATTGGACTCTCTCAGGTGGTACCGCTCTCCTGAGCTTCTATTTGGTGCTAGGATGTATGGAGTGGGTGTGGACATGTGGGCAGTGGGCTGTATCCTTGCTGAGCTTCTTCTGAGGGTAAGCTCACACTCACTCTTTGGGAAGCCTTTTCATAGTTAAGCATGGGTAATTTAATCTCAATATTGGTTTTTTACATTTGAAGTTCAAATAAGGCCTTAGGAACATACATTTGACATTGCTCTTAAACTCCTGATCTCTGTTTGACTCAAATGTGTTGTGTTCATTTCTGCTGAAATTAGGTACCGTTTTTACCAGGAGACTCCGACCTTGACCAGCTGACAAAAATATTTGAAGCTTTGGGAACGCCGACGGAAGACTCATGGCCTGTAAGGACTGAGCATTTGATTTATTCCATTTTAACCCATTAAGATCTAAGGTGCCCTCTAAAAAAACATTTTGAAACCCCAAGTCATTGTTTGAAAACAACCAGCTAACACCTCAGGGTACTTGATAGGATTGTCAACATTCACTTAATCCTTTATTTCTCAATCTCTGTAGCAGGTAGAAACATGGGAAAAAAAGAGCATTTTAGAGCTTAAACCTTTTGCTTTCTTTGAAAATTATTGCTGTTGTTCTAATGTTCATTACTATTCTTTAAAGAAGCAATAAACGTTTCTTTCCAAGTGACTGAGTATAAAACAAAGTGACGCTTTAACAAAAAGACAATGTCACACCATTTGCTCTGGGGGTCAGCCACTGTCACTCTGGAGAGCAGCTTAAGAAAGTTCTTTTGTGGTCTACACAGATGCTAAAATAAATTTTCCTTTCGAAAATGGCCTTGCTGTGATTTTTGATATGGTCTATCTTGAATTTGGACAGTTTTTGTCAATTTAAGAGAACAAATTGTCCGATAAAATTTGAATTTACTCTGTATATTCAAGGTGAAAAGAAGATGGTACGCTTTGAAAATGGACGTGCTATGACTTTTTTTATTGTGCAAAGTGTCTGTTAGCCAAGTATGAAGGGATGTTGTCGGCGCTTCTTGCAGTGCTCATTCAGGCACTTATGCACTCAATCTCTGTTTGTTCTTAGCTGCAGCATTGGGTGCTTATGTGATGCTTCACATTGCTTTTTTTTTTTTTTTTTTTTTTTTTTTTTTTTTTTTTTTAGAGTTTTTGATGTTTTTACCTAGAGTCAGGCCCTGACAGAACATACACTGGTATTTTTGAAGTGTACCTTTCTCCATGCATTTTGGACTCTCAACCACATGCAAACAGTGTTTTTGGTCACTTAAACAGATTTGTAAAACGTCTTGTAAAGTGACGTTTTTTTTTTTTTTTTTTTTTTTTTTAAGCTCTAGCTTTTGTGTATCCATGTGAAACCGAGTCTGTGGGAAACAATGATGTTACGAATCAGTTCACACATGCCCACTGTTGTTTTGAATATGTTCTTTTAATATTCATATTGTTTTGTAAACTGTATTTCCACCTACTGGTCTGGCATACTTGATTTAAGCGTTTGCGCTTGTTTTTACATTCTCGTGCGTACAGAGTGATTTTTTTTTTTTTTAATTGAGGTTGAATGGATAGAATTTGAAAAAAAACGGAGGGGTAAAATATCCATTGAGAAAAATATTTGTATTCGTGTGGACTAGGCCTCATTCCCCCTTTCTAATATCAACTTTACAGATGCAAGTAGTTGCGTAGTTCTTCATGGATTCTTTCCAATTTAGGGATCATTTAACATTTACCTCCTAGGAGTGCAATATGTACCAGGTCCTCCTTCCTAAGGTGGTTTCAGCTAGTTAGCTACATTTTGTGGTACCCTCACATGAAGCTCTGTTCAGTAAATACTATAAGCTAAACAACATTATGTTTCAAAGAATAGTTGTAGGACATCTGATTTGACTTTAGTCATCACTCCCAACTGTCTTCTCATTCAGACTCTTTCACTTGAAGATAATATAGACAATTTTCTTAACAGAAAAAACACTGATGTCGCTTCCAGAATCTTCTCTTCTACCCTCCTATACTATAAATCCTTTGGCAAGAATCCCTCCTAGTCCAGTTTGTCTGAATCGCTGCCAAATATATTTTCCACCATTTTGAGTACGAAAAATCGTGGGCAAAAACTTCAGAATTATTGAGGGTAGCTATGCCTTATGATTATGCAAATGTAATCTGTTAGGTTTGTTCTGATTGATTAAGACGAGAGAGCAACCATTGAAACTTTAAACAAATGTTTTGAATGGTCTAAACATGGCAACTAAGAGAGTGCCATATGGCTTGTTTAGGAATATGAAAGCATTGTGGGAGGTAAGGGCTTAAATGTTGTCGGCTATCAATGGTGTACGATGCAAGCATGAGTGGAATTTGAAGCATTAACAGATGGACAAACCGGTTCAAGCAGTGGCATATACTGCTGAAAAGTACTGGCAGAATGTGGCCTAAAATTGATTACACTACAGTATTGCCTCCAGATGGATTTTCTGTTGCTAAGAAAAATACACAATATAGTAATCATCAAAAATATTCCTTTGTTTAGTTTTGATTAATTTTCTCAATAAATATTTGAAAATAAAAAGTGAAAATGTCTAACACTCTCATTCATTTAGCTTTAATTGCAATTTGATTCTGTTGCACCCAAGGTACCACAGTCACTTAACTGTTTTTCTGACAATGTGCCTGATGATGGCGTGTTTTTAGTTTGCTTAAGCTTATTGTTATTGTCGTTTGAACTCAGTTTTTTGCTTGCTTTTAGGGCATGACCAACTTGCCTGATTTTGTTTCCTTCAAACTGTTCCCTGGAACCCCTCTGGAGCACATATTCAGCGCAGCGGGGGATGACCTGCTGGAGCTACTACAGGGCCTGTTCACCTTTAACCCCTGCACACGCATCACTGCTACTCAGGTAAAGACCGGTCAAGAGAGTCCACTCAACCTAGACCAGGGTTCTTCACAATGGTTAATGGGCGCCCGTTCATTCTGAGTGATTGTGCAATCGCCGCCTGTTCGTAATATATGCGCCCTTTGAGAATCCTCGGCCTCCCGGTCAAAAAAAAAAAAAACGGAGAGTGCGCAATATCAACGAAATTAAATGCACCCCCCCTCAACAAAATAGAATGCGCCCCCCCCCAACAAAACGAACCCGCTCGCAAAAGAACGCCACCTACTGCCCGGTCATTGAAAATTTTAGTGGAGAACACTGTAGACAACAATGACTTTCATTTTCCATGCTCTTGCCTGTGAGCCACTGGTAGCTCTAAGTGTATCGTTCATGCTATATTTGTTGCTGATTTAAAGCTACAATACAGTGAGGTGTTCACCAAAGACCACTAGGTAGCCAGGTTTCCAGTCGCATGGACAACTTCCTGGGCTTCTTTAGACCTTTACTTCTATGGGTATTTTTCAGGGCAGAGCTTTTCCTTGGAGTGAGGACATTTAAAGCCATATTTCATGGAGGGTGAACCATCAAGACGGCGAGTGAAGGATCTGAAAATTGCCGCAGTTATAGCTTTAAGAGAAAAAATGAGGAATCCGGCACCAGGTACCTCAAGAACTGATAGGCTTGAGGCGTAACACAATTTCACCACTACAGTATAATCAGTTGTCAGATCGGCTGTCCCCTCAAAACTGGCATCAGGCCAGACCAGGGACAGCATTAGGGTTGAAAAATAAAAGGGGACACAAGTCGGTCAAATGGGTCAAATTCAGGTTGCCCAAGCTAAACACTTGAAATAAAAATGTAATCCAGAATAATCATTTGATCCATTTCATAATTTTAACAGCAAAAACCAAGCTTTTAATGATTCATTTATGTATTTTGTTTTTCATTTATACAGCAGAGTAAAGCATTTCTGTCTGTCAGGCCTTCAGATTCCGCACTTTGTAAAGATTGTGTTGCAAGCTAAAATGGATAATAACTACTTAAAGATGATAGATTGAAGATTAGGCGAGATTCATGATGGCTTACTCCCATCTAATGTGTCTGAGGAGAATTGAAGTTAAGAACTGCTTGAAGTGCATAATCCTTCAGCGGGTTTCTATTCTCAAGGAATATATTGCTTGATTATTGTGCCTCTGCTAGAAGGTAATAAGTATTCACCAACGTTTGTTGGGTTGTTTATTCCTTAGTCAGTTAGCAGATATGTCAAAACGTTATATATGAATGTCAGTGAAATTTTGTGTGTTGATAGATACTGTTTAAAGGTGCACTATGCAAGTTTGTCAACTGAAGTGAAAGTAAACATTCGAACTCAAACAAAACAGAGGTAGCCTGCCCCTCCCTCCCATAGTTCCCTCCCTCCCATACTTCCATAACTGTCAACTCTTGTCTGCGATAGGCCGGGACGGTTTCTTATGTTATAGGGCACAGCCTGTGCCCCTTGTGTTTATTTGCAGCTTGTGACGCCTGTGCGGTCTACAGAGCCCGGGTTTTTTTTTTTTTACAGTGAATTTAGGGGCAGGCAACGAGCGGATCGTGGAGAGATGTCGGCGAATTGAGACAAAAATATAATCCCGTAGAAAGTAAACAAACTTGCATAGTGCACCTTTAGGGAGAAAGTGATAACGTTTTGTAGAAAATCTGACTCAAATTGTTGATCCAGGATCCAAAAGAATTGAATTCGCTTAAAGATGGCACTGTCACTAAACACTCAAGTTCAATGATAATACGATAGCGGTGGCAGTGCGCTCTCTAAATGCCTTTGAGTTACTTATGGGCTTCTCTTGATGGACCTTATAGGGTATGCTGTTGGCTGTAGACATAAGCATGCTGGAGCAATTTGATGAAGTGTATCCTGTCTGGACATTTTCTATCTAATGTTAGCATAGACTTATTCCACACTACCTTACTTTCATAACAACCTCACAGGAGTTTAGAAAGCTTTGCGCTGCAGAAACCACTAGGGAAATATTTTGGCACCCGCTATAGAGAGGTACAGCAACAGCACTGAACGCGAACATTTGGCATTGATTTGGCGAAATGAAGGAGCGTAAATTAGTAATTACAACAATGTTTAGGCCTATTCATGGTTGGTGATTTGCGTCCAGCAGTCACTTGTCAGGCGTAGTTGGGAGTAATTCTGTGCGTATTAATTTTTTTGCCCAAGAATTCACATGCATAAATTAACCGCCAGTCAAAGTTTTGAAGCGTATTTTACCCAAACACCTGGGTTATGTGCATTGTTGCCACTTCGCAGATGCTCTTATCCAGAGCAACTTGCATAGCATCCCTTTTCAACTGTACCTGTTAACCCAGCCTGGTATGCCTTACCAATGCTGGTTTGGTATTTATTCAAGGCTCCTAATGATGGTGTCTTTCCTGGAAAATCACTGTTGCGACCTTAAGGTTACAAGTCCAGTTCACTATCCCTTATTCTACCCTGATGCTCTTTTTGAAAGGGGGCACATGCCTTTTCACCCTTCTTTATAAAAAAAAATTAAAATCTGTGGTTTAATTCATCCTTGTCTGGGCTGACATAGAAGCTCTTGGACTGAGTGGTTTGCTCAGGAGTTGCCCTGTTGAGCTCCTGTCTGCTTCCCCTCATTAGCTGAATCTGTAGAAATAGTCTCCTATGTTTTGGACCTTTTGCATCGCTGCCCTCTCCATACCTTCTCCCCATCCTCCCTCATTTGTTGCTGTCCTTCCAGAACAGCCTCTTTCAGTTGTTGTTTGTTTCAGGGGGTTTCTACCTGCTGTCTCCTCTTTTGCAGGTAAAATGCATGGGGTTTAAGTCTGGAGATTGACTTGGCCAGTCTGAAACCTTCCTATTCTTTTCTCTGATTAACTCCTTGGTTGTTTTGGCTTTGTAGTTTGGGTCATTGTTTTGCTCTATGATGAAGGATCTGCTGATCACTTTGGTTAAATCTCTCTTTAAATTGGCAGACAGAATGTTTCTGTAGACTTCTTAGCTCATTTTCCTGCTGCCATCATGAAAAACATCATCAGTGAAGATCAATTAGCCAGTCCCAGCAGACGCCATGCAAGCCTAAGCCATGACATTACCTCGACAGTGTTTCACAGATGAGCTTGTGTGTTTGGGATCATGAGCAGATCCTTTCTTTCTCACACGTTAGCCTTTCCATCACTTTGGTAAAGATTAATCTTTGTCTCATCAGTCCTTAAAACTTCGCCCCAGAACTTCTGAGCCACTTCTCTGTACTTTCTGGCAAATTTTTGTCTGGGCTTCCCATTCTTATTTGGTCATTCCATGCCAACTGTCCAAATGGCTCCCACTTGACCGTCTCAGATTTGGCTGAAAAAATTTCAGGGGGTGCATTCACCTCCTAATAGCAGAAATCCAAAATTTTAGCTCTCAACTCCGAATAGTTTTGTAATAAAAAAAAATATTTTATCACCTATGAATGGCAATAAATGGAAAGAAGAAGGGATCTCACATCTGCACAGTATTTTTGAAAATAACAACCTGCTTTCCTTCCCGTAGTTAATTGAAAAATATGACATTAATAACTAGAGTGCCGAGGGCCCTGAAGGTTGCCGGCAGTTATAGCCCCAACAGGAGAAAAGTAACTAGCATCAGTCCGCGGATTCAGCAGGACGCCAACACGAATTCTTGCGAAAGCGACATGTCTACACGATACTGGCGTTAAAAAGCTCCAGCTCGGACATCCGCGAAAAAAATTAAACCTGTCAGCGGTGATGGCGAACGGTCCCGTACCACTGCGAATCAATTCACGGTGTATATGCGCTTCTCTGCGAAACAAGAGAACTGTTTCATCCGCACACTTCCGCGGGCCAATGCAGCTCAGTGAGAAAGAGGTTTTACAACGTAGTTACCATTATTTGGCAACTCGACAGAGGAGTCACACTTTTCTATGAGTGACAGACAGCAACATTTTTTTTTTGTCACGTTTCTGCCATTTAGCAAAAATATAGTCTTTAAGAAGTCTAGATCATGAAATACAATTAGATTTATTTCTTACCTGGACTTTTACTGTCGTCTGCTGTCAATTTGTGATGTGCGCCACCTTCCCAATTCACTTCTGGTTCTTGCTCTGCTTTCAGACAATAATTTTTTTTACGCAACACTGCCACCGAGTGGGTCTAATCAGTATTATTCTTTCTATTCCATGATGCTAATAGGAACAAACATCCAAAAATGGATTTTGACCAGTTTTTATTTCCCCAGTTGATCGCGAAAAAAGGTTGATCGTGCGGTTACAATGCCCGCTAAAATTTTCATTATAAATGGGTTAGTGCCTAATACATACTAATTTCTAAAGACATTATTAAACAAGGAAATAAACAGATTGATTTTGTCACATGACCGTGACCTTGAAGACCAAAGTCAAATCCAATATGGTGTGTTTGATCAGCATACATAATTTGTCATTAGTATCCAATACATACCGAAGATCTAAAGCTAATATTGAAGGACTTTTAGGCTGTTTTTATCATTACCTGGACCTTGATGCCCAAGGTCAAATCCAATATGTCGAAAACAACCAGCATACATGATTTGCTATTAGTGCCCAATACATACCTATGCTCTAAAAACAATATTAAACAAGTTATGGGCCATTTTTGTCATAACCTTGACCTTGAGGCCCAACGTCAAATTTGACTGACTGCCTAAGAATGTTCAGCATACATGGTTTCCTAGAGGTGCCCCAAACATACCTGAGCTCTAATTGCCATATTCAGCGAGTTATAACACATTTTTGCCATTTGCAGAGGTGTAAAATCCAGGGGTCAGAAAGTAAAAGTCCTGCCAAGTTTTTCTCCCTCCCATAGAATGAGCTGATCACTCATATTGGCTCTATCTCCTGTCCAAAGTAAATCCAGGTGGTTGGAATAAAGTTCTGGGGAGGATTTTCACTTTCTGAACCCGGACTTTACACCCCTGGCCATTTGACTTTGACGCCCAATGTCATATTCAACTTGCCGAGAATGTTTGGCTTATATGATTCCCTATAGGTGCGCCTCACACATACCTAAGCTCTAAATGGCACATCAAGCTGTTATAACGCATTTTTCCCATGTGACCTTCACCTTGAGGCTCAAGGTCATATTCGACTAACCGAGAATGTTTGGCATACATGATTCCCTTTACGTGCCTCATACATAGCTAAGCTCTAAATGTCATTTTAAGCAAGTTATAGCACATTTTTGCCATTTGGCCTTGACCTTGAGGCCTAAGGTCAAATGTGACTGAGTCACAATGTTCGGCATACCTGATTCCCTATAGGTGCCTCATACATACCTAAGCTCTAAATGCTATATTAAGAGTTGTAGCACATTTTTGCCATTTGACCTTGACCTTTCCGCACAAGATCAAATTCGAACAACCAAGAATGTTTGGCATACATGATTCCCTATAGGTCTCTCATACATACCTAAGCTCTGAACGCTATTTTAAGAGAGTTATAGCACATTTTTGCCATTTGACCTTGACCTTGAGGCGCAAGGTCAAATGTGACTGACTCATAATGTTCGGCATACCTGATTCCCTATAGGTGCCTTATACGTACCTAAGCTCTAAGAGCTATAGTAAGAGAGTTATAGCACATTTTTGCCATTTGGCCTTGACCTTTCGGCTCAAGGTTGAATTCGACCAACCGACAACGCTCGGCAAGCATGATATGCTGTACATGCTCAGTGCATACCTAAACTATAAATGCAATAATAAGCAGGTTACAGCACTTTATGTGCCAAAACACCCCAAAAATGACTAAGTCCAGACACGTTGCCTAGGTTTCTCTATGAAGGAGCAATTCAATCGAAACGACGTTTACACTGTTGAAGCAGGTCATAATACTGATTCCATTGCTGCGATTATTAAAAAAAAAAAAAAAAAAAATTCATCAGACGCCGACGGACGCAAAGTGACGACAATGGGTTACTGGACTACGGCCGGCAACCTAAAAATCAATACTTCCAATACCTCCAATTAAAACAGTCAATTAAGGAAAAATTTGATCTCACCAACCTTGACCTCAAAGAATCACCACTATTGAATGATTTAAGCAAAATTGCAAAATAAAGTAAACCCTTCTCTAAACTTTATAAACTCATATCCTCCCTTGGTCCTGACAACACACTATGCATTCCAATAGATAAGTGGGAAAAAGACCTGAACATCAAAACTAACGCTAACTTCTTGAATGAAATCTGCAGGAACATCTACAACATGTCACAAAATACTAATATTAGACTAATCCAGTACAAGGCGATACACAGAACACACATTACACAACAAACAATGTACAAAATTGGATTATCAGAAACCAATATATGCACTCAATGCACACTCAATACCACAGATCACTACTTCCATGCTGTTTGGCTCTGCCAACCTGTACAGCACTTTTGGGAAGAGGTAATCACCAAACTGTCAGCACTATTTAAATGCAGCATCCCATTAACCCCATCCATCTGCATATTAAGTGAAATGAACTCAATTCCAACACAAATCGCAACACCGCTTCTATTATTCCTATCACCAAGAAAATAATACTTCTAAATTGGGAAAAAAAAACAGCTGAAAATATCTCAATGGTTAGACCTATTAGCAAAACAATTGTCAATCGAACACTCCTCAGCCTGACCTCAAAAAACAAATGCAACAATTTAATAGAAAATTTTCATACTTTCATGATATTATTTCACTGCTGCTTAACTAATGCCTACGCACACTACAAAAAAAAACAACAAAATCATATACGTTCAACACATATCACTGGCCGTTTAGACTTATTCTCATCCTCCCCACACTCACTTAACCTAACACTGCATAATTACCCTTTTTTTTTTTTTTTTTTTTTTTTTTTTAAATAATAAAGTCTACTCATCACTTTTTTTCCCGTTTCCTTTAATTTTTTTTTGCCTTCCTTCTCCCCTTTGCTTTTATAATTCTTGTGATTACTGTTAATTTTCTTAATTGTCATGGTTGATATTCCTTGTCACTCTGTCTTGACTGTATTTTTGTTGTTTCTTTGGGCTCTATCTGGTTTGTGTTCCCCTCCCCCCTGCCTTTGTTTTTCTTTGGCATTTTTTCCTACCAAATCATCAAGCAGTTTGTTACAAGGTTGTTATTGATCAAATGTTGTATCATTTGGATTATCTCCCTGCTGTTAAAACCTTTTCCTTATACCCTTTCCTCTCAGAATTATCTCTATGATGACTATTAATAATAAAAATAAAGCTGACCTCCCAAGGGGGTAGCGGGAAGAGAAAGGCAAAAATAAATAAAAATATATGTATATATAATATATATTTGCAACTAAGTTCCGGACCTTTTTGAACAGCAGTTTCTGAGGAGCCACTTTCACATGGCTATACCTGGAAAATTATGCTCGAAAAGTTTACTCAGTGCTCTGCGGTAGCATATTTGAAGGACTGTAAAAAGCCTAATTTCAACGGGGGATTTAGTATTGCACATACAGCTTCCAATGTATGTTGTGTATTTTATATTCTAATTCTGCCCCTCTCTAATGAATAATCTAGAAAATATTAAGGCTTGAAAATGGGGAGAAAAAAATTTTTTTGTGCTATTTTTAACATTTTATACCAAAAAAATGACACCATCCACCAACATCAAATTGTCTGTTTTCGAAAGATTATATGCCTGTTATTAACACATTCAAAATTTGTGATGGTGTTCTGCTTTATTTTCTCAAAACAAATTTTTGAAAATATGGTATTTTTGTGGACACATAGCATTTAATGGCATCGAAGGCATATTCAAACATTATTTTATAAATTGCACATAGTTAATGATAGAAAGCACAAACTCAATGAAATGCTAGCCATGTGAAAGTGGCTCCTCAGAAATCGCTGTTCAAAAGGGGCCGGAACTTGGTTGCAAAAATATTTTTTTTTATGACAAAACTGTTAGGAGTTGAGAGATAAATTTTTGATTTATCCTATTAGGAGGTGTATGCATCCGCTGGAATTTTTTCAGCCAAATCTGAGATGGTCAAGCGGGAAGTTTCTCTGAAATTCGGACATTTGACATGGAATGACCCTGTTGCTAATGAGTGGTTAGCATCTGCTGGTGTAGCCTCTGTGCTTTGGTTCCCGAAGCCTTGTGCAAAAGGTAGATTGTGATACCTTCATTCCTGCCCTTCAGAGGCTGTTGGTGATGTCACGGATTTTACCACATTGTTCTTTCAGTTCTCACAATGTTTCTGTCAGCAACTGCTGATGCTTTTTTAATTTATTTTTATTTATTTACTTTTGAAAAAACTTTTTCCTCTCTACAGAAAAATACAAAGTACAGCATTACAAAATAAAACATTTCAAATGACATAAGTAGAGGGGAAAGGGAGTACCTATAGGCAATAAACACCTCTTGACTGGCACCTCAAAAAGAGCAAAATATGCGTATAGCACCACATATACAATCACACATTGATGGTAAAAAGACTTACGGGGGCCTGCAAGAGCAACATCTACAAAAGCTTACCCAGGAACAAGAAATATCTGCATTAAAATCCTCTAATTTGGATGCGTAAAATTCGGATAAACATCTTTTTTAAACATTAGAGGATTTATAATTGCACAATTTCATTTGGCACATTATTCCACAGTTTCGGTATTCTGTTAAAATAAGTAGCATAAAAGGACTCTGTTGTAGTATAAGGTTCCCTCAATAAAAGATCCTCTCCTCGTCTTGTGTGGAAGTCAACATAGTTCCCAATATTGAAATCGCATTGTCGAAGAATGCAGTTGTGAAAAAATAAAAGGTCTAGCATTTCTTTTCTCAAAGAAATGGGCAGAACATTCAGAGTGAGCAAGCGTGTCTTATAGTCGAGGTCATTGCGCAAAATATGCCTAGTAATACGTCTCTGTACTCCTTCAAAGGCTTGTAAATTCCGCTTTGTATGGGTATCCCAAATAATAGAACAATATTCCAATTGACTACGAACCAGAGATTTATACAAAGTTTACTAAAGCTCAGGTTCTCCGCAATCACCCGTAATTCTTCTGATCATAAACCATGTGCTATTTACCTTTGACATGATATGGTCCACATGGGCATTCCAGGTCAAACTGTCTTCAAAAATGACTCCAAGATCTTTAACCCTTTCAAGAATCACTCCACATATGTTGTCATAAAACTGAGTTGGGTTTCTTTTTCTTGTAAACGATATAACCTGACATTTGGATGGACTAAAACTGAGGCCCAATTTCTCACACCAGTCAACCAGTCTTTCTAAATCATTTTGCAGACAAAGACAATCATCCTTGGATCTTATTAATCTATAACACTTTGAATCATAAAGAGCATAAAGAGCAGCAGATGTTAGATGGTCAATAACATCAGGCATATCATTGATGTACAGTGAGAACAGAAGAGGACCTAGAATTGAACCCTGGGGAACACCAGAGAGTACATCCAGGTAATCTGACTCACAATCCTCAATGACAACTCGCTGTTTTCTACCTGACAAATAAGATTTAAACCAACCCAAAAGTTTACCATTAAAACCAAAAGCTTTAGGTTTGTGAATCAGTAAATGATGGGGAACACTGTCAAATGCATGACTGAAGTCTAAATAAATCATGTCCGTCTGGCCACCCGAATCAAGGAACAGTCCTAATTCATGTACAACTTGAACAAGCTGAGTCATGGTAGATCTACCTTTCCTAAACCCATGCTGTGAAGAATGAAGCAATGGCTTCAAAACAGGATATATTGGTCTAAAAACACATCTCTCCATGGCTTTGGAAACAGAGGATAGTAAAGACACAGGCCTATAATTTTCAGCCTGTCTCTTGTCTTTTTTTTTTTTTTTTTTTTTTTTTTTTACACAGGCACTTTGTTAGCTCGTTTCCAAGCCATTGGGACAGTGGAAGTTTCCATAGACAAAAATAAATGCAAGTGAAAAAGTTATGGATGGTGCACAGTTTTTCAACACTTGGGGAGAGATATTGTCAGCACTTTGTCAGCTTTCCTTGGTCTACCGGTTCGACGTCTGCTGCTCACTGAAACCAGTGGTTTCCTCCTCCTTCAGGACATTCCAAAGTTTGTACTGGCTATGGCCAATGTTTGTGCAATGGCTCTGATTGAGTTTTCCGTCTTCTCCCAGCTTCAAAATTCCTTGCTCTTCTCTCGTAGACAGTGCTCTGACCTCTTGGCCAATCAGGCTTATGCTGTGGTTAGATGCCTTCATGGTGGTCTGTGTGCGCCTGTGCGTCCGTAAACTTTTTTCCTTTTCAGCGCTCTAGCGCCTTCAGGTTTTCATGGATCCTTTTCATATCATATATGCGTGTATATGGGATGAAAATCTAGGCCAACTTCGATTTTGGCCATGTTTGACGAAGCGGGCGCAGTAGCTTTGCTTCCATTTTTAACCATGAATGCAGTCTGCGCAGGCAAAACCCAAAGCTGAAACTGAGAGTGGACAATCTGTGCTATTTATTGTTTGAATAATCAATGTAATTGGACACACCTGGGCAACCAAAAACACCGGTCAGTCACATGTTCCAATAATTTTTCTCACTTGAAAAATGTGTGAGTTTGAATAGAAGGTGCTATCTTCTAAGTTGTTTGACATATCTATATGTAAATACCTGGAAATGGAAGCTGAAATACTGATCTCTTGGCTCATATTCATCGTCAAACCAAAATGTTTTCAGTGTACAATGAAAATAAAGGAATTGCCCTTGCTGTTCCAATACTTTTGGAGGGGACTGTAGATCTTGTACATCATTTTTCAGTTTATTCTGTAATTCAGCAGGTTGTATTCCAGATCTTTAGAAACCTTGACACCTCCACTAGAATTTCAAATAGAAGAGTTCAGATGCAAAACCCTCTAAATCTGTCTGACCACTTTTCTTTTAAAGGGGACCTATTACGCTGATCCTTCTTTTAATACATGTTAGTAATGTTATAATGTTAGTTGTCCATACTCAACCTCTGAAAAGTTTATAAACATAAGATACAGGGGTTTTGCCGTTACCCAAGAACGTGATTTCATGAACTTGATTTCCTCTCTGAACAGCTCCTCCCGAGATCTTTGCGAGATCTGGGTAAAACCTGACGTCAGGTTGTGCCGTCGAATTAGTACAGACCTAGCCAGAGCCAATCACGGCGCTGGACTTGCCCACACCGGAAACTATTCTAGCAGGCACTAACAACGGCAGATCATACTATGCCTTAGTAGCGTCGACACTTTTGGAAATACAAAAGAAGAACCGCAGATCATTTGAGGTGCAGTTTTGTCAGTATCTCTCTCAAAGCTGCTTGTCCGTTTACTTTTGGACGCAAAGAAAAACACTTATTTCTCTTCCAAAAGAGAGTGCCACCAGAAATCAGTGGGGAGCTTTTTTTGTTTGCTGGCAGCAAATAGCCACGGCCAAAGGGAACGTTAGCTGCTTGTGCTCAGCATTTCAGCAAAGACAGCTTTATAAATAAAGGATAATTTGACACAGGATAAGTGTTTCAGCTGCTTCTCAAACCTGAAGCAGCTGCATTGATCAAGCGCTCGAAGCCACAAGCAGTAAGTATCGATATAACAGCAAATAATGTATGTGAAGCTAACGTGTTACGGGTGGCTAGCAGGACCGCTAGCGATAGTTAGCACTAACAACGGCCTCAAACGCAGGCTTTGTAAAATATCTGAAGATAAAGCCTGTATTGGTCGCGACTGTCCGTGACTCACAGACACAGAAGCTGTAAGTTGCTTTTACTGCATATGCCAACCTGACGTGATAGCCAGTTGATTGTGGCTGTAGCACAGCGGCTAACGTAGCCAAGTTACTCTTGCTAATGTTTGTGTCCTAAATATGCAAGAGTGATATCAGGGGAAATTCTACAGAAGATGTGTGAACATAAACCTCATTTGAAACTAACTTTTAATACTTGTTTGTAATTTGGATGCTTAGTACAACTGTTCACCGTAACAGAACTTGCTGTCTGTAAAACCTGTATTGCAAGGGTTTGTCTCTGTGGTTATGACCGCTCGGTTACCAGCTACTGCATGTTAGTTTGCGTGCCGTGCTAATTAAAAATGCTCCTGGTTAACTTACATGCAGTAATTCTGATCGGTATGCTTGTGTTACTTCGGTAAGCATCAATATGGCAGTTTCATCATAACGTTGCCCAATTGTAGACACTGCAGTTAGTGATCGCTTCACTTATCCATGATCGGGGTCAGCCGTATACTTCACAAATGTCTGAGCAAGCTCTCTGGTGCTACCGTGAAAGCAATGCGAAACGCAGAAGATCTACCGGTTTACAAATGATTTCTCTGCACTACCTTGACATAATTTCATCCCCCTTTAGAAATTGTTGTGGCTAATAAAAAGCCGAAAAAGGCGGAGATTAAATAGGTAATTCTTTCCTGTAGAAGTGATCGATTCGCTAGCTTCACATAAGCAACTTGTCCGCGCTAACGGAACTTGCGGTCTGCAAAACCTGTATTATGTTCATAACATAACCGAGCTCTCTCTAGCTGTCACGTACTATCCATAAAGCTGCTTTCACATTGGACACGAAACGAATTTTTCGCACGTCAGATTAGCTACATTCAAGGTCAATGCAAAGACGCGAATACAGGCGTTATGAGCGCGTTAAGCAGCTTTCACACCGGACGTGAAACTAATTTTTCGCGCGACAGATTACATTCAAAGTCATGACCGCTTATCAGCTACTGCATGTTAGTTTGCGTGCTCTGCTAATTAAAGATGCTCCTGGTTAACTTATATGCGGCAATTATGATCGGTATGCTTGTGTTACTTCGGTAAGCATCAATGTGACAGTTTCATCATAACGTTGCCTGATTGTAGCCGCTACAGTTGAAGCTAACCGGAGAGGTGCTGTTTGTGTCTGCCAAGGTGGGCTGCAGTTAGACCAGACGTAGGTTTTGCAGAGCTTGGGGTGCGTTTTTGGGTGCTTCTGAAACGATCGCTTTACTTATCCATGACCGGGGTCAGCCTGATACATCTCCAATGTCTGGGCAAGCTCTCTGATGCTACCGGTGAAAGCAATAGGGAAGCGCACAGGCTATAACATGTCTGGTATAACAAACGATTTCTCTGCATTGCCATCGATTGAATATTAAATTCTTTCATGTAACAGTGATCGATTCGCTAGCTCCACATAAGCAACGGTTCACGCAGACGAAACTTACGGTCTGTAAAACCTGTATTATGTTCATGACATAACCGGAGCTCTATCTCGCTCTCGTACACTATCCATAACGCGCCCATTTTCTGCAAGGAAAAGCTGGTCATTCCGAAGCGATAAGTAAACCATTACCACGGGCAATTGCCGAAAAGGCCGTTTAGCCTGGAGCTTTCACCCCTCCGTCATATACCAGCGCGAAGCTGTTCGTTTCTCCACGCTAACAACACACCACAGCTATGCACATGAACCAGCAGGTCCTAATACACACCGAAGCAGTCCATAAGTTGTTGGTCCTCTTTTAGCTGCTCCTCACTGTCCGTGTTTCCCTCTAAACTCAGACCCACCGGATTTCTACGGTCTCCGGTCTACACTTGGGCATGTCGACCCATTCTACAAATACGTCTATATGGGGTGGATTCTAGCTTTCCCTGCATCCTAGCTACAGAGTAGAAAAACCGCTGTACTCGCCAACTGTTGCCGTAGCAAACTGTAGCCGATAGCAAATTCGTGCTTGAGCTGCCAGACTTTCGCACTGCGTCCTCCACTTTCGGCGTTGCGTTTATTAGAACAAGTTAATTTCATTAGATCTTTACACATGTACTGCGTTAGATTGCAGAATCTGCCCGTCGATTCCTTCGGGAGACGTGTCAGTTTCACTCTGAAGAGCCGGACCAGGAAAACTGCGTTCTGCTGCCTCGTCCCGCCTAGATCCGCCCTCCACAGAGCTGGCCAGTCAGAAGAAAGTGGGCACACGGGGGGGGGGCCATAGCGGAAGAGCCACCCCAATGAGGCGTTTCAGGCAGAGACTACTATGGACTACAAATGGGGTTTTTTGAGGATGGCAGTATGAGCGAAATAAGTACCCTTTTTTTACTTTGTGTGATCAGGAGTACTCTAGGGGAGTCAAAGACCAAAATATAAACTTGGAAAAATAGCATAATAGGTCACCTTTAAATTAGCATTTTTTATCAGGCTTCTATGGTCAAGTTCAGTAATTTCATTTTAAAGGCAATGATAAGGTTATTAGTTAGTGAATAAAATGTGTTCTTTTCAAAAATGTCAGTTTAGTCAATTTATTCTTTTTTTAACAAATAAGATTTTCTTTTGCATCAAAACCAGCTAAATCCACAGGTCCTTTTTTGGCAAAAACCTCTAAATCCACCTCCTTGGACAAGACATAATAAAGAGTTTCAAAATCACTTAAGATACAATTTGAAACACTGAAAACGATGAAAGCACACACAATAAGAAATTCAACATTTCTTGGGGGGGGCTTAAGTACATCCATACCCATACCCATGTTCCATACCCATTTTCGGATGAGACCTGCAGTCATGTGTTAGTCCCACCCCATTTCTTTGCCGTCACTTTAATATATGATAAAAACACAAAAAACAGTCACAAAGTTGCTTTGAGTAAATTATCCCAATTACCAACCAAAATCTCAAACTAACCTCAATTACCAAAACACTGTTTACAAAAAGCTGGCTCTTCAGCGCACTGCCGTGTTGAAACTAGATGAAGTCGCATGATTCCATATTGTGTTCTGATTGGTTCTCAGAACATAGAGCCTTTTGCTGGCAAAGGGAAGTGGCGTTTAGAGGTTTTTGCCTACAAATCGATATTTCAGACCAGGAAGAGAATGGTATTTAGCGAGTTTTAAGCTTTATTATTTGAATAATGTATACTATGTGTGGAGAGCATTCACTCACCATTGTTACCTGATTTTTGATGGAGGTGGCGTTTAGAGGCTATTGCATCTGAACTCTTCAATAAGTTCCACAGGTTTGAATACAGCAGCTGCATTTGACAGACCCATGTATGGGTTTGTAGGTTTTATTGGGTTGAAGTGTAGCAGATCCTTTCCTGCTTTGCAAAGGAGAAAGATAAAATGAGGGAACAGGAAAGCAAAAATTGCTGTGAGGAAGCAACAGCTGCAATCCACTGGAAAGCCGGGCCTGTGTTACAAAATAAGACTGCAGGGTTGGCCTGAAAACTGCATGTAAAACCCAGACACCCAGCTTTTTGAAAGCCCATTCCATACTAAAAATGTTATTAGGTCTGACTTGGTGCAGTTATCCAACTAACTCTGTCCTACTTCAGAATACAGATCCCTTGTCAAAAGAATAAACATTGCGGGCAATGCCGTATCATTTTTAGACTTTACTATGACTAAGGGGTGGGAGAGTTTAACTTGATGGAACTCCACTGAGCTAACACATCCGCAGATTGTAATTTTTGTATTCAGTGCTGGACCCTATCATTTTTTCCAAGGAGCACATGTGCTCTTTTATATTTACACTGTCTAGCCAAAAAAAGTCACCGTTTGGATTTGAATGAGCAAATAATTTAGAGCTTATGATTGGTTCTTTATTGCAGTGATTAATATGTTTCAGCTGGCAACAGTTCTTTTAACCCTGACTGATGCAGTGTGTTGCTTTACATTTCTTAAATGACCATATTGGAGGACTTATCCCATGAACAATGTTTTACTGAGTTTCAAATGGGGCAAATTATTGTCCTGCATCAAACAAAGAAAACAATTAACCAGATTGCTGAAATCACTGGAATTGGTTCAAGAACTATCAAACAAATTAAAAAAAAAAGACCTAGGAGAGTAGTGGTGAACAATCAACTTTGTATAAGCAGTCGGTCGAAAGAAAAATCACGAATGATCGTCATTGGAGATCACTTAAACGCTTAAAAATCCACAGCAGGACTTCTGGCTTTGTTTGGAATGTGTTGCAGGCATCAAATTCAAAATGAGTGAATATTTCCGAAAAACAAATTTTATCAGTTTGAACATTAACTATCTCGTCTTTGTAGTGTACTCAATTGAACATGGGTCGAAAAGGATTTGCAAATCATTGTATTTTGTTTTTATTTACGTTTTACACAATGTCCCAACTTCATTGGAATTGGGGTTTGTAAATGAGAATGGGGTGAGAGCAATTGCTGGTTAAAAGGTGATGATTATGCAGACCCTAATGTCAAGCATGTCACTGAGAAATATTGTAATCAGTAAAGCTCTTTTCCAGAAGCATTTCATATAGTGTTTGATTTTTGCCAGCTGTTTGTTCAAGACCGCATCAGGTATGATTTGTGGAAAACAAAACGTGTAAGCTCGTCTGCTTGTCCCATTGCCGAAGTTATTGTTATCATGCTTAAAATGATCATGATAAATGTATTGTTCAGCCCCACTCTGCAGTAGTAATGAGTATTTATCGGCTCCTGCTCCAGTCGGCAGTGATATAAACACGAGACCGGGGAATACATCTTGATGCTGTGATTTGCGTGCAAGTGCTGAATGTTGATGCATAAATATTCATAGGGCAGATCCATTGTGCAATAAGGTTACTCACTTAAGTTAGTGTAACACCTTGCGTAAACTTACAACTGAAATTTTATGTGCATGCGGAAGCTACAGCTTTTATGGAATGCTGCGTAAGATGATGACCATATATCCCCTGCCAAGTAAATTTCCAGATCTTTAGTGGGGGAGCCCATCATCTGCTGGCAGCAATGTGAATGTTAACAGGTTTAACAGCCTATTAGAAGTTTATTATAATTGCACACGTGGTTTAGATAACACAAATGTCCATAAATCAAGTAGTTGTCATACAGAAAAATAAAAATAATTCAGATATAAATGCCAAAGTAATACGGAGTTGGAAGGGCCAAGGGGTGCATCAATGGCTTCTAGGTGGTTGGAAAAAAATTGATTATATAGAACTAACATTATGTTCCAACAGGCCTTGAAAAAACGCTATTTCAGTAACAGACCAGGACCTACACCTGGACCACAACTTCCCAGACCCAACTCCTCTGCCGAAGCCTTGAAAGAGAAGGAGAATCTCACCATTGGTATAAAGAGGAAACGGGACACCATAGAACAAGGTAGAAATTCTGTTTATTTGTCTCCTACATGTCCCAACCTGGCTCTTTCGACCTGCCACCTAATTATCCCCTGATCTAATTGGCTGTGCAAATTTCCCTCTCCCTCCCCACCTCAACCCCCAGGGCTCCCTTGAAAAAGAGATTTCAAATCTCAAAGGGACTTCCCTGGTTAAATAAGGGTTAAATAAATAGATAAATAAAAATCATGTCACCAAGTAAGCAGACAGTTTGCCATTACAAGCCATTTCACAACCTGTCCTTTGTAGGGGTGACCTGGAATAGTCGACTATATGACGATTCAATTCGGAGGAGTCTGATTCGACGATCAACCTCATAGTCGAATTGTCGGAAAATGTTATTTGACCAAGATCGTACCATTCTGACTACATGGGGTGCCCAGGCTGCTGAGCATAAATCTTTACATAGAATGTCTTTGTTTTCGTTATATATAGCCTATTTTGATACAAAATCAGCCTAATTTCTGTTACTAAAGAATTGAAAATGACATGTGCATTTAAACAGTAGACCTATACTTACTACGCATTAATAAATCACCCACTGCAGTCAGCGCCGTCACGGGGGGGTGCGAGGCCCTGTGCCGACTTGATGCGCGAGGCGCTCCTACATGCACGCGCATTAATCATGTCAGGCTGCAAGCACATAGCTGTTCTAGTTATACCCGGTGAGACATGCATTTTTGGACTAAAACAGCATAATTGTGGCAATAATTTCATCTATGATTTTTAGCCCGCTTGGCCGACAGGCCCAAGGGGCTTATGCTGTGCTTAGGGTCATTAGTGGTGGTCTGTTGCGCGTGCGTGCGTGTCGTTTCAGCGCGATACAGCTTTCAGTTTTCCACGGATCCTTTTCATATTTTATATGCATGTATGTGGGCCCAAGATCTAGCCCGAGTTCGATTTTGGGCATGCTGCCATTCTTGGTTTGGCCACCAGGCGGCTTTTTCTGCAAAACTTCAAACAGCTCTAGCTCCCTTATTCTACAAGATAAGATGCTCAAATTTTTATTATAGGGTGTTCTGCCAAGGGTTCATCATTTTTATAGTGGGTTTATGATTTGACGTAATTTTAAAGGTTATATAGGTCAAAGGTTATAAATTGTGCCGATTTCGTTTCAGCGCCATAGCGTCCTCAGTTCTCAACGGATCCTTTTCCTATTTTATATGCATGTATATGGGCCCAAAATCTAGCCCGGATACGCTTTTGGTCACGCTGCGATTCTTGGTTTGGCCACCAGGTGGCTTTTTCTGCAAAACTTCAAACAGCTCTAGCTCCCTTAATCTATGAGCTAAGATGCTCAAATTTTTACTGTAGGGTGTTCTGCCAAGGGTTCATCATATATATAATGGGTTTTTGAATTGACCTAATTTTGAAGGTTATATAGGTCATAGGTCATAAAACGGATCCTTTTCCTATTTTATGTGCATGTATTTGGGCCCAAGATCATCAATAAGACCCTGAGAGCAATCTCGCAGTTAGGAAAGGTGAGTGAGCAGCGAGACAGAGCATGTTATGTATGACGATATAAAATTAAAAAATGAAAAAAAATCAGGGTAAGCTTTTATCGAGATGAAATGGTAAATAATGAAACTGACACAGAGAATTGCCATTTTCGGAGCATGATGAGTCAAGTGTAGTGATTCAAAATATGTATTCATTTACTAAAAAAAAAACAAAAAAAAAAAAACATGATTCGACGATCAGTCGACTATGGGCAAAATCTGACGAATCAGATTTGACTATGAAAATCCTTAGTCGAAGACACCCCTAGTCTTTTGTGACATTACATGGGAGAGAGACCACCCATAATTACAAAGGAACTGATTAACAGGTTGGCTGAAGTTGATCGGTCCTCCTTGCTTCTGGGTGGTCACCTCCCCATATGATGTCACAAGGGAACAGATTTTGATTTTAAATGGTTAATGAGCTATCCACTTGGTGACATGATATGGGATTTTTCAGACTCCCGGTGGAGCAGTCACAAGAAAATGTTTTTTTTAATTACTTTAAAAAAAATTCACAATTTCTGAGCCTGTAATTTCACAGGGTTCAATTATCCTTTAATTCCTTATTGCATGTGTAAATAGAATTTTAATTATTCCCGACTAATTGAAGTTTTTATCTAAAAATATCTTCCAGCTCCAATGGCAGAAACCTGTCGAGAAACTGATTCTATAAATGAATGAATTGGCTAAAGTGAATGAACATGCATTTGCCGCAAGGGTATTTTAGGCCTGACGCCCTACATCTTGGATGTCGCGCAAACTCTGTCCGATGGTGCACACTGATGAAATGGCTATTCCGCAAACATTTAAAAAATATTTATTTATTGGTTAATCCAAGTTTTTCACAATATATTTTATGAATATTATAATTGCAGCACCTGCATAGTCCTCTAGATGTCCCTATTGTAGACTATGCAGATGCTGCAAATACAGTGGCTGTCTATGTGATAATCTTGGAGATTTAATTTAGGACAAACTGTCAAGTGTACAGAAATTAATTTGAGAAGTTCAGCTTCATATGTCTCGTCCCACCTCGTGCAATTGTATTTTATACAGACCAGTTGAATATTCAAATTTTGGGATTCAGCGGCTTAATGAGGGGTGTTTGATTGTGGCTTCTTCATTTGGGAGCTGGCTTCGCGTGATGACATAAGAAACCCACTGCTAGTTGGATGGGCTTTTATTTTAAATGGGTATTAGTGCACTATTTCTGTCTGCCACAGCAGTATACTAGCTCAGTTTAAAGAGCTGCAACACATTATTACTGAGACCAGCTCCTCAAAATGTGGAGGATGTTTTTGCAGAAGGCTAAACAACATAATTTCTGAAAAACTGACAAATGAATTCTGGCTGGCACTGAGTTTTAAGTGACTGCTATCATACTCGTCGCCATCTTTGCTGTTTTCAGGGACTCTGAAGAAGAAGCTGATTTTCTGAGATGGGTGTGCAGTCCTTGCTCTAGTGGGCCCCCATAACCACTGATGCTGCTGAAGAAAAGACTTGTAGGGGGCCCATCCTCTTGGGGACCCCACATGGGGCCAGCACAACAGGTCACCGTTCTTTGTCTGAGCCCCCTATTGCACCACTATTTATGTGAGGTACAGGTGTGAGTTTCATTTCATTTAGATCTTGTTTTTTTTTTTTTTTTTTTTTTGTAAGGTATTTTTGTAAATATTGTAAGTGAATAAACTTTGAGATCTGACACCTCATTTGTTTTTATGCATGTTCAATAATTTGGATAATGATATCCCTGTAATGCAGGGCTGCCCAACCCTGTTCCTGGAGAGCTACCATCCTGTAGGTTTCTGCTCCAACCCTAATTCAACACACCTGATTCAGCTCATTAGCAGCTTGTTAAGATCTGTAACTGAGAAAGCAACTGTGGTTTGCTTTGGTTGGAGTGATAATCTTCAGGATGGTAGCTCTCCAGGAACAGGGTTGGGCAGCCCTGCTGTAATGTGATCACAGATTGGCCTATTTGTTTGTATAGGCGAACTGAACATTGTAATATGGATGCCACAATCGCTAATGGTCATTGATTGCAATGTCAAACTAAAATAACTACTTTGATTTAGTTTTTTTCAATATTCTAAAAGTTTGCAATTCAAAGGGTTAATATACCCTTGTGATGATTTCACCTTCAATTCCAAACAGTCAGCACATCATGCAATAGGCAAATAAAATCTAAAACTAGTCACCAGATTTGAAATAAGCATATATTTTCGATATATAATCAAATTCACGGGTTCATTAATCAAATGAAGTGTTTTTGCTTTCAGTATAGCAGAGGATGGATGGAGTTTTCAAGTTACTTTATTTTATTTGAATTTTCCATTTTCCATGTGGCAACTTTCTTGGAAAATGTGGTTGCAATTTAAACGCGTGTTTCTTTCATCTGCAAATATACGGATGCATTGGCTCACTGAAAATTCTGAAATTCGTTTTTTTTTATTTTAATATTAGTTATATTTCTCTATTAAGTATTTCAATACACAGCAGTTTTTAATGCTTAAAGTTTACCATATCAGTTCTTCCATTGTAATTTTAAACTTGGGATACTCGATAAAAACATGATGTACAAATGTGAAAATTATAGAAGAATGCATATTATAAAATAAATTTTTCCAAGAGAAAGGAGATTTTGGATGCTTTTAACACGTAACATCCAAATATTACTGTCACTGACCAGGAAAACCCGGCACATTTCCTGGATACAGCATCCTTATGCAAAGCTGGGAAAGATTTTTCCATAACAGTCCACACTAAACCAGGCAAATTTCAAAGGCATTGGAAATCAGCTATACCAACACAATGGAAGCGAAACGCCTTACTTAACCCCCACCGTGCTAAATATATGTCAACAAATTGGAAAATGGATAAACAATCTAACATCAACAAATTCAAGTACGCTGGCTATCCTTGATATTTGTATCTCCCCGGACGATAGTCAGGGGAGATTATGGTTTAGCTCCGGGGCCGCCGTCGCACCCGCAGAGATTTTCTGTTCCAGGCTCTGGAGGCTTCAATGTTTGTAGGATTTTTTTCTAAATTTGCATAGCCAAAGATGTTTATTTGACAATGCTCAAGAACAATTTTTGGCAATTTCCGACATCCAATATGGCCGCCTCCGGCCATTTCGTCGAAATATAAATTTTTTTTGCAGATTTTGTGTTTTCTGGTCATTTTGAGCCATTTTGAGGGGAAAAAAAAAAGTTATTGGTTATAAGTCACCTCTGGACTTAGAAAATGTTAGGGTTAGCTACCGCGCCTGCAGAGATTTTCTGTTCCAGGCTCTGGAGGCTTCAATCTTTTATAGGATTTTTTTCAACATTTGCGTAGTCAAAGATGTTTATTTGACAATGCTCAAGATCAATTTTCGGCAATTTTCTACATCCAATATGGCCGGCGGCGGCCAAGAGTAAAATCGGTAACATAGTGACTGTAAAAACTTGCAAGTGATCTCTGATGTTCTACCAGATCACTCAGCTTCTCCCATCTTGCTCCCCAGTGGTGGAATGACCTCCCCACCTCCCTACGAACTGTTCCATCCCTGCTGCTCTTCCATCGTAACCTTAAGACTCACTTGTTTAGACCGTTTCTGACCTGATCGCCCCCCTCCCCTGATTTATTTAAAAAAAAAAAAAAAAATCTTCCTCTGATGTTTGTCTTCATTTGCTTTGTTTCTTTTTCTTCTGTGTGCTACTGCCTTCTGTATAGTCTTTGCTCTACATGTTCATGACTTCAGGTGACTAATGCTTGATATGGATTGTATCTTGTCCAGTCTGTTGGGCTACAGTGTCAGTGACCTTACTCAGGGTTCTCCACAGAGAAAAATTTCAGTAGGGTGTGAAATTGGCGTAAATTACCATGACAATAACATTAATTTACAGAACAATAAAATAGTCTAGAAATGACATGACTGCATTTTTTCCCCTTCTATAATGCTTTATTTGAAAATCCTCAACAGAAACTTAATTTTGTAACTCTATTTACACTAATACAGATAACATCGAGGTCATCTATTCACCTATATGAAAAATGGAAATATCCAAAATCTCAGCTCAATATCGGTTATACTTTAGAAGATATGGAGCCAAAGAAAATCCATCCATTTTTTCTTGTTGCTGCAAACTTGCATGATTCACTAACTTCGAAACACCATAAATCTCATTATACTTATCACAGAATGCTGAAATTGCACAGGTCTTCAGCCCCTTTTATGTGTTTATTTACTAAAAACTGAAATGTCTGCTTATGTTGTCTTCTACACAAGGGCTAAAGTCCCCCCCCCCCAGGAGCCTGCTTGATGAAAATATAGTCAGAATCATATTTGTATTCTTAAATATCATGAAAAATACTAAGAAGTTTCAAGCTCAAGGTATTACCCGCTATGTCATAATAGTCTGAAAAAAAATGCTTCCTATTCTCCCACTGCTTTGAATAGACAACCTTGCGCTTCAATTTGTCTCTCTCTCCACCTTGCACTTGAGGAGAAGTCGTCTGACTTCGAACGTGATCGCTTGTTTCGGATGCAGTTGTGATCGGCAACTTATCTTGTGTTGAATATTCTGAAATTTATTCTGTTTTTGCTCTGTCGACTGTGGACTGGAGGATCGATGACTGATTTTTTTTTTTTTATTGTAATTTTTGTTTCGGCGCTATGACAAAATTGTTTGCGAATGAATCTCGAGTTTTGTGATAAACAGATGAACTACCATAAAAACTGGAAAATAATACATAGCTTTAATGCAATATTTTTCTCTTGAAAATGTAATGCGTCTTAAATGCCGCTAGAGGTAAACGGGGTGTTCCAATGTGTACCTAGGAGCGGGTGCTGTGAGCTAGACCTTGCTTGCGTATCTTCATGCTGAAGCATAGAGCTTAATATTCAGTCTCTTTGGACGAAGAGCATTGGCCACATCCTAGAGCTAAAAGCCTTGCGTAGCCCACCGCAACATGGTGAAACCGTCTAAAAAGATTTATACAGCTGCACAAAAACTTAACGTCATGGACTTTGCTGAACAAAATGGAAATCGCCACGCAGGAGTGTGTGTTTTGGTTAAAATCACAATAGTTTGGAACAACTTGTTAAAGCATTTTTATAAATGACAGATTTATTCAGTAAAAGGCCAGAGGCCCAAAATACATACATGAAATAACTATTTTTTGCATGGCGCACATTTCTCATTGATTAATTTTTGAGCATGTAATAAAAAGTTACACGCTGGGAAAATGGTTATAAGGATGTTGACCAAGGAAGAGTGCTGAGCAGTTTTAAGTCTGCAGATATTTAGATTGGTAAGTTTGTCTCAAATCAGAGTATAAATTACAGTTAAAGAATACATTCACATTCACACCCTTATTACTACAGTATTTACAAAATCTGAGATTACGATCAATTTTCAAGTATCTACCAGTTTCTAAGGCAATTTTGAAATTGGAACATCTGAATCTAGCAAGGGTGATTCTTAAATGAATAGGGAGTGAGCAGCATAGATATCTTTCAACATTTAACAAAGATTTGAAATGCTTGTAAAGGTCAGATTTAGAGGAAGAGCTAACTGAAGAGTACCATAGTTGCCGTAAATTATCTCCAAGTCTAAGCTTAAATTGATTAATAAATGTTTTGGAATCACCAACATCCTGGCAAAGCCACACATAACCAAATCCATACTCAAATAATATATATTTCACCTTCGTGGCCCAAGTAACTCGCCCCATGTCATCTAAAGACTTAAGCGTGTTATAGCATCGAAAAGGTCATCTATGGGGCTGAAGTTGTAATAGTTTACACCAATACTTAATTACTCTATTCGAATATACATACTGCAAAGGGTATCTCCCACACTCCACTAGAGCCATACTTGAGCATGTAGATTTATTTACCTTTAGGTAAAACTTACAAAAAGAAGTATGAACAGATTCAATAGTTTTGCAGTAAGAGGTTCCCCAAATTTCAGAACCATAGCATAAAATGGGAGTTACCATACTATTAAAACTTTTGAAGAGATCTGAACATGGTATATTGCCAACTTTTCTTTGAAAGGAATTAATAGCTAGAATTGCTCTATTGGCTTGAGATGTTAAAAGAGACACTGC
Source organism: Gymnothorax javanicus (assembly GCA_029692085.1). NCBI lineage: Eukaryota > Metazoa > Chordata > Actinopteri > Anguilliformes > Muraenidae > Gymnothorax > Gymnothorax javanicus. The sequence continues at coordinate 27,722,132 of CM056194.1, read as the reverse complement.
CTTACTCCACACAAGCTTGCAACCACTTTTCTTAAGAGCGTAAGTAACCACCCTGTCGAAAAACTATAACATTGGTCTTTTTCAAATTTACTTTCATACCAGTGTTTTTACAAACAACTCTAAAGCATTAATTTTCTTTTGCAATTGCACACTGCTGTCAGTGCTGAAACATCATCCGCAAACAAAAGTGCAAATAGATTGTTAGCATCTGGTGAAATAAAGACACCCTTACCTCCTACCTCTTCCATAAATGTATACAGGTTGTTGATAAAAATAAATATTTTAGGGCTCAATACACAGCCTTGGTGGGTGCCAACATTACAGTGAAATGCTTGCGATATACCATCTGCTGTTCTAACACAAGCTGATAATTTACTATACATTCACGCTAATACATTGTAGAAAGGACCTGTAATACCTACGTTTTTAACTTATTCTAAAAGTACACCATTAGGAAACGGCAGAGCCATTAGGAAGCGGCGCATGCGCGGCAAGTGAGCAGGACGTGTTCAAATCGGCTCTGTCATGGGAATTGATTTAACCCAATATAGGATCAAGATCGGGACTTTCAGTCAACCAAATAAAGCCAAGAAGGGTCTGCATGGGCTAAAAATGGAGAAAAGTGCAGTTTTGAGCTGTTTGAGGTTTCTCACACTTCTTAGTGTTATGCTGGTGACGTGTGAATCTGTGGAGGCGAACCCAGGACCCCGCGAGGTTCAAAGACGCAACTAACACTAGCCACGGATAGCGATGGAGCCCTCAGTTTAGACCGTGAGTCCAGTGATGTGATTTCAATGTTGAAGGACATTAAAAGTGATATCAAATTGACGAATTCCAAATTTAATACTCTCAATATAAAGGTTGACAATATGGCGGCTGAATTTTGTAAACAAGTTGACGAGTTGAGATCCGAGAATGAACAGCTTTATTCAAAGATCGGCATATTAGAAGGCCGTATAGAGGATCTTGAATCCCGCAGCAGAAGGAATAATCTGATTTTCCACGGTATCGACGGCCAAGCCGCAAGGACGTGGGAAGAATCCAAGAGAAAAGTCAAAGAATTCATGAGCAATGCACTTGGTATGGAAGAGGCCGACATAGAGGACTGTGATCGTGAGAGCGCATCGCCTAAACCCTAGGAAAGCTGGATTGCCCATAATTGCTAACTTTATGAAATCAACGGACAAGAGCCATATCTTTACTATTGCATGGCAACGGCTACATCACGTTGATAATGTGTGGTTGACAGAACATTTCACTGGGAAAGTATGCGAGGAGTGTTGTCTGCTCTCACATTGGTTTGTGCAAGCTCGAGACAAAAATCGACAAGTTAAGATGAGACAAAATAAGTTAATTGTGGATGGTGCAACTTTTGTGTACGATCATGACAAGGAAACAAAACAATAACGCAAATCGACGGCAAACCCTTGGATTTCAACAAAACAGCACGAGCCCCCAACCCCACAATTGAGCAAGCTGCAAGCAAGAGACCACGTAGATCATTGTTTACAGGACATGGCTCCAAAAATAGTATGCCAAGGGAGGCTACTTCGAACTGTTGATGTGTGGGCCAGGGCCCAGAGAGTGACTCGGACTTGGAGATTTTTATAAGCGAATAGCTACCATAACGCAGACTTTCATATGAAACCCGTTTTATAGACGGGACACCCCCGAAAATATACTACATCTTGTATACCAATTCGACTTATCTACCCAGTTCTACAGTACGTGACATGGTCACGAGCTAGCTTGTTCGCGTCTGATAGGTCCTCTTGGCCAGAGGTGAAGAAGTGATTCAGTACAGCAACGACTGAGCTTCAAAATGAGTGATTTCTTTCTTTTGCTTGCGATTTTTTGGCAAAGGGATAATTTTAATGGCACTCGACATCTCAGCGGGGCGCTAGCTTAGAATAGCGGGGTGCTGTGCCACGCTGCAACGCTTTGGGGAGAACCCTGCTTACTGTATGCACTTGCTGTAAGTCGCTTTGGATAAAAGCGTCTGCTAAATAAATGTAATGTACCCTAGATAGAACAGAGTGGTGCAACGAACGTAGGAGGGGGTCTACCGAAGTGCTTGAGCTGCTCGCATTTTAAACGAGCCAAAACCTTGGCATTTGATTTAGTTGCATACGGTACAAATTCTGAAAAAAAAAAAAAAAAGCCACATTGAGCAAAATGCCACTACGTCCACCCCTCGCTAGGCCCTGGATCTTCAATTCACACTCTTGTCCAATAGGAATCACATCCAGATTCAAAATGACAAAATGGTGCTGTTCAAATTGCCAAAATTGAGGTTTTATAAATGGTATGCTGAAACTAATGTGAGAATCGATTTTGGCTGCCATGGCAACAGAATTGGCCAAATAAAGCCCAATTTGATGCTGAAAATTGTCATTTTCAACAAATGTGAGAACGGAATAAGCAGGCAGTGCGGGGCTACACCCATGCGGTGGCGGGCAATTGGACTGTAGTTATAGCAGCCCATGTTCAATTTTACACCTTTATCATTCAAATAACATGTCATCAATAAGGCCTCCATGTGAGTGTATGACCAAGCTTTGCATGGCTATCTTATAGTGTCTTATAAGGGTACATTAACTGCAGTATTTCCCTGTGTGGCCAAAAAATTTAGTGGATTTTAAGCAACGCTCTTTCATCTTAAAAAAATTCCAGCCTTTCTTTGCAGTTTTTTTCATGGTCTGAGGAGAAACCTTTTTCCTTGACGGCATATTTCCAGGCCACATATAAGTATTGGGTAAGAGAGGTCTGTGACAAATTTGTACCATGGTGGGTGGTCTCTGATTGTGGCATTCATGTGAAATCTGTTTAATTTAGACATTAAATCACATTAGTAATTACTCCTGGAGTCATTGGGTAGGCGGTTTAGGTTGATGTTCCTGACAGCTGTCATTGCGAACTGTTTTTCCTCTGAGAATTTACTGATTGTTTCATAGTGACATTATTTTACAGCTTTTTCATTGAGTTTAACATACCACTTTGAAACTGAAATGTGGCTACTGCATTCTTCTACTGACTTTCAGGCATTGTCATGACAGTGGGGATGTATGAACCCCTACTGATTGAAATAAATAGGTATCACAGAGCACAGATCATGGTAATACATCATGCATTCTGGTAGATGTCATGTGAGAACCGGAACATTTACACAAGCAAAGTGCCAGGAATTCTATTTGTGTGTTTGAATTGCTTATGTTCCTATGACTACTTCAGTTTTTTTTTACCTGAAGGTCCATAAATGGTATATTATTTTCCAAAAGTAAAGCTATGAAGTGAAATCAGAAGTAATTCTCCTTTGATGGAAGTGGTAAATGCTCAAATTTTCATGAGTATTTAATGTTGCTCAGGAATTTATTTATATGGATGGGTAAATAAAAAGGAACCTTCAATATGCCGCCTGCCCTTCCTCCTGTTTGCTTGCCTCTGTTAGTCAAACATTGGAGCAAAGGGCAGACAGTCCCATCTCTCACTCTGGGTGTCCAGACTCCTAGCTCAAACCATGGGATTTGCGGTGTGAACACTGTAGCCTTTCCTTGGAACAAAGTATGCAAATGGGCCAACAGTGAGTGCTTTCATTATCAAAGTTCCTCAGAAGTGCAGTCTCAGGCAGTCATCCTTTTACTGAGCGATCTGTTCTGAAACTAATTGTTGGGCCTTCACAACAGTCTTACCCTCAAGCACAAACCATTCTCAGCTGTGCCTCCTCTTTTCTGTCATTCAGCCACTGACTGAGGACACAATGATAGAAAAGAAAACTTTCTGTAGCAAACTACAGAAAAACTTTTAGAGCCATGAGAATAATGGTGCATTCATCTTGGGTGTTAGTTTCAGGACAAAGTATACTACTCACAATAGGTTAGGGATATTGGTATGTAGTTAGCTATGGTTCAATTTGGGAATTAAATATGTTCAAATGACTGTTTTCATGTACTTTATTGACTAATTATGAATGCTAAATCACTCCATCTATTCATTTAAACATTTATTACCAACAACAATTTGCATACTTTTACATGTACCCACATAATCAGAAAATGACTATCAGTAATGGATATTTCCACCGTTTCCATCACTGCTGGCAGCAACACCTCATAGTCCTAATTATTTACATGATACTGTTCTGTTCCGAAGAGCATTCCACTCCTCCACAAACGGCACACGCAGTTTGGCAAAGTCACATGGTGGAGGGATACATTCATCCAGGAGGCACTTCAATTGATCCCAGACATGCTCAACTGGGTTGAGACTGGGGGACATGGCTGGCCACCACATTTCAGGCACCCCAACTTCATTCAGATGATTCTTGCACGATGTGGAGGCACTTTGTCATCAGTGAAGATGAAGTCTGGGGTGTGTTCATGGTATGGGAGGATGATGACGGGTCTATGATGTCTCGCAGGTAAGACTGTCCAGTAACAGTTCCATCAATGATGACCAGTTGGGTTTTGCATGCACAACTGACGCCTGCCCAGACTGTTACACCCTCTCCCCCAAACCGCTATCTCAGGACCATGTTGACCTCCGCATTATGGTTACCCCAACGTCTCCACCGGCATTAACGGGCATCATTTCTGTGCAAGGTGACCCTAGATTAATCGGTGAACAGCACTTTGGAACACTGCTGCATGTTCCAGGTAACGTGGTCACGTGCCCACTGGAGACGATCACGTCGTTGCTGTGCTGTCAAAGGTGTCACCTGCAACGCTCGTATAGCATTCAAGCTGATGTCTGTTGCGGGTGGTCTGTCTGGACAACCTGGTGCCTCTCATATCTCGTAGATGTGCTTGGAGTTGGGCGGTACTTGCATCACGATGTCTGAGAGTGTAGGTCCTGAGGTACTGGTCATCACCTCGATCAGTTACACATGGTGCTCCACTTCTGGGCCAGTCATGCATGCCGCTAGTGGCTCGATGATATCCATACAGTCTACTGATGACACTCTGTCTGGGACACGCCAAGTTCCATAGGGACATTAGACAGTGTGCTTCCAACCCTGAGATGGGCTATGGCCAGATGGTGCTGTTCCTCTGTTAATCATGAGCGTGCATTCATTGGTGTATATATGATTTACTGGTAAAGCTATATTCATCATGTTTCATATTTATGGCCTTGAAAAATAAGGGAGGGGGCGATTGACATGACATTCCATTTAGTTTTTGGAGTAGTGCCCCCAGCATAGCAGACAGACTGTGTACACTGACTACACTTCCCAGGCATAACAAAATAAGGTATGTCTGGGATGCAGATAAAATTGTCTAATCACTTACAAAGTCATTCAAGCAGAATGTATACCCTCAATAACATATCTTTGCACACTCTGCAATACCCCTAACTCATTCTGAGTAGTGTAATTGTCACTACAGTCTGTCAGACAAGAAAAATATTTGCAGATTAGTCTGAGAAGTGATAGGCCCCAGATAATAATAAAGTCTGTGTTAGAGTTTAATCAAATTTAATAATGTTCTGAGCTCCAATTGAGTATGAACCATCCTTATTGCAATGTACACATTTAATCACATGGTCAATATATGCACCTTGTCAAACACAATTCAGATTTGCATGCCACTGCACCAGATCTTGCACTGATTCTGCAATGTATTTTCGCAGGTTTCCGTTTTCAAATGAACAAAACAGCATGTCCAGGAGCATTGGCTTTGAGAGTTCACATGCTGCCTGTACGTGTTTGTTTTGGAAGAGACTCATGAGACAATACAGTTTTCAATTTAGAACTGATATGGCAGATCTGCAATGCAGTTAAGTTCCACAAGAGGAGTTTGGCTTTCGTGAATTTATGAAAACCTGCATGTGGTAGTTGAATCCATTGCGCTCCACAAGTGACAGTAAAGATCTGTAAACTTATGTGGCAGTGGATCTGTGCTCACATGAACGTATGGGAACCTCCACCTTCCACTACGGAGGACTTTTTTTTTACAACATACTAGAAAACTTGTCTATAAAGTTGAAATACTTAGCTTGAGGTGAATCTGTTTTTTAAATATTGATGCGTGTCTTGCAGATACAGTGATGGACTAGCAGCAGATTTTTGCATGCTGCACATTCTAACATAAAGATACGCCATGTTGCGTGGTTGACTTTTTTTCCAACATGCTAGAAAACCTTTATTAATGTAATAAAATATTCTAAGTTTACGCAAGACCCTCAATTTGACACCATCCTTTGCAGACTTATGCCACTTTCTGTAAAAGCTGATCTTTTGGCTTGCATTAAGCAAAAACACGAAAGCATTACATTAACTTACATACGTAAACTTTCTGCATAATGACTCCGCCCTATGACTTTCAGGGTAGATCCACTATGCAATGAAGTTCCGCTAGAGGAGTTTGGCTTGCATTAATGTTTGTAAACCAACATGTTGAATCTGTAGCGCTCAATAAGTGACCATAAAGATCCACAAATTTAGGAAGCTGCCGGGTAGCTCACTCGGTAAAGCATCGCGTTGCGAAGCAGAAGTGACTATCATGTCGCGGGTTAGATTCCTGCATCGTACCAGCCGGCAGTGGTCGGCAGCTTTTTCAGAGTAGCGCACAATAGGCTATTGCACTACAGGGTTGCAAATTGGGAAGGGACTGCCGGGAAGGGAAAATAATAGTTGCTTTGTTCGTTGCTCAAGCGCCTCCTGTTGGCTAGACGGGCACTCGTCAGGAAGATTCTAAGCCTGTTCATGTCCGGGTATCCTCCGCCCTCGTTCTGAACTTGCGAAGATTCAACCAATGAGTGTATAAGAAGCAGCAGGCTGACAGGCGCGTGCTTCGAAGGAGAGCCATGAACTGTCTTCACTCTCCTGAATTGGCAGCAAGGGGTCGCATACGAGCAAGCCTTGTACATAGTTCACCAATTGGGCATTCCAGATTCGGGTGGGATTGGAGATGCCAAATTTAAAAAAAAAAAAAAAAAGATCCACAAACTTATGTGGCAGGGGTCTGTGGTCACATGAACATACAGGAACCTACAAATTCCACTATGGAGGACTTTTTTTTCCAGCATGCTGGAAAACTTGTCTATGAAGTTGAAACAGATTCACCTTAAGGAAAACTTTGCACACCCGGTACTATCCACAAGTTCACGCAAGACCCTCAATTTGACGCTATCTAAGGCAGACTTATGGAGCATTCCGTATTGCTGATCAGTGGGTTTACATTAAGCTTCCAGAAGAACACAAATTTCGGCAGTAAGTTTACGTACGGTATTACGTTAACTTTCGTGCATAACCTCACTGCATACTGGATCTGCCGTATTACTTCACTCTTTGTCCCACAGGGGACACTTGGCTGCAATCTTACTGTCTTCCTGCAATCTCCCCCCTCATCACAGACATAATAAACTCCTCCTTCAGCACTGGTTCATTCCCCCATCCACTCAAATGGCTTCTGTCACCCCCATCCTAAAAAAAACCTGGACTTGACCCTGACATCCTCACCAACTTCCGGCCCAGATCCAACCTCCCCTTTCTGTCAAAAATACTGGAACGTGCAGTTGCCACCCAACTCAAAGCCAATCTCACCTCCAATAACTTGTTTGAACCCTTCCAATCTGGTTGCCATTTACAACACAGCATAGAAACAGCTCTCCTCAAAGTCACCAATGACTGCCTCCTCTCCGCAGACTCTGGCTACATCAGTATTCTCATCTTCCTTGACCTCACAGCAGCTTTCAATACCATCAATCACTCCATTCTCCTCTTCCGCCTCAAGTCCTCCCTCAACATCACTGGCACTGCACTCTCCTGACTCAATTCATACCTCACAAATAGACAACAGTTTATCCATATCAATAACTGCACCTCCCTCACTGCTCCTCTGTCACAAGGCGTCCCCCAGGATTCAATGCTTCGTCCACTCCTCTTCATCCTGTACATACTCCTCCTCGGTAACATTGTACATCACCACAGTCTCCGCTTTCACTGCTTTGCTGACGACGTCCAACTTGACATCTCCTCAAAGTCCATCACCACTGAAACTCACACCACTCTAACCACCTGCCTCACTGAAATAAAATCCTGGATGCAAACTAACTTCCTAAAACTTAACTGCGACAAATCTGACCTAATCATCATCGACCCAAAATCCCTTACCAAAACCACCCACAACTTCTCCCTCACCACTGACAATGCCACTCTGTCCCCCTCTGCTTACGTCTGCAACCTTGGAGTCATTTTTGACAAGAACCTGTCCTTTGACCAGCACGTCAAACAACTAACCCAGACTGCCTTTTTCCATCTAAAAAACATAGCCCGTCTCCGTCCATCACTCTCCTTCTTTGCTGCTGAATCCCTGATCCATGCTTTCCTCCCATCCAGACTGGACTACTGCAATAGCATCCTTTACGGTTCATCATCTAAAGTCCAAAACAAACTACAGTACATCCAAAACTCTGCTGCTCGCCTCCTCACCCACTCACACTCCCGTGATCACATCACCCTGAGAAACTTCATTGGCTCCCCATCCTACAACGTATCCTTTTTAAAGTCCTCTTGCACACCTACAAAGCCCTTCCTAACCAGGCCCCTTCCAATCTCTCCAATCTACTTCACTACCACACTCCTTCGCTCCTCCGATGCCAACCTCCTCTCTATACCACTCACGACCAAGCGCCGTACCTGGGGCGACAGAGCTTTTTCCATCGCTGCCCTTTCCATCGCTGCCCCTTCCCTCTGGAACTCTTCTCTGAACACATCAGAGACTGCAACGACTTTTCTATGTTCAAATCACTCGTCAAAAGCCATTTATTTAAATTGCTTTTGATGTTTGATTTATCTTGTATTGTACTTTATTCTAATTAGCTTTTAATGTGTGATTATTTTGCTCTTTATTTTTCTTAAGTGTTTTGTCTGAGTTGTAACTTTTAAAGCTCAGTGAAGTGTCTTTGAGTTCCCTGAAAAGTGTTATATAAATAAAATGTATTATTATTATTATTATTATTATCATCATCATCATCATCATCATCACCCGCCACTGAACCCTGTCCTGTGCGTTGGTTTGCACTTCGCCCCATGAGAGACCCAATCCATCCAGTTCCTTCATTTTCCTCCACCAGGTGGTTATGTCTCGCCTCTCTTTCTCCAACCAAGTCCATCCCAAGGCAACTTTAGGTATCCTTTCATTGGGAATCCTCAGGACATCCTATTAGAAAAGTGTATAAAAAAGATAAATAATAAATTGGACCGTTTCGCTCTGAAAAATTGTTTCAATATCATGGAGGAACATTTCTTTTTCCTGATAACTTCGTGGCATGCCAATATTTTATTTGATTAGCTCTAATTCAGCACTGAAAGATTATTTTGAAAAGGGGACAGAAAAACTACTGCATACCTTTTCAAACCTCTGGGTATACAGTCCTTTTCAGTAATGAGCGGTACTTCACAAGCCAGTGAATGAAGAGGTTTTACATTTCTCGCTCAAAAGCCTTCTAAAACAGGTCAAACCGGAAAGTGGTTCTTGATGTGAATAATGTGACGCACACGGAAGTGATTTTAAATAAAGAATGGTGAGAAAACCAGTAAGAAGTGAATATAATTAATGTACGTGGACAAATAATGGGTCGATATACGCTAATCTGATTTTGAATGAGGAGCTGATAGATTTGTATTAGCCACTCAATGAGCGTATGGGATATCGTCCAACTCGGAAATCCACGTTGACTTCTTATATCGGTCTATAGAGGCTCCAGTAGCTTTTGTCTGCGTTCTAAGCTAAAGCGGCTGCCTGCAGCGCCATCGCTTCCTTCCAAAGGAAAAAAAAAAAAAAAAACCTTGGTCTCCGTCCAGATTGGTACTAGACTACAATAGCGACTGTGCGCTCTGGATTACATGTGGAAGGAAAGGAGTCACTTTGACGAGTCAGCGGAAATTAAAATAATAGCCTAAAATAAAGAATAACATTTTCAAAATGTGTACACCTTGCTGCATTTCGCAGGTAAGTAACAACATCAAGGCGACTAAACTTGTATTCTCGATTACTTTTACATTACGTTATGTTGGCATGATACATTTTCAGAGTTACCCTGTCTCGATTTGCCCCTCCATGTATATTCCTTGTCAGTAAATTGTATCTGTGTCTTACGGTGGTAGTAATTATAAAGGCCTATGAGCAGCTTTCAGATTCGTCTGTTCTGTTTCAGAACGTCCTTCATAGCTCCTACAGATGTGATTTTTCTTTGGAAAGCAAACATATGCCGGTTAACAGCCTTGCTACTCAACGGTGGAGTGGCAAAGCTGCCAAGGATTTCAGTGGAACCGATGAAACACTGTTGTGGACTCCGACTGGTTTCGTCTATCGAAGGCTATACTTTACTTTGATCTCTCTGATGCTCTTTGTTTATGACGGATGCGGCTGGTCGGCGACATCTGGAAAAGTAGGCTACATAATTGTGGACGGTTTGCGAGCCGTTGGGCAGTTCCGTCGATACGACAGAAATGTAACGATTGATTTTTCTGCATTAAGTATTCGACTTTCGGTAATAATTAGTCTACTGTTGAAATTGGAGCAATGTGATTTCTGTCCTCTGAGACGTGATGCTAATGGCTTGGTCAGATACAGCATATGTCCTGCTCTGTTTTCTCATTACGTAATGGTTCGTGGCTCAGTTGAATGAAGTAGGTTTCAGTTGGGTATGATTATTCTTGCATTGACGCCTCACTGAATGGGATTGTGTCGACTTTGACGACGCGGGCCAAAGCTAAACATGGTATGGGTATGTACTCATACATCTACTTAAATATTTAAATAATCTGTTGGCTGTTAAGGGAATACACCAGAGGTAGCTAATGCCAAAAATGTTAAGTCTGTTGTCTTTGTTATTAGGAAAAAAGGTTTCTCATTTATTTATTTATTTATTTGCTGTAACTTACCACTCAGGCTTCAGGTTCAAGCCTCTTGAAATGTAATGAACATTAAGGGTTCCTTTTGTTCAAGTAGTGGTTGAAGGAAACTGTTATGGTAGTTTAAATTTGAAATTATTTTATTGTAAATGGGGCTCTGCGATGTGGGCAAACTATCACTATATATCGGACTGAATACTTTGATAGTGATATCGTAGAGATGACTACTGTGGTTTCACAAAATATTTACGTGATAATGACCAAGTTGGTACAGGCAACCGCTAGAACTGCATCCCTTTATTGTAAAGCAGCCTTAACATTCAGACAGCATTACAGCATTATATCATATGGCAATATTTCAATATCCAAAATCTCAGCCAATATCTAATCTTGCATCAGATATCAATATGATATTGATATACTGCCCAGCCCTAATTGTCTAATGGAAATATAAACAAATAATATCTCATTAGTCTATTTAGGGTGACCCTCAGACCTGGAGTGCAGTGCCATTATGTTTGCAGGTGGTCTTTAATTTCCTGATTGAGTTCACTATGAAGGCTGGTTGTTTGCATTACCTTTGGCTTGGGAGTGCAACGCAATGGACCAGATGCGCTCCTATGTTGGAGCACTAGTGTTTCATTAGAGAAGGTTTGTTGGGAGTGAGTTGATCCTAGTCACAGGAAATGGTGGAGGAAATGACACAGACATCACAATATTGTGCTGGCTGAAAAACCCTGCTCAGGTCTTTTCATGCTGAGAGTTTCCTTCAGTGTTATGGACCTGCAGTCTTAACTTAATTGTCCTGCAGAGCAGATATTTGGCTCTAATTTAACTCTAGGGTCTAGGAGTCATTTTAGTATTGGATGGTAGAATTTGTATTGTTTGTTTCATACAACACTTCTTAAGCCCTCTGCCTGAAATGTTCATGTAATATGCACGTGTCTTGGAATTCACTTTTCTCAAACATTTAGTATTTTTATATTGCAGTTGTGACCAATACAATTTGATTATTCAGTGAACAGAAAATAGAATTTTTTTTAACACAATTACACATTCGAGTGTTCCATGTGGTCAGTGTCTAGTTTTTTTATGTTGAGATGAGATCATGAGATGGTATTTGGAGGCCTACTACGTTGTCAAATACTGCAGCAAAATAAAAGGGGGCATTGTTAAGGACTACTCACTGTTTGGAATATAGAAACAGCGCACTTGATTGTAAGAATTCCTGTCTGAGTACTGCAGTACTCAATGGGGTTGTGGATACAAAATCCTCCATATTGAGTAAAGCATTTTGTTTTCTCTGTGGGAACTTTGGGCTAAACAGATAGCACTTGTGTGAAGCTCCTAGGTGATTTTTAATAGATATCAGGGATACAAAATGGACCCTTTCCTTCTCTCATTGTTCTGTTAAGATTTTGTGCCTCCCAGAAATAGTGTTTTCTTAATGCCATATGAAGCCAAAGGAGGAAAAAACATTTTTGTTTCAATTCTTTTTTTTAATGTGAATACATAAATCCTCAATATCAGTGGAAGGCATATAGGCTTAATGCAGTTGGTCTACTGCTCTTTTGTACTGTGAAATATTGTGTGTTGTATATGCTGCTGTGTCAGATGGATGCCTATGCTCTTATTTCAGTGAGGAAATGTCTTCTGCTCGATGTCCTGACTTGGGTTCAAACATGTAATATGGGAGAGAAACTACATTGGTAACCTAAATAAGTACTGTGATTTGTTCAGAAATTGCTTATTGAATGCTTCCTATATCTTTTTCATAGAAAAGCTCCGAACTTCTCAAAAAGAAGCCATTTTTTTAAGTGGCAAACAGTGAAGTTGATGCCTACTGCATTATCAATTTTAAAATGTTTGGAAATCGGAATAGTTTTATTTGCATGTTTTTAGCAACGATTCCCTTAGTTTTATAAAAATGACAGCATACAGTAACTCATCCTTGATATTCAAACTTGTTGCTTTCAATGTTTGCATTTTTTCTGTTTCGCAAGATTCTTTGTGAAATGATGGTGACAGTTGGTGTGAAAGTGTCTTGTTTCTGAAGCAAAAGTGTTACTACAACCCCTGACTGAGTTTTCTCGCCTAAAACAATATGATGCTACTTTTATAAGATTGAAAGAGAAATAACAAGCTTTTGACATATCTGTGATAACATTTGCTGTGATTCTGGTACTTTATGTTTTGGTTATGCTGTTTGGCATCATAGATTTGTTTTGAGATTAAAGGAAAGGCTGTGTTTTTGTCTTTTCTCGGCTGTAACCATGATTGAAATCACTTCTTTTATAAATGGGAGACATACAGTCTTCAATGTTAGGCACCATCCCTTGTTCTTTGGATGACTTAGAATGCCTTTGAGGCTATAGTCAAAGTTTATAATTTTCTGCAGACTCAAATATTGGTTTATTTTAAAAAGATATTCTCATGTTCTTCAGATCTTTATTTCCACAGCACAGAAAGTGGTCACACTTTGTGCTGAAAATACAAAGATGTTTTTTGTTGTGATTGGTCATTTTGAAGTTGTAAAGCTAAAAGAAAATGGTGAAAATAAGGATGAAATTTCACTTTAAGACTGAGGGTGTAATCATCTGTCTTAACCTTGCTGTTATTTAAAATCTTTTTGACTGAGACGTAAATTTTTGGTCAGGACCAGCCTGCTTTAGCTGTTAGTTCTCTGTAACCTTTTCTTATTTGATGATTTCAATCATTCTTGCTCTCAAGTGGTTCATTGTGCTGCTGAGAATTCCCCCTGCCTTTTCAGTTGGATGTATAGTACATGCTTATTCTGAATAGCATTTGAGTTGGTCTGGAATGGTATCCATTAGACTGACTTTCAGCTGCTTAACCAGATAAGTAGTTGCTCACTATCTCCCTTCCACTCCTTTAAACAGTTGTCCACTCCTCTATCAGCTATGGTTTTCTTCTGTTTTTATCATTGCATTATATCTCGCCAAAATTTGCTTAGGGTATTCTGATGATTGCCACTTTACCCCAAAAATCTAAATCATATTTGACTTCAAAAAATGTCTTAAATGTAGCTGATTTTATATGCAAACGGAAAAAAATATCAAGTCGGCAGAACAATGATATTTCTCAATGAATGGTGCTGAATAAAAGGTATGTTTCAAAATTTCTTGATGGATAGACACAGCAAAAAAGCATATCGTTAAATTGGGGAATGAAAATTATAAAACGCATGTGAATATTGCACATGGAAAGATAGGAAACGCAAAGAACATCTCAATTTTTATTAATCTAGGTAAGAATAGTTAAGTATGGTTTTAACACGAAATTTTAAGTTTGAGTCTGCTCTTAAACTTGCAATTCAAAGTGGCTCAACTGAAACTTTTTGCACAGCTATAAATAACTTCTTGCAGCTGATTCAGAATAGTACCTGGGCTACATGTGACATAAACTTAACAAGATAAAATGCAGAAGTATAGTTCAAGGAGGTGACCCAGTGAGATGGATCACATGCATAACCAAAATGACCAATATGGTGGACGGACATGACAAATAGGTAATTTTCTCATCCTTGCTAACAGCACCAACTGTTTTAATTTATGGAAAAAGAGAAAAAACTGAGCACTTTCGGATCCAAAAGAGTTTAATGAAGACGAATAACGCTTAAACTCTCACGAGTTTTTTTCTCCGTTATCACGTCTTCATCAAAGTCTTTTTGAAGGCATCCGAGTGCTCCAGTTTTTTCTCCTTTCCCATGAAATTTTTGTCCGAGACTGAGAAGCACCGGATCTTAGCCTTCACTAGCTGATGCGCGAGGATCCTTCATTCACTGTTTTAATTTATGTCTTTAGTGGTGTTTAAAGAGGCCAAATGGTGCTTAAAACCCGTGCAGTTTAAAATGATTGTGAATAAGTCCACTAATAATTCTCCTTATAACTATAAAAGATACCACACCAAAGTCCTTAAAGTTCACAAACCTAAATGTCTGAATGCCCTTTAAACTTAGTTAGTCATAATATGTCACACAAATATTGAAAGAATTTCATTTGAGCACCAAGCAACTTAAGTTCTATGTCAAAATAATGGAAAATTTTAATTTCTGAAGTATTTATTGGAATCAATATCTTAGAATAATTCTTGGTGGACAGACATTTATTCATGTTCTTTACTTCCAAGTCTAAAGATACTGATTACACTCAGGATTCACTGGTTGTGACACCACATGCACAAGGGATAAATAAACTAATAATACCATAAATGAGGATACTATATCATGACGATTTACATATTGATATGTAAATACTATATACAGTGTATATATAGTGATGTATGCTATATGTACATGACTATATATACATACTACTATACATTATGTTTCAGAGGTATCAACCAATAATGTGCTTGGAAAAATGCCAGATTAAATTAAATCCCAGTTATTGTTCAATCAGTGAAGTCGAAGAGCACACTTACACATTTAGTTTTTGTCATACATTTTCAAAGGTATAAATGTACTCTAAAAGAAGCTAAAAGAAAAGCAGGCTAACTTTGCAACCACAGTCTATCCCTGCTGAAAATTCCAGCTGTCAACAGCTTGGATCCCAAGCTGGTTGACTATGATTCATGCTTTGGATACTTATGGCTGGTCACATTAGTTCTCTTGCTGGGCAAAGCTGGGTAAGCTGGTTTAGGTAGAGGAGTGTGCTGGTGGGCAAATTGGTGAATCAGTTTTACTATACTGGCTAGCCAGCTGGTTGACCCCCTTAGGCCAAGTAGGGAACGTTGGCTAGTAACTTGGCTAATTGATGATGTCGTGTAGATGAAGCGAGTTAACCTTTCATTTCACGCACAAATTTTGTTCATTATGTTTGAGATCTGCGTTTGCTACTTTATCTTAATATTTGGTGGCAGCTTTCAAGCCATTCACCACATTAGCTGGATGCTTCCAGTTCGGAAGACCTGACCGTCATTTTAACGAAAAAGGACCATAAGCGGTCAGCGGCTATGAGCGTAAAGTTTTCAAAGTTAAGAACATGTGCAGTAATCATGACACAGCTCCTTTAAGACCCTTTGGCCTTTCTATTATATCAAACAGATTGGAATCATCACAAAGGTGCATATGACCACCTGATATGAAGTCTGCAGGTTACACTGACCTAATTTGAACAAAACATTTTTCACATAATTGGCAGAAATAGGTCACGCATGGTGACCTAAATTGAACAAAGCATTTTTTTGCATAATTACCACCTATACATAATCATGTCATTGCTCTGAAAAAAAAAAAAAAAACAAATTCTATGGTTATTTTTTTTGTGCAAGAGTGTAAAAGTACTGAGGGTCATAATGCAAAGGAGAAAGGTCAAATGTAGAAAACAAGCTGAAAATGAACAGGTCCATCCAATGTACTTCATACGTGGCCAATTTCACATTGCTGCTAGTATTAATTGTTGAGAAACAGCCTGCACGAAATTTGAATGTTTCCCCTTGTTCGCTTGGGTTTCCTCTAGGTGCTTGGGTTTCCTCCCACAGTCCAGAGACATTCATGTGTGCATGTCAGGCTAGTTGGAGACTCTAAATTGCCCAAAGGCATGAGTGAGTGAGTGAATGGTGTGTGAATGATGTGTGCGCCCTGTGATGGATTGGCGAGCTGTCCAGGACATGTCCCTGCCTTTCACTCATAGTTAGCTGGGACAAGTTCCATGTACCCCACGACCCTAGTGAGGAAGAAGCGGTATAGATAATGGATGGATGGATACATAGAACAATGCTAAACAAAATCTCATAAACTTATTTCATTGCACTTCACAGAGTTACCAAGCTGTACTGCTCAGGGCTGTGGTTTTTGTTGTCATTTTAGATTTACTTTAGCTGGTAGCTCTCTTTGGCTATTTCTAGAAATATTTTTTTTTTTAGTACTAATGAACTTGTCATAGATTTTCTTGGTTTATGACTGACATTATTATTAAGTGATGCTGGCCTGCAGAAAATGTACCGAAAGCGTGACTTTGACAAATCATATTTCTCTTCTTCCTATAAGGTGATGAATAATGTCATATCAATTTGAGAGAACTAGCTAATGAGTAACAGCTAGATGCGGGCCATTTTGACTTCACGTGCGGGCCATTTTGACTTCACGTCACCTGTGGGGAGCAAGATGCTAGCTAACGTGTTAGCTAACAGGTCGTAATACGTTTGAACAAAATGTTGTATTATGTATGGGGATCATTATACTCAAAAACTGAAGCAGACTTGTGGCCTTGGCCCACCACCTAACGCTGAGTTGGGCACAGCAGAGTTTGATCTCAAATTGCTTTATAACCTTGGACTGTGAGTAAAATCTGGGGAGTACGATCTCCCGAGATTTGAGATGGACTCTGAGCTGAGTCCCAGTGAAATTTTATAACCTTGGGCTGAGATCTGTGTTTTTATGTGCTCTGTAGACCTTGCCTGGTGCTGTTGAGCGTGCCCACTGTACCAGAAGACAGGGTTTTTGAACTTTTTTAGAGCATGTCATGGACTGCTCTCCTGGGCAAAAAAAAAAAAAAAATGGTATCAAATGCAAAATGGCAAAATATTGAGTTTTCAATGGTTCTAACAACAAACTGTAGGTCCTAACTACAAATCAGTGGCCATCAGGCTCATGTTTGGCATGGTCAGAGTCCAGATTTGAACTCAATTGAGAATATCTGGTCCCACATTAATTAAAAACTAAATGTTTTAGGCAACGTGTGTAAGAGCTTGTCATCAACTGTTTGAAACCATCAACATTGAGTTGAATGATATTGACTCTTCTTTCTGCTGCTAAGTTACTTTTTTCTGCGTAATCTTTGCTAATTTCTTGGCCATTGTTGTTAAGACAATCAAAAGCTTCATATTTTGTCATTCTGGGCTTTGCCTTTTTTCCCAGGAGTGTACACCAGACAAGCTCAGTCATGTGTTTAAAAGTAAATGCAAAACAATATGTATTTGACTTGGGTCTTATTTTGAAGCTTAATTAACCCCTGGACAGCCAGCTTTTACAAGACCAAACATGACTACTCTGCCAGGCAATAAAGACCAGTCAATTCAGATAGGCCTATGCTCAAAGTTTTATTAAATTCTGAGTGAACTGTAGCATTTCGTGTTATAACAAATCAAATGTTGCGGATACATTTCAGCACAACGTGGATGCGCTTATTTACAGAAAAATATAGCCGATATTACATATTGAGTGCAAGTATTCAGAGATGCATGATTTGAAATTTTACTGAAGACCTTAATTAGTAGAATACGGTGTGTTACTGCATAGTTGGAATGAAAGCCTTCACCCACATCAGCCCCGTCTGGATAAGATTGAGGACCCCAAGGCAATCAGAAAAACACGGAAAAATGCGTCTTAGGCCGGAAGAGTCAATTAGCATAATGCTGAAATTTCTGTATGCAGACGCGAAAGGATTAATGAGGTCAAAGGCGACTATCTCAGTGTGACCCAGTTTCAGTATGCAGCCCATCTGCAACCATTGTTGCAGTTTTTTTTTCTCTTTTAATAATGCATGAATCACGGCTACTTGAAGCCACATGGATTTTTAATGCGCCTAATTGTCGCAGCCATGGTGGAAAAAAGAAAAAACATCTTGGAGCACCACCAACCAGCCTGTGGTGAAGTTCAGCAGGAAGCCAGAAATATCTCACTGGGCCAGATTGCTGTTTTTAGTGTCTTAACTTCAGTGCCACAGAGCAGATGGCCCAAATGACAGGATGTGCACTATCGCATTGCCGCACAAATACATGGGCATGTCCACAAAGAGGATGTTTCCCCCCATAGTCCATTCACCATCAAACCATAAGAAAATGAGAACAAAAGGCGAGACTCCTCACCTACACAAGAGGAGCATGGGAGCCTCTTTCCCTGTGTTTGGACAGCGGCCAGGTCATTGTGCTCTGGGCTGGAGGTGTCATTGTGCTGAGAGGGGAGGCTACTCCCTTCATGGAGGGGGTGCACAAAGGAGGGTTGATGGGGGTCAGAGGGCACCCATTGTGGGTTTGCGATACTTCGTCATTGCCTGGGTTGGGGGTAGGGTGTCAGTGCAAATAGCAGGGGGGTGGCAACCCAAGCATGCTTTATTAACGCCATGGATTGAGTACAGCCTATCTGCTGTAACGTGCACTGGGGGTGCGTGTGAGATGTTAGCGGAGCAGGCTGGCCACCTGTCTGTGGAGGAGGAGGGAGGAGTCCTTATTTCAGGAACATTTGTTGGAGAATCAGGGACGGTTGTCGAGGGAAACCAGTATTGTTCTCGTCTGTAGTACTGGGATGTGGGTCTGTGGTCAGATGGTATGTGGAGACAGACTGACTGCTGTGTATGTACTTGCTTGTCAGCATGTATGAATAGGCATTCACATCCTGTAAGAAATGAATACTACAGATTTTAGTCAAGTGGCTTTGGAGTTCCCTGTATGACTGCCTGTATTCTTTCTAAGTAATTGATTTATTTTTTTCTAACTGAAAAAACTGATATTTGTGAACACAGTGGAAGGTTTTGCTTAGACATGTCATGGGCAGTGACAACATGATTAGTCATCTCTGTGTTCTACTGAATGAGAACTTCAAACTGAGGAAAACATTAATTTGTGTGCCCTGGGAATTAAGAACAATACATTTCTGTCAGTTTGATGTCAATATAGATGTGCTCACTAGAGACTTCGTCATGTTTAGCAAGAGCGCATCCACATACATTTAGATATGCCCCCATCCACACCCACTGGTGGTAGTGCAAATTATAATGAAATATAATTGCCAATACTTTTCTTGCGACCAAGTCGAAACATATTTTATAAGGGATAGTCTGCGCTGGACGCTCGTTTTGTTCAATTCTACGTCCTGTCACTTGCAGAAGATCATTGTCATAGGATGATAATGAAAGTAATGATATGCAGAGATGTCATTTTTCAATCCCACACAGGATCCATTTCAGTTTAGCAATACTGCCATATTGGATAATTTGCTAGATTAGGAATGATGATACATAATAATAATCTGCAATACATCCTAAAGTCCTATAAGGTGAAGTTGGCATTTTAATTTCTCATAAATCAGAAATTATATGCTGGGCTTTCTCAGTTTTTCTACTTTTACTGTTGTAGAATTGTATTCAATATTCAAATTTTTGTTTAATGAATTTCTGCTGTTGATTTTTTTTTTTTAACCGTAGCAATGTCATGAAAATAAGCCTGCTATTTTTGAGTATGGTGGCATCCATCTTGGAACAATGAGGATGTGTTAATTAATAAAATTACTTTGGTAACGGGCGATGTATCTCCCTGCTCCAGCTCGCCTGCTGCTGTGGCTCGGCCGCCTGCTCACTTTGCTGCGGCTGCTGCCCGAAGATCAAGCAGTCCACGGGCACGCGCATCATGTACGCGCTCTACTTCCTGCTGGTTGCCATCATCTGCGTCATCATGATGTCGCCCACCGTGGAGAAGGAGATGCGAGACAATGTGAGTATGCTCAGGCCATAGCTGTTGGCATTGATTACACCAAAAGCCGAATACTCTGCCTCGCTCGCCGCTATACCCAAAGCCTTTCACTTACATGTTTGTCTTTTGAACAACCCTGAGCTGATCACCTCTCTATGGTAACTGATGTTCTGTAATGTGATAGAGCAATGTATTCTTATGTTACCAACAGGAACTTTTTGTTGGTGGGATACAGAGAGGAGAGAAGAAGCTGACAGTCAGGTTTATCTGTAGTACTTGTCCACAGACAAATCACAGAGACTTTCCTAGTTTCCCCTTTCTGGTGATCAGATCAGGTCTGGCAATTTTAATTTCCTAACAGTGTGCTTGTCAATTAAGGACACTGAAGGATAGACCTCGGGCTGTTGATGGGTGCTTTCAACTTGAAAATTAGATTTGTAATTTTGGAACAAACTCAGAAACGAGCTCCCCTGTGAAAACTAAGTTTTGATTGGTGGAATGAAAAGAGCATTGGGAAAAGAGCAAGAACGGAGTGATTTTAATTCCTGAGTCTGCTCTGCTTGAAGAGAGATGAGGCTGAAGGGAGACCCCTGAAGACAAACAGCAGTTCTGTGGTTTCCTCCCTTCTCCCTGGCTACAGAACTGCTTCATCTTTAATGAAGAACTGCTGTGAACTTGCCAACTGTCTTTTATGCACGCGATTAAAATGATGGAAGGCGAAGAAACCTGGAGCAGTATGTCTTCCATTTACCTTCCCTTGTGGCTTTTACTTATTAACTATTTCTCCTGTGCACATTCATAAACACACTCACACAGACTTCATAAAAAGTGATGTTCTTTTTGTTTCTCTGTGTTTCTGTTTAATAAAAAGTAAATTGGATCCTCTGGGCTTTTCTTCAGACTAATCCAGCAATATGAATCATGGCTCAAGGGCACCGTGTGCAGCACAACTTGGAGCAGTGATAAATGTATCAAGCGGACTTATATCAGTATTTGCTGTAAGCATGTGGCAGGCCATGATGTGCATGTTCCAGTGGCTTCTGATAATGCTCCATGTTAACTTATGGTAACTCTTCTATCATTACATCCTCGAAATTGAATTTTTGGCTATACTGTGGATTTACCTTGGACACCACTGTCACAGCAGATCCTTTGTGTTTGCACGATAAGTAGAACAGTTTCTATGGGAACTGCATGGAACTTTTTGTGTTTTGTCCCTGGTGCATGGAGGAAATGACCCAGCGGTTTTATGTGACTCTGTGACCTTTCTGTAGTGCCACTCACCAGGTCAAACTTTAGATTTGTAAATGCAATACAGTGTTTCCCACAGAATTGGAAGTTATTTGAAGTGGTTACTGGCGATGGCAGGGGTGGGGTTGGTGGGGTGGGGTGGGAGGTGGGGGCATGCGCATTTGCACATGTGCGAATCTGAAGTTATGAAGTTATTCATACCGCATATGAAGCTGCTCCCCTGCAAAAATTTCATTTGCCACGGTACTTTGACGTATAACTGATTATTATGTTGTAGTTTTATCAAAGAATTAAGTTTAACTTCATTTCACTTGAATACTTTTATTTGCAGTCTAGGAGAACATACTTCCTCACCTACTGACTCGACATATGCAGGCTGCCTGCAGGCATCAATGGTAACAATTGAGATTAAATTAATTACAACTACAGAAAGTAAAACTGTAAACTGAAAATTAGATGACAAAAGAAGCTTATAAAAGGCAAGGACTCGAAAAATTTAAGGCTGATGCTTCTAGACTGGGTCCCCACTCTTTTTTTAATCAAAGAAAGATGAGCCCTTTTCAGTCATTGAAAATACCTTTCAGTACTCATCTTGATGAAAGAGCAAACTTTCAGCATCAGACTAAAAGCATTACTTACGATATTAACCACTACGCTATTTAATGTCTCCGTGTGCTAACCTGATGAAACAGCACCTCAACATATACAAAGCAGTTAGCTGTCAACTGTTTACTTGGCCTGATATTCAGAATAAATAATGACCATTCCACTCCCACTACATTATTATTATTCATTCTGACATTGACCCCACTGCAACCGATTTCTATTGGAAGAGGGATTTAAATCCTGCTCACTAATGATCAATAGCGACTGATGTGTCAAGCCGGTGTGCCGTAGGTTTTGTTGTTGGTAGCTGCGTTGGCCAGTTTACAGCACTTACAAACTTTTTGGAAAGGAGGGTACCTCTGCGAATAATTCGGCTTTTATAATTGAACGTTAGCTGACTGAAATAACTTTCTGACTGAAATAACAATGCTTGATAATGACTATTGTCCCACCCACAGTGCTGCTTGGCTGATCGTTAAGTTAGTCCCCTGCGTCGCTCATTAAATAATAGCTTTTTAAGTGGACAAAGAGCTCTCTTTTGACGGTTAGCTTGTTTTAATGCCACAACGCCAGACCAGAAAATCAGTCAACTCAGTGGAGTGGGAGGCGGTCTGGATGCAGCCCATTTGTTACTAGCTCTGCACCGCTAAAGCCAGAGCTAATCCAGCTAACAGCTAATGGCTATGTATTGTTGAGCTGTTGGATTCGTCAACACACACAGACAGCTGCTCACAGACTCATAAAACTGTCTGGAGTTGGACTTGTTCGTCCTCTTTTTAAAATTTTTTTTATGACTCTAGTCCCAAAATGAACATGCTTTATCCTCTCTGAAAGCAGTAAGGTGTCCTTGATACTGACCTTCGTCTCCAGGTTAATTTGGCCAGCTGCCTTCTATACAAGCGTGTGGAAATTGGGAAAGCAGACGATCCAACAACAGACGGGCATTGCCACTCCTCTTCTTCTATGGTTTTACTCGTGGAGTGACCGTGTATGCTGCCACATGCTGTATCCACAACCCGTCCATTATCATGTATTTATGAGTGCAAGAGCAAATCGCCAGCTCCAAAAATGGGAAAAATCAATTTGTGGCGGGCGATTTTTTTTTTTTTTTTGCACATTTGTGGCAGGCCTCCACAAATAAATGAATGCATGGGAAACCCTGCAATAACTCAAACTACCTTTATGGGAATCATATCAAATCTGCAATCAGCATTACTGGTGTATAGAGAAGGAAGTCATTGATTGTTATGGCGCTGCAATGTTTCCAGTAGCGCCATTACCAGGTCGTATGTAGTTTCTGAAATATACCCTGCTATCGTCCTCCAACTGCATTTGTCCAGTTTTTTTTTTTTCTTCAAGTGAATGCTTGCAACTTTGTAATTATGGACATTTTGTGTGCACATATAATGTTTTGACATACTATAGTGTAGTGCCCGACCGATATAGGATTTTTGAGCCTGATGCCAATACCAATTTTAGGGTGAGGGGAATTCACCGATTACCAATATTGCGACCAATAGGGAATTTTTGATCTGGAATGAAAATGGACCTTTTCTTAGTAAAAGAGCACCAATTTTGCACTAATATGACAATGCAAGGGTACTGAGAAGTGACCAGTTTTTCAACAGTTTTGACCGGACGTGAATACTGATCAACTAAAGAACAGTAAGAAATAGCTAAGTAAACATCAGTGCTGTATGCTGAACTGCAGTAAAGTGATGCACACTCCTGTAATGAAAAATGAACAAAGAGCTAAACATCAGTACTGTACAATGAATGATGGTGATACTAAACATTTAGATACTGCCAGTCAATCAGGAAGATTATAAAGCAAGGAGTGTAGCTTCCCTGCATTTGCACCTGCCAGGGAGCTGTTCCCGATACAAAACAAGTGCCGTTAGTGCACTTCAGAAGTACACTATGAATTGCTAATGTTAATTTCATGACTTTATGTCGCATGAAGTTAAATATCTCTACTTCTCGTGGCTAAAATACGGAGTTAAGTGTAAATTTACACTGTCCCAAGTATACATTTTACACCTGAATTGTCACTCCTGAATGGTAACGTTGGCTTAATAGTAGTGTAACTGCTAGCTAAACACTTAAACAAAGAGAGCACAACAAGCTCTGAAGCTGGATGCATCACAGCTGATGGCCTGCTGGCAATAATATTGTTAATTAATGTTCATCGGAAGTTTTCAAACATTTATCAGGACCGCAGTTGATGAATGACTAATTTTCCTGTTGATACTCAACAACTGACAATGTTCCAGTGACTTGCAAGTTGCAACAGAGATGCAGCAAGCTAACATTACTTTAGGTCGTCACTGAATTCCATCTGCCAAACTGACATGACGTCATGTTAAGCGACTTTGGTTTACGCTAGCCACCACTGACTGATACCATTGTAACAAGATAAACAATGTTATTCACTGTCAATGGTCGTAATGTGATGGCTGATTGGTGTATATTGGTCAAATGTATCTGCCACATTTTCTCTGACGACCTATACAGATATGGTCAAAAAGTGCAAATATCGGCCTGATATATTGGTAAATTGATTTATCAGTTTGACACAACTACAGTATGCTGATATAGAGTGGGATACTGAGAACTTGAACTGTAATCTAGGCCCCTGTGTATGATCTCATGTGTGATTACAGCTTTTAGATATGAAATGAATGCTAGAATTCTTGAATGATATCCAGTTACTTATTTTCAAATTTCAGTATGAACTGTTTATTAATAAACACAATTATGTTTGTTTTCAATTATGCAGTTCGCACTTAACACAGCATAATGCATATGAGAGCAGCTGGATAGAGTCAATTACTGTACTGATTTTGCTCGCATTAAACAAATGTCAGTAGTGTGCAGTGATGATTATACACATAACAAATTGAAGACAAATCAGAAACCAGGTACTATTCAAGTATTTATTTCATGTAATATTGGATCATATAGATGAAAAGCAAGCAGATGACAATGTATAGTAAAAACAAAATAATAATGCCTTTTTGAGAGAAAAAATCAATATCTAGTGTGGCCACCCTTTGCTTTGATTACAGCATTTAATTTTTCAAGCATAGTTTTTTTTTTTTTTTTAATTTCCTCACTTGCTAATACATTCCATTTGGTTTGAAGTTCCATTCCAAAGAGATTCTCTTAAGGGGTGATCTGGGGTTAAATGAAAAATGACACCAGGAAACAACTCAGAATTAATCTAAAGAGGTATATGTAATAACCACCAAAAAAGATACAAGTTGGCATTTTTGTGTTTATGCGGTTGCCATGGTTACCGAGCAAGCTCATTAAATATGCAAAAAACTGCTGGCACCAATTCCTCTTAAACTGAATTCTATCATAAAGTTATTCTTTCATCATTTAAAAGCCATTGCTTATCCAAATGCAATGACATAGCCATTCTTTGCCCAATTTATCAGTTTTGTGATTTTGGGGCATTTTACTCGAATTTTGAAATTATTTTGCGCAGAATCTGATGAATACTCAAAATATTCAAAGTATGTAACAGATAGGCAAAATTTCCCAATGTCATTGCATTTCTAATGAAGTAAAGTACCTGCAGCCCAAATTTCATTGATTTTCAATGATAAATAAAAAAGTTATGGCTGCCACAAACATGAGAAATGTGGAAAAAGTAATATCTTAGGAAATCAATGGAAAATGCATTAGACCACATTTAAAAGTTGAGTTCAGTTTTTAATCCTTGTAGCAATTAGTGATTATTAAAGGTGGGTTATTATAGAATATTTTTATTCAAAAAAATTTTTTTGGAAAAATAATCAAATTTTGCCCATTTAACCCCAGATCACCCCTTAATGTTACAACCGATTTGCACAATCGGATTAAGGTCTGGATTTTGAAAAGGCCTAAATCATAACTTTTGTGTTAGCAGATGTTTCTCTCTGACTGAGATAATTCTTGCACATCTTTGAAGTGTGTTTAAGGTCATTATCTTGTTGAAAATAAAATCCCCGACCAATCAGTCTCTTTCCAGATGGCGATGCATGCCTATCAAGGATGCTGTGATGCTACTTTTGATCCATGATTCTGTCGATTTTTCAGATCACTGGCTGCTTTGGAGCAGACTGAACCCCAAACCATAATATTTCCACGTCCATGTTTTACTGAAGGGGTTGAACAGTCATTTTTGAAACATTCTCCAACTCTGCGGCGCACATAAGTTCTGCGTTTGGTTGATAAAATTTTGAATTTTGATTCATCGGTCCATAGGACTTATTCCCAAGTCCATTGGTGTCCAATCCTTGAATTTCTTTGCAAACTCAAGTATTTTTTTGCTCTTGCCAGCTCGCAGCAACACAACCCATCAGACCAATATCACTTCTGGCTCTATTGATATCATCATGGAGTTGTTGTGCTGTCAAACGCCGTTTTTATTTTTTTTCTTTCTTTCTCCCTTGTCATAAACAGATAATGAACATCAGAGGCACATTACTTCTGTTTGCACGCCTGTTGCCTCTAGTTTTTAAGCGAAATGGTTCCTTTGAAAAGCTTGATGGTGTCTCTCGGAGTGCCATGGTGGTATTTAACGTCATCAGCGTCATGTAAGGCCACAATGTGGCTACGAACAATCTCCGAGAGCCTTCGTGCCGTTGTGTTAAACACTGTGACAGTGCTCAGAGTTTATATTGCCATATATACTGGAACATCTAATCATCAGAGATAACTCTGCAGAATAATGTTGCCTCAAACCAGTTCAAAGAAATTTTTTTAGCATCAATAATTATTAAAACCATAACAGTAACAACAAAAATTCCTTCATATCCATGATTTTGGAATTCTCAAAGAAGCCATATTTTGCAAAGTAAACAGACAAATAAACTCCTATTTTCCAACAGCCAAATTAAAGTCAGGCAATTTTGGGACTTATTAGGCATAAAGGTTGATGAAAAGCCACCTCAAGTGCAGCATCTCTTTGGGTAGTTGGACAGCCGTGCAACTGCAAATTCATTATGGTCATATGACTGCCCTTGTTTAAAAAAAACTGTGAGAATGCTCTGCAAATATGACAACAAATGGTGGTTAGTTTGATGGATTTAAGAATTAGATTTTTTTTTTTTTTTTTTTGCAAAATAAAGGCTGCTTATTGCTTTATTTAACATGTATTGTAAGAAAAATGTGGGTGTGTCCAAACTTTTGTCAGATACTGTATATACTGATTCTTACACCATGACAAAAATCCCCAAGGTGTTACCTTTATTATGATACCAAGATCATTCAAATGGACCTAGTAGTCGCAGAGATATACTCATTTCATTTTGGGCATGTCATTTTCAAACCAGAGGCTCAGGGCTTCAGAGGATAATTGGAAAAATAATATATTGTGTGTGCCTCATGTGGTCAACAAAATAAAATGCTTGTCATTTTCATGTTCATTGCACTACTGGACTTCACAATTTATCAACTGTGTTCTGAAGAGCCATAGGTTTCATTGCTCCAAATCAGTGTCAGTTACTCAGTAGTATTTCAGTCCATTCAAATCAGAAATCATAACCGGTTTTGAGCATCTCCTGAGGGAAATATTTTTTGTTAATTTTCTGGTGCTTTAAAATGAAGAATATCTAAGCTGACTTAACTCAGATTTGACTTCCACATGTAATAACAGGATGTTTGAGTTTATTGACTTGATACACTAGACTCGTAGACAAAGCCCAACTCACAGGATTACTGTTGTGGGAATTTTAAATTGTAATCCTGAAAGAAATCAGACTGAGACAAGATGCAAGTAAATAGGATCCTTTACTTCCATTTGCTAATAGGGTCTTCGTTACAGGACCCTATTCTCCCTATACCCCCTAATCTCTCCTTTGCTTTGGATATATGTAAAAACACAAAGTCAGAATCTCCTCCCCTTGGGGCTAAAAAAAAATATCATCAGGTTGGTCCCAGCCGTTCCTCGTGCCAGGAGTAGGTATCCCACGTAAGGCTGACCTTGACAGCCATATCTGCAGTACAGAGGAGTCTTTCTCTCCCCCAATCACCTGTTGCTTATCTCGTGGTTCTGCAGGCTTCGCAGGAACTGTCTCCTGGGAACACACAAAACCCAAAATACACTCCTTGGTCCGGCTGGACCTCAAGGTTTCAGATAGAATGAATACACAGTTAATGACTTTTCTACTTACTTATAAAAGCTAGATTTAGATTTGGATAAGTTTAGCAATCATGCCTGACCTAGGCTGCTCAAAGGATAAGCAATTAATAAGCAATTAATAACACAATAAGGAATAATAAGGAATTTATGACTGAATTCCACAAACAATTACAGCAGTGTTCCATCAGTCTTTTAGAAAATCTGTACTGGAATGGGTTCCTTTTTATGTATTCAGTGTGAGAACAACCAGATGGAGTGGGTCACGTCATGAAATGAGTTGCTGGCAACCATGCCTGAAATGGCTACATCGTTATGCGTTGTATCGGGGATAGCAAGCGGCAATCTTTAACATATCTTACTGTAATAATTTTTAATTGACAGTGGGTATATTGAAATTGTCATTCTGTTATTCTGGTTTGTTCAAAATGTTATGTTATTTTACTAATTACAGGGATACAGCCTTCTTAAAAATACAGTTTATTGCACTGTCTACTGTGATGCTGCCCACTTTAAATTTTTTAGGTTTTTTCATCACTACATGAAGGTATACTGCACACGGGAATGCCCTCTTGCACATAAATTGTGATTGCAGATTGCTGCAGCATTGCATCAGCATATGCTGATACTTCTGGATCAATGGGAGGGCATTGGACTGAATGGGTCGCAGAACATTTCTGCTCCAAAGCATTGGCTTAGTAGAATGGGCCTCCATGTTGCCGCTTTCGGCTTCCGCTTCAATGTTGGTAGCAGACTATAATTGGAATTCCCTTGTGGTAGTCTACCATTGACACCACTGATTTTTTTTTTTTTATATATATATATATATATATATATAATAAAAAAACATTTTCCCAGAATTTTCCAATGTGCAGTCATAATGGTTCCTGCCAACAAGCCATAGATGCCCAAGGATTAATGTTTGTATCCAGTGACCCGGCTGGAAAATCTGCTTCAGATCAGCTCGGATTTTATACCTCGGTAGACTGGTTTTGACAACTCAAGCTGGCTGTAGTTGATCTGTGTCTATTTAAGCTGGTACAGTAAGCTGGTGGTCAAACTGGTTGACTTGCTAACTATGGGATGGTCAACTAATGAACAGGCAGTTAATCTGCTGAAACCAGCAAGAAATTTTGGCGGTGGCAGCGGCGGCGGGGGGCACGTGTAAAGGATTATTCTGGCTTAAGTTGACCAGGTTTGGCTGGTTTGCAATACCCGTGTCAATCTGTGTGGTCAGTACTGTAGAAAATCATTACAGGCTTGTGGGAGAGTTTTCCATCCAAGATTGCATTGCATTCCGCAGACGTGGGTGGCTAATCCACAGCTCGGGGGGCAATTAGCGCTTCCAAATTTGGAGGAATTAAAGGGGCAGTTTTGTTTAACAAAGTGACATTCAAGTCAAAGTGGAAGAAGCGAAGACTCTTCTCCCCGTGTTACCATGCCAATGGCACTTGCCTCCAGCAAACCGCTGCCAAGCTTGGTGAGGTTTGAGCATTATTTCTTTCTGATTTCTGCCCTTTTCATTTGCTTTTATTCAGCAGAATTGAAAGTCAACCCAATGACCCATTCTGAAATTGAGTTTGGCTGTTCTGGTGTAAATGAGCAATGAAACCTCTGTGGCAGTGAAAGAGGAACAGGTGTTCGCAAACCTTGATTTTGTTGCACTGTGGGGGAAATTCTCCACTGTTGGTTTACATGGGTTTTGTCTAATACCTGAAATCATTAATAGCAGTGATAGTTATTTCACCTCTTTATTTGTGGTCAACTGAATCGCAATAAAAATGCAAATGATCCCCTGTTGTTACACTTGAATCTGCTATTTGAACTGAAAGAAACCACTCCATTGCCAACAGCTAAATGAACTTGTGTGACTATATTTCAAGCGCATGAATGTGTTCACTGTTGCCCAAGGTTAGATCCTGTAGTCTCATGTGCCAGTTCCCATATGTTTAGTGACCTTGGTGCATTTAAATGCTCCTGTTTTCTTGATGCTTTCTTCCTATAAGCTCCATTTTGTTCATATGTTGCAGCTGATGTAAGCAGCTGCAAGAAGACTCATTGATAGACTTACTTTAGCAAAATAGAACTTGCATGTATTCATGGCTATTATAGTCATGTTTTCAGCAATGTTGAATGTGAAGGCTCTCTTTGACACATGAATGCGGCAGGAATAAAGAACTGCTCACCCATTTCCATGAACCTCCAGCTCATGACCACCATCTTTTGTCTGTTGTCCTTTTGACTTGATCCATTCCTCTCTCAGCAGAGCAGCATCTCGAAATGAGCTTATGATTAATTCATTCACCCCGCCTTTGTTTCACATTCTTGAAAAGGGAACTGGGGACCTCCGTAAGACGCCACTGAAAAAGGGCTGCAGGAATTGCTAGCTGTTCCTTTTTTCTGCTTATTTTGGACCGTGAAAGTTTTTGTGGATACAATTAGATGTTTTCTCCTCCATCTAATGGCTTGTTTGCATTGGGAGAAAAAAACCTTTGATCAACAAAGGCCTTGCTTTCTCCTTTTTCACTTGGGCATGCAGTTGTAAGTTTTACAGGTTCAGTGACCCGGCATTGTGGCTATGCTGTATTAATCGTGTCTCCATTTGCTCAGCAAATTGAAACTACACAGCCTGTTGACTGTGAACACAGAGCAAATGAAAACATTCTTGGGTTTAATCTGGCAAATGAATAGGAGATCATTCTAGAGGAATGCATGGAGACATGTGCAGGAGAGGGCAATGTGGCCTCGTGCTCTATTGTTACTCGAGCGTCGTACATTTAAATGTATGCTTTTTATAAAGCAAGCATGTTGCCTTATCAGTTTCAGTCTATTTGCACGTGTCCATTCTAGGATTACCAACTAGCAAAAATATGGGGGAGGTGCAAGTCTTTTTGCTAGCTTGCAACATTTCAAATGAAATGATTATGGTGGAACTCCTAACAAATTCTAAATTCTAAATGCTCATATGATTCTGTTAAGTTTGCATGTCAAGTGAATCAGTATGCCAAATAGTGGTGGTGAATCAGTGATTGATTTGTAACCTTCAGTGTTAAGCAGTATGTTTCGTTTCCATAGGCTTGTGGTATACAGTACTTGCCTACTCGTGTATCCCCACTAATGTTTGTGCTCACATGTGGAATTAAGCAGCTTTCACACCGGACGCGAAACTAATTTTTCACGTGTATTCGCGTCTTTGCATTGACTTTGAATTATCTGTCGTGCGAAAAATTTGTTTTGCGTCCGTTGTGAAAGTGGCTTTAGGCCCAGTTTGAAGACCTGTCTTTCCCCCTGTTAGATTCCATTTTACACAGAACTGTGTGACCAGCTGAACGCGGGGGAGAACTGCAGTGCCCTGGTGGGTTACTCGGCTGTGTACAAGGTGTGCTTCGGCATGGCGTGCTTCTTCTTCTTCTTCGCTATCTTCACCTTCCGAGTGCGCGCCAGCACGGGCTGCCGGGCAGCTGTACACAACGGGTATGTATTTGCTAGCGCCCCCTCCCCTCGAACGCCTCCAGCTCGCGTTCCTTCTCACAGTCATCCTCAGAGGGGTGAAAGGTGGTAGAGATTCTTTGAGGTCCACAGCTTTGGCGAGGACACCGCTGTTCAGAGTCCACAGGTTGTTGTTTTAAAAAAAGGGGGAGAGGAGGGCAGAGTAGCATTCTTTCAAGGGGCCGAGAATTCCTTGCTGAGCCTATGCATATGGGGTCTACCCGCAGGTCTTAAATTTTGCGAAGTGGGACACTTGGAAAGCAGTCTCTCCGTCTTTCCTGGCTCTCCCGCCCTCCTTTGGTTGTTGGCCTCTGCTCCTCTCTTCCCCTTTCTCCTCCTACGCCTCTGCTCATCCCCTCCCCCCTCAGCGCAGGCACTTATTATCTACCCACGCCACTCTTTGCGCTGAGCGGATGTATTAATTAAACGCCCCATCTAAAGGAAACCACGCTGACCAAACCCCTGCTTCTCACAAACACACCAGCTCACAGCTGAAGGGAACTCTTCAGATTGCAATAATTGGATCATTGTGATATATTCAGATAAAATGGCGGAAAATGGGAGGCATATGACCGGAACTGGGATGGGAGGCCGCAGAGCACGGAATGAATTGGGTCTAATAGAAGTCCTGCTGCTCTCTGGAAAAGTTTTTACTGAGTCTTCTGTTGTGTTTTTGCTGTGTCATGTTGAGAGTTTTGAAACTATATAAATATGTACTCTGTCAGGTCAGTCTTCCTGTGGTTATGTCCACATTAACACATATAAGTCTAAAAATGCCAAAAACCTTTCATTTTTGTTTCTGTTCTCACTTCTGTTTTTGCATTGTTTGCCTACGGTTTCGCATCCACATTGAAACTGTAAAACGGCAAAATCGCCTCCAAAGGGCTTGCGAAAGACTTTTTCCTTTCTGGTGTAAGGTGTATGTTCAAGTTTCCATATTAGGTGTTGTTATTTCTCCACACAATGTAACCCTATCTAGACTGTGGGGGGCTTTTTATGCCCGCGCCAATTTTCACGTCGTATAATTTTTGAACAGCTTGAGCTAGGACCACCAAACTTGGCGTAAAAGGCCCCCCCCCCCCCAGAAAGCCCCAAAAAGCCCGGTCTAGATAGGGTCAAGACCAGGTTACTGTCTCAACGGTTTAGAAGGGCTTGTAATTAAATAGTGATTAACCCTCTGCATGACACCTTCCTTGTAACTTTCAGGAGAAAGCGTTGGTCTCCAAAGCCTTATCTCATGCTGATGGTCGCATCTCAGTGCATGAACTTCGACAATTTATTAAAGGGTTTATAATGTGTTTGTTAATTCATGAATGATTGAGCAATTGTAATCATTAAATATTCTGGAATAATTATTTTATCACGTCAATGAAGACCACAAGTTCAAATGTCCTAATTTATTCTGCAGGTTCTGGTTTTTCAAATTCATTCTGCTGCTTGGCTGCTGTGTTGGAGGGTTCTTTCTCCCCAACCAGGACAAGTTTCTTGAAGGTATGACATGCTTTTGTCTTTGTCCTCGTGGGTGTTCTATAAAATGCATAAATATATTTTGGCCTCCCAAGTGGCTTTACCATTGAAGTCAATGACCTTGTGTGAGCTGATCCCTTTAGCTTTTAGATTCAGCAGCTTAAGCCTGGTTAGTGTGTATAATAATGGTGAACAGAGGCACTGGTGGTGAGGTGCAATTGGTTTTGGCCTTTGAGTCAAGATGGGCAGAAGACCCAGCACTTTGTGTTTTACCATGCTAGATGTGTGGAAACTACAAACTGGCTCTCAGACAAGTCTCCTGTGATCTGGAAAAACCTAGTATGTGTGTCACTTTTGGTAGAAACTGAGTTTAACCTTCATTTGCAGGAATTAAAAGTGGAAAAAATCTTAAAACACTAGCTATAAGTGTCATTTAAACTTTCAAAATCAAGTTTCTATCATTTTTTTCTGTTAGGATAAATCCAGAACCTAAAAGTTTTTGTGCAATTGCAAGATCTTTGCCACTGATAAACTTATTAGGTTTTTCCAGATCACAGGAGAAGTATGCCAGTCGTTCAAAATGCCCTGGGTATGTACTGTACAGTACTGTTCTTGAAAAGACAGAAGATTAACCAGTTAGCTTATGGTATTGTTTTGATATCCTATCAGTGTTAGTAATGGCTAGCTGGGTATTCACTAAGGGGAGTCTGCTTACAGTGACTGATTTTTCACGGAACCTGTTTTCCTCTATAGGGGATATTACCGCACAATATTACCAATTATATTAGGACTACCAAAATATATACGAATTCAAGCAGAAATTAATTGAGAAAACATTAGCTAGAAATTGAACACACCTCTAAGTTCATTGTGTCGAGACATCTTGCAAGACCAAACAAAGCTTCAAAGACTTAGAAAACTGGGTTGGCATACGAAATAGCAAGCGGAATGTGTGAACTGTCGTAAAGATTCGAGAAGTGAAAGATGAAGTGACCTCATGTCAGTGATTCTGCTTTTTATATCCAAAATTATTGAAAAACGCTTATTACTGAATATACATGCAAAATATATACCAATTTTCTTGACACAAAATATCATAACATGGAATTCCCAAGTAGCCTATTGGTCGCACATTTAATAACATTGTGCTTTTGACGGTACTGGTTTATGTCAGAAATGCAAATGTAAAGTGCCATCTCGAAGTAAAATAGTAAATTTAAGCTTGCTGTACACCCATTTATATTATTATTTAGGATTGTTCCCACCGTAATTACAATGTTTCAGAGGTTCATAATTTGGGCTTTTTTTCCGTTCGACTGTTTTCATCGCTGGTGACATTGTTTACCAAGGCCAGTATCTGACCCTGTAAGGCTACATAACATTACAATACATGTAGATATTGAGCTGCATGGTGTACTAACAAAAGGTTAGACTCATGCTGACAACAGATGGCGAGCCTTGCACCGGACTACATTTTCCGATAATATGTACACATGAGCTGCTCAGTCGTCCGTGACAACCAGACCATAACCAGTTTCTAACGTCTTTCTCATGTATCCTCACAGCCTTGTAACTAGTTAGATTTCCGTCCTTGCGCGGACAGTACTGTATGGGTAATGGATATGATTGGCATTGCAGGGGGAGGTCGCAGATTCTGAAATGGTATCAGCACAAAAGCAGCAGCTGTGACCCCTGTGGGATTGAATTAGTTTATCTTTCATTTTAGATGAAGGTTGAGCTGCTATTTTGTGTTCTCCATATAGCTGTGGGATTATGGAATGTGCAGCTGCAACTTTGATGGATTTTGTTCTTTGTTCCATTAAAAGGGAGCATTCCTCTGTGCTTTCATCTTTAGTGAATTTGACGAGAGTGGGCTAAACTCTTAACTGTTTTTTGAGAATTGCTTTTGACAAAGTGTTGGGGGTACCTTTGCTGAATATCCCATTTCCAAATACTTAGATTCCAGGCTACTGGTTGGGTTTTCATTTGTGTGTAAGCCTCTGAATGTCTGTCTTTGAAAGTACTACAGATTTGATACAGTTAGTACATATATTTGTTTTTAATTTGATTTTTCGGTGCTTTATTTGAAGAGAGAAGTTGAGGACTTAAGTAGGAGAAGGAAATCAGAATTGAGTAGTTATTCTTATCTGTTGCATTGGTTTAACCAGTTACAGTGGAATTTAAAGATGTATGGGGTTATGAAACAAAAGTATGTTTCACATGTTGGACTTGACTGATTTTATACATATTGGTACAAGGTATGCTATTTTTTTTTTAACCTGAAGGCCAATGGCTCTGCCTTGTAACAAGTGTGAAATCTAAAAACTCATCAACAATACAACCAGAATGTACTTTTAAAATGGGGTCATTCCATGTCAAATCAACCAAATTTTAGGGACTTCCCCACCAAAAAAAAATAATTTTTATTATATTCCCCACAGTGGAAGATTTATATATCTTGTGTGAAATGGTAAAATAATTAAGCTCAATTATTGCCAGTTCCTGAGATTTAGCTTCTTTTAGGGAGGGGGGGTCAGTTTTAAGAAAATCGCCATAATTTTGGAGTAAGTTTGAGGGCCTGAGATATGCATTTGCAGAGCAAACAGACCCAAAAGTTTCATTTGGTCATCAGAATAGTTGCTGAACTCATGGCTTAAGCTACTTTTCTTTACTCGGTGTGTTTAGTTTACCTGTACTGTGGCCTGGAAAAAGCAAAAAACACCAATCATACTATTTTTTTCAAAATTTAATGTATTTATTATTCTGTAACTAATTTAGATAGTTTGCATATAAAGTCTCAGGGCTCTGTCAGTCAACTTTCTGAAGACTACAAAAAATATCAAAGTTACAATGGTTGTATTAAATGTTTTAATAACCTTGAAAGTTTGCTTCAGAAAAGTGCATATTTTGGGTCAATATAGTGGCTTTATATCTCAAAAGGGACACAAGTGATCAATGTCATATTTTTAGCGCTTGAAAGCATGGGTCTTGAGTCTAACATATTAAAAAACTGGAAATGTAAAACTCTTCCTTTAGACTGAACAGCATGCCAATCATATTAGGTGATTATCATTGGGTGATGTAGGGTATTGTTGCATTCCGCCACCAGGTGGCAGCAAAACCCAAAAGCACGGCCCATAGGAAAGACTTGAAATCTCTGCCAGCATAGCTGGATTTGAACTTTGGCCTATATGTACGCTGTACTTTGGCCTAGATATGCCCAAATTTAAGCACTTGTTCCTCTTGTGCTATTCTAACATCCGACAAAGTTTGGTTAAAATCTATGTGGCCGTTTTTGAGATATCTTGCAGACAGACAGACAGACAGACAAACCAACCAAAGCCGGCGAAAACATACACCTCCTTGGTGGAGGTGAACAAGTATATGTGTCACATTCATCTTTTCACTTACACCATGGCTAAGGTGCCCTGAAAATTAAGTTAGACACCTAATATGATTGGCATGCTGTACAGTCTAAAGGAAGAGTTTTACATCTCCAGTTTTTAATATGTTAGACCCAAGACCCATGCCTTCAAGCGCTAAAAATATGACATTGATCACTTGTGTCCCTTTTGAGATATATACCTACTATAATGACCCAAAATACGCACTTTTCATTCTGAAGACAACTTCCAAGGTCATTAAAACATTTAATACAACCATCATGACTGTGATATTTTTTGTGGTCTTCAGAGAGTTGACTGACAGTTTGCATACCAAGTCTCAGGGCTCTATCTTAATTAGTTACAGAATAATAAATGCATTAAATTTTGAAAAAATTAGTATGATTGGTGTTTTTTGCTTTTTCCAGGCCATAGTACAGATAAACTAAACACACTGAGTAAAGAAAAGTAGCTTAAGCCAAGAGTTCAGCAGCTATTCTGATGATCAAATGAAACTTGTGGGTCTGTCAGCTCTGAAAATCCATTTCTGAGGCCCTCAAACTCCCTCCAAAATTAAGGCGATTTTGTTAAAATTTACCCCCCTTCCCTAAAATAGGCTAAATTTCAGGAAATAGCATTAAGTGAGCTGAAATATTTGACCTCAGTACTGCCAATGCATATCTCGTGAAATGAGCAAAGTTTTATCAAAATCAAAATTTTGATGTGGGCGGCTCTGGTTGAGTTGACACGGAATGACCCAATGGCTTGTTAAAGGAGAAGTACCGTTTTTACAGTTTTGACATTATTTGTGGCATAAAATACAACCATTTACTCACCCATATAACATTTGTGTCACTAGCAGTCCTTCGGAAGATATTTAGATCCAAAGAGAGCCGCGTATATCCGTATAATGGGAGTGAACGGGGCACCAAGAGCGCAGCCTCTAATGCTGCATTATCTGTTGCGAAACTCATTCATTTCGCCAATATTTTATTATGATTTGCTAGTGTTGTTCTCCTTTTGTGTCCGGGGTTGCCTGTTCTTGTCATCCGGCGTCTGTAGCTTAACCTACTAACCTCTGAACTGGATGTCTTCCGTAGCGAAGTGAGCACTGCAAACCCGAAGATCCGCACACCTCAATGCTTCCACTTGATTATTTGGGTCTATTTTCAGCGCAACTAGCCAGAGCTTCTGCAATTCCAAATTGCGTAAAGGTAGCCTATGGAAGCTAAACGTTGTCCAACTGGTCATTTTGTTACAACAACTTGGAAAAACGCAAACACGAACCATGATATTTTACCAGCACGTAAAGCAGCCGACCGTCGCTGAGCTAAATGCAGGGTTGCCAACTCTGATAAGGCAAATAAGCGACCGCAGCTTTAAAAACAAGCCCAATATAAATTAGACAATACTAAGACGGTGTAGACATAGGGTGGAATCTCTTTCATTTTGTTGAGCGGGGTGGGTGGGGGGGCATTATCTTTCATCTAGTTGCTCCAGGGGCTTGGAGGGAGGGTGGGTTCTCTCACATTACTCCTGAGGTTGTGAGCAGACAGTGTCAATCAATGAATTGGGGGGAAATAGCAACCATAAGTGTATAACAATTACATAGCTTGTTACACTTTCCTAACAAGCAACCATATTTTTAAAAACAAGCCCAAAAAAAACGCAACCTGCGACCCATAATTTTTTTAAGCGACTTCAGGAAAAAGAAGCCCAAAGTCGCGTATGATAAGCCGACTTGGCAACTCTGCTAATGAGCTGTACTGCGCCTGTGCGCGGCAGCTGAGATGACAGCGTCCAGTTCAGAGGTTAGTAGGTTAAGCTACAGACGCCGGATGACGATAACGGGCAACCCCGGAGTCAAAAGGGGAACAACACTAGCGAATCATAACAAAATATTGGCAAAATAAATGAGTTTCGCAACAGATAATGCAGCATTAGAGGCTGCGCTCTCGGTGCCCCGTTCACTCCAATTATATGGATATACGCGGCTCTCTTTGGATCTAAATATCTTCCGAAGGACTTCAAGAGACACGAAAGTTATATGGGTGAGTAAATGGTTGTATTTTATGCCACAAATAATGTCAAAACTGTAAAAACGGTACTTCTTCTTTAAGCTTTGGTAAAATGTAAACACAGATGACTGCAGATTGAGTCATTGAGTGGAGTTTATGCAGAGCTCTTTGACCAGTGTAGTATGTTAATCATTATTTGTGGTGTTGAGTTTTTGCTGAGAGCTGGATAAGGGTTGTCTGAGGCTCATTAGTCATCATGTTTGTAATTTTGGGTGAGCTCCAGCTCAGAATAGTTGGAGTGTCACTCCTCTTCCCCATTACCTGCAGTAGAGCTTTGCCTGTTTGACTGAGATACCTGCTGTCTGTGGGTAAGAGAGACATGATGAGGGCTGAGTGTGAATTGGCCCCTGATGATGGCTCTTCTCTGACACAGGAGTTGGGCTGCCCTGGGCAGCAACCAGAATCTGAAGCAACCAAGCTCATATACAGTCATTATCTGTATTGCTACAGTGTACCTCAGTGGGAACGCTGAGTAACGCATATTGTGTTCACAGTGTGGCGCTATGTGGGTGCTGCTGGTGGGTTCCTGTTCCTGCTCATCCAGCTCATGCTTCTGGTGGAGTTTGCGCACAGGTGGAATAAAAACTGGTAAGGACACAATCCCTTCTTTTTGGTAAAAAAAAATGTTTTATTCATATGTTTAAGGAGTCAAAGACAACTGTTCAGCCAGTCTAAGCAGTATAAACCCTGTCAAAATTGCAGGCTTGGGAAAACAACTTCTTTCCTCACCCTTTTCTGTTTGGTGGAAAATTATGGCCTTTTTTCCATTCTCTCACATCGCCCCAGTCTGAGGAGAAAAAGGCTGTCTGAGCCTCTCCATTACAGTCCAAACAACTGGAATTCATTAAGTGAGCAGTGGGAGACCATGGAGTCTACCGCCCAACATTTGTCCTTTAAGTAAAGTTTACTGCACTGCCACAGGGTATGGTTTCACGGTGAACACCCATAACTTATTGCAAAAATGTCATTAAAGTTCACAAAAATTTGTTTGTGAAGGTGTGGTGGGTATTATGAGTTTTGTGGGGTTTTTTTTTTTTTTTTTTTTAGTTCCTGTCATTTTGCCAGTCCTGTTGGCCTGGACCCTCTGAGTAGTTTGCACATAAATATGTATAAATCTTTTCCATTGTATCAAGAGTCTGAGGACAATTACACATCAGGGCTGGTTTGCTTCGCAATGTCTACTACACCCTCAACTGAGCAGTCGTAAATTAATAATACTGTATATGTGAACAAGCTTGGGCAATCATAACACATTTATCTGCTGAGAGACTCGGTTTTTATGGGAACATGACTACATTTCACACTTCCAGTCTATTCTCCACCACCAGTGTTTCCATTACACAGTGAAATTGCTTCTTATCCCAGCCCCAGTATTCTGAGATGCTTGCGAACAATCATAATCATTAGCACATTTGAGTGGACTGAAATGAAGCAGACCCCACCGTCCTGCTCTTCGTGTGTCGCTTGTGAGCATAATCATTGAGTGTTTGAGTCCACAGAAATTAAATGGCCAGAGCCCCAATGCACTCTGTGGCGTTTACCAGCATAATTGTTTGCTCGTTTAACTGTCACAACGTGAGAT
This sequence comes from Gymnothorax javanicus, assembly GCA_029692085.1. Taxonomy (NCBI): domain Eukaryota; kingdom Metazoa; phylum Chordata; class Actinopteri; order Anguilliformes; family Muraenidae; genus Gymnothorax; species Gymnothorax javanicus. The sequence continues at coordinate 27,681,862 of CM056194.1, read as the reverse complement.
GGCCATTGGCGGTTCTCTCTCTACTCATGAGCCTACTCGCGTAGGAGTTCACAGCCCTCGACATTATCTTTCGAACAGCTCTGACTGGGTGTGATGATCTGCCATCTGCTGTGTAGTGCCGGGGGAGTTTGGGTGCGGTATTCGAGGGTGGACCTTCAGTCTGGCCATTTCCTGAGTTCAGAACCTGAACTCTGGCTCAGATAACAGGGATACGGGGCTCATGTAGGCGGTGGGCTGCAGCACTACATTTCTTTCCTCAGGCATAAATGGGGGAGGAAGATAAGCAAACAGACAGACTGTGAAAGCAAGTCTTAGCCAAATTCCATGAATGACGCACATTGGATATTTTTTTCTTATGGAATATTCTCTTGCAGTTTGGAGAGAGTACAGTGGGAAGAAATGGATGATCACTCAGAGGATAATACAAGGCTGCTGTGTCCGGTCTGCTGAATCCAATCAGCACTCTAATGGGAACATCTTGACACTCTCCTCAAATATCTCATTTTAATACGTTTTCTCTCATATAATAACGTGCGCATAATCTCCGCAACAGTGAAGGAAGAAATTTCAACATGTTCCAGCGCCAATAGAAAGATGCTTGTTACAGAACTCCGACTGCAGTTGAATTGGTATAGAAGCCAGAGAATTTCAGGGCATTAAATAAGAGTTGTGACTCAGGAATAATTATATATTTGTGGACAGAGGTGTGCGGACTGCAGACATGCTGCACCCATGCACAGTTGGCAGCAGGTTAGCCTTGTGGTAGGTCACTTGACTGGTAACCAAAGAGTTGCTAGTTCAAGCTCCTGGTGGGGCTTGGGACTCTGACCTGATTTGGAGAGATGAAGTTGGGGAGAACTTTACCATTGGGTCCTTGAGCCAAGGCCCTTTACCCTAAAATTGCTGCGGAGACTTTACCTTGTTTCTCTCTATTTTCCTCATTAAATAAAGGTTTTAAAAAATCAGTATGCTGTGTTTCTAGATTAGATGGTCAGTGTAGGCATCAACTTTAGATGGCATAGGACCTTTTCTAAACAAATGAGTGCATTTGGATCTGGTCCAATCGCCAGTATTCCTTATCAAACCTCTCTGAGGACCTCTACATGCACCTTAATCAGCAAACCGAGCTCCAGGTCTGAAATGTGTCATATCTCACCAATAATTGTTTAGAACAATTAATATGGATCAAACTCAATACTGAAAGTTCTAAAAAAAAAATGTAAAAAGTTCGCTATGCCTTTGATATAACAAAGTAGTATTCGTGCCATCTACAGTGTATATATTGGCATAACGATTGAGAGTCTGATTGGCAAACTGTCTCCCTGGTGACCTTGCTGTGGAAATTTGTTGGCCAACGGTCTCAGTGGTGGCCTCGCTTTGGAGGTGTGATTGACTGGCTGTCTCACTGACACCCCACTCCTCAGGTCATCGGGTATTAAGTACAACAGGATGTGGTATGCAGCACTGGGCCTGGTCACCCTGCTGCTCTTCTCCGTCGCAATAGGGGCCCTGGTGTTCATGAGCCTGTACTACACCGACCCTGAGGCCTGCACACTCAACAAGATCTTCCTGGGAGTGAACGCCAGCCTCTGCCTTATTGTTTCCCTGCTCGCCATCTCGCCCTTCATCCAGAGACGTGAGTCCTGCTACTGCAAGGATGCTAGCCAGATTTGATTCATGTTTCTTGTGACATGTCACCTATAACTAATGAGGTCTGTTAGGATTTAAGCAGTTATAAATTTTAAAGGGTTTTAACTCTTGCGCAGTTCATATGAATGTAAACATCCTGAAATGAAAGCTAATACCTGCCTGTAAATCCATATTGAGTGAACTTTATGGCAGTTACAGCCATTTAAAATGAACAGTGTCCTAATATTTATGGGCTGCACTGTATGTAGACTAAACAAGCCGTCATCCAAAGCCATTATGCCCCTTTATGTATTTTAACTGCTCCCTTTAGAGAGATGGTTGTTCCTCACCTCCACTAAGTGGAACTCGCGTTCTGTGGATTACAATATTTCTTCATAGCGATAGTTGCTAACCCTCCGCTGTTTCTTCCTCTCTTTCCCTGCCCTCACTGTTTCCATCTGTTTCTCTCTCTTCTCTCTCAATGTCTCTAATGTGCTTTTTTCTGTTTCCATCTTCCTCTGCCTCTGACTCCAACCTCTTTCCCTGTCTCCTCTTATCATGGTTCCTCCCTCTCTCATTGGCTGATCCCTCTTTAGTCCAGCCGAAATCGGGCCTGCTGCAGCCGGCAGTCATCAGTGTGTACGTCATGTACCTGACCTTCTCCTCGCTCTCCAGCAAGCCAGTCGAAAGTGAGTCAAGAGGCCCGAATGGCTGTCCACAGAGCCCTGCTTTAAAAGAGTGGCTAGGGGACAAATTTACCTCTTGCCTTCAGTAACATTATCCAGACCCTCTGTTCTATAGAGCTGTAGTTGAGATAATGGTGTCCTTGTGGAGTTTGGTCTCCTCTAACCTGTCATTAACTGTCTCTCGGCAGTGGTGGAGAGAGACGGAATCAACATCACAGTCTGTGTGTTTCCCTTCAACTCTGGCTCCGAGGGTGAAATGAAGATAGTGACGTGTGTGGGCACAGTCATTCTGGTTGGCTGTCTGCTGTACTCCTGGTAGGGGCAATGCTCATACATTCTGCATTATGATCATAACTTTTCTTTTATTTTGTAAAGGTTGAGTCTGACCCTGCAATAAAGTTACAAGCTGACGTTGGCCTTTAAGCTCAAACAAGTAATTTAGAGCAAGCTTAAATGACAGGCCTTGTTTGCCAAAATTGAATGTAAACATATTATTTAGTGGTTATCACAGCCTTCAATTTGACATGAAAGGAGTGCAGTTGTGCTTTGAGGTGAACGAAATATTTGGGTGCTGTTCATCTGATTTGCACCACATCTTACAGGAAGGGTGTGTTCCTATACAATCAGTCAAGCTGTGGTATTTCCTCTGGCCGTTTCACTCCCCTAATGTTTAAGTTTGTATGCCTGTCATGAATTTTCACTGCTGTGGTCTTCAGTGTAATAAAAATGGAGTTGTTTCTCAATGTTAAAGTTCCAGTGGGCTTTTGTCTTTAAGCGACCCTTTCTGAACTCTTATACATTAGTTTAATTCTATCTTGGGGTATCTAAACTGCAAAAAGTGTCTGTCCTAGCAAATTTTCTAATCTTATTATGAGACTTAAGTTCCTTATTTTTCTCTCAAATGAAAAATATTAGCTTATTTTAAGGTACCATTTGCTTGACAAATGAAATTTTCTTATGCCATTGGGAAGTCTAGATATGAATCAAAATGGTCTCACCTCTTTGGCAAAATTATTGTTTTTCTTAGAAAAGAGGTAATATAAATAAGAGTTTTAAGTCTAAATACAAGATTATAATGCTTGGAAAGAAACCTGTTTTTCATTTTTTGCTGTGTAAATGTTATGATATGAACTGACCATGCACACTGTATGCACATCTGTAGTTGCCATGGCGAAGATAACCCCAGAATCTGCTAAATTGATTGTATCCATGGATCTTTCCCTGTATCTCTCTCCACCTTGTGTTGTGGGAAAATGACATATTTACCAGATTTTGTCTGTGATGAATGTGTTTGTCTCTTTTTTGCCACAAGTTTGACCTCTACTACTAGAAGGAGCTCAGCAGCGCTGCGCGTGTGCAGGACAACAATGCCCGAAAATGAGGTAAAAGACCTGCCAGCCTTCAAAAGGGCAGGGATTCCTGTGGGGTGTGTGCTGAGTGAAGATGTTTGTGCGTGAGAAAGAGATACTGAGCAGGGGCAAGGAATTATTGTTTTAGCAAGCAGCGTAGGCTTCCTCTCTCCCTCACACAAACATTCTTTGCCCCGCCTAGTACCACGCACCCTCACACAAACATTATTTACAAACTGTACAAACAGTAGCCTCTGAACCTATGATAGTCAGATACGTCTAGCGGCTGCCATAGAAAATAATTTGTGATATTTTTGTTGCACTTTTTTCCTTGACATTTTTGCATTGTCCTGGTCCCAGCCCTGTTACTCAAACTACTGTGTGCACTCTTAAGTCTTCAGTAAAATTCATTGACAGACATATTAGCCAGCCTGCTGTATCAACTGCTATTTTATTTGTAGACCGAAGAGAGAGAGCTTCAGGTTATTTGCAATGCACTTCTGTGGATGTGTTCTGGAGTTTGTTTCTCATGAAAGCTCTCCTGTTTTCCTTCCAGAGAGCACGGTGTTGTTTCTGCTTCCCTGAAGATGATGACGGTGAAAACACATTCCCTTACTTTCTCATGTAGTTCACTGGCTGATAAATGTTATTTCTCTTTTCAACCTGTTCAGGTTTTTCCATTTTAAAAAGTGTGCATGAATCGCAGTCCACATATTATTTTCTATCATATTTCCCATGCGGATATCTTCCAGCAGTTTATTTTCCAGCAGTATTCCAGCAGCTCTTACGCAGAGAGATACAGTTTGAGATGTACTGTATATGGCATTCTGGATTTGATGGTATGCAGCTGGCAGCATTTTTAGGGGGGACCATGATTTTAGTTTTAGGAATCCGACCCAGGAAGTGAATTTTCAGAATTAGCAGTGTATGCAATGTCTGTAACCATCTCAGAAAGATCTGGCCAACACTTAAATTATAGAATTTCAAGTATAAAGAAGAATAACTTGCCACCTCTGGTGGTTAGAAGTGAGTATTGCATAATGGTGTCCATAAGTTAAAAATGTGTTCATTTGCAGACGACTATGAGGATGAGGACAAGAAAGGCGGGGGGCAGAACGTAAAGTACGACGAGCGGTTCGGCACTGTCTACAGCTACTCTTACTTCCACTTCATTTTCTTCCTCGGTTCCCTTTACGTCATGATGACAGTCACCAACTGGTTTCAGTAAGTGTGCAAAAGTCTCCTCCAGAGGTGCATAATCAGAAAGTCATGCCTTGTGTTTCTTCCAACCATGAACACAACATGCTAAATTTACTGATGCATTCCACTGTGCGACTAAAGCGTTGGCTATTGAGTATATCCAAGTGTTTGTAACAAAATACTAGGGCGGTCTTTAACACCCCTCTTGTCTCCTTTAGGGCGCAAAAATTAGCTTCTGTTTCCTACTTTGAGAACTTTGCTCATGAAATGTGCAGATTTCACTTGTCACACTGATGCATTATTCGCTGCTTCAATTGATTGGTTTTTGTATTTATAACCATTGACACAGCTGGCAAAGGAAGGTTGTATCTGTGTAGGGCTTTCATGCCCAGTAATTCAGCAATCTAAAAATCTGATAATACCTTTCTTTACTACTGTAAAGAAGTTTAAAGAAGCACTTGAGCGAGAAGTTTTCGCAAAGTGCCCAATATGTTTGCACAGGACATTAGCTCGAGGGAAGCATTCTCATACACACACACACACACACACACACAGACCATAACATGCGTTTAATAGGAATGGGTTGTTTTGCTGTTCTGCAGTTACGATAATGCCAAGATCGAGAGGCTTCTAGACGGGAGCTGGTCAGTGTTCTGGATCAAGATGACATCCTGCTGGGTGTGTCTCCTGCTCTACCTGTGGACCCTGGTGGCCCCCATGGTCTGTCCAAAGAGGTTTGAAGCATAAAACTTCTTACCAGCAGCACTACCTTCTTTCTTTGAGAAAAACATTGTTTTTTCCTTTTCATAAGTTCTTTCTTTAACCTAGGCCGTTTTGGTGTTTCATATTTTTGTTGTTTTATATTTTTTACATGTTGTGCATACTGGATAAGCTATTATTGCTGCCTGAGAGGCCGGTTGCTTATTTTTGTCTTAAATGGGATGCTGTTACATTTTTCTGTTTTTCACCAACATTAATGTTTTGATCTGTAATGACTCCTCAGATTGGATGGGATGTGGGGAGAGGAAGGGGAGGAGAATAGGGCTGTCCCGACCGATTAATTGTGACTATTTTAAGCGCAATAAAAGTAACTGCCACTATGAGGCAGACAGACATGCTTGCTCATTACCTTTTCTATGACACATACCTAATGCGGTCATTTGAAATGCTTCCAGGAAGAAAACTGTGATTTGAAGTCCGCTAATTACCAGCGAGGTTGGACAGCCTCCATCGCCTTGGCATAATTAGCTTACCTTAAATCAATTCCCGTCTACTTTGCTTAACTTGCAGTCAAGCCATTTATTCAGCCAACTGACCAATCAAAACCAAAATGTGGCCTATAATGATAAAGAAGAGATAATGAGAAGCAGACAGACCTAACCAGGCTGCTGTGTTAATGATCTGAATAAATAGCAGACCTCTGAATTCCACCTCTCGTAGAATTCGTACATATTATTAAAAAGATTTCTTAAAAATAAAATCATTTTAAGATGGTCCTGGTTTTTAACTGTTTCAAAACATACGCGAAGTGGAAAACATTTTGTGAAGCATATCGAACGTGAAAGTGAGGGAGAGTATGTTTGCATTGCTTGCAATAGTCAAATGCACCGAAGATTTGGCAATGCACGTTCAGGCGAATCTTTGCCGCAAATTTGTGGCATTTTTTATTAGATAATTGAACGAGAGTAATTTAAAATAAAATAACTCATAGCACTTGATTTTATTTACTTTTGAGCGTCTAAATAACCGACAGTGAAGGTGGAAAACATTTTGTTTAAGCATATAGAACACAAGTAAATTGTTAACGCATTTGCACGCAGCGCTGCGGAACGCAAAATTAGAAATAATCTAGCAAACACATTGAGGCAAATCTGTTGTGTTTCATGGTTATTTAAATTTCAAAATGTGACAAACAAAAATGATATCTAAATAAATCAGACTGTTTACCAATTTAATTCGTTAGCCTAATTGAGCGAATAAACTGTTTGATTGCAAATTGAGCAAAGTAATTGGGAAGGGGGTGAGAGCAATTGTCGGGTAGAGGACGATGACTTTGCAGACCTTAACTTTGCGTTGTTCAGCACATAATTTGCCTGAATATGTTTGCTAGATTAGCCCATTTCTAGTTTTATGTTTGGCCGCGCTGCGTGCGAAGTGCGAACAATTAGGCTAACATGTCCTGTTCGATAGGCTATGCTTAACCACAATGTTTTCCACCTTCACTGTAGGCTATTTAGTCGCTCAAAAGTAACCAAAATCAAGAGCTATGAATTGCTTTTTCAAATTAATCTTAATCAATGATCAAATAAAAAATGCCACAAATTTGCATTTGCCTGAACTTACTTGCAAAGTCTTTGCTGAATTTATCTATTACGTGCAGTGCGAAAATAATTCCTCTCACTTTCATGTTCAATATGCTTCACAAAATGTTTTCCACTTCGCGTATGTTTTGAAACGCTTAAAAACCAGGACCATCTTAAAATGATTTTATTTTTAAGAAATTGTTTTAATGATATATACGAATTCTACGAGAGGTGGAATTCAGAGGTCTGCTATTTATTCATATTATTAACACGGCAGCCTGGTTAGGTCTGTCTGCTTCTCATTATCTCTTCTTTATCATTATAGGCCACATTTTGGTTTTGATTGGTCAGTTGGCTGAATAAACGGCTTGATTGCAAGTTAGGCAAAGTAGACGGGAATTGATTTAAGGTAAGCTAATTATGCCAAGGCGATAGAGGCTGTCCAACCTCGCTGGTAATTAGCAGACTTCAAATCACAGTTTTCTTCCTGGAAGCATTTCAAATGACCGCATTAGGTATGTGTCATAGAAAAGGTAATAAGCAAGCACGTCTGTCTGCCTCATAGCGGCAGTTACTTTTATTGCGCTTAAAATAGTCACGATTAATCGATCGGGACAGCCCTAGAGGAGAACACTACTCGGATTCACAAATTCACTCGGTGTCTTTCCAGCTGCATTGCATTGTATTTGTAGAAGCATTCTATGCAACAGAAGTTCTTTTGTAAGCACTGCTCGTAGTTCCATCGTCGTCTTCCATGGAGTCGGTTGCATTGATTTCTTTGGCTTTTGTTTTCACTCACTAAAGTAATTTTTGTAGTATTTTTACATTTTGTATTTTTCCAAATGAAGTGTCTGACTCTATGTAAATGTAAAATGTGTGGTCAGTTTGTATATTTTGTCCGTGGATCGGCAATCATTGTTGTTAAGGATGCCTGAATCATGACAGAGCATTGTCAGAGATTATGTATTTTTGAGGAAACGAAGTTCAGTGCCCTAACATCTCAGGATTTGTGCTTCAAAATGACCCAAGTGCTGTCTTTGCTTTTTTTCTTGATGGAAAAAGTTAAATGAGAAACACTTTATTTGTATGTGTTCACAGCTAAGTGTATTTAGTATACATAGAAAAATCTCATAACGTATTTTTGTTTGTGTTTGTTTGTACCCCTTTTCAAATGTAATACATGTTATGTATTTTTGAGTCTTCCTTTGCTTTGCTAGAGAACACACATTGTTAGAATCTGTAGTCCAGCAATTGTATATTATGGTGTTTCAGAATGACTTCTTTTCATTTTTTTTTTTCATTAACTCAAGCATGTGTTAAAATTTTGAAATGCACTTTTTTCCATTGGGGGAAAAAAAATATTCCAACCTTTATTTCCTTAGACTTTGTTAGCAGTGATTTTTGCCTCCAAGCTGTGAGAGAATGCATTTCTGGCAGTGTATCTGGGTGTTTATTTTACTGTGCAGATGAAGGGGTTTTCATGCATTTCCCGTTACTATACAGCAGAAATCCAAATTTTTATGATGGATGAGAGTCGAATCTGGTGAAAAATAGGTCACTGGACTTTGTTTTTACAAACCCATTTCCAGAAAAGCTGGGACACTGTGTAAAATGTAAATAAAAACAGAATACAATGATTTGCACATCATTTAAACCCTATATTTAATTGAAAATGGTTGACAGACAAGATATGAAGCGTTGAAACTGAGAAATGTATTGTTTTTAGAAGAAATATTAGCTCATTTTGAATTTGATGGCTGCAACATGTTTCAAGAAAGTTGGGACAGGGGCAACAAAAGATTGTAAATGTTTTATAATGCTAAAATATGTACCTGTGGAACATCTCACAGTTAATTAGATTAATTGGCAGCAGGTCAGTGACATGAATGTGTATGAAAAGAGCATCTCAGAGAGACTGCATCTTTCAGAAGATGGTGAAGTCTTCACTGCTCTGTGACAGATGGCATGGGAAAATAGTTCAGCAATTCAAGAATAAAATTGCAAAGAAACTGGGGATTTAATTATCTATGGTATGTAGTATCATAAAATTATTCAGAGAATCTGGAGAAATCTCTGTATGCAAGGGACAAGGCCAAAAACCAGTATAGAATGGCTGTTATAGTCAGGCCCTCTGGTGGCACTGCATTAAAAAATAGGTTTCTGTAGTGGAAATCAATGCACGGGCTCAGGAACACTTCTGAAAAACATTCTCAGTGAGCAAAGTTTGTTTTTGCATCCACAAATGCAAGTTAAAACTTTACTATGTAAAGATAAAAAAACATCAAATCCATCTACAAAATCCAGAAAAGCTGCCACCTCCCTTGGGCCTTGGCTTATTTATGATGGCCTGAGACAAAGTGGAAAACTGTGCTGTGGTCTGACCAATCAAAATCTGAATTTTTTTTTTTTTTTTTTTGAAGTCAAGGATGCCACGTCCTCTAGGCTAAGAGGGAGAGGGAACATCTGGCTCTTTGTTAGCGCACAGTTCAAAAGCGAGCGTCCTTGATGGTATGGGGTTGCATCAGTGCACGTGGCATGAGTAACTTGCACATCTGTGAAGACAGTATTAATGCTGAACAATATATAGATGTTTTGGAGCAACATATACAGCTATCCAGATATCTTTCTCTGGTAAGGCTTTGCTTATTTCAGCAAGAGAATGGCAAACCACAATTAGCATGTGTTACAACATCATGGATCCGCAGCAAAAGAGTCCAGGTGCTAAACTGGCCTGCCTGCAGTCTAGACAGATCACCTATTAAAACATTTGGTGCATTATGAAACGTTAATGTGACAAAAGAGTCTGAAAAAGTGTTGAGAAGCTGAAATCTAAAATCAAGCAAGGATGAGAAAACTTATTGCTTTCAAAACTACAGTAATTGGTCTCTCGGCTCCAAAACCCTTAACAGGGTGTTGTCAAAAGAAGAGATTATTCAACACAGTGGTAAACATGGCCCAGTCCCAACTTTTTTGAAACATGTTGCTGGCATCAAATTCAAAATGAGCTTATATTTTTCAAAAATAATAACATTTCTCAGATTCAAAATTTGATATGTTGTCTTTGTACTATACTGACTAAAAAAAGAAACGCAATTAAGTAATCCGGTGCCAAATTTTGACAAACCGATTGAGAAAGATGCTTTTGCTTGGAGTTATTTTAGGAGGCGAGTACTTCTACCATACAAATTTTCGCGGTCACAGCACGTATTCTGGAGCCGCCATTCGTCCGGAACCAAACATCTGCAGTGCTTGGGTTCGAGTAGCACCATTATCCTAACACTCCCATTTTTTTTTTGAGTTCCTCGTAGACACCGGGGCCTATAAAAGTCCAACCGAAAATGAGTAAAAATCAGACGGGTTATAATGCCACGACTAACGGAAGTTCAACGAGAATGCGCGATTGGGATGCTACAGGCCGGAAGTCGGGTAGATAGAGTTGCCCGTCAATTCGGCATGCATTCTGCGACAATTAGTCGCCTCAGAACCAGGTTTAATGCCACTGGACACACGGCCAATCGCCCCAGATCCAGTGGGCCACGTGTTACGACTCCAGCGTCTGATCGTCATATCCGCTCGTTACATCTGCAGGATCGCTTCCGGTCGGCAACTTAAACTGCCGCTGAGATGCTTTTCTCCATGCCGTCCGTTACCGCAATTAAATTCTCTGTCCAGTCGTCCTTCCTTTTGTCCGACGTCACCGACTGACTTTCCAACAGGACAACGCGTGTCCGCACGTGGCATGTATCTGAATGGAGTTCCTTTGGGCCGAAAACTTGCAAATTTTTCCCTGGCCAGCGTTTTCTCCAGATCTTTCACCTATAGAACACTTGTGGGACATTCTGTATAGAGCGATCCGGAGACATCAACCACCGCCAGCTACAGTACGTCAGCTAAGACCAGCACTGACCGAAGAGTGGAACAGCGTTCCACGAGCAACAATCAGACGTCTGGTGATGTCTATGAGACGCAGGTGTACCGCCGTGCGCGACGTTAACGGGGGACATACGAGATACTGAAAGTGTCATTTGTGTTTCGTTCTATCGAACTTCACCTTGTTAAATAAAAGCCAACATGGCGATATTTCAACCCGATTTTCTGTTATATCTATTGTCTGAGATTCCCTTTTTCATTTGATACCAATGAAGTGTTGATCAATAACAGTTACACTCGATAAAATCAAGAAATAGAAAATTGCGTTTCTTTTTTTGGTCAGTATATTTTCTATTTATTACAGAGTGTAAATGACTTGCCAATTATTGCAGTCTGTTTTTATTTACATTTTGCAGGACTTACAACTTTTCTGGAAATGTAGTTATACAAGAAGTTAGGCAATGTACACTTACGTGCGTGTGTGCAGTTCTAGTTGAAAGTGTTCAAAAGTTTCTGCATATTCACCTGCTGTAAGATCAGTTTTCTTTGCGTGTGAACTGTGAAATAGATTCCCTGTTTGAAATCTGGTGCTCAGCGGAAATCCTTATAGGAAATGGTTCGGGGATGTGTGTTTTTATTAATGTAAAGCTTCATCTTTAAATTCTTTCATTGTCTACACCATTTTTTGGCAGAACCTTTGTCTATTCTCAATTGGTGGTTGCTTTGCTATTTGTGCAAATGTTTGAAGTAGTTCAATTACGTGTAAATATTTTGCACTTTAATCTTGCATGTACTGTACAATTCCTCATTGTTTTTATACACTGTCAATATAAAAATTGACATCTTCAGGATTGCAACATTTCAGCCAACAGTTTTTACTATATCAGTGCTTAACTGATATTAACGTGCTTACAGTTGCACAAACCTCAAAATACAACATTCCAAACAGGTTTTTACAATGGTGAGAAGATAAGTCCTTTTTTGCTGTTTTTTATTGAATCTGTAATGTAAGAGCAATGTTATTTGTCAGTGCTTTCATGTTAAGAATTCTGCTTCATGTTACATTTGCTTTTTCAGTCTTGGTATTGGGGGAAAAAAAATCTTTCACAACAAGTGGCATGACCACTAATGTTTTGTTCTATTTAAAGTATATTTTATATGTTGTGAAATGATTTACGATGTTACACACAACATTTGTAGCAATATTCAGTGCTCCTTGCCTCTAAAGATAATTGCAAACTACAGTAGTTTCTATTTCTAGTTTTATGAATCCTAAATGTATGCTGAATAGAATTGCTGTGTAAATAAGCTTTTTTCATTTTGCTTATTGATACACAGTTTAGTGGAAAACCTGAAACATTTGAACAGTTCTAAGGAACAGGTTGCAAACTGTCACTTGGATTGTCATGTGAAGATTGGACTTATTACCAATTAACACAAATGTGTGAGATTAAGTATATTGAGATAAGTATTGAGTGATGTAGATCCAGCATGATCATAATGACATTCATTCTTGATCCCATTGGAACAGCAAACATTGCAACTAGGCTGAATAATTTGATGACCGCTCTGATGGGTAGGCGTATGTGGAGGGAATATGAGCTCATATGAGTTTGCCCTTGTATTAGTCTGGGGTACAGAATACATCATAGTGGGACAGCTCATTTTTGGAATGCTGATCAATACGTTTTTTAAGTACTACTGGAGAAAGATCTTTCGAGTCTGTTTGAATTGGATGCCTATACCGTGAACAGAAAAACAAATATTCCATATCATTTAAACACCAAAATCTATTCCTCCCTGTTCAGCTTATAGACTTATGTGTATCTTATACTTATTCCGTCTAAATCATATTTTTTTTTTCTAATGCTGTGAGACGATGAGGATGCATCATCTTCCACAGTCATTGCTTGTTTCTGTATCAAAATTGCCATTCAAGACCATCCTGGCACAAAACTCTCTTGCTAGTGATCTATTCTAAATGAATAAGAAAGAACATTTTTCTTGTAGGACCATGTCCAGTTAAATGTACAGTCTAGAAACTTCACATGTCTGTGGTGAGCTTTGGTTTCCACAATTGTTCATCGACTTGAGGATTTTAATCAAGCTTGTGTCCTACTTGTTTGAGGCAGTAGACAATATGAATGAGCAATACTTGTCATTTTGTGTTCAATACAAACTACTTGAAGTGTTGTTCTCTGTAGATTATTGTCATCATGTGAGAGTTGAATATTGGCTTTAAAAAATCTTTGATTTTGCCAATTTCTGATTTATTTTTCTGCCTGGAAAATTATTTTCACTATTTACCCAATTATTTCTGTGAGCAAAATGTAATTATTCAATATTTTTCATTTTAAATTATCCATTGTGTGCGCGCGTGCGTGCGTGCGTGTGTGTGTGTGTGTGTTTTGAGTATGGAGCACAACCCTAATTTTGTCCTGTTCCTATTATATGAGACCAACATCGCCTTGTGTAAAAAATATTCTCTTTAGTAGAAATGCTGTACAATTACTTTTTGACTGATTTTATGAAATTGTCATTAATCAAATCGTCTTACTTTTGCAAAAGATTCTTCCTTCAAGTGAAGGACAAATCCATATTCTGCAGAAATGTTGGTGCACGCTGCAGAAACGAGGCCTAAAACTACCCGGTTTGTTCTAATCAATACATTTTTATTTCAATAAAACATTTTACAATGAATGATGGTATTGTATTTTTTCTAACAAATGATGCAAGATAAGAAAATTGTAAATTAAATATTGAGCCACGAAAGTGATGCTTATGACAACAATTAAAAAAATGGTAAAATGGAAGTGATGGTATTATGTATCAAACAGTTAAAAGCCGGTATCCCAACTGAATTTCCTAATTTCCATGATTATTTTCTTCCCCTTTGTGTCTGACGAATTCTTTATCAACCAAAAATTGTGACTTTGCATTGTGACTCCAGGATCAAAACTGTCACTATAAATCAGTGCAGTGCTTTCTGAAATACCTGAAATATAAATATAAGATGATCTTAATATATGATCGATCACAAGTTCAACAATGACCATGTTCGAAAACCCCACAAAATGGAAAACCAAAAATTAAACTTTGCATAAGCATACCAATGCATGCTTATTCCCGCAAAAAAAAAAAAAAAATTGCAAGACGATAAATTGTTGTATTCTACGCCCTTTTACGGGCCTTGTGCTTTCATTGCATGTGTTGGTCCTTTCCTACTCTGGATCCCTTGTGAGGGTGCAGTATTTATCTTCACTGAAAATCCACAGATGTGGTTGCCTGTCTCTTGCTCTTTCTAGTCCGTCGATTAGTCATTACATTGATCAATACAGAGGAGTGCTGGCATTCTGTGCAGTAAATTTTTCAAAATCAGCTGGGATTGTATCTGTGAAGAGCAAAGACAAACATTGAGAAATACCCTTCAGCTCCTACCCCTAGTTGCTGTGATATGCAAGTAATTCTATTTATGCAGCACAAATAAAGCTAAAAATTTCAGGGAATTTTCTCAGGAGGTTCAGTCACATTTGAAAAGTAGTGTTCCCCATTCAACAATATGGCAAAAGATATCTTTCAATTCAGTTCTCACAGAACTAAAAGGAAACATTCTTACTCCCCATTTACACCAAAATCACACGTTTCACATCGTTTTGGTTTGTTCAGGTTGAATCATGTCATAAATGCAGAAAAGCAAATGATGAGCATGGAAGAAGCCTCCATTGCAAATCTCCGACTCAGTGTCTGGCCCTTCAGCAAAGCTTGCGACTGTACTCACCATTGCAGCGGTATTTGAGATTGGACCAGATTATATTTTCCTGGGAGAAGCAGAACACCCCCAGCCGTCCACCTCTCATGCTGGTGTCTATGATCACTCCAGTGTCAGCCACCAGAGCAGGGCCTTCATAGAACCTGGCCCTGTGCAAACAAAACTGCCTGGTAAGCAAATGCATGAACCAAGCCAACCAGTGCACAATGCATCTAAAGTTCAAACTTTGGTGCAAACGATGTAAAGAAAAAGGCTAAGAATGAAAATTCTGGTACAGACAGTAACAGTTCTCCCCAGTACGATGTTATAATCACCTGTATTTGAACAATTCTTCAGCCCAAAGAGCCAACTATTTCATGAAATCAGCTGATTCAGTTTATGAATTGAAGGAATGCATGATAGAACTTCTACTAACTGACCCATGTACTTTCTACTCTGCTGTTGAGGCATCACTTCACGTATCACTCAGGTTAGAGAAAGATCCAAACCAAACTGGATAACACAAAACATGACAAACGCACTGTTCTCTTTAAGGAGTCTCTGTCACTGAGTGTTTTAACTGTTTTTCCCCCCAGTCCAGCTGTCCTTGTCAGTTTCAGTCCCGTTTCATTCACTGATTCTCATTATTTGATTACTGTCTCTTGTTTTACTCCCCTCCCTCCAGGTTCCTTCCTCATGCTTGCACATTCCTTCCTCATCTGCTGTGGTCTTTGTGTATTTAAGTTCATGTGCTTCGTCTCCCCTCTGCAGGATTATTATCTCCAACCTTCATTGAATTATCTAAATAAAGCAAGTAACTATTTATTAGAGAATATCCCCCCAGTGTCGGTGGTCCTGTCGAGTGGTGCTTCTTCCAGTTCCCCTGCATCTGAGTTTGAGAGTCAGCACTTGCCCAGCCTACCGTGACGCATTCGGCTTGACATCCCAGTTACTGACCTCACACCAGTCCCTACAAAAATGCCAAGCCTGACCAGGTATCTGTTTGCTCCCGCCTAATTTCGGACTTTCTTCTGATCATCCACTTCATTGGTACTTCAAATACCTGCAATCTTCTGTTCATTAAAGGTGTGTTTCCGACTCATCTGCGATCTGTGTGTGGTTCCTGAGTTCCAAAAATCATGTCAGTTGCAACCCCCACTACTCCTACAGTAAGCCCAGAGCCCTAAAATCTCAAACCCCGCGCCCCTATAAAACACATACACTTTATTAGGAACACCCTCCAATACTGCGTAGGCCCTCCCTTGGCTCCCCGAATGGCCTCAAAACCATGTATTTCACAACATGTCAGAAACATGCCTTTGAGATTCTGGTCCACGTTGATATGAACGAATCAAATAATTTCTGCTGATTTGGCAAATTCATATTCATGATGCAAATCACCACTCGAACCACATTCCAAAGGTGCTGCATGGTTTCAGATCTAGTGACTGGGGTGGCCACTGAAGTACACTGAAATCATATTCATGCCCAGTACCAGTCAAAAGTTTGGAAACACTTTACTGCTGTTGGTTCTTTGTTTCTAGTTGTCCCTTTAATGTGCAGTCCTTTTTTGAGCAAATTTCCTCCCAAACTAAAATGCTAACTTCTTGAGCCATATTGATTGACCAACGGCAAAATCACGATCTTGTTTGAAAGATGACACTCAGTAGTTTGCTATCAGATAGTCAGAATTGCTGAGAACAAATACCCATATTGAGTAACAACGCTAGAAATATAAGTTTTTGTCAGTCAGAAAAAGATATTACATTTTCTTCTGCCCCTTTGGCACTGTGACTAAGCCTCATCAGCCTAGAAAAATATTACAGCCACAGCCAGGCCCCTAAACAACTGCAGGTTCAAATATACTAAGCAACTTTAAAAATGCATATATTGAATCTTGCAGCTGAGTGTGTCTGTTTTCACCTGTGTTGGTGTTTTGAGGTAAAATGAGTTATTTCATGCAAACTGCGTTTATCTGAGAAAGGAAAGTTCATTGCTCACTTTCATGCGCAAGATTTTCACGCGTAATCTGTAATGGGCAAACAAGTGATTCCACCTGAGCGGTCTTGGCAGTGAGTCAGGATTGATGCAGGACCCGTCCCTTGGTTTATGGCTATAAATTTACGGGGGGAAAATAATTGTTCTGTGAGAGTCAGCAAATATGCCACGACTCTGTCAAAATCTCTGTGACAGAGCCATAGGGATGCTGATGGCTGGAATATGACAGAGATAGGTTGCAGAACTCCTGGGAACAAACCAGTCGACAATTTCTTGTCTGTGGGCTCGATTCCATACAACAGGTTCATCCTGTGACCGTCCAAGAACCGGCCAGCCTTCTGTGACCACTGCAATCCGGGATCGTCGTATTTGGGTACTGCACCTGCGGGATCGTTTCCAGACAGCAACGCAGACAGCAAGTGAAATACCTGGGTGCCACAATCCCAGAATCAGTACCTAAACTGTCCGCCGTCGTCTAAGAGAAGAGGCCAAACGGCCGTACCGAGTCCATACCGAAATGGTACTGACACCAGCCAGACGTGCGGCCAGACGCGACTGGAAACGACAGCACAGTAGTCTTAACTAGAGGATAGGCAGATGGAGACAAGTCCTCTTCAGCGATGAGTCTGGGTTCAACCTGTACAGAGCCGATGGTCGTCAACGTGTGTACCGCCGTCATGGTGAGATGTACGCAGACGCTTGTGTGCAACAAGTTGATCGTTTTAGAGGGGGAGGTGTTATGATGTGGGGAGCTATTTTTTTAGATTTTTTTTTTTTTTTTCAATTTTCTAATAAGAACTAAAATCAATGTGAAAGTGCAACAGATATATGGGAACTTTTACAGCTGCACTGGAGTGTTTTTTTTTTTTTTGAAAATTTAAATGTATTCATTACTTTTTTGGTCTCTGATTTAATAAAGGTGCTGACATTTAATGAAGACTGCGCACAAAACATAACATGAAGCTTTATCACTCAGTGGATGGGCAAATTGTGGCTGTATGGGGATGCACATGGTCAGCAAATGGTCAGCGTGCATTCTGAGATTCAGTTCTGTTCTTTACAGTCGTAAGGAGTACTTCTCTGAGTTGCTGCAGCATTTAGGTCCGCTTAAACCATTCTGGCCATTCTAATCTGACCTCTCCTCATCAAAAACCCATTTCCTTTCTCAGGAATGAATTCATCTCTGCACAATTCTGTCTAAAGTATAGAGTGTGTTGTGCCTGAAAATCCCAGGAGATTAGCAATTTCATAAATACTCCAGTTTGCCAGTCTGGCACAAACACCCATGCCAAAGTCTAAGACACTGAGATTGTTTTCCCCCATTCTGAGGTTAGACATGAACATTAACCAAACCTTCTGAGCTGATGATCTCAAACCCTGCACTACTGCCACATTATTGACTGATTGGATTGCAACATAACTAAGCAGGTGTACACTTGTTCCTATGAATGCGTTTAGTGAGTGTATTTTCTTTTTAAAGTTACCTGGGCTGTGTTTCCAAAGCCTTTATACAGTTGAAATTAGCAGTGTGAAGATTTTGGGAAAAGAGTGCTTGGAAGTGAAACTGATTGGCTCACCGGATATATCCTACTTGGGGGCGATGCTGCAGGTACCAGCGGTACGAAACTTTGTCTTTCCAGCCCACGTTGCGCGGGTCCTTCCACAACAACCGCACCTGGTTGCTGGTGTCTCCAGTATGCCACAGGGAGTTCCTCAGGAGCTCCCCTGGGCCTGTACTGGATTTCACCACCTGGACGGGGAATGGGAGCCCAGCTTATCGAATGGGGCTTTTACCATTTGCAGAGATTTTTTTTTTCTTTAAATGAGAATGTTTCCAAAATTTAGTTTTCAAAATCTAGAGCTTTGTTGACGTCAGTCAACCTTAGAGGTTTTTATATCAGCATCAGAACTGCGGAATTTTTTTGGTCAAACATTTTATTTGTACAGTATAAAAAATGTTAATTTGCCTTTTTCATGTTGCATTTACCTGCATTATTCTGCTTTCCTTGCAAAAAACATGTCAACTGGCTTGAATTGAACTCAAATGCAGTCTGTTAGTGCCATGTACATTACTAAGCCAAAAATATTCAACTATAGTCGGCTTTTACAGACTGCACTCATCTTGATTCCAGGTCTTGCTCTATCTATTTTAGTGTGAGTATTTGTAACACGAATGGGCATTCGCAAGATTGGAAATTAAATTAGCTTGTAAATTAAATTAGTTCACAAATTACCACAGTCTTCTGGAACTTGTAAACAAGTTGAAGAAATGCAAGACATTTCCGACAGCCAGCAGCCTGGAGTCTCATGACCTCCCTGCAATGGGCCCCGGGCTCCATTATCACTGAGGACTCATGACCTCCCTGTACTGGCGGCTTCCCTTCCCTGCCTTTACCTTGTTCGCATGATTCTCCCCCCCCCCCAAATTGGGCCCCTACCCTGCCCTTACCATAGTCATATGCCCCGCCGGTGTGGGCCCCTGACCTCACCCTTACCTTGAGCTGGATGCCAGGCTCGGCCACAGCTCTGAAGGGCGCAGACTGCCAATACGTCTGCTCCGTCTGCTTCCACATCACTACGTAAAAGCTGGAGGAGTCCTGATAGCCAAAGATGAAGCCAGCATAGTCATCATCTGTCACTGTGTTCACGTGGAAGGTGCCCTCAAAGTCCACCCCACTGAAGGCTGTATAACCTGAACAACAGTACACAGAAGGAACAGTGAACAACTAGCATTCATATTCAGCTTTTCCTCTGAGATGGGAGAAAACTTGACCTGGGACACACTGCGAAGATGACTGGCACCTCATCTCAACATACTTGCCACCAAAAGTGCAAGCCTTGCCAGAGTTCCTGACTCTGATCTAAACTGGATTGTGGTAAATATGCAACCGTATCAGATCCATGCTACAGGCTTAAAAAACAAAATAATTTGTGCGTAAGAAGATGGATGCTTTTGTATTTTATTCTCTCCTGTTATTGGACCTGATAGGAGTTCAAACATGGAAAGGAGTGTAGCCACTTACCAACAGCAAGGCCGGGATCGCTGTTCATCGTCTGTACTATCTCCATGCCCTGATGGAATATTAAGAAGCATGTTCACAAGGAATATTTAATGGAGTTGTATTTCAAGGAATACTTTTATGATTTTAAGTAAATGGAGGACGTAATGGCAAAAGTAATAATGTAACATATGGATGAAGATTATTTGGATGACTCAGAATCATTATACAATTGACTTTAGTTGAGGGGAATCCAATGATTTATCTACCTTGTTCAAAGATATTCACCGAGGCGCAGCCAACATATACAGTATCATGACATATACAGTGTCCTCATGCATGTACTGTATACGTGATCGATTAAATATACATAATGCACTGGAGCGAATGGGCCTGTTAATGTGGCTTAAATATTTCTGAATTAAATTAAACAATTGAACTACAAGTACAACCCACTGGCGCAGGAAGGGGGGGGGGGGCAGAGGGCCATTGGCCCCCCCACTTTTACCCTCTCCCACTTTATTTTTAAGCATAAACAGTTTAGAAGGTTTGCGCATGCATAGTCTATTGTCACGCTGTCTTCAATGGGCATCATTTAGGCACAGCGCTTCTCTGCACAGTGGTGTAACAATAGGGGGTGCAGCGAGTGCAACGGCACTAAGGCCCAGTGGCGGGGGGGGGCTTGTTGGGCACACTCGCAACAGTGTTGCGCCCCGAACGTCATCAGCATAGGAATCTTTCAATGTTCAAATACTCATAGTAACCAAGACCTGCAATTAAAATTACTACCTCACTGTGTTACTGGATATTTAATAATAAACATTCATTTGGAATTTAATTCCCTCAACGTATTACAGAAATGTTTACCCCAGCTTTCTTTTCATCAGCCGTCTTAGTAATTGTTTGGGAGGCTGAAGATGCCAGTTGTTCCAATTTTGAAAGAAATTTCATTTCATATTTTGTGCTGTTTTTAAAGCATCACATATTTTCCACGGGAGACAGGTCTGGACTGCAGGTAAGCCAGTCAAGTAGCCTAGGACGCCATGCTGTTGTCTGCTGATGAGCTGAATGTGACTTGCTGTTGTCTTGTTGAAAAAAGATATCTCCTAAAAGACAGCATATCTTGCCCCAAAATGCATATATTGTAAGTCCTTCTTCATCAATGGTACTGAGACAGATGTTCAAATTACACGTCATGATAGACCTTGGCTATGAACCTTGTGTTGGCTAGCAAACGGAGGGTCCTTTGCTTCTTTAGCCTGGTAAGCATATCCTTTTTTACTGTAAATTACTGTGTAAGGTCGACAGGTCCAATAACGGCACAAGTGCTTTCAGCATACATGATTCCATTTCAGGTGAGCGCTAGCTTAGAGAGGACAGCAGCATTTCTGTACATTTTTGACATAATTATGATTCCCTTGGTGCATACAGTCTTCATTTGCACTTGTGGTTGCAATGATTAATTGATAAAGGTTTCTGAATTAGTCCCAGCCCAACCCTTCTGAAAAAGAAGTGGACTTAAAGTTCATTTTAAAAGTAAAGTTCAAGAATATTTCCCAAGTTTACTTGTAGTATACTTGTGAGTGTACGACATCAACACTTCTTGGGACTAAATTGGCCCACTTTAAGTTTATAAAAGCATATTTTTAGGTAAACTTTTAGTGTAAGAGTGGTAAACTTTGAGTATACCAATAGTTTACTTAATTCTAAATTTTTCGATCATGAACGTATAATTTGAAGTATACTGCAACCAGTATTTTATGATGATATCATGTCCATTGTGCTCTTCCAAATACACATAGGAATTAAATAACATACTATAGGCCAGGGGTCACCAACTCTGTTCCTGGAGAGCTACCATCCTGTAGGTTTCTGCTCTATCTCCAATTTGGCACACCTGATTCAACTAATTAGCCACTCAATTGCCCAGCTCGTGATCTTGTTAAGTAGCTAATTAGTTGAATCAGGTGTGCTGAACAGGAGGTAGAGCAGAAACCTACAGGATGGTAGCCCTCCAGGAACGGAGTTGGTGACCCCTGCTATAGGCTATACGATTTCTGTTTTAGATACTCACATGAATGTATAATTCCACATGCGAACACCTGAAGCTGCTTTCACACCGGACGCGAAACAAATTTTTCGCACGACAGATTACATTCAAAGTCCATGCAAAGATGCGAATACGCGTGTTGTGCGAAAAATTTGTTTCGCATCAGGTGTGAAAGCAGCTTCAGGCTGGATTTGATCCCTGAATCAATCTGGTTATGTAGCAGCTGCTTTCCCCACTGCACCACAGCACTACTTGAAAATGCAAAGCTGCAGCTTTGTAACCAAAAGGTTTCGAGATCAAATCCTCCCTGGAGTGTTTCCCAGTGGAGTTTTCCATTCATGTGATTATTTACATGAATATTGTGTTATTTAATTCCTAAGTTTGTATAAAAAAGACCATTGGACATGATGTGGTCAAAAATACTGGACAGACTGAATAATAATTCATACAATAATTTTTCATAAAGTATATATCCACGTTTACTTGCAGTATACTTCAAAGTATGCTTTCAGAAACTAAAGATTTTGATTTACGTGAACTAGTCGTATACTTAAAGTTTACCACTCTTATACTTAAAGTATACTCAAAAATTTACTTTTATAAACTTATTATGTGGGCCAATTTAGTCCCAAGAAGTACTGAAGTTGCGAACTTACAAGTATCCAATGGAAATATTCTTACTTTACATTTTTGGTTTACTTTTCAAAAGAACTTGAAGTATAGTTCTTTTTTGTCAGGAAAATGTAAAGGAAAAATGTGTAAAGGAAAAATGCATTCGAAAAGCTAGTTTCAAGCCCATCCTAGCTACTTTAAAAAATACTGCTAAACTGATATTTAAATTGTGAAGTCAAAATTCAGTATGTTTGTATGCAGCCCCCCAGCTTAGAATATCTTCCTGCACCTATGCTGAGGAGAGTCATCACTAAATGAAAAGGCACAAGATATCTAATTTAACCTTCCCCATCACCTCATACACACAATGGGGAGTTGCTGCTCTAACAGTGTGTGTTCCTGCCAAATAAAAAATTTAAAGATGTGTAAATAAATATGTCTGGCCATTCACAGACAGCAGTTATGCATTTGGACAGACACAGAGAAAACTCATAAGCAAGGAATCTATTATCTCCCTTTCATTAGCTGAGAAAACTGGTAAAGGACCTGGTTGAGGACCACCCAGTTGGGGTCAATTTGGGCATCGCCCTCGGGGTCCAGCACCACGGTCTGGAAGGCCCTGAAATCTGTCAGGGTGACCTCAGCATTTTCGGGGCAGTTGTCCATCATGTCAATCACCCGATCATCATCAAAGTCCTTCTCACAGATATCTCCCACCCCATCATCTGTCCAAAGGAAGCTCCAGTTACTGTAATGCTGGTGATGAAAACCAGTGTATTCTTCAATACTTTTGTTACAGTACAGCTGCAACATCCACTTAATGATGCTTATTATAAAAAGCAAAATACACCTAGAGCCACACCATCAATTACTCAGCAACTTCTCTCTCCAGTCAATGGTAACCACCATAAATAGGGAAAATCCACAGAAACAACACTCTCGTATGGTGCAGTGCCAAAAGCGGGCAAAATTTGAATTAAAATAAACAAAAGAAAAAGCACTTTAACATTTCTAATGAATTGTTTCTTCCCATTTGGGCTTGCAGAATTCATTATGGGAGCATCAACTATTAAGATGTCATTATATTACAGGGATAGCAATGACAGCAACAGCAGCAACAATCCCATACTATTGTCATCTATCTGGTCAGGGTTGGCCACCAGCCTGCAGTTGTCTGGTCCAGGTGGGTGCAAGTCCGGTATGCCGTCGTTGTCATCGTCATCATCACACTCGTCACCCTTGCCGTCTTTGTCTGTGTCCAGCTGTGAGCTATTGATAACATTAGGACAGTTGTCCTTGGAGTCCTGGTGGCCATCCCCATCGCTGTAACCAAGAGAGAAGGACAACTTTGGACATGGGGACAGTTCATCTGACAGAGATGACTCACCGTCACTAAAAGTACCTGTCTTGGTTGGTGTCGCAAGGATCTCCAACAAGATCATGGTCAACATCTGACTGAAATACAAACATGAGCAATGCATCAGGGTGTGAAACAACTGAGATTTTCCTGATGTTAAAAAAACTATTATTAATCCATTGAATTGAGCTGCCAAAACAGATAAAGTTGACTGATCTGAGCACAACAACAAAATCACAAATTATAATGAATATTGACACAGAAAATTGAGCTATGATACTGGAATAACTTACATAGTTCTAAAGCTTGAAATCTCAAAGCCATACTTCTTCAGATAAAACCTTAGAATTGAATCACTGAGTGAAAAGAGGGCCCAACTGCACATTTTCTGAAATTTGGGTTTTCACTGGATTATGTAGATGAAAGCTTTGGCTCCACAGCGATGTTGAAAAAAGGACCATCTCCACATAATTTTTACTTTATTATAATTACTGGTGCGTATCAGTGGTGGCTGATGAACTGAAAATAGAGGAGGCACAAAACATACCTTGAAACTATTGATTGGTCTTGACCTGTTTTCAATCATTTATTAAAATTAACATTATGGGAACTCCGAAAACACTCAGCACTATAAAGTGTAGCCAGTTCTCCTTGTTTAGAATTAGAATATTATTAGAATAGGCCATTGGCAGTTAAAAACACAGCTTCCTTCTTAATGCAATGTTGCAGCAATTAAGTATAAAATTCAATTCATAAAAAAAAATTTATTCACCAAAAAAATATTAGACTTCTATGCTAACCTCCGTGTCTGCTTTTAGCAAGTCCTGCGCTATCTAATCTTTGCTTCATGATAGTTAAACCCTTTTACACCTCAATTTTCATCCTTCCACACCGTACCACATGCTGAATTTTTTTATTAATAAACAAAAAAATTACAATAACGTAACAATTTCTTTAATCAACTGACCAACTTTTTTAATTAACTGTTTATTAACTACAAACCGCAATTCCAATGAATGGGGACGTTGTGTAAAACATGAATGAAAACAGAATACAATGTTTTGCTAATCTTTTTTGACCTATTCTCAATTGAGTACACGACAAAGACATGATATTTAATGTTCAAACTGAGAAACTTTATTGTTTTTTTGGAAATATTCACTCGTTTTGAATTTCATGCCTGCAACACGTTCCAAAAAAGATGGGACAGGGGCATCTTTACCACTGTGTTACATCACCTTTCCTTTAAACAACACTCAATAAGCATTTGGGAACTGAGGACACTAAGGGCCCTATCTTACGCCAGAGTCCCTAAACCCGTTATTTGGGGATTTCGCATTGCGTAAGAGGCGTTCCCCCGCAAAAGTTGCTATCTTGCACACCTGCCTATATCCCTAAAACACCAGCGCTACCCGTTACATTATGCATAGGCGTGGTTTGGGCGTTACGCCAGTTAAACCAATCAGTGTGCCAGGTGCCACTGCCTTTCGGAGCAGGCTGCGCTATCCCAAATCCTCAAACCGAAATCCGTGATGGAGAGAGGAAGGTCGCCACGTTTCTCCGTTGACGAAGTTAAATTGCCCGTGCATGAGGTCAAATCCAGTCAGGGGAGGATCTGTTTTTGTTAAGTTAATCATGATTGTATTATTATTATTATTATTATTAGTATTACTTGACATTGACAAATTGTTTAATGTTTGGTATGTAGTTAAAAAAAAAAAAAATCAAGCCTACCCCTTTTGTGATGGAAACTTCAAAAAAAAAAAAAAAAAAAAAAAAGCGTTTCGCCATGCACTTCCAACTCCCTCTCCCATCTGAAATGAAGCATAGAACAAAATCTCATTTTAGAAAAAATAAAATTAGGCATATGCACTGGCACTCAGCGACGTAACTTTTTTTTTCCCCAGAGAAGGGCATTTCAGAACTCTTCAGCGAATGAAGGTAATTCTGGTGACAAGTACGTGGTTTCGTCCGTTTACATTTTCCAATCGGACAGTTGTCTATTTTTTTACAGCAAGTTGCGTGACCGTGCTGCAAAAACAGGTGTACGTACTTGTCACCGAAATTACCTTCATTCGCAAGAGAGTTCTGAAATGCCGCTCTCGCTGGAAAAAAATTTCCGTTGCTGAGTGCTAATGCATAGGGCTCTTGTGAAAGCCCAAATGCGGGTAGCGCGTGGTTTTAGGACCCACTACACGCTTTCCCTAAAGTGTGTGGTCAAGATAGCAATTTTAGGGAAAGCGCATAAACACGCCCACGGGCACACCTCCAGGCGCAAATAAGGGATTAGACATAATGCATAGCGGGTAGTGTGGCCTCAAGATATCGTTTAGGGATAGTGGAAGCTGCTAAATGCGTAATTCACAGGTTGCGGGTAGTGGCAACGGGTAAGGTAATTGTAGAAGCTTTGTGAGTGGAATTCTTCCCCATTCTTGCTTGATGTATGACTTTAGTTGCTCAACAGACCGGGGTCTCCATTTTCGTATTTTGCGCTTCATAATGCGCCATACATTTTCAATTGGAGACAGGTCTGGACTGCAGGCAGGCCAGTCTATTACCCGCACTCTTTTACTACAAAGCCACGCTGTTGTAACGTGCAGAATGTGACTTGGCATTGTCTTGCTGAAATAAGCAGGGACGTCCATGAAAAAAATGTTGCTTGAATGGCAGCATAAGTTGCTCCAAAACCTGTGTGTACCTTTCAGCATTAATGGTGCCTTCACAGATGTGCAAGTTACCCATGCCATGGGCACCAACACATCCCCATACCATCCCAGATGCTGGCTTTTGAACTTTGGGCTCATAACAATCTGGATGGTCCTTTTCCTCTTTAGCCCAAAGGACACAATGTCCATGATTTCCAAAAACAATTTGAAATGTGGACTCGTTGGACCACAGCACACTTTTCCACTTTGTGTCAGTCCATCTCAGATGAGCTTGGACCCAGAGAAGCTGGCGGCATTTCTGGGTGTTGTTGATATTTGGCTTTCGCTTTGCATGGTAGAGTTTTAACTTGTACTTGTAGATGTAGCGACGAACTGTGTTAACTGACAATGGTTTTCCAAAGTGTTCCTGAGCCCCCAAGGTAATATCCTTTATAGAATGATGTCGATTTTTAATGCAGTGCCGCCTGAAGGACCGACAGTCACCGGCATTCAACGTTGGTTTTCGGCCTTGCCGCTTATGTGTAGAGATTTCGCCGGATTCTCTGAACCTTTCGATGATATTATGGACTATAGATGATGAAATCCCTGAATTCCTTGCAATAGCACGTTGAGAGACGTTGTTCTTAAACTTTTGGACTATTTGCTCACGCAATTGTTCACAAAGTGGTGAACCTCGCCCCATCCTTGCTTGTGAATGACTGAGCCTTTTGCGGATGCTCGTTTTATACCTAATCATGACGCTCACCTGTTTCCAATTAACCCGCTCACCGATGAAATGTTCTAAAGAGGTGTTTTTTGCGCATTCCTCAACTTTCCCAGTCTTTCGTTCCCCCTGTCCCAGCTTTTTTGGAATGTGTTGCAGGCATCAAATTCAAAATGAGTGAATAATTCCAAAAAAACAATAAAGTTTATCAGTTTGAACATTAAATATCTTGTCTTTGTAGCGTACTCGATTGAATATAGGTCGAAAAGGATTTGCAAATCATTGTATTCTGTTTTCATTCACGTTTTACACAACGTCCCAACTTCATTGGAATTGGGGTTTGTATGTTTGTCATTAAAATCAAGACTTCAACAAGCGTATGATTAATGTTGCTCTGCCAGTAAGACAAAGTTGACAGTCTCAAAATATTTTTTGACTGGTAGAAGGTTAATTACAAAGAAAAACTAAGATTCAATTTTGGATGCTTGTTGCGAATAACATTGACTGAAATCCAATTTTGCGTCAAACTGACGTGTTTTATTTTTGAGTTACCTAAACAAGGAAAACTGGCCACACCTGATAATATTGAGTGTTTTTAGAGTTTACAAAGATGTTTATTTAAATGAATGATTGAACACAGGTCAAGATCAATCATTATTTTCAAGGGATTTCCTGTGCCTCCTCAATTCAAGAAATTTTAATTAAATTAAATTTCCAAACTTTGCTGCCAGTGGCACAACTACTAATCTTGCCTAATCCTTGCAGATCCTTGTGATTGGCAGATGCACTGAAGGTTATAGGAGGTCAGTAAACACAGCAACTGATACTCATCGCTGGTAACGCAATGTACGATTTCCAGTTACGGTACTTGCTTCATGTGAACACATACGATTTTGCAAGATTTCAAAATATTCAGGATTGTGTCGCCAGGGAAAAAAACATTAATAGTTCCAAAACAGTTACTTGCTTGTGTTGTCTGTAACATGAACATACAAAGAGAAAACCATTTTGGCACGTAGAAACCGGAAGTGTGTCTCAAGATGCTAATACTCTTGCGCCAACTTCTGCATGGTTTAAACAGTTTATTGCTATCCTTCAAATTTTCAGCTCATGAGCCACCACTGGTGTGTATAATATATTGAATCATACATTTGGCCAACCTCCACAACTAAATGTGCAATTTGACAGTGGGGACAGCACATGGTTCCCAGATGGCAGTGCCCATGACATATAACAGCTCCCATGAAGAATTCAGGCATAAAAGAAAAAGAAACAAGGTAGATTGAAACTCAAACAAAATGAAGAGATTGAGAGCAGGATTTGGAGGATGAGTACTCTGATTCTGACCATCCTTTCCCCAGCCCCCATAGACTTTAAAAGAAGGTTTCATTTTTCAAGATGATATTTCAATGAATTTTGACAGTTTTATTTAACATTGTTTTAGAAATAGTGATTTCAGCATGCAAATCTTTATGATTAATAGGCCTGAAACTCACAGACAGTTATATTTGGCTCTGTTACAGTTTTTGTTGCTCTGTATTAAGGACCAGGGGCTCATTTCATAACAAAGTCTGTGTGCTTGTTGGGGCATCAAACGCATGAATTGACAAAAAACGTGTTAAACCGTTGCATAACTAATAAAGCAAGCATTTACTAACCAACATTTGCGTAATTGAAGCGTTTAAGTGCCTTCTTTTAGCGCGGACAAACAAGGTGCTCGTTAAATGGTGGGTAAGTGATTTATCCTTAATTAATGACAGTTTGAGAGTAATATAATTCATTTATGCATTATTTACATTGATCACATGAACAAATACAGTACGGCAAGCAGGACAGGCCATGCAGGCATGATGCAATCCAAAATCCACATATTACGGACAATATGGAGGGGCGTCATGGAGGAGACCTTTATGAAAGAGATCCTACAGTGTATTGGCCCCGCATAAATCCTTTTGAGGAATACACTCCACAGAAATTCATTTCACGATATCGGTTCTACGACAGCACGAGCTGCAGATGTTATCTATTGTTATCTATTACTTGGCTTTTAAGAACAACCACTTGCTTTTCTAGGTTTGTCTGGCTCTCCACTATTATGCATCTGGAGGGTTGTACAAACGTTTGTATTCACTTATTAGTGATTCCCAGCATGTTTCACAATGAACCGTGTGTAGGGCTGTTCTGTAATTTACGGAATTCCTTGTTGAAAACCATGAATTATATGTCCGTTGGCCACGTGAAGATCAATACGCTGATTTGGCATATGAATTTTACATGCCGCACCGGATGCCAAGAACGAAAGGATGAATTGACTAGTGCCATGTGAACAGGAAAGGGTATCTTTCCTTGAATGCAATTGTAAGTATGTAAATGTCGCCCTTTTAATAATATTACTTTAATGTTAATTAGCATTATACGATTCAGTAGATTCAGCACAGGGGAGCAGTAATACGCCTTTGCTGCATCGTGCCTGCCAAATCAAGAGAAGAAGAAGAGCCTGTTGGCTTTATTCAGAAGGGTTTGGCCTACTTAAAACCATATCTGTGCTTAAAACACTGCTAAAGTCTAATGTTAAGGTTGGCTAACGTAGGCTAACAACGTTAGCAACAGCCAGTTGCTGATGCCGGCTAGCAGTTGTCGGTACGTCATATATGCCTGTTGCCGTTGTTTGGAAGGGTTGACGTTTGCTAATATAGTAGCGTTAGGGTTGGTCAATCACTCTGCTACCATGACGGCTAGTAGAGTTAGCCGGACAATCCTCCCCTAATCTGGTAAAACTTAGTAACTCACTTTTTGGTGGAAATTGAGTTAGACCCATTTTTGCAGTTACTAGGTTACTAAGCACCAAATAAAGTACCTACAGTCGCCATTGAGAATACCCATTCTCTATTTTTTTTTTTTACAGCGAGTTTATCCTGAAGGACTTAAGTTGTTTTCAGTTTTCTCAGTTTCATGAAAAAGTGAGTTATTAGGTTTTACCAGATTAGGGGAGAATCACTCTGCTATCATGACGCTAGCCGGTTAGCTGTAAGGCTAACAGCTAACCACCAGCTCGTGGTTATAGTACGCCTAATTAGTTTTCAAGCATGGTTAGTAACAACTGGAGAGGCATCCAGCTGCTCTCACTGTTCAGCAAGGTCTACATCAGACTCATCCTGGAGAGGATGCCGAAAGCCATCGACAGCAAGCTGAGAGAGGAGCAGAGTGG
This sequence comes from Gymnothorax javanicus, assembly GCA_029692085.1. Taxonomy (NCBI): domain Eukaryota; kingdom Metazoa; phylum Chordata; class Actinopteri; order Anguilliformes; family Muraenidae; genus Gymnothorax; species Gymnothorax javanicus. The sequence continues at coordinate 27,651,484 of CM056194.1, read as the reverse complement.
CTTATGCCCTGGTAGATCCTGCACAGAGCAGATCACAACCCTGCGCATCATTATCGAACAGAGCCTCGAATGGCAGTCTCCGCTGTTCTTGAATTTCACTGATTTCCGCAAGGCCTTTGATACAGTCAATCGCCCTTCCATGTGGAAAATTGTGCCGCATTATGGCGTTCCCAAGAAAGTGATGGAGGTGCTTCAAGATATATATAGCAGCACCCGGTGCCAAGTCATGCCTTTCCCTGGCTTTTGATGTCATCACCGGAGTCAGACAAGGCTGCCTGCTCTCCCCGATGCTTTTCTCCATCGTCATTGACTGGATCATGCGCACCAGCACCAGGCAACTCAGAGAAATCCAGTGGACCATGATGCGCAGGCTAGAGGAGTTGGACTTTACAGACGACATCTGCTTGTTGTCACACATCCAGGCCCACATACAAGCAAAAACCGACTGCTTCAAGCCACAGCAGCCACGACTGCTCCATGTAAATGCCAAGAAGACCAAGACCATGAGAATGCATGCCCAGCAGAACAATAGCATCACACTGGAAGGCCAGGCGCTAGAAGAAGTGGACCAGTTCACATATCTCGGTAGTGTCATCAGCCGAAAAGGAGGAACTGACGAAGACATTAGGGCCAGGATAAACAAAGCTCGACACTCGTTCACAATGCTAAGACCAGTATGGAGGGGCCGACACCTCACACTGAAAACCAAGATCCGCATCTTCAACAGCGATGTGAAGACTGTTCTCCTGTACGGATCAGAATCGTCGAAACGAGCGAAAGCCCTCGACCAAAAGCTCCAAGTCTTCATCAACAAGTGCCTCAGACAAATCCTCAACATCTGGCGGCCCGAGAGGATATCAAATGAAAAACTCTGGCAAAGGACCCAGCAAGAGCCGATCACAAAGACCATGAAAAGAAGAAAGTGGAGATGGGTGGGCCACACTTGGAGGAGAGCAAAAGGCAACATTGCCCGAACAGCACTGGAGTGGAACCCCCAAGGATAACACAGGAGAGGTTGCCCCAACAACACCTGGTGGCAAACGTTGGACACCGAATTAAAGATGGGAAGGCTGATGTGGGGAGACGCCAAAAGGATAGCGCAGGACCGTGACGGGTGGCGGAGTGTTGTGGAAGCCCTATGTGCCACCTAGGCATGAAGAGGATCAGCCCCCCATGGTTAGTTTATTCAAGGAATATGCTTCGTAACTGTGTCTTGAAGGGTTAGCGGATATCATCTAGTGTTCTTAGCGAGCTGGCGACTCAATTGACCATGAATCTCATACAAACCTAAATAGGTGAACAATATTAGTGCTGCAAAATGGGAGAAATTAGCATCATGATAATATTAACAGTCAAGCCAGTCAAGCCATATATTAGCTAACAGTAAGGCTTTGACCTGCCTAGTCTTGTTTTGCCAGAGTAAATGGAGGAGATATGTTGATAGGAACAAATTGAGTTCTGTTTGAGAGAATAGTGCAGCCATTACCAATACATTGAATGTTAAGTAACGGTTGCTGCAACGCCCATGCTAGCCACGGATCAAATTTTTAAGACCGTAACTACCATCCTTGCTAAGCCAGCAGACGTAACTTTTCCATTCTCGTCAAGTAGTTTAATAGTTAATGTTAGCTAGCTATTGATTATGTCGTCTGCAGTGATGGAAATTTCAACGCTCAAGTTCGACTCATTTCAAACACGTTCTGTGCACTGTGTGTTCGCTAGCTAACTAGCTGATAATTGCACAGAATAAAAAGGGAGCCGTGAATAATATCACAACGTGTTAACGATATCTCGCAGCTTGCTATTATTAGCTAGTTAGCTAGCGAACACACAGTGCACAGAAATGAACAGAGAGCTGCAAATAGTAGCATTTCACTACTTGGCCAGGTCAGCATTGTGCAGTTCGAGATTGGCGGAGACACTGACAATGAGCTATAAGCAACAACAGCTGCAGCAGTCTGCCAGTGTGGCCTGCCATGTCTGCTCCGCCATTAAGATAATTTCTCAGCATGCAGTGTGTTGACCTAGATACGCACAGAGCCATAGAGAGAGAGAGATGTGTTAACTTCATTGACTCCAATTGACCATTTTTTTACAGCTGGGTTGAAGCGGAGTAGACTCGGTCATGATGCAGCTGAAAAGTCAGAATTCCTTAAACAACTACTTTCAGCTTTAAAGTCTTGTGTTTACATTTCAGCAGTTTTTCAACTTTTTTTCAGCAATTTTCTTTGACTCTAAGTTTCCAAGCACCTTCATTTTATAAACCAACCTCTTCAACTTTTCACGCTGAAGCAAGCACACAAATTTTCTTCAGAAAATTTAGCCTTTTCTAGTTTTCTCTCAAATTATTACCCTCCAAAAAAATGCACATAAAAAGTCATTACCTACTTTTGGTGCTGTCGACATTTGGATCCGTGCCAAAAAATATAATAAATAAATAAATAAACATGCTCTTGAAACTGTTACAGATGTAGTATGCGCCAAATACAACAGATGGTGGTAGTGAAGTTCCTGAGCTCTGCCTGATGGAGTCCCATTGTATATAATTACAGTGTATGCACTGCAATCGGCCAATTAAGTGTTAATTAACTAGCGCTTGACACAAAATTTCCGTTTATTAACAAGTCTTTTGCAGCCACATAAATTAACTAGCCCATCGTTCATCTTTTAATACAAGTGCATTTTAACAGTTATGAAACGCTTTAACACAAAATGCATTACATTTGGCGCTAGTAAATTAACTGACGCATTTTAATTAATGCATTTTCTAAACTACCCATGAAATGGGCCCCAGATGGTTTAAAGACGAGACTAAACTGTCAGTGCACTCCATTTAGTTGACTACGTGGTACAATTCACAGTTTAACAATCTGCTGTGCAAGTTCATTTCAATAAAAGCTTCATTCTTCTTCAGCTGTTCTCTCCTTCAAATCATTTAAATGCAGAAAGATTCAACTCCATTGGCTTTGACATGCATACATTATTTTATGGTATGCTTAATTATTTTGAAATTATTTCACAATATATGTCATTGGGTGGTGTTAATATAATTGAGAAATGGATTAGAAGTATTGCCTGCCTTGTAAAATAAACGATGTTTCCCCTCTTTCAGAAAAAAACATGTTCTGTGTAGTTGGGCCCATTCGTAACTCATTGATTTAATCATCAGCTCCCGTAGTTTGCATTACTTACAGATTGATAAGGACTGAAAAATATCTTGCATGCATAGAGAAAGACTGACACTCAAAGCATGTTGTGTGCTCAGAGAAAGCAGGGGACTGTTCGCTCCTGTTCTCCTTACCTGGTTGGGATTGGAGATGTCAGGGCAACTGTCACAAGCATCTCCAACTCCGTCATTGTCTCTGTCCGACTGGTTATAGTTAGGGACTCTCTGGCAGTTGTCTAATATGTTTTTTATACCTGAAGACCACCATGAATCAAATCAATCATGACCGTTCAAACTGGGCTTCACAATGTACTGTATGTAAAAACTGTAATACATAAAACGAGGATTGTTTTTGTAATTTGTAACATTGATACTAATTTAAAATATTATTACGTTTTGGCTTTGTTTTTCTGAGCAGTGTTACTCTGCCTGAGTGAATACATTGCTTTCAAAATTGTAAAATTTCTTAGTGGCTCCCGACTCTTGAATAGTGCTGCATATCACTTTTCACTGCAACTGTTCTATGCAAGAGCACCTTGTGATTAGAGTACATTATTCCTCTCTTAGCGTTGTTTTATCATACAATCACAGAGAGGCACTAGCAAAAGGAAAGGGCTTTTTTACAGACGTCTGTTAATGGCAAACACATGGGTATTTGTGGTAAGACAGGACAGGCCCTCAAAGATCTGGCCAAGAGCTTGGAAAACAGCTTTTACAGACAGACAGACCATACATATCAAAACAAAATGGCAATCTCATGAACACTTTCAACAAAAAAATGAAAAAATGGTGGTGCGACCCACAACCAGTAGAAAAGCTAGCGTGTATTTGTTACAAATGGCCAACTGCTCTGTTTAATAATATTACATCATTTGCCTGGATGGAACATTTAATTACAATTAATAAAAAGAGAAACGCATGCTTATTTTTTACATGAACATAAGAAACAAAATATGTTTCAATTTCATATTTATCTGAGGTCTCTTTTATGAGATTCAGTCTTTGTTCCAGGTTTTTTTCTCCATATCACAAATAACCTTCCTGCAAAACAGCAAGTTATGACATTTTCATCTTATATCACATCAACATCCTCGTGGTAATGAAAACAGATGGAGTTTAGAACTGCTGAGAGCATAGTATGTAGCATTACTTCAGTTCAACTGAGATGGATTAAATAAAAAACATACATTTGGAAGGCAGATTTTTGAATTCATCAACTTTTACCACCGGAAGATCTGCAGTGACTGATCTGTTGGCCTAAGCTAATTTTGAAAAATGACTGAAATGAATGAGGTAGAAAAGCTTATTAAAGGACTTGCAGAGCCAAGTATACATTCTTACGCTCTTATTTGGTAGAACTGAAGCAGATATATTCTGATAAATTAATTTTCCCCCATTACATCAATTCAGTGGTTGCCGCCCATTTTTGTTTTAAAGCTGCAGTCCTTAACTGTGGTGAAAGCAGTGAGAGATTTTTGATAATTAACACCATGCCCCCCCCTGCTAATGACCACTACACCGCTAATGACAATAAGTTACCATTTAGCATTTAGCAACATGTTACTGACAGACGCATACCACACCATCTCAAAGTCATTATAAATACGCTTGGTATTCAAAAGATGAGAGAAACAAGGCTGTATATCAGCTGTGCAAGTGAGCAAACTAACGATACGTACACAACTTTGACATTATAGAACCAAGAGAAACAAGGTTGTATGTCAGCCAAGCAAGTGAGAAGACTAACGTTACTTAAACAATGTCAGCATCAGCTACCAAACCAAGAGAAATGAGGCTGTACATCAGCAAGGGAACTGAGCAAACTAACACTACCTAAATGACACTACTGTTAATTACCAAACCGAGAGAAATGAGGTCATCGCTCAGCCAAGCAAGTAAGCGAACTAATGTAATCTACATGAAGTTGGCATTAGCTACAAAACCCAGTAACTAGTTGCACATACAAAAGTTACCAAGCAATGACTAACAACATAACTTTGGGTCTTGGGTCTGGTGATAACTGACTTACACTCAAGGTCAAACCACAGGTCAAGGGAAGCGGACAGACAACAAAAGAAAAGCTAGTTTGCATCTCTGTACACAAGTGTAAAGTCTGCAGTCTGGCTGCTAGCTACCCAGCAAATTACCTGGCTTTATATTGACTATTATTTTAACCGACACACGACGCTAGGCTAAGCAAAGCTACAACGCTACGCTAGGGTATCGAACACATGTGGGCAGCAGTTATTAGTGCTGCAATTTCTAAGCATAAGATGCGATCAACAACTGTGTTACTAACAGATTGCTTTAACATTATTAAAACTGAAGCCTTTCTCGCAAAAATGCCCCAGAGGAATCCTCAGGGACTTTTTTTGATTGGAATCCCACAAGATTTTTATGGGATTTGTCCTAGAGGATTCCAATGGGCCAGACAGGGGATTCTAATGGTCATTTGGAATGCAATCCCATACAAATCTAAATCAATTTTAGTGGTCCCACACCAATGTTGCTGGAATCCCACATCAGTCCTGCAGGATTCCTACACCAGTCTCGTGGGAATCCTACATCAGTCCCATATAGTCTAGCACTAGTTCCATGGTAAACCGATACTCGTCCCATACCAATCTTTTGTCAGTCTCATAAAATCCTACATTAGTTTATGGGAATCCCACTCTAGTCCCTTAGAATTGACCTATGGCTAAGCCCCGCCCCCTCCACTGACTCAGACCAACAATCAACATTTTAGAACAGGCACTAATGGCTGGTATCACAGTCGGAGACATTTTTCAGGATGCTATTGATGATTTTTGGTGATAGAAGGCTCAAATATCATCAAGAAGTCAGCAAAAAGGGTTACACTATGCATTGGAGGGATACATTAATGAATTTAGAGTGGAGAGGGTAAACAAAAAGTTTAAATTAGAAGCTAAAATTTTCAGGTCTCAGTACAAACGCGATCAACTGCATCTCATTTCTGTCACCCTCTCACACAACAAGATAGAGGATCATCATTGTTTGTGCGCTGCAGGGTAATAAATTTAATTTACGTATTATTATTGCTACCGAATTTAAGAAATCTAACCTGACATGACTGAACTCCTAAGTAAACAAGGTGACATGGTGAACAACGCGGTCAGGAGCTCACTTTAAGCCAATGTCCGTCAGCATTGAAGTTAGCCATAGAGTTTACTAACTTTAGCTAATGTTAGCTAACTTAGCGATAATCTCCAGCCAAGTGACGAGATGTCGCCTTAAACACGATGTTGACTTGGCTTGGAACAAATGTAGACATCCTTGTTGACCTTTGTTAGCTACGTTAAGCTGATAGTGGGGTCTTCCACAAAGCTTTATCCAGAGGAGACACTTCTCTCGGTTATGATGTGGCTTTGGGAAGGGTATAAAATAAACCCCATCTCCCAGCCTCTCGGGATACCTTGTATCGGAGTTGCATTTACCCCAAGCACAGCGCTTGACCATTTTTTTTTTAACTTAACCCTTTGAGCCCTGTATTATATAAAAGGGTTGTGAGCCCCATTAATGCCAAACACAGCTTAATGTGATGGGGAAACCACATAATCATAAACAAGGTCACATGGCAACAAAAAGTCATGTAATCAAAGTCCCATGTTTGGAGGCCTGTCCTCCAGCATTTCAAGTTATCACATTTTCTCTATGTGGCCACTAAACAGGCCTTTAGGGTTTAAAGGGTTAGAAACATTTTAAAACCCCATAAAAGCAAACGATTCAGAGTTTCCGTAATGCATTTCAATAGAAGTTCAGGCTCAGAATGTCCGAGTAAATGGGGAGAGAATACGCACTGTGATTGGCTCATCGCATTTGAGGGCGGGGCTTAGTCATAGGTCAATTCCTTTTTCACTCCCATTCGGATCTTCCTTTAGCCCCATAAAATCCAACATTCATCCAATAGGAAATCCATTCTTGTCTCATTAGAATCTTACACCAGTCCCAAATCCAACACTTGTCCCACCTTGATCCCATGGGAATCCTACATCATTCCCATAAAACAAATTCAATAGAATCACACTTTGGTTCAATAACAATCACATTTTCAAAAATTCATTACTTCATCATGAATTATATACCCACCTTGAAATTATTGGTAAAAAAAAAAAAAAAGTGAAAAATATGATCTTTAAAATAATTTGGGTTTCAATATGGTACGTGCTGTCATAACTCGGCAATTTTACAGTGAACTTGATGAATTTTGAGTTTTCACCTGTTTTTTCCCTCAAATTTTTTTAGACCTAAATGAGCCTCAGGTCTGTTATTTGTGTTGCATAGAAAACTCATGTAGTAGATTTGCCAGTAATAATTACAGTTCTCTACATTGATAATTGTTGGTGTTCTATCAAAACAAAAATGGTAATTCAAACAGGTGCATGAAGTGAAAAAGCTATTTCTAACACCTATAAAGTAGCAAAATTCCAATGTACAGCTCCAAATTACACTTATCAAATGCTTGTGCATGAAGTATTTACCATGCAAATTTTCAAATTGATATCTGTCTTAGATTTTGAGTTATTAACATTTGAAACTGGGTTTCATTTAGCATCTGCAAAATAACTGCAAAAGAAGCAAATTTCTCTGCTTTTTCCTGCAAAAATTATTGGGGATATGGGTCTAAAATGTTGCACATTTCCTATTTACCACGAAAGCTTTAGTGGACAATTTTTTAAAAGCAAATCTGAGGGGGTCATGTGGGAAAATTTTATAAAATTTGTTTATTTGGCATGGAATGACTCAGAAGTATTAATCAAACTTCATAAATTAAAGACAAATAAGGCGGCTGGCCCCGATGGCTTATACCAAAGAGTTCTCAGGGAGGTAGGTGAGATAATCTCTAAACGACTGTCATTATTTTTGATGGTCTTTAGAAACTGAAGAAGCCAGGAAACCACATGCCCAACAGTTTAACTACTTGGATATTCAGAAAGCATTTGATGCATTACCACATGAGAGACTTATTTTAAAATTTTTTTTCCTAAGGACCATAGGAATTATAGGAGATATTTTGGAATAGATCTGGAACTGAGATTGGTGTTGGGACCGCAGCTCTTCTTCATCTGCATGAATGACCTTAATAGGAAAATTGAAATCATACTAGTTAATTTGGCGGATGATGGTAAATTGGGAGGTTTTGCGAACAGTTTTGAGTCTACCAAAGTGATTCAGGATGATTTGGAAAGAATTCAGGATTGGGCAGAAATGTGGTAAATGAAATTCAATGTAACTAAATATAAACATGTCCAAAATAAAAACATTAGACAGGATTACTTTATGGGAAGTTTAAAACTGGAATGTGCTCTACTTGAAAAAGATCTGGGATTGATAATTGACCAAACCCTTAAAGGTTCCAGCCACTGTGCTGTAGCAGCCAAAAAGGCAAGCGAGATGCTGGGATATACAGTATAGCCCAAATTATTGAATATAAATTGAATAACGGAGGATATACTTCTTTTGTACAGCACATTCGTCAGACCACACTCAGAGTATTGTCTGCAGTTCTGGGGTCCATACTACAAGAAAGACATAGAGGCTTTAGAAAAAGTTCAAAGAAGAGCCACAAAGTTAATTCCTGATATAAAAGATACTGTAAAAGTCATGTGGACAGGCTGAGGAATCTTGATTTCTTCAGTCTGAGTAAAAGGAGACTTTGGGGTGATGTGATTGAGGTTAAATATGTTAAGGGGATTAACAAAGTTAAGTATGCAAGATTATTTAGGCAAAGTTCTATAATCAGAATTTGGGGTCACAAATGGAAGTTAGCCACAGGTAAATTTAGCTCTGATATTAGGAAATGTTTTTTCATGCTGAGAGTGATCTCAGTGTGAAATAGCTTGCCTGGCTATTTATAAAGGCAGAAACTCCGGGTGTTTTCAAGACCAGGATTGATTTAATGCTAGAAACCATTTAGTCCTCGAGTGTCTGAAGTATTTGGCTCACTTTAGTGATTGGAAAATGGCGAGCCTAGTTTAGCTAAATAGCCTGTTCTTGCCACTTACTGTATGTCATGTTAGGTTAGTGAAGGATTCAGGGAGGACACTTGATGAATTCCAATGAGCCTAGTGTGGGATTGACATAAGATGATTATTTGAAAATTACTAATAGGAATAGAAAGCACAAATTTGGTGCATTTTTTGTCAATCTACACTCTTTTCCTTAGCATCATGTTGGACTCATCAATACAACTAGGACATTATTTTCAAAAAGAAACTTATTTTACAATGTCCAATAGAAATCCCATCAGTGACATAAATGTCACAGTGTTAGTAACACAGAGGTGCCTATTCTTTGTGTTGTGGGAATCCCATAGAAATCCTGCAGATTATGTTGATTCCTTGGGGAATCCCATGGGACAACTTAGAGTCCTGACATTTCTGTAAGAGCCAGTCACTGTAAATAAATGTACAGAGCAGTGTCTCAATGCTAATGTAGAAGCATGCTAACAAGCAACTTACGAGCACAATGCCTGCAGATCTTCCAAATGCTTATGCCCAGTTTATGTGGGTTGAAATTATCACAACCAAACTCCACCTCATTCTTGGTTGACTGCTTTTCTACTAGTGTCTTTGGTCTTTTTCTGCTGGTAATGTTAGCTATAGCAGTTATGCAGTTGTTGACCACAGAGGAACTGAAAATGCAGACGGAGAGATTTCGAGTTTCTGAATTTTCACCGTCCAGGTCTACCATACAGAGATCCAAATTTACTCTCAGACCACTCCAATTACTGATAGCTGAAACGGAATTATGACATTTTTACCAAATAAAACACAAAGAAATTACCAACTGTAGGAACTAGGCATAGATAATATTGGTCTTCTAGACTAAGGAAGAGAGCATGCACAGAGGAGGAATGCTGAACAGAGGGTGCACGAGAAGTGATTAGCACTGCATGAGAAACTCCCTCTGACTCTGATTGGTTAATTTTGCACAGGCATGGTAGATTCTTGCTGTTGCCATTAGAAGCAATGGGAGGAGCCAAATGTACTAGATCTTTTAACAGATTACCTGTCTCATGTACTCATGTCAGCATAAAGTGAAAGTTTCAGCACATATGTTAAAAGTCTTTTTTAAATAATAGTACCTACTGCACCTTTGACTAGAAATCCTTGATGGGGAACAGAAGCTTTACATTGAGAGATGATTTTTGGCCTAGATTTGTCTGTTTTACCGTCCCCGTCGATGTCGTCATCGCAGACATCCCCCTTGCCATCGCCATCTGTGTCCCGCTGGTCAGGGTTCTCTGTTGTGTGGCAGTTGTCACAGGCATCTCCAAGTTTGTCCTGGTCACTGTTCCTCTGATCGACATTGGGCTTCAGCCAGCAGTTGTCCTGGTTTGGAAAGAAAATCAGTGAGATTTCATTGAAATGAAAATCAAGATCAATAAAAGAGGGAATTGCGTAGGTCTTACATTCTCATTTAGAATGCCATCCCCATCTGCATCTCGATCACAGGCATCACCTTGGCCGTCTTGGTCTGCATCCTCTTGGCCAGAGTTGGGGATGTAAACACAATTGTCCTGAAATACACGCAAATTAGTGTGTACAGTAACATTTCTAGTCTGAGAAAAAAATTTTCTGTGGCTATATTTCAGAATCTGTTTTTTTCCCCATTATACATTTGCATGACTGGACTACTTGCATAAATATTGCAAAATAATATATGGGGCAAATATACAACGTATGAAGAAAAAATGCTATATATTTTGCAAGTGGTTACAGAATGCAATCTGGTAATATATTTTATCTGTATGACATATTTACTCTTTTTTGCAGAATATTAAACTTTGAGGGTCTCCAGAATTGGTAGATACCTTTCTGCATGTCGGGTCTTTGCATGTGAGCTTTGCATCGGGATAGCCATCAATATCAGTGTCCCTGCTGCACTGGTAGCCATTGCCAGCCCACCCGATGTCACACTAAGACACACCAAAATATCAGAAGAAAGATTTCAATTGAAATGCATTCAAGACTGATCTATGCGCAAATCATAACTGTCTTGTCTTTACAGAATTATTGCCTACTTTTGTGGCCATTATACTCCACCTATGGAAAAACATTTCCAATAATGTTTCCTGACAACGTCCTTGGAACAAGTTTATGCAGATCTCAATGGATTGAGCTTGGCTAATGTTTCCAAAAACACCACTTGACAATAATGCTTCATTAATTTCCATGGGACTTATATTGATGTAGAACTAGTGCTGCAGGAAAAATAGGAGCAGTCTCAGTATTTTAAGAGGAGTGTTTGAGTTTGGGCATATGGCAAGGGTCCAACTGGGAGGCACAAGCAGCAATACATTTTTTTTTTGTGTGTGACATGTTTGATGACATTACAGGTCAGCGTCGGCGCCATGGGCAGGCTATAGTCGGCCGAACCTGCCCCGCCCAATCAGGTCAAAGTGCCCCCCCTCCCCGCTCAGACGAGACAAGAAGATGTACAAATTATGATGTATTAAATTAAAGATAATCCAATTATATATATATATATATATATATATATATAATATATAATCCATCCTATATATATATATATATATATATATATATATATATATAGAATGATGACCTATAATATTATTAATTATACCATATAATTATATTATATAGACTAATGACCTATTATTAACTATACTATATAATTATATATAACGCTCTCCATACACTCTATATATTATGATTAAGCATATTATAACAGAACATGTTATATTATTTGACTTATATTGAAAATGTTGGAAGGAGCTAAGTTTGTTCAATATTGACCACACTGACTGGGTACACGATAATTTAAATGAAAGAAGGGGTAGGGATTCATAAGCTTGTGCTTCCCTCTACTCCTTTTTTCTGAACATAAGACAGAGCTTGACAATTGTTATTTTTTGTTATTATTTTTTGTTTTCTTTTTTTTATTATTATCATTTAATTTATTTTTTTCATTGGTCATGTTTCCGTTGTATACTGATGTCGAAATGTTCAGGAAAATAAATTTTCATTCATTCATTCATTCATTCATTCATTCATTCCAATTTGCCTGGGATATGATCTGGAGTTGGCTGTAACAACAGTCGTCAGAGAACTTCCCTACTACAGTTTTATTCCATCCCAAAGGACTTGGGTAGATTGGCGGAAGTAATTGTTGGCTTCAATCAGAGGGGACCTCTGGCAGCCAACATCCAAGACCCAGTTATTGTGCTGCCAGGACATCGTTTTCGGCAAGTTGCGTTGGCCCTCAACTACGCTCATTTTTTATCCTTTAGCTCCCATTGCCAGGAAAGCTCTTGCAAAACACTTAAAACACTCAGATGTGGTTAATTAACTTATAGGGAAAATGTGAGGAGTTACGCTATTACTTCTTAGGTCTATCAAAACAGTTCTTAACATTTTAAGAGACTAAGCAGGAATTAAAATTGCTCATTCGCTTGCTAGTTAGCGCAATGTTACAGAACTTGAATGTGATACAAATGCTCAGATAAGTCTGCTTGCCACCGGGATGGTATTATCGTATTCATTTGTCCCCGTGATGACTCTAACGTTATCTCCATGAATTGTTCAGGGAAGGCTTATCTTGACGGTAACGTTGGCGAACGGTTTCTGTGAACTTAGCTGGCCTGTATTGTATTTAGTTAAGTTACAACGTAAGCTAATAAATGTTTATTTATTAAAAACCCTAATTTAGGTTAGCAGTAGAGTACGTTAATTTTAGATTGATTGCAAGCAGTGGTATATTGCATGAACTCTGTTTCTATTTTTAGCATTACAATTCAAGCTGACTTTTCCTTTCATTTAACTGTATGACACCAGAAGTAGCTTTTTAAAATGAATACATATTAGTGAATTAGCTTGGACTATCCAGTAAAATTGTTCAAATAGCCAACATGATATGTTGATTCAAAACAAGCAACATGGCACTCTAGACTTAACCACCGCCAAGATTACATGGTTGATAATTTTAGTTGAATTGCTTACATGTCATATGATGATGTAGATATTTTATGCCCCCAGATGCCATATTAGTTTTTTTCAAGAATCCTGCAACAGGACATCTGTAGCCTACTCTTGACAGCCTTCAGGCTATCTCCAGTGTATGGGGATGAATGATGTTACCTTAGCTACAAGATGGATAATGTTATAGCTAAATGTCAGTAAAAATAATTCTGGGCAGGCGGTTTGCAGATGTTAAGGGATAAAATAAAGTAGGTGGTTTAAATATGGTCACAATCAAAATCGGATATTTTCTCAAAATAATGCTGTATTTCAATTATGAGCTTGATGCAGGTGAGTGGGACTACTTCTGTTGATCAATCATTTACAACTTTTGGTGAAAATATCTTTGGCAGTAGCTGGAACAGTAACTTTAGAAAGAAGTCAGCATGACTGTCAGCGAATTTTTGGTGCTGTTGATGTTACTGTGGTTAATGTAAGGTTATTATGTGGATATTCTATTTTCATTATATTGCTATTTTGTGAGTGCAGTTGATGGCATCTTGTTTGGGTTACGCAAAGGCTCAGTTCTTTGTGTGTGTGTGTGTGTGTGTGTGTGTGTGCAGCACATACGCTGACTTTTTTGTGTTCCACTGTAAAGTTTTGCTTCGTCCTACGTTGAGGTTCAGATGCAGATAATTTACTAACAGATGCCTGTTAGTAAATTAGAACACGTGTCTTTGTCTGGCTATATTTATGTACTCTGTAGGTAGCAGTAGATGTATTTACTATACGTGTTTTGTTCTGACGCGTTATTATTATGTGCCCCCCCCCCCATGGAAACCTATGGCCTGCCCATCAGATTGGGTCTGGCGCCGACACTGCACATGACTAAGCGGGCCTCAGAAAAAGAAAGCAGATTTGCCTCACACTGCCTTGTTATAGCAGGCTGTGATGGTGGAATAATGTTTCATGTCATGAGGCATTTTTCTGCAGGAAGGGTTTAAGGGGGTCTCACCCTGCAGCTGATGGTTCCATCCCTCTCCATCACACAGTGTGCATTCTCACCGCATGGATTCTGCAGGTTGTTCCCACAGGTTTTCTCAGGGCGACAGCCAGTCCCTTGATCTCCTGTGAATCCGGGCTTACACGCACCACAATAGAACGAGCCCTGTGGGGAACCAGTGCTTTGTGAGGCTAACAGGCATTGGAGTTACAATTAGTTTACAATTGGAGGGACAGGACAAATTAAACCCTTGTGTCCGCAGGAGTAAATTTTATTTTTTTCCATTGACGTTTCTTTTATCACAGCTCAGCATTGGGAGGGATGAAATTGCAAGACTTCAAAATTGGGGGGTGTCCCCATCCCCATCCCCATCCCCATCCCCATCCCCTTTTAGACCCCCTTGCCTACAGGTGACTCATTCAACACAGGAGCGTCACAAGGACTTCAATATGACATTCAAGGTGACCTCATAAGCATAAAATCAGTCTCATACATGCAGGAACAAACTCATGAGCAAAAACAAGCAATAATCTTAATTCCAGAAGCCTTGGATCAATTTGTAAGATGTATAAAAAAAAATTTGCAAATACCATTTAAACTATATTCAATTTTAAAAAAGTATGAAGACAAAATAAGTAATATTTTAATTAATGAACATTATTTTCTTTTTGAAAATGATTGCTAATTCTAATTGTGATGTCTGTAACACGTCCCAATGAAGCTGGGACAATTTCACTACTGTTGAACATCACCTATTCTTTTCATAGCACTCAGTAGTCATTTTGGAATTAAGGGCACTAATTGTTGGAGTTTTGAAAGCAGAATTTGTTCACATTCTTGTCTGATATGGGACTTTTGTTGTAGCCTGACTCCGCCAGCCTTTGTACTTCCACTTAATTTCATTTCGCTTAGCAAAGCGAAGTAGCAGAGTCTGGTTTTACCAGGCTACGTTTGTTGGTCTGTAATCCATGATCTCAGTTGTTGCATTTTGCACTTCAAAATCCGTCATGCTTTTTCATTAGGAGTCAGGTCTGGGCTGAAGCCAGACCAGATTAGTACTGCGTTTTGGGAATACGAAATCACAGAGTTTATAGAGCCACAGAGTTGTAAGATGCACAGACTGTGGCTCATTGTTATCCTGCTGCAAAAAGCAGGGGCCTACATGAAAAAGACAACTTCTAGAAGACAGCACACGTATTCCAAATGAGCGTGTACCCCTCTGCGTTAATTGTGCCCTCACAGATGTTCAGGTTTACCATTCCAGGTGCATTAACGCAGCCCCAAGCCATGAGAGATGCTGGCTTTTGAGTAGGTCACTGATAACAGTCAGGATGGGGCCTCCTCTCTTTGGCCGTGAGAACATGACATCCATTGTTTTATAAATTATATAAATTGTAAATATTTTATAAGATTGACTCATCAGCCCACAGCACATCTTTCCACTTTGGGTCAGTCGATTTCAGATGAGCTGAAGCCGAGAGATGATGACACTGGTATTTTGAAGTATTTTTTGAGTCCAAGCTCTGTTCATCAGAGAAGCATGTTGGTTCTTAATGCA
This sequence comes from Gymnothorax javanicus, assembly GCA_029692085.1. Taxonomy (NCBI): domain Eukaryota; kingdom Metazoa; phylum Chordata; class Actinopteri; order Anguilliformes; family Muraenidae; genus Gymnothorax; species Gymnothorax javanicus. The sequence goes on along the minus strand of CM056194.1, from coordinate 27,635,813 downwards.
GTTTCATCAAAGGGCTTGAAAGTCACATATACTGTATCCGATATTGGTATTCAGCCTTGTCTTTTACGCACAATGATTGCTGCGGTTGCTCCAGATTCTCAGAATCTTTTCACTACATTATGGATTGTCATGGATGAAATCCCTAAATTCTGTGCAATAGCACATTTAGAAATGTTGTTCTTAAACTGTCAATTCGCTTATGCAGCTTTTGGCAAAGTGGCAAGCCATCTTGCTGGCAAATGACTGTGCCTTTTGTGACTGCTCATTTCATACCCAATCAAAATGATTAACCTGTTCCCTATTCACTTGCTGTGTAGGGGAATGTTCAAAGTAGGTATTTTTCCGCAGGTTCCGCAACGATTCCGGTCTTTCCTGTTATGATCCAGGCACGAACTAAGCCTGGCTTCGTAGAAGGAACAGATTACAGTAATAATCAGGATTACAGTAAAAACAGAGGAAGACAATGAGCACAAATGCTCACAACTAGATAAAGACCTTAACGACTGGAACAATAAATAGTAATCCGAGAACGCAATACATGATAATCATAGAGGAAGCACTATCTCTCACCACAGACAGAGGACGGCCTGGAGCAGTCTGACGACCGAGTGGGTACCAAAAGCTTAAATAGGGAACTGATAATAAGGAAAAGGGGCGAGGTTAATAAACAGCACGCAATAAGCATGGGGACTAATGAGAACTAATACACGCGTTTAAAGGAACAACCATGAATGTAAGACTGAGAGAAGATCCTCATGATGAAACATGCGGATCATAGCACTTTCCATTCCCCTGCCTCAACTTTTCTCTAACATGCTGCAGGTATCAAATTTGGAAATTGAAAATATTTCAAAAGTTGATACAATTGGCAAACTGAAAGTTTAAATAATTCTATTTGTGCCTGTTTCTACAAAATGTAGATGAAACAGAATTTACAAATCACTTAATTATATTTATTTGAATTTTATATAGGCTCACTGTCCCATTTTCATGCAACTGAGGCTACATAAAGCATTTACATGGGCATGAAAAAAGCAAAGAAACTCATACATACAGTATACCTTTATCCAAACACTCATGAACACATCATAAATACACACATTTAAAGAACAAAATTACCACACAAAAAATTATCAAATTTTCACTTTTGCCTTCAAGTTTTCTCCCTAATATCCCTCATATGCATTAAGCTTATGCTTTACTGCCTGCACCCATAAAAGTGGAATTAGGTATTATCCACATAGTACTTCAGGAACTAATTAACAAGACTAGTACCTTCTCTGTTTGGCAACCACTGGAAGGCAGAGGGACTAGTACTACGTAAGGCAACCTTGACTGAAGTACATCTGAAAAAATGAAGGTACTCACTGGCTTGTCACTTCACACCTCAGGTAATTGTCAGCAAGTGGCATAGCCCAGAAGTGAACCAGCTATGTCTCAAGTACATCTACGTACATTATCAAGTAACTGAGTGTGCAACACATACATTTTCAGAGGATGATCATATGAGAATGAAGAGGAAAGACTCTTACCAAAGTGTTATGACAGTGAGAATTAGCGGTACAGCCTCCATTGTCGGGTTCTGCGCATTCATCTATATCTTTACACATCTAAAACAGTACCAATAAAAAGTTACACAAATTAACTCAGAAGAAGGAGGGAAAAGCAGACTTTTCCTTATATTTCATAATCCTCCTTGGCAGATGTATTTTGTACTTTATTTTTTGTATAATTGAAAATATAACTCATATTGTGTTAATAGAAGGCTTGCCATCTTTATCATTATCTAAGGCAATTAATTGAGTCCTCTAACATTTTCTGAAATCACCAATGGCAATATTTCTAAAAATACTGAGCTCAAACATTGTATAGTATGTAGTTATTCACTAGTATGCAATACAGACACTAGTAGGCCCAGCTCTTGAATTGAATTCATGGTCAATATGAAGAAGTGGGCACTCTTTCTACAGTCAGCAAGTTTACAAAGTTAAAAATAAAATAAACAAAGGCTCTAAATTAATGAGGGTTAGCCCAGAATCTCTTTTTTCAGCTTGTTTTAGCTGGTGCAGATTTCAAATGTAACAGTCAGAATTATTTGATTACATTACAAAAAAACTAATAAGATAAAACAGGTATAGTATCATTTGAAATGTGTGAATGTTCTAATGGACCTTATTGAAAAATTCAATGCATTCAGAAAAGCGAAGGCATGCAAAAGAAATGCAAATTTAGCACTTGCAACACTAAAGAAAAAAAACATATGAGGTAAATGTTTGGCTACCGTTGGATTTGCCTCACCTGTTTTTGTGTTAATGCATATGCCCTGCCCACTCCCTGGACAGCTGCTCCAGTGAAGCCAAGAGGGCAGACCTCACACCTGAAGCCCGGAGCCGTGTTGACACACGGCACTCCAGGGTAGCAAGGGTTAAACTGGCACTGCAAGTTCAATTCACATGTATATAACAGGGCAAATACACAAGAGCAAAAAATTGACATAACACTTAAGGTTAACAAGTCAATTGCCTAATACCCCTGAAAGGTGCATCAGATAATTGAAAAAGTATTCAGATGAATTCATAAACCCACTTATATGTTGTAATCGCAGAGATATTCGCTGCAGAGTTACACACTGAACATTTAAACAAAGGAACAACTTTTGATGTCTTGAACTCATTAACAAATGAATTCATTCACATTAAGTATGAAAGTAACAGTATAGATTTCAGCAGGTGTTTAGAAGCCACTGGTTCACTGTTGGATCACTGTTATTCTTTTCTGATGCAGAGTCTCTCATGATATATAGCTTATACCCCCGTTCCACAGAGCTTTCTGGCTCATCGATCATTCGTCGGAAGCAAAGTTTATTTCTTTGATCCAATGAGGCGAAATCGTCCGATGAAGGAACTAAGCTTAGTTCCTTCATCGGACGATTTCGCCTCATCGGATCACGCCCGACACATCGGACACTGACCTGATAGTGGAAAACACGAATCGGATTCATCGGCCTGTGATACGATAGTCTTCCGTGGGTGACCGGAAGAAATAAACTTTGCTTCCGACGAGTGACCGATGAGCCAGAAAGCTCTGTGGAACGGAGGTATAATCATGCAGTCCTTGCTTTGTATGACCTGTCCCCCAAGTGTCCATCTTTAATTAATATATATGTGCGTGTGTGCAGGTGTATGTGTGTGTGTGTGTGTGTGTGTGTGTGTGTGTGTGTGTGTGTGTGTCTTTTCACGATACAGGATAACTAAACCGTGACCGTGAAACGAGCAAGAAAACGGCGATTCCTGTTGAATTTCGACAGTCGTCATCACTGCTTACGGGTAACGTCAACTGTACAATTAATTCATGCGATAATTTATCGGACTATGTTATTCTAAAGCATAACTTTCATCACAATGGATTGCATTGGACAAGAAATGGGTACGAATGAATCCGTTACTGCGTGATAATAGAATCGCGTTATAATCCTAAAATTTGAAATCAATAACACAAGAAATGTGGAAAAGTCATGAAAATAGCAGTCAGTAACGTCTTAACTTGCGGGAGGATGGCCAATTGCTGAACAATGATCAAGCGTAAGGATGGATTCAGACCATGTTTATCATAACTCCCTTTTCACTTAACAGTTGTTGCTGCATACAAAATTGTAGACACAAAAGATATGGTCGCAGATATCAGCTGCCTCACAGCAGCGCACAGGAAAACTTTTGTTGCTGATAAAATGTGTGCACAGAGTCATCCGATTGGACATGAAAAATCAATAAATTGATGTGTGTAATCAAAGATTAAAAATCAAACTTTGTCTTTGGTAACGGTTGTTATTTACTGGACACGGCATGATTTTTAGTATTTGAGTTAATATTTTTCAAAATTGATGGAAATTAGCGGTCAAGAAGTTGATTTAGCGGTGTAAGAAAAGTCAGTTCTGTTCTGGAGTAGTAACACATTTGAGCAGTGCCTCTAACTCAAGACCTGCCTGCTGTAGTAAGCGTCGTCAGCACAGCTGACATGTCAGGCAACGAACGTAACCCAATAATTAGGGGCCGGGCAGCCTAAGCTGCCAGGACCCTATTGTTATCCTGCATGTTCTTATTCTTGTTCTTGTTCTTGTTCTTCTTCTTCTTCTTCTTCTTCTTCCTCCAAGGAAATCCTACTTCCCATGCGTGAAAAATCACCACACTTTGCACAAAGGTCCAGTCTCATTCCAGATTGCCTCAGCTGCAAAAACAGGCCAATAGTCCTGATGGTGGCGCTACAGCAAGCCTCTAAAGTTCAAAATTTTGAAAATTCACAACAAATCAACCATATGTGCTACAGATTTGCAACTTTCACCAAATTGTAGCCCCAATGCTGCAGAAACCCTTGTACATTTAAACCTGTTGCAAATTATAAAGTCTATCACTCTGTTTTTTTTCAGAAACTGTAAAACTTATTAAACGTATCTCCTCCCACAATTTTTGCTCAATTGACACCAAACTTGCTGCAAAGCATCTTCAGACTGTCTTATACAAACAATCTACACAGATTTTTGATTTATTGAATATTGAGCCTACAGTGCATCAAAATGTTTGACTGTAAACGGTATTGTAAACATATACTTGCAAATTCTTGCTAAACACATTATTAATGTTCATTAAAAAAAATGACAAAATTTTGGAGCCATGGTAGATGATGTTTGGAAAATATCAGAATTTTATCTCAAAAACTGAATTTTTTACAGCATTTTTAATTTCGCTCTCATGCGAACAATTGGAGTCAATGCAAAAAATGGCATTTTTAAACATCAGTTTTTCACTTATGGAACCAATAAATCATTGTTTTAAATCAATAAATCATTTTTGACAGCCATTTCAAATCTGCCTTTACACGCCAACAGCTGCTGTCTTGCACACAGTTGACTGGCTTAGTCGATTTGTGAAGCTACATGTGACATTTCCATTTGCCAGTTAGCTCAGTGAGATACAGCGTAGTCTTTTGTACCAGAAATTGTGAGTTCAAGCCTCAACTGAGGTAAAATGCACATTAGAATGCCACCTTTTTTTCATCTTCCTACACTCTGCTTGTTGCTCAGAATTGCTTAATTTTGCCTAAAATTGCCCGGCCCCGACTATTGCTGCACAGCAGCTATAATTTCAGTCTGTTATCGTCCTATGTTCTGACTAGAAAAGTTTCTTAACAAAGTGGAATTGATTCACTGGAATGTGAGTAAATAACTTATGTGCAAATGCTCATTATACTTGCCAATTTTAATTTCTCACATCCTTTTTGATAAAAACGTATTTTTATGTCATATTTTGGTGTCCATATTTGAGCAAAAAATCATTTTAATTAATTTAATAAAAAAACAGTGGCAAAGCCACTGCGCCTGCTTGGCCAACCGCAACATGGCCAAAATTGAACTTGGCCTAGATTTTTATCCCATATCCATGCATATAAAATATGAAAAGGATCTGTAAAAAACTGAAGGGGCTAGAGCGCTGACAAGGCAAAAAGTTTATGGATGCAGGGATGGACACACAGACGCACGACAGACCACCACAAAGGCATCTAACCACAGCATAAGCCTGATTGCCCTAAAGGCCAAGCAGGCAAAAAAAAAGCCTACTTGGTTTCAAGTGGTAGTTTTATCCTCACTATATCTCTTATTTGTGCTAAACAAAATGAACATGAATTAAAAGCATCAATCATTACCTGCTAATAATAAAACAATGAACAACAACTATGCCTGAAATCTCTTCAGTATTGTGAAAAGACACATTATATATTCCATTTTAACATTCCACTTTAAACAACTACAAAATATAAGTTATTAATAAGTTATGCGGAATCATTGTATTGCTTCCTTTTTCAAAAAATTTGGCTGAATGATTATACATCATGAACTTCTTAAAGAATGTTTCTGTGTATCCTCACTACATTTCTACTGCTCTTCATGTTGTGATTCTGCCTGTTTGCTATGTTTCTGATCTGTCTGCCATGTTTATTCTGTATTGCCTGGTTATTGTTTTGTCATTTGGTTACTTAGTTATGTTCATGTATTGTCTTAGTTTAGTTTTTCCATGTTTTGCATTTTGCCATAGTTATATTCCGGTCCATGTTTTTGTTATCACCATGCATTGCACTTTGTCTCCCCCTGTCTGGTCTCTTGTCTCTTGTCTGCTCACAGCCCCAGTATTAAATCCCCCACTTTTTCGGGTGATTTAATGGATTCTGGTTTTCAACCATTCCTTCCAATCTCGTTTACTTTCTTCATCTTGCTTTTTCTGGATTACTAACCAATACTAACAGTTTGTTGTTTTTGTTAAATTACTAACCAAGACTAACATTGTACATAGTACTAACTTACTAACAAGCACTAGGGATTGTATAGCTGCACTCTACTAATTGACTAACGATCTCTCAGCATTCGCCCTGTTCTAGTCTCCGCCTCTTGCCTTCACTCAATTTACTTTGCTGTGCTTCTAGCAGATTCTCTGCACCTGTCTAATCACTGTTCTGCCACTCACTCTGTGCACGTAGAAATCCCTAACCGGATCTGTTTGTTCTGTCTATAGGCTGTCTTGTGATCCCTGTCCGCGTTTTGGCTTTTACCTATTTCATGTGATTAGGTTCTCCCTCATGTTTGCTTCCTTTTTAATTAGCCTCATTTCCTGCACCTGTGTTCTATGTATCATGTGATCTCCCAGGAGTGCATATTAGGTGTCTTTTCACAGCACTTCCTTGTCAGAATGTTTCTCTTGTTTACCTGTGCTGCTATCGTCTTCGCCTTGTACTCATAGTGTTACTCTTCTGACTGGACCGTCCGACTTACGATTTTTGGCTCTGCTTTTTGGTACTATTGTCTGCATCTGTTTAAGAACCCTTTTTGCCCGACTACGAGTTTTGTGTTTGCTGCCCTGTTAACGGTTTGGATTACGCCCACTGGATTTTGGCTTTTGCTTCTCTGACAAACCTGTGCCTGTGTACTGAACCTGTTTTTGCCCGACCACGAGTACTGTGATTGCTGCCCTGGTTTTCGACTCTGATTCTGCCCTACTGGATTGTGATTTTTGGATTGTGGACTTTGCCTTCTGCCCTGCGGGGGTTTCCCCCCTCGCTTAATAAACTCTCCTACTGCACTGCTTGGTTCTTGTGTCTGGTTCCTGAGCGTATCCTCACACTTCACATGTTTTCCAAATTCCTAATGAAATGGCCAGAATATTATTTCATCATTAGTCTGAAAATTAGTACAATATTCTGAAAACTGAAGGGTACATGACAATTACACCACAAAAGTACTTGGGGGGGGAAACTCGATCAGTCACATGCGACAGGAAAGTTTCAATTGTCTTCTAATGTGTAAAATAGGCATCAATTGACCTAGCCTCAATACACAAAGAGTTACATAAGCCGAAGTGCCACGTCAGTCATCATGCCATGCCTATCCCCTATTTGCATTATTTATCAAATGAATTGTTCAAGACAAAAGATAATCTCTGAATTTTGAAAAGAAATCATTGTGCATTAATGGTCAGATTTTAGACTGACTCTTCAATCAGTGTCAAATATCAATAGTAAATATGTGGAATAGTTGTATAACAATGCCAATGGATTTTGCTATTGGCTTTAGGGCAAATACACTACTGTGTTGGCATATTTGTGACTTTTAAATTTTGTTCCAATTGAATATGAATTTTTGGTGCTGAAAGATATTCTATGAACTCATAGAACCAATTTTCCAATGTGTCAGGCTATCGGTGTTTGCTAAATTAACTACACAAAAAAGGAACTTAAAAATTCCATACTCAGAATTGATGAATATCATCTGCCATTGAAGATAGAACACTTTGGTTTGAATAGAGTTTTGGGTCTGAGTTGGGCAGTCTTGTGGCACCAATGAATGGCCAGTAGGGGGCTGGGGAAATGGTATTAACTTGGATTTTCCAGCTACAAACAATTCAGAGTTCCAAAAGATCTAAAAACACCCAGAATTATAATGGGCTTGCATATTTGTGGTTCTACTCTAATTTCTCCAGCAAGGATACAGAAGGAAAACATCTGCAGAGTTTATGGAAAGTGTCCAAATATAACACGGCAGTGCCCTCACAACGCTGAAAGATCCAGGTTAGAAAATGGTAAACACAGTATTTAACCTAGTGCAATCACCTCTGCAAGGTCATAAGATAATGGAATTAACCTTAGGCAAATTGAAAGCAACTTCTACAAATGCTCATTCCCAGATGTCATCCATCAGTTAATCTTTCCAGAAACTTCCCTGAGATGGCTCTGGCCAGGCACTTTCAATGAAGTAGCAACAGCTCTTTAAAATCATTTTAACATTTTTCAGTTGAATTAGATTATGGAGTAACTAAACATTTCCTCTCTGAGGGTGAGTGGAGCCACAAGAGTAATGAAGCATTTCTGATGTTGCCAAAAGAATCATATCAGGACCAGCCCCGCCGACATAGGGGGACAACAGGGTCAGTTGTCCCAGGCCCTGGGAGGGGGGTTCCCAGATCTGGGCCCTCTGGTTGTTAAAACATCTGCTGGAATATTATGTCAAAATTGGCTTTTTTGTTAAAAAAAATAAAAATTAATATAATATTTATGTCACTTAAAATGCTTTTGCTTTTTTATTTTCCTCTACAAAACTGTCAAAAACATTTTTACTTTCCCTCCAAACAAAAATGGTTTGGCCTACTACATTGCATACAGCGCTAGAGGCACTGTCCGTCCACAGGAGGGGCTCATTAAATAAATATTTTGCCATGAATGCCAGGTGTATCAGGGTTTCCCCTACAATGTAGGGCTTACATTGTATGACAGTGTAGAGACAGAAAAATTCTGTTGAGTTTTCTTTATTGTTCTGGAAATGAAACATACCATATTGAAGTAGCATGTTGACAATATCAAAATTTATTGCTAAATAGACAAAGTGCAGTGTAAATGCATTATTTTCCAAAGAGTACCATGGGTGGTTCGAAGCATTAAATGCTGCCAGGCTAGGGAGTCTGTTGATAGTGATACTTTTGTCTGTCATCCACTGTAACTTGCAGAAATGCACAAGAAACTTTTTTTCTAATGCTGAGACATAGTCATAACACCTGCTCATCTTCACAGTAAAAAAAAAAAAAAAAATGATCATGAGCATATTTGTTTTGTGTTTCCTCAAGCTATTGTTTAAGTGCTAACATAATGTTGGCCCAAAACTTTAAAGTCAGTGACAGCAACACTACCAACAAAAAAACACCACACCGCCTGAACCCTCCTGAATGCTACGGAAAACTCTGTAATTACTTCAGATGTTTAGAATGTTAATATTGTATGTACTATTTTTATACATATTTATTATATTGTATTAATAAACAGTTTTACCACTTATACTACTGTTTTTTTATTCCAGTTTTTATTACTGTTTGTGATGGTTTGTTATATTACAATAATATTAAATTGTGAATAACATCAAAACGCAATGACTTTCAGATCACATGAGCCAATATGTAATTTACAATAGAACATAAATAACATTACAAATGTTGAAACTGAGACATTTTACATTTTTGTCCACAAAATGAGCTCATTTCAAGTTTTCTGGCAGGTCTAAAAAAAGTTGGGACACAAGCAAAAAAGGGCTGAAAAAGCAATTAATATATCAGAGAATCCACTGAAAGAACATTTAGCAAGTAATTAAGTTAAGTGGCATCAGGTGTGTAACATGATTGGCTATAAAAGGGATGTCTTAGAGAGGCTGAGTCTCTCAGAAGTAAAGATGGCCAGAGGCTCTCCAACCTGTGAAGGCTAGCGTAAAAAAATTGTGGAATACTTTAAAAACAATGTTCCTCAACGTCAAATTTCAAAGGCTTTGAAGGTCTCATCATCGACAGTGCATAACATCATCAAAAGATTCAGAGAAACTGGAAAAATCTCTGTGCGTAACGGACAAGGCCAAAGACCTTTACTGGATGCCTGTGATCTTCGGGCCCTCAGATGCCACTGCATCACTCACCGGCATGATTCTGTATTTGAAATCACCAAATGGGCCCAGGAATACTTCAAAGAAACCACTCTCTGTAAATAGAGTCCGCTGTGCCATCCACAGATGCCACCTAAAACTCTATCATGCAAAAAGGAAGCCATTGTTGAGAATGATCCAGAAGCGCCGCTGTGTTCTGTGGGCCATGGCTCATTTAAAATGGACTGTAGCAAAGTGGCAAAGTGTCCTGTAGTCAGACGAGTCCAAATTTGAAATCCTTGATGGAAATCATGGGTGTCGTATCCTCCGGGCTAAAGAGGAGAAAGACCACCCCTTCTGTTATCAGCATTCAGTTCAAAAGCCAGCATCTCTGATGGTATGGGGATGCATTAGTGCACATGGTGTGGGACACTTGCATGTTTTAAAAAGCACCATGAATGCTGCAAGGTATATTAAGGTTTTAGAGCAACATATGCTCCCCTCCAGATGACATCCATTCCAGGGAAGGCCTTGTGTATTTCAGCAGGACAATGCAAAACCACATACTGCAGCTATTACAACAGCATGGCTTCGTAGTAGAAGAGTCCGTGTGCTGAAATGGCCTGCCTGCAGTCCTGATCTTTCACCGATTGAGAACATTTGGCGCATAATTAAACGAAAAGTCCGTCAAAGGAGTCCCAAAACTCTCCAGCAGCTGGAAGCCTGTATTAAACAAGAGTGGGATCAAATTCCAGTGGCTAAACTCAAGAAACTTGTCTCCTCAATGCCCAGACACCTCCACTCTGTGTTAAAAAGAAGAGGGGATGCTACACCATGGTAAACAGGCCCCTGGCCCAACTTTTTTGAGACCTGTAACAGCCATCAAATTTGAAATGAGCTCATTTTGTGGAACAAATTGTAAAATTTCTCAGTTTCAACATTTGCTATGTTATCTCTGTTCTATTGTGAATAAAATGCTGGCTGGTGTGATTTGAAAGTCATTGCGTTTTGATTTTATTCACAATTTACACTTTGTCCAAACTATTTCAGAATTGGGGTCGTAAAATAAAGAAAATCTGTGAGAAATAAAGTTACATATAGGGTCTGTCCAAGTGTATGAACAAATCGTGGAATCAGCTGCCAGCAAAATCAAAATCAAAATCAGCAAAAATCTAGCCTAGGGCACCAAATTGGTTTGGGCCGGCTCTGCACAGAAAAGACAAGAGAAAAGAAAAAGAAAATAAAAAGGGAGAAGCAAAGGATTTTATGACCAAATTTTTGTGACATGGACAATGACTATGAATTGACCGACAAGGAATATCTACAGCAAGGTAAGGCAGTTAAACACATAGTGCAGGCACTGGCGACCAGACTTCAGCCTAGCTTAACCTCTTCCACCCGGGGCTTGCTATCGGAGCCCAGCTCTCTCCTCGCCTTAAAGCGCATCTCTTCTCCAAACCTGTTCCCATTTGCACTTCCTAATTTGCAACAAAGTGTTGACTCGTTCTGGCTCTAAACTCCAGCTGGCATATGAGCAACCTTCAACATTGAAATGTGGATGAAAATAATGAAAATTTTTGTTTCAGCATTGAAAAAACATTGAAACAATTTTTCACGCTGAATGGTGATGAAAAGGTTCACGAAATATGCATGTTGCATTAACACAATGTCCTCAGCTATATACAAAATACATTTCAATCTTTTAAATAATTTTTAAGATTACAATTCATGATCACTTTATTGTATCACGGTTGATTTGCTTTTAAAAATCAAAATATAATTCAGAAGTCATTCAACGTTTACCACAACATTGATTCAACAGTAGTAATAAAATAAATTCTGAGTAGGGCTGACTGACAATTATTTTTAAAAGGAGATGATTAGCTATGACAACAGTTTAGATGTCTTCCTGTGGTGACAGATCATAAAATGAGAAAATGCATGAACAGCCCAGCTGGTACATTCTGTAATCAACTGCGTCAGATTTTGCTCATATGAAATGAGTAGTGTGCCACGGTGCATTACCTCATCAACATCGTCACAGCTCACTCCATCACCCGTGTACCCATCAGGGCACGGTCCGCATTGCACACCTTCCTTTGTCTGAATGCAAGTGTCATCTTGGAAACATAACCCAGGGGGGCACTTTGTTTTGCCATTCTGGTCTGGATGGTAGTTCCTGCTATCAGCGCTGTGAGTTAACTCTTTAACAACAACAAATTAATACTTCAGCTTCTTTCCCACAAGTGATCGCACACAACCAGCATATTTGCAGTAAAACGACTGGTAGGGATTAAACTAATGAATTGCCTAACAATTAGTATCAGTCCATTATGGCAAATAAAAGAAACTATTACTAGAAAAACAACATTAGAACATTTTGGGCTTTTTTTTTGGCCTTAGCAAACAGAAATGCACGCAGCAGTAACGTTACGCGCAATTTCATCCGTCACCAGTGGAATATTTATCTTTTTCACCCAGTTGTTTCCTGCTCTAGTGTAAATGCATTTGTGTCTCAAGGTTTTGAACAGCGCAAAAGGAGGTGTGTCAATGCATAAAACTGGTGCCGCACAATTTTCATGTCACAGACCTTCCTTGCATATTGAGTTCCCAAACCAAAAAGGTTTTTCTAAGGTCTGGGACTCCAGAAAACCACAATGAGAACCATTATCTACAAATGGAGAAAATTTATAGCAATGGTGAACCATCTCAAGATTGCCCAGCTTTTTTTTTTTTTTTTTTTTTAAATAAATTTGGCATCTCCAATCCCACCCGAATTTGGAATGCCCAATCTGAGAACTATGTACAAGGCTTACTCGTCTACAACCCCCTATTGCCAGCTCAGGAGAGAGAGACAGTTTGCGGCTTTCCTCCGAAGCACGCGCCTGTCAGCCCCTGCATCTTTACACTCACTGGTCGAAACTATCGCAAGTTCAGAACGAGGGCGGAGGATACCCGAACGTGAGCAAGCTCAGAATCTCACCGACGAGCGCCCGGCTGGCCAACAGGAGGCGCTTGAGCAAAGAACAAGGCAATCATTTTTAATTTCCCTCAACTTCCCAGCAGTCCCTTCCGAATTTGCATTCCAACAGCGCTTTAGCCAGTCGTGCGCTGTTCTGAAAAAGCTGCTGACCACTGCTGGTTGGTACGACCAAGATTGCCCAGCTTCCCAAAATTCCTCCAAGGTGCATCCACAACATATCCAGGAGGTCACATAAGAACCCAGGCAAACATCTAAAGAACTGCGGGCCTCAGTTGTCTTAGTAAAGGTCAGTGTTCATGATTCCACTATGAGAAAGAGACTAGGCAAAAATGGCATCGATGGGAGAGCTGCAAGGCACAAACCACTGCTGACCAAAAGAACACAAAGGCTCATCTGATATTTGCCCAAAAACAGCTTGATGACCTTCAAGACTTTTGGAATAATATTCTATGGACTGACAAGTGAAAAGTGGAACTTTTTGGAAGACATGGGTCCTGTTACATCTATGTAAAGCAAACACAGCATTCCACAATAAGAACATTATACCAACAGTCAAACACAATGGTGGTCATGTGACAGTCTAGCACTGCTTTGCTGCTTCAGAACCTGGGCGACAAACCATAATTGATGGAACCATGAATTCTGCTCTCTCGTGCTCAAGAAGGATGAAATTGTTCCGTGAGGGTGTACAAGGCTTATTGCCAGGTACTGCAAACATTTGATTACAGTTGTTGCTGCCAAGGGTGGCATAAACAGGGGCAGAGACTTAGGGGGCAATTTTTTTTTTCACATGGATGACATAAACTTTGAATAACTTTTCATCTTCAATACCTTCAATAAAATGATCATTTAAGAGCCATTCCACGAGAGATTGACATTCGGTGCGCAGTTGACCCCCCTGGAATTGAATGAAACTTGGCACATAGGTAGATATGGGTGTCTCACAGAAAGAGCTGAATTTTTAGGTCCGTATTTCACTTTGCCTGCCAATAGCGCCACCTGGAAGCCACTTAGGTGGCTCAGTTTTGCTGTTGACACCACATTTTACATCAACTATCATGACTTAAGGGTACTCAGTACCAAATATGTTGTACTTTTATCATGATCTGTGACACTTCAAGTCTGGTTAGACTTCAGCACCACATCAGCGCCAAGCTGGGTAACTACGTTATCGAGCCAGAATTATTTGAGAAATAACAATAAAAATTGAAAATAGGAGTAAAATAATACCCCAGACATATACCAAACTAGAATGCTTTATTATGTGTTTACACACAACAAGACTATCATTTTCAGTGAATAGTACCCTGGTGTCTTGCTGTGTTTGTGCAATGGACGGCCAGAAAGATGGTCGAAATTCATTTTTGGTGCATGTTTGCAGTATATTTTCTCTGTAACCTAGATTTGTACTGTGAGGTTTAATGCTGTTTGTTGTGCTTTTGGAACTCTCTTTTTGAGAATACCAAGCATTTCTTTGGTAATATCTATGCTTTCAAGCTAGATGGAGCCAAAATTGGAGGAAAACTCAAAATGAACCATTTCATAGCAGATTGTGCCTTTGATAAGGTGGCATTATTTTGTTTACCCAGCAAGATCGAGATCTGAAATTCTCTGGTTACATAGTCCCTTTGGGCTACATTACAGCATTAAGTAAAATTTCAATGGTAGTATTTTCAGCGTAGATGATTTTAAACATCAAAAGTCGAAAAATTCACCTCCAGGGGGCACTGTACGCTGGATGCAAGTACTGGCTATCCCCAGCAATGTACCAAAGAAATTGTTTTTGAATTGTGATACCCACAGCTAGTTTTCTCAGAAAATGAAGAGTTTAGCTTGGTACTATGCTGGGTGGATAGCTATCTGACCAAAGTTGGTGCTCTAAAGAGGTAATGTTCTACCGACCTAATATTCCTTATTCCCAGACATATACCAAAGTTCAATTTTTTCACATGTGAAAAAAATTACAAACTTTATAACTGTGATTATAACTGTGCATATAGTATAAAGTATATGCACAGTTATAAAGTTTGTAATCTCTTTGGTATAAGCTGGGTTGGTTGTAAATTGGAAAAAAATGTTGGTGGTGATTGTTACATTGTGTCAACATGCAAGACTTTTACCAGTAGTCAGTACAGTGTTCAGTTTTGTAGTGTTGGTGAGTTTCAGAAAAACACAAATTCTCAGTGTTTTTGCATTACTATTAGAATCGGAGAGCAGGCTTCAGTGTTAATTCAAGGATTTCCCTAAGGTATGGTGCTTGGGTATGAAAAAGGGCACAGCAGTCACGTCTAGCAAGTGATTGTCCTGATAAAGGGCACAGAAATCCTAGCAAGCAAGCAGCACCCTGCCAAGAAAAGGGCAGTTCATTTGAAGTGGTAACTTGCATGCCTTCATTCCTAACACCTGCCCTTGATGTCTAGCCCGTGGGATGCCCGCTGGTTGGGAGGGTGGGGTTTCTTTTTCAGACTTCCAATTTCCGTGCGTAGCAAGCCATGGGTGTTGACGCAACTATTGCTCCGTTTAGGCTGCAGCCCGCTTTTTAATTCAGAGACAGAGAAGCTCACTATCAACGGCCTGTAAGCAGCCCTGTAGAGACCCAGGATGTAGTGTAGTAGGGCTTGTACTGGCTCCGTGGGTAACATCGACCTGGATTCAACAAAGAAGGCCATGGATGGCTGCTCAGGGCCAAGGCCAAGGAGCACCTCTGGTGCGTACCACCAGGTGCTGCCAACCCACAATTGAATTCCAAAAACAGACTGACGGATAGAGCTAGTCACATACTGTGTTGACATCATTTTGCTTTGGATAACATGAAAAGTATAAAACACTTTAACTTTTGTAATATACATTCTGTCTTCATGTACACGATTGTGCGATGAAGATTTTTTTCAAATTATTCAAATTCAAATTATGGACTGTTATTTTATGTAAGTGTATGTATTCTGTTGACGCATGCATATATACGTACTTATGATGGTGCGCCTTTTACATGAGTTCTTTTTTGGCATTTTTTATAACGTGCTATACGTTTTTGACTGCGCTGTACCTGTACTTGGTAATAGCCCATAAATTGTGCGTTTGTAATGCTCACAGTCACCACCAGTTTACAACCAAACAAGCTTTATACCAAAGCGATTACAAATTATATGTATAACTGTGTATGTGCTTCATATATTTCAAAAGACAGAACTTTGGTATATGTCTGGGAATATGGAATATTAGGTTGGCAGAATATTAGCTCTTTAGAGTGCCACCTTTAGTCAGAAAGTTATCTACCCAGCATAGTACCAAACCAAACTCTTCACTTTCTGAGAAAACTAGCTGTGTGTATCACAATTAAAAAAATTTCTTTGGTACATTGATGGGGATGGCCAGTACTTGCATCCAGCCTACAGTGCCCCCTAGAGGTGAATTTTTCCGACTTTTGATGTTTAAAATCATCTACACTGAAAATATTACAGTTGAAATTTTACTAATTCTGTAATGTACCCCAAAGGGACTATGTATCCAGAGAATTTCAGGTCTCTATCTTGATGGGTGAACTAAATAATGCCACCTAAACACAGGCACAATCTGCTATGAAATGGTTCATTTTGAGTTATCCTCCAACTTTGGCTCCGTCTCGCTTGAAAGTGTAGACACTACCAAAGAAATTCTTAATAATCCTGAAAACAGAGCTCCAAAAGCACAACAAATGGCATTTATCACCATGGAACATATCTGGGTTACTGAGAAAATATACAGCAAATATGCACCACAATCAATTTCGACCATCTTTCCGGCCATCCATTGCACTAACCCAGCAGGATACCAAGGGAATATTAACTGAAAACGATAGTTTTGTAGTGAGTAAACACATAATAAAGCATTCATGATTGGTATATGTCTGGGATATTATTTTATTCCCATTCCCATTTTTAATTTTTACTGTGATTTCTCAAATAATTCTGGCTCAATAACATAGTTACCCAGCATGGCGCTGATGTGGTGCTAATGTCTATCCAGACTTGAAGTGTGACAGGTCATGATAAAAGTATAACATATTTGGTACTGTGTACCCTTAAATGATAATAATTGATGTAAAATGTGGTGTCAAAAGCAAAACTGACCCACTTTAGTGGCTTCCAAGTGGCGCCCCCGGCAGACCTCTTGAGATACGGTCCTAAAAATTTGGCTTTTTCTGTGAGTCTACCATATCTACCTATCTGCCAAGTTTCATTCAATTCCAGGGGGGTCAACTCCTCAACTTCTTCAAAAAAGTGTCATTTTCTCACGGAATGGCTCTTAAAAGCATATTGTGTTGGCTTATGCTGTCTTATATATAAATTATTTGGATGATCTGAAACATTACATATGACAATGACAACTAAGCAAAACTAGAAGGAATTGAGAAGGGGGAAAATACTTCTACACAGTACTGTACAACATACAAAGAAAGTAACTCGAAAATTCATTTTTTTAAAATGTGTGGCCAGTGTTTCCTTTGACCAGTGGAAATGCAGCACAATGTACCTTTGTTTATAGACTTTCTCTATTTTTGCACATTTTTCACAATAAATGGTTCCAGATCATGCAAAATGTAAAATAAGAAAAGGAGAACATGAAAGAATACTAAATACTGTTTATACTGTAGATGATCATTTAAATTATTGAAGGGAAAATGCCATCCAACACCTTTGACACTCATGAAAAATGAACGACACCCTCGTTGACTTAAGAATCAATTTTGCCACCTTTAGGAGCAACAACTGTGATTAAAGCTTCCAATGACTGAAGGTCATCTGTCGCATTGCTCTTGAGGAATTTTCACCCATTCTTACACACAGAATTCAAGCACATTAAAGGATTACCCAGAATGAACTGCCCATTTGCAGACCTGCCATGGCATCTCAATGGGGTTAAGACTTGAACTAGGGAACTCAACTCTTATTACTGGATCTTTTGCGCCATTCACATGCTGGGATTGCTGGTATGCTTTATGTCAGACTGTTCTTTTGCTGCACCAAGCACATTATGTTTGAGCATCAGATTAGAGACTGATGAAAGGACAGTCTCCATCCGGACTTTCTGACAAGGAGCAGAATTCATAGTTACCTCATATTGTGGCACCTCACCCATTTACCCAAGCTGCAAATCATCCCCACAGCATTCCACAACATTACACTACCAACCCCCCACACACAAGACTGCAGGTATGATTTTCTGACTGTGGATGTCTGTGTAAGCATTACTCCAGATGGAACCTATGTCTTCAAAATGTTCCACTTTCAAAAAATCAGATTCCAGAAAATTATCCCAGAACTCATGGGTGTCATCAAAAAGTTTTTGACAAATGTGAGACAAGCCTTTTCTATCATCTGCTTCACCGCTGCTTCTTATTTAGATATAATAGATCAATGATTTTCTGATGTCCCAAAGCCTTTGAACTGGTTTCGCTGCCCTTCTCAATAACTTTTTTTGTCATCATGTACAGAATTTTTCCTTTATCCTGTCACAAAGTGATAGTTTTTGCCCAACATTTTTTAAGTCTAATTCTTCCAAAATAGGTAATTAAATTCCATTGACTAGCTGATTAAGTAATTAAGGGGACAATTCCTTTTTCGCACTTGGCCAATTAGCATTGTGTAACACTTTTGCTTCAGTAAATGCAATGATAACAGTATAGAATTTAAAATTATGCGCAAATAATGTCTTACGGCAGGCCTGGCACTCTGTAATGGTATTTCTCAGGAAAGCAGTTTCCTTGACCTGCAATAAGATACAGAACAATATAAAAAGTTCTGTGACCCTGAAGTGTTGGATCAACTGCAGCTAGATATGCATTTAACAATACCTGCTGAAACAGGATGTCCTTCAGTTCTGAAATCACTTTGGTGAGTTCCATCATTTGATTGGACAGCTGTTTTGTATTGGCACCTGTATGAGACAGGACTCATAGTGAGAAAACTGCACACTCAATCAGCATTAAGAGACAAAGGGAGATGCACAAACCAATAATAAAAAGCAGTGCTGCATTTTTTTTTTCCACAACTTGGGCTCTAACTCCTCACCAGGGCTTAAATGATCATGGCAGTTCGAATGTTTGCTATTAAGTGTTCCAAAAACTTTCAGAATGGTCGTTCTACTATACTTCACTTTTGCAGAACTTTGCCTCAGACACACAGCCAGCACAGAAAGACCAAAATATTGTAAGACAGTAAGAATGTGCAGGACGCTTAAAGGAAGCAAGTACTGTAGCTTACAAAGTGACGAAATGGTGTAGGCGCGCGTGCGTGTGTGAGTATGGGCGAGTGTGAGTGCGTGCCTCTGTGTGGGTATGTGTGTACGAGTGTGTGTGCGCGCATGTCAATGGTGTGCTGCCTTCACTATATGAGCAGTTGCTTTCTCGCTACCTTGAGGCAATGATAAAGTCTACCTTTTGTATTTCTCAGTTACTTTCCTTACCCAGTGCATGAACTGAGTCGCTCTGAGGGAGGTAACAATCTTGCAAAGAAGCAACATTTTCCACTGAATCACCAATCACTAGCTTCAGGTCCTCCAGAGTATCCTACCATGACAAGAGACAAGCATATAACTGATGTTAACCTTCCTGTCGTGTTTGGGTCAAATCTGATCGATTTACAAGTTAAAACACTCATAAATATTGTGTTTTACATCTGATTGCCTCAAGGCCTTATGATATCCTCCACACCAGGCACTTGAACATATGGTCACCACTTTCATTGAATTTTGAGTGGTTTAGTCAACCTTGTTACACCTGTGGTGTTCCTGGTCAAAAGTGACCACCATAGGAAATGTATGGGTATCCAGATTATATTCATCCATCAGATGCGAAAACATCCCCATACACACCACCCCAACGCACACGCACATGCACACACACACACAGACACGACTTCATGTTGAGGAGTTTGGTCTCTGGTTTTCCATTTCTTTTTTACATTCCATGTTCATTTTGGAATACATTTTCGGTGCCTATTTGTACAACCCCAATTTCAAAATAGTTTGGATAAAGTGTAAATTGTGAATAAAATCTAAAATCAAAATGCAATGACTTTCAAATCACACCGGCCAGTATTTTATTCACAACAGAACAGAGATAACATAGCAAATGTTGAAACTGAGATTTTATCCACAAAATGAGCTCGTTTCAAATTTGATGGCTGCTACACGTCTCAAAAAAGTTGGGATAGGGGCCTGTGTTGCATCCCCTCTTCTTTTTAACACAGAGTGGAGGCGTCTGGGCATTGAGGTAACAAGTTTCTTGAGTTAAGCCATTGGAATTTGATCCCACTCTTGTTTAATATAGGCTTCCAGCTACTGGAGAGTTTTGGGTCTCCTTTGACGGACTTTTCGTTTAATTATACGCCAAATGTTCTCAATTGGTGAAAGATCAGGACTGCAGGCAGGCCAGTTCAGCACACGGACTCTTCTACTATGAAGCCATGCTGTTGTAATAGCTGCAGTATGTGGTTTTGCCTTGTCCTGCTGAAATACACAAGGCCTTCCCTGGAATAGATGTTGTCTGGAGGGGAGCATATGTTGCTCTAAAACCTTTATATACCTTTCAGCATTCTTGGTGCTTTTTAAAACATGCAAGTACACCATATGCAATAATGCATCCCCATACCATCAGAGATGCTGGCTTTTGAATTGAACCCTGATAACAGGAGGGGTAGTCTTTCTCCTCTTTAGCCCGGAGGACACAACGCCCATGATTTCCAGCAAGAATGTCAAATTTGGACTCTTCTGACCACAGGACACTTTGCTACAGTCCATTTTAAATGAGCCTTGGCCCACAGAACACGGCAGTGCTTCTAGATCATGCTCAACAATGGCTTCCTTTTTGCATGCTAGAGTTTTAGGTGGCATCTGTGGATGGTACGGCAGACTGTGTTTACAGACAGTGGTTTCTTGAAGTATTCCTGAGCCCATTTATTAATGTCAATGACAGAATCATGCCGGTGAGTGATGCAGTGGCGTCTGAGGGCCCGAAGATCACAGGCATCCAGTAAAGGTCTTCGGCCTTGTCCCTTACGCAGAGATTTTTCCAGTTTCTCTGAATCGTTTGATGATGTTATGCACTGTTGATGATGAGACCTTCAAAAACTTTGAAATTTGATGTTGAGGAACATTGTTTTTAAAGTATTCCACAATTTTATTACGCAAGCCTTCACAGGTTGGAGAGCCTCTGGCCATCTTTACTTCTGAGAGACTCAGCCTGTCTAGGACATACCTTTTATAGACACACCTAATGCCAGTTAATGTAATTACTTACTAAATGCTCTTTCAGGTGATATATATATATATATATTCATTCAGCTCTATATTAATTGCTTTTTCAGCCCTTTGTTGCCTGTGTCCTAACTTTTTTGAGAGCTGTTGCAGCCAGAAGATTTGAAATGATCTCATTTTGTGGATAAGAATGTTAAATGTTTCAGTTTCAACATTTGAAATGTTATCTATGTTCTACTGTAAATAAATTATTGGCTCATGTGATCTTAAAGTCATTGCATTTTGATTTTATTCACAATTTACACTTCGTTCCAACTATTTCGGAATTGGGGTTGTATTTTCACTGCAGTTATTCATGTTAACCACTACTCTGAGACATTGTTCAAAGCTAAAAAGAGTGTTAAATAAAAAATTGGTGGTGATTAATGGTTTTTGCGTTAATTTAAGAGCAGTTAATACAGACCGGTCAAATTTGACCGGGAACACTAAAGTAAGGGGAGGGGGGTGAACACGACAGGAGGGTTAAAAAACAGCATAACAGGACTGATAGTATGCAGAGGCTAATTCACAAAAGTGTATTGCTGAGATGCCAGGCCTCAACTCAACACACTTGCAAAGGCAGCCAATGGAAACAAAATTTTAAGCAAACTGAATGAGTGGCCTCACACACAAAGGTGACATCAGCGTGTCATGTGAAGGGAGTTGCATGAGGGCAATACCTGTACATGTGGGTCATTTTGATACTCATATGGCATGATTGTTTGAGAGAGTACATCTCTGAGAGAGTAAACCTGAAAACTACCTGTAATTTGAGCCCCCTCACTTACAAGGGCCCTTTTTGGCATGGTCTTGAGTCCCACTGTGTTCTCCCCAAGGGGGAGACCCCTGAAGGCTGCGGGCACGTCCCCCACCGTCTCCAGAAGCTTGCAGTCCACATAGAGGTCCATGCTGCCTATGCCCTTCCGCAGCCCACTAAAGTGGAACATGATGGAGTGGCTCCGCCCATCAGCCAGAGCTGGTACGTTGTTGAAGGTGACGAATGCCAATTTTCCATCGCTCTTCTGGTACCGCGCAATTGCTACTCACAAAGAGGGATTCATTAGCGCCATCACAAACTGGAGAACGGCCATCTTAAAACACACGGGACAGTTGTAAATTATGACCTTCCATCATCGGAATTTCAATTGGACTTAAGAAATTACACTTAGACCAGATGAATAAAATAATGCAGAGGATACAGCATACCGAGCTCACATACCTTTGTTAAGCCTCCCGTTAACCATGAACTCAAAATGCTTGTTGTTATTTTGTGGATTATGAAGGTTGAATATTGGGGTCTGGGTCTTTGTTTGGAGCTGAAAGGTTGACAATATGAAAACTTCATCAACAGACTGTTCCTGAAGGCCTCGCTGAAGAAGGTCAGGCAAACATTCCGGTGACTCAAGGAGATCATAGACTGCAAGAGAGAGACTAATAATTAAAACAAAAAACTTTACCAGTGAACTCTACTTGTTTAGGAATATGGTAACCTACTCACAAAAGAGGATTTTCTAATTTAATGAAAATCTAAATTATACATTCATTTTTCATATAAATCATATCATTCTGACAGCTGTAAGAGAAATGATAATTAAAACTGTTAATAAGACCACTGAGGTATGCTGATCCAATCATGTCCCATGGTTTAGTTCACATCTGACTTTGGCAAGAGAATGATCAGGGGCAGTCCAGGTCTGGTGACTGGCGAGCAGGATTCTTGAGGAGTGGTCAAGCCATTGTCAGTGGGTCGTCAGCAGTCTGTACCAGGAAGGCAATTTATGAGTAGCTGGATGAACTCCAAAGGTGGGAGACCAGGAAAGATCGCCACTATGGTAGCCGCTGAACACAGAGACACAATCCCTAATAAAATGGTCACTTAGTTTTACCATTTAATATTGGAGATGGGAGAATACAGAGCACTTGTCGAGGAACTGGCTTCATGCGCAATGAAAAGAACAAGCTCAAAGAAAGGTAAGTACAAATAACTAGACTACATTTCAGCAAGGGGAAAACAAAATGCAGGAACTTATATACTCCCTACCCCAATTAACAATCAGGAAACGGGGAGCATGCAAAGACACATGAGGGGAGGGAAGTCAAACGAAAATATAATGTATCGCTTCAGGAAGACAGCACTGAAAATCGACATTGATTGTTGGATTGTGGTAAAACATTTTAGGAAACATTCAGGACGTGACCGAACCTCCATCTAGGGGGCCACCATCGGGCAACCCAGGCAAAAACTGGGAGGGAGGAGGGGACAGGGGAGGAGGAAACAAAGCAGCAGAAGGGAAGGAAATTTAAGACAGCCACTAAAACACGGACTGGGTTTGGACTTCAATACGGAGCCCCCAGGCTTAAGTAGCAGGCAGGGCTCCCTTAACTTGGATGTCTGGTGGAGTCGCCCTGACCTTGGGGGCAGCGACAAACAAAGCCGCCCTGGATCTAAACTGAGCAGCAAAGCTCTTTCCGAGTTAGGATTAGGCAATGAAGTGCCCTCTGGGAATGAAGCACCTCCTGGATTTTGGTAGGGCAAAGATGTGCCCCCTGGATCTAAGCAAAGAGATGGAACTCCTTCAGGATCCAGGTGCGGCTTCTAGATCAGAGCTGGGCAATGAAGCACTTCTTGATAGGTGACGAGAGGGTACCAGGATCAGTTTTGGTTGACAGGACATTTCTTGGATGTAGAGTTGGATAACGAGGAGTGTTCTGAATCTGGGCTGGATGTCGAAGCACCATCATGATCTGGATCAGGCACTGAAGTACTCTGTGAAGCTGACCAGGATGATGGAATGTCTTCTGGGCCTGAACCGGGTGACAGAATGCCCCCACCATCAGCACCAAGTGACGTTGCACCACCAGGGTCTAGGCCGTGGGGCATGGTGGAAAATTGTTCAGTTTTATTTGACCCATCTGGGAACTACCCAATTCTTCAATATATCATAGGTTACACTAAAACTAACAGAAAAATGACAAGTTCCAGAAAAAATACTTGCACATTAATTAGTGAACAGGCTGTAATTAAGACCCATTGAGATGACTGGTATTAGTTTCAATCTTTGACACCGGGGGGTCTGAACAGTGTATTGTCCAATGAGATTGCCTGGATTTAGGGACGTCCCCATGGGTATTCCCCAGTGGCGCACCGTCAGATGTTCAGAGGGCCTTCAGTAACCTTACCTTTACCGCTCAATTGTCCTCAGGCTGTTCTCGTTCAAGTTGGCCTGATTAACAAACAAACAGTTTATCGTCTGAATGACCAAGACCAATCCATAATAAGAAATGATAATGAAAAAATGAATGCCTATTGCCTACATTTATATAATTGACAAGGCATTGTAAGGATGGCAATATAAATGCAAAAAAATCCTAAATTTTCACGGACTTTGCAGCATTTATTTTTACCATCACTCAGCTGTGCATCGTACCTAACGCCCTCTAGCAGTGACTACATTCAGAATATAGAACGGATTCTTGTGGTCTATTGCTTAATAAGCCTTGCAAACTAATTTAGGCATATCTGTGCTGTTTCATCCCATGGTGTTTATGTCTGTTCCTCAACTGACATTCTGTATGATAACAATAAATCTACATGTTGCATTATTTTCAGAAATGAGCTTCTAGCTAGAGGGTTAGTAATCAATTTCAGATCAATCAAAAACATGCCTTTTTTGCAGGACAAACCTTCAAAGAAACCATTAATAAATTACTTGCAGTTCAAATCTGATGAATTCTGTCATAACATTACATTATTTCGGCACAGAAAGGGGTTAAATGTGTCTTTTTGCATCTGTGCCTTTCATCACTCAAAAAAGATTCTCAAAGAACCCCAAAACCAACAAAAATTTTATTCCTGACGCTTCTATGGGACAAATTATAGTTAAAACACGGTATTTAATGTTTTTTGCCTGTAGGGGGTTAATGAGCAAGTTTTTTGTCTGGAACTTAGCATTTTTGAAAAGAGCACCCAAAAATTACCCAAGAACAGTTGTTTTCGAGTAGTTCCCAGGCAGGTCAAATAAACTCCCTTATCTATGCCTCTTTTTCTGACATGCCCCATGGCCTAGTCAGGATCAGGCGACAAAGCGCCCTCACCATCAGGACTAGGTGGCAGAATGTCCTAAGGATCGGGCAGTGGGAGTGATGGTAGCATCTTCTTTTCCAGTATATCTGTGAATTCATGATTCCTTCAATGAAATGCAACTTCCTGACCCCTGCAACACTCATGCAACCACATAGAAAAACACTGCCACCACCATGCTTTACTGTGGGTACCGAGCATTTGTCATTGTACTTCTCACCCTTGCCATGCCGCACAGTTTGGAACCCATCAGTGCCAAACAGATATATTTGTCTCATCACTCCAAAGTCCCAGTAGTCTTTGCCTTTGTCAACATGGGCCCTGGCAAAAGCTAGGTGGGCTTTTTTGTGCATGGGCTTCAGCGGTGGCTTCCTTCGTAGACAACACCCATGCACGCCAGTCCTCTGCAGTTTACATTGAATTGTCTCACAGGAAATACTCATCCCAGTTTGACTTTCTAATGCATTGACTGTGACAAAGTAGCGCGCCGATTTTCTTCGACTCCTCTGTTCACAAAATGCTCATGTAGTGTGTAAAATTCTGTGGATGGCCTGGACGTCTCAGCGAGCTTCCCACAAGTCCATCCTTTTTTAATTATTCTGAGTTATTAGCTTTTACTGATTTTATTGTAACCTTGACCTTTTTAATGTTAAGAAATTATATTCTTTCTCAAGTCTTTTGACATTTCACTTCTATGTGGTGCCATTTTTGTCAGCATTGAATGGGAGTGGATTTTCCTTCTGAAATACCATCCTTAATTGTCACAGGAGGCCACCTGTGTGATGATTGATACGACTCATCTGAATGAATGAATGAATTCCTGTTAACCAGAATTTTATCAGGTTTTACTCCTAAGACATTAATTGGAGTGTAGTCATTTTTGCACCATGATCATAAATAATTTTTCTAGAAAAGTTTCAATTTTGTTTTTGGTACTGACTAATCTCATTTAAAACCAATAAACCAGATTTGCGCGAATATCTTATACTTTCTAAAGGATCCAATACAATAAGTTCTAAAGGGAAACAGATGCTTTCATGAGATGGGGTGTACTCATTTATGCTCAGCACTGTATAAGCAGTGTAGGTAACACTGTAAAGATGGATAGGTTAACCCCATAATTAATGCCTGGAAACTCTGGAATATTGTCTATCAATATGCTAAATTTCACCAAAATTCCCCATGGGGTTCTATGGACAGCCAAAGACTCACATTGCAGAAAGTTCAATAGCGAAAAATTCAAACAATCACAATAGGTGCCACCTTGCACCTTTAAATTTTAGCCCGTAATAGCAAATACATACAATTACAAACACACCGAGTTGGGCTGACACAGTTGTTTGTTAGTACACTGGAGTAATGGCTGCTGAAACTTGGGCTTTTAAATCATGTATGAAGCCTACATCAAATAAGAATTTTTTTTCAACCATTCATTATAATTTGTGACATTGTCGATGTCTGTGGCTGTATTTTTTACATCAATTTAATGTTACCTTCAAAAATAAAAGCATCAGTTTCTTTCAAAAACGTAATTTCAAAACGAAGCAATATTTTCGTGAACAGTCTGGTAAACACATTTTAAAGGCTCCTTTGCTGCAAAGTTTGATTGAAAAGGGCATGAATCAAAGCACGAGCAATAAAGCAGTTACTCTGGAGCAAATTTATTGCAGCATAAATCCAAACAATACAACTGCAAAGGCATGTGGAAAAAGTTACCCATTATTTTTAACATATTAAAGATTTTTACAATAAATTTTAATTTTACAGAAAGAGCCACAGTTTGGTGCTTTTCGACACAATGTGTTCACTGGAAATTATATATTAGACATATAAAAAAAGGCAAATGAGCAAATGGCAAAAATACCAAAAGAAAGAGATGCTGTTCAAGTTAAACTAGAAATGTCATAAATAAGTTTTTGACAGAGAAAAGACCCAAATCTTACCTGTGCCCTGGGCTTGTACACCAGCGTGTAACTGTAATACTATCGATGAGATGAACAAAAGCTCTGCCCACAGATTCGTCCTCATCCTGTTCAATCATATGTTTTTTTTTTTTTTTTCCAGCAGGATAGCAGGGGAGGAAGCTTCTGGTACAGGAGCCAGAGATTAAAAGACTGGGAGAGAGAGACTAGACTGTCACCGTAACGGAGTGTTGGCTGAAGAGCAGCGAGTCCCATGACTAGGTGAGCACGTGGCCGTTTGGTGTACGCCTTTTTCGGATGCCCTCCAACAGCGGGGTGATTAGCCCTGTCCAGCTGAGCTTAGCAGTTCTCATAGACCTCCTGAGAGGTCCAACACTGCCATTTTTTTTTTGCAGGAAGTTTCTGACCCACTTTGCTACCTGTCCAAGTCTACATTCGACAGTTCTACATCCAGATTTATTGCTTTATTCACTAAAGGCCCATTTTTATAATATTCCATCATTTCATCGCAAAAGGTCAAATTTATGAAAACAATTATCGGCACAACAGAGAGGAAGAAGTAGTTTCTTAAAGTAAAAATTCTATGGACCAAAATATCAACTTCTGCTGATAATAATATAACAGCTTAACTTCAAAAGAGGACTTCCTGTACCAATTAAAAGCCCAAGAAACCATTTGCAAAAGACATTGGCATAAGGGGATAATTTGCTGGAACTAAAGTATTCAAATAAGACCCAGATGACACCATATTTATCTGCATCACTCTTCAAAATTCCAAAGCCAAACAAGATGTGGATAACATGCCTCTGGAACCAAATAAATTGAACGAGAAAAAGCTTTTTGAATTTGATATTATTACTTGTGGCATTACAATGTTTGCAATTAAATTGACAATGTTACCAGCAGCAGAGAAGGAGCCAGGGAAAGATCAAGGGTTTGCTGAATTAGGCTATTAATTACAAAACAGAATACACACTCATAGGTCATTGAAATTGGCGAGAAAATTTCCACCAATGACACCAACACAAATTAAGGGAGTGTAACAATCCTGCAACTGGGAGACAAAGACCAGGAACTTAAATACAGTACATAAAGACAACATTTAACAAATTGGGTCAGGTGTGAAAGGAAGTATAAAGGGAGGGATGAAGCCACAAGTTGATAATTGGGTAATTGAAATCAATTAATACAAACTGAAACAGATTGAGATCGCTGGACAGCGGGGAAGACTATTATGGAGGGGAACGAAATGTAATAGTACCCCTCCCCTCCCCAAAGGCTGCCACCTGGCGACCCCAGACAGAACTGGGTGGGTAAAAGGAGGCAAGAAAGGAGAGAACAAGACAGGCATGGATAAGACATGCCAGGAGGCACCAGAGAAGACTAAGGCAGGAGCGCAGACTAGATGAGGGCTAGGAGGAAATGGACTATCCTAATGGGCTCAGATGGCAGATGGAGCCTCCCTGGGTTGGACAGCAGACAGACGGCAGTGGACAAAGCCCCCTGGCTTGAGAGACAAACGGAGTCCTCCAAACTCGAGTGGCAGACAGAGCCCCCCTGGCTCAGGCGGCAGACGGACCTGGACCTGGAACTAGACCGGGCGGCAGATGGCCCACTAGGTCAACGCTGGGTGACAGATCCCTCGTTGGGTCAGAGCTGGGCAAGAGAGCACCTCCAGCATCTGGACTGAGTGAAGCAGCATCTCCTGGGTCGGGTAACAAAGCACCTCCTGGATCAGGACTGAGCAGTGAAGTGCCTCGTGGACCTGGACAGAGTGACAGAGCACCCCCTCAATCTTTTTCAAGCTGCAGACCATCAGCAGGATCAGTACCAGGTGGCAGAGCAGCTGCAGGATCAGAACTGTGCGACGGATCATCTCCTGGATCAGGGCTCAGCGTCAAAGTATGTCCCATACCTGGGCCAGACAGCAAAGTGCCACTTGGACCTGGAAAGCACAACGGAGTACCCACTGGATCTGTACCAGGCCGTGGACCAGCAACAGGATTGGGATCGGGCGGCTGAGCGCCTGCAGGGCCGGGATCAGGTGGCTGAGTTCCCACAGGACCAGAGCCAGGCACTAGATCACCTGCAGAATCAAGCCTAAGTGATGGAGCACCCTCAGTATAAGACCGGTGACAAAATGCCTCCTGGATATGGGCAGGGCGATAGGTCATCTCCTGAGTCTGAACCAAGTGGCAGATCGTGGCGGCTGAGTGCCTTCAGGACCAGACCTGGGCAGCAGATCACACGTAGGATCAGGGCAGTGCGACAGAGTGCCTGCAGGATGAGGACTGGGTGACAGTCAGATCTGGACAGGGTGATGGGTCATCTCCAGGATCTGGACCGGGCGGCAAGGCACACACAGGATGAGGATGGGGCGGCAGAGTGCCTGCAGGATGAGGACTGAGTGGCAGAGTGCTCACAGGATGAGAACATAGTGGCAGAGTGCCCACAATCTCAGGGCTGGGCAGCGGAATGCCAACTGGATCCAGGTTAGTTGGTAAAGTGGCCTCAGAATGAGACCCAAGCAGTGGAATGCCCACTGGAGCTGAACCGGGCAGAGGAGCGTATGTCCTGGACTGGATGGCAGGATGCCTGCTGGACCTTGACTGCTGGGCATTGTGGGCTCAGGTGCCAGGGGCTGACAGCCCAAGGACTGGGAGGCCACTGGGCCAATTCCAGTGATTAGCAGCTTAGTGGCCAGCTGGGCCAGTGACTCCCCTGACCTTCTGTTTAGGGGGCTGACGGGCACTTTGTGGACCCCCCAGGGCCAAGCAGGTTTCCAGAAGTGGGCTCTGGTGGTCTGCTAGCATCATCTTAGGCAGGATTTCAAACCACTCCGTAAAGACATCTCCAGCACATCTCAAAATCTTTCAATTGCTTAAGGTCAGGACCTTGTGGTGGCTAATTCATGAGTGAAAATGATTCCTCATGCTTCCCTTTTACAATGTGAGCCCAATTAATTTTGGCATCCTGGAATATACCTGTGTCGTCAGGGATTTAAAAATCTATTGATGGTATAACCTGTTTATGCAGTACATTCAGGTAAATGTGCTGACTTCATTTTACAGCTGCATAATATTGCTGAGCCTGGACCTGTCCAATTGAGGCGACCTCAGATCATAACACTGCCGCCACAGACTTGCACAATGAGCACTATGCATGAGGGGTGCATCGCCTCATGGGCCATCTAACAAGGACGCGCCCATCACTCTTCAGCAAAGTTGATGGTTCACCACAGTCGTACCAAGTTTTATTAATGTGTTGGACAGTTCTTAACCTGATTCCAGTGATTTCAGCAATCACCTCAGTTGTTTTCTCTGCTTCATACAGGCTAATAATTTGCTCCTGATGAAACACAGTAACTTCTTTTCCACGACCATGAGATATGTCTTCCGACGTGATTGTTTAAGAAATGAGAAGGTACACACTGCATCAGTCAGGGTTAAAAGTATTGTTGCCAACTGAAACACACTAAACACTGCAATATTAATTCAATTATATCATAGTGCTGTAAGTATTTGCTCATGCAAATCCAAATGGCAACTTTTTTTTTGGCCAGGCAGTGTTTGTTTGTACATACTACAACATATAGTGCTCACAGAGACATAAAATCTCTCATAGCTAATCTCAGTAATAAGTTTTTTTTACCCTGTCAGGGCTCCAAATTAAATGTGTTCTCCATATCTACACAATTCTGATGGTCACTGTTTGGATAAATGAGAAAGGCAGCATTTTTAGCAGTAACTCTCCTATTTCTCTCCCAAGACAATTTCTGCTGTCCATCTGTTAAAATGTTTTGTTCACTGAAAGCTAGGCGTCCAAAAATACTTTTTTCCATCAAGGACTTGGAACAGGGCTGGCCTAGGCAGGGCTTTGTCCATGGTGCAAAGGTGGACACAAATGCTCACAGCCAAGTGTTATGAGTATATCCAACAACATTTAAAAGTCTTTATACGCATAAAACATGTTTTTTTAGGATGCATGCGGAGCATTTAAAGATAAGAACACCTTGATTCCAGCAACTATTTTTACTAGCCTTCCCTGAATATTTCTATTTCTCCTAAAATTCCCAATTGTTTATACATTCTAGCCCTAATCTTCAACAGCTATTGGGAAGTAAGTTTGTTCCCTCCAAATATGAGGCCAATGTATGGTGTATTATATCATTGATCACACACGTGAACTCATGCACAATATCACAAATTCACACGTGGGCACAAGTGCATATCAAATAATCAAATAAATAACTGTAGCAACCTTAATAAAATGTTGTTCAAGTGAAAATAAATGCTTTTTCAATACTATTATATATCATATACAATGTAAAAGAATACATAACCACCTCTATCACTCCACATACTTCCTAATAATCACCCCCATGATACCCCTATGATATGTTGTTCTTTACTTTGCGTATTATTCTTGCATACAACCATCCATGCATGCTCTACAACGCAGGTTTTTTATTGCATCATACAATTCAGCATTTAAAGCAATAAATTCTAGGTTGTGCAAAATCTGCTAAAGATTTCCACATATGCAAACCAGAAAAATTTTACATTCCAGCCATAAAATAATGTAAGATCATAAATTATATGTCTCTCGTGATTGATGGAGCTAACATACCATTTGAGTAAATGACATTCTAATCTCATGTCATCTTTGCTATTCATATAATGAATGGTGCCATGTAGGATGGCTCACACTGAGATGTTACTTTGTAAATGGTGATATTTTTATGCAATCAATTCAGAGTTGTCAACTGTCTTGGAAATGTGGGGTTATTGTCTGGATACCATTATCTTCATGATTCAGCAGGTGTTTCTCATATTACAGATATTCCTAGAGGACTCAAGCATGACACTCCAACAAATTAAAGCCAGAGCTTGGAAAGTTTACTGCTTACAGTAAACACATTTTCTGAATAGTTTTCCACTGCTGGCAATTACAGCTAGATAAAGGCTTAAATTCTTGACCTACATTTTCAAATACTCAACTTTGCCTTTCATCAAAGCAATTTAGCATATCGTTTTAACAGTTATTTACAGAAAAGACAGGAGAGACTATTGGCCCCCTGAGACAATGAGACATTTGCTTGAGAAGCAACATGGCCTCCTATTCTCATTCTCTGAAGATGGAACCTCTGTGATGGAATCCCATGGACATCTGGATTACAAACCTCCCTCTATGTGTTCACTTTATGTTAGCATTTTCACCCCTTACACTCAGGGGAAGGCTACCAGCTAAACCTGGTATTGCTTTTTAAATCCTCAGCGGTTCTTGTCGATGAGTAATCCCCTCCGTGTTCCGTCCATCCATCTGTCTGTCTCTCTTCCCATCACTTGTCACCACTCTACCTGCTGAACTGTTGCAGGGACAGCCCTCATATTTAAACAGGTTATGCATATTTGCTGCCTCCAGAAGCCTATTTAATGTGAAGGTCATAGGTCCGATTTTGACCTCATTTTTTTGTAGATCAATGGTCGAGCATACCCACCTGTAAGGTTTGCTGAGGGGGTCTACAGAGATCAGCCATAACATTATGACCACCAACAGGAGATGTGAATAACACTGATCATCTTGATACAATGGCACCTGTCAGTGGGTGGGACATGTTAGGCAGCAAGTGAACATTGTCTCTTTGAAGTTGATGTGTTGGAAGCAGGAAAAATAGGCAAGCCTAATGATGTGAGCAACTTTGACAAGGGCCAAATTGTGACGGCTAGACAACTGGGTCAGAGCATCTCCAAAACTGCTGCTCTTATGGGATGTTTCCAATCTGTAGTCATCAGTACCTACTGTGGTCCTGAAGTGGTCCAAGGTAGTAAAATCAGTGAACCAGCAACAGGGTCATGGGTGGCCAAGGCTCACTGATGCAAGTGGGGAGCGAAGGTTGGCTCGTGTGGTCCGATCCAACAGATGAGCTACTGTAGCTCAAATTGCTGAAAAAGTTAATGCTGGTTCTGATAGAAAGGTGCCAGAACACACGGTACATCCCAGTTATTGTGTGCTTGCTTCAGCGAACCAGCACACTCTATTCTCTTACTTCTTCATCTTCTTCTTATTTTTTTTCTTCTTCCACCTAAATCTGGTTGACTAACTCCTCCTACATCCTTTAAGCTATTGATTCTGTTCAAACTTAAATAAATTCAGCTTGTTCTGAATTATGTTGCATCTGTACAGATTTTTGATTTTCTTTTTAGTTTTTGAGATATTTCATTTTAAATGTCATTTCTTGGGGTCCTATTAAATCAAGCCATTTTTGTGCTGATTTAGTAGATTCAGCTAATTTCAGCTATTTTTTTTTTTACTCTGTCATACTTTTAGCTAGAAATGTCATTCAAAATGCAAAATGTTAATTTAAGCTTGTATAATTTCTTCACTATTCAAATTTTTCCTAACTTCTATAATTTTTTTAATTATAATGTTTTAAAATAATTTTTGTTACAATAAATTCTGGGAACTTATCAGAGGTTTGAATTGTTACAAACTCAGTGTGGTGACGTCACTGTTAGAGTGGCGAACAGCCGTAAAATCATCAAGAAGTCTTCTCTTCAACTTGCTCTAACTCCCACAGTTCTCATTATACATAAAAATTTTTCTTTCCAAGTTGTAGCAAAAGCTGTGCTGGTAACGAAAATGTAACTATGCAAGCAATCGGACAGACGGTTTTGGCAGTACGAGCCGAAAAGCGACGGGAGCACTAACCAAAACTCCATTAACTCCTATATTAAATGAGACAATAAAATTCCAGTTGGGAAGCTGAAAAACAGTTTTATAACTTGCTCGTGTTCCCACATTTTTGGAACTACACACACAATTTTGACATATTTTCCTAAGCAGACTCTCCGCTTCAGTATGGTACACTGCCCTCCATAATTATTGGCACCCCTGTTTAAGATGTGTTCTTTAGCTTCTAATAAATTCTGTTTTTTTCTAAATAATATAGGACCAAAATGAAAAAAAGAGGAAAATCCAACCTTTAATTCAAGTGCATTTATTCAGTGGGAAAAAAAATCCCACATTAAGAAATAATTCTTTTATATCAAATCATGTGTGCCACAATTATTAGCACTCCTGATGTTAATACTTTGTACAACCCCCTTTTGCCAACAAAACAGCACCTAATCCTCTCCTATAATGTTTCACAAGATGGGAGAATACAGAAAGAGGGATCTTCGACCATTCCTCTTTGCACAATCTCTCTAAATCATCCAGCGACCTGGGTCCTCCCCTCTGCACTCTCCTCTTCAGCTCACTCCACAGGTTTTCAATGGGGTTGAGGTCTGGGGACTGAGATGGCCATGGGAAGAGCTTGATTCTGTGTCTAGTGAACTATTTCTGTGTAGATTTGGCCACATGTTTAGGGTCATTATCTTGCTGAAAGACCCAGTGACGACCCATCTTCAGCTTTCGGGCAGAGGCCACCAGATTTTGATTTAAAATGTCCTGGTATTTCAAAGTGTTCATGATGCCATGCACCCTAACAAGGTTCCCAGGGCCTCTGGAAGAGAAACAGGCCCACAGCACCACCGATCCTCCCCCATACTTCACAGTGGGCATGAGGTGCTTTTCTGCATACTCATCTTTTGTGTTCCGCCAGACCCACTTAGAGTGTTTGTTGCCAAAAAGCTCTATCTTGGTCTCATCTGACCAAAAGCACACGGTCCCAGTTGAAGTCCCAGTACCGCTTAGCGAACTCCAGGCGTTTATGTTTATGATTGTGAGTGAGAAAAGGTTTTTTCCGGGCATGCCTCCCAAACAGCTTGTTGGCATGTAGACAGCACCTGATGGTTGTTTTGGAGACTTTGTGACCCCAAGATGCTACCATTTGTTGCAATTCTTTAACAGTGAGCTTTGGAGAACTTTTTATTTCTCTTACCATCCTCCTCACTGTGCATGGTGGCAAAATAACCTTGCGTCCTCGTCCAGACTTGTTTACCACTGTTCCAGTTGTTTTAAACTTCTTAATGATTCCTCTGACAGTAGATATGGGCAGGTGCAGGCGAGTGGCTATTTTCTTGTAGCCATTGCCTGACTTGTGAAGGTCGACACACATCTGCCTTACTTGAATGGTGTGTTACTTTGTCTTTCCCATGTTGAAGAGTGGATAAGAGAAATGGCCTCTGTGTCACGTCATATTTATACCCCAGGGAAACAGGAAGTGATGAATTACTAAATAAATGTTCCTAGATACTCTGATCAACTTTGTAAACTACTGTAGAAATGACAGAAATACTTCAATTACATTTATTTCCTAGGAATTGTTAGGGGTGCCAATAATTGTTGAACAGGTGATTTTATGAAAAATAACTATTTCTTAGTCAGGGATTTTTTTTTCCCTTAAAATTCACTTGAGTTGAAGGTTACATTTTTCTACAATTTTCAGTGTGAGAGTATGCTTCTGCAATAAAAATTGAATTTATTTTAAGGCTTTTAACACATCTTAACCAGGGGTGCCAATAAATATGTAGGGCGCTGTACCTCCATTTCGTAGACTGGACTTACTATCTTTGAGGTACAGGCAGTAGTATGTAAGAGACGCCTTAGCTAAAATCTCCGTTGGACCAAATGCTTTAACTGTTAACTCAAATGGCTCGGAGTGACTCAGCAAAATTGTGGCATAGCGCTATTGCGGTGCAATTCTGCCCTCTGCTGGACTTTTTCCAGGCCTCAGCATTATCATTGTTCGGATTAAGGTCGATACGACTGTAAGACAAATCCCCTTCTTCTGCGTCAAACTCAGTAAAACAATTTTCAGTATCGTCGTTTGTACAGTCGCTTAAACCAGCTCTAAGAGAGCACATTTAGGACAGCAAAGACTCGTCTTTTTGCAGGGCAGGTCCATGAGAACACATTACAGTAAAAAAATTGCACAGCGGAAAAGAATTGCTCGAGCTCCTATTCCAGTATATAGAAGCAACTGTTTGCACTAGCTGGATATATTTACATTCGTACCTAAAACAGGCGAAATATTGGTATCGAAATGAACGTAACTGCCATCTTTGCTAAGCCAGCAGACGTAACTTTTCCATACTCATTGAGTAGTTTAATAGTTAACCTTAGCTAGCTGTTGATTATGTCAGCTGCAGTGATGGCAATTTCAATGCTCAAGTTCGACCCGTTTTGAACATGTTCTGTGCACCGTGTGTTCGCGAGCTAACTAGTTAATAATAGCACAGAAATAAAAAGGAAGCCGTAAATAATATCACAACATGTGTTAATGGTATCTTGCAGCTTGCTATTCTTAGCTATTAAGCTAGTGAACACAAAGTGCACAGAAATGAACAGAGATCATTTCACCACTTGGCCAGGTCAGCGTTGTACAGTTCGGGACTGAGGGAGACACTGACAATGAGCCATAAGCAACAACAGCTGCTGCAATCTGCCAATGTGGCCTACCATGTTTGCTCCACCATAAAGCTAATTTCTCAGCATGCACTGCGTTGAGCAAGATACGCACAGAGCCATTGAGAGAGATGCGTCAGCCTCATTAACTCCAACTGACCATTTTTTTTACAGCTGGGTTGAAGCAGAGTAGACTCGGTCATGATGCAGCTGAAAAGTCAGAATTCCTTAAACAATTACTTTAAGCTTTAAAGTCTTGTGTTTACGTTTCAGCAGTTTTTCATCCTTTCTTCAGCAATTTCCTTTGCTTCTCAGTTTCCAAGCACCTTCATTTTATAAGCCAACCTCTTCAACTTTTCTCGCTGAAGCAAGCACACAAATTTTCTTCAGAAAATTTAGCCTTTTCTTGGTTGCATATGGGGCTGAGTAGCCAGAAACGCGGCTGTGCAGCCGCAGACCCCTGTCCACAAATGAAAGTGCCTACAATGGGCATGAGAGCATCAGAACTGGACCAAAGAGCAATAGAAGGTGGCCTGGTCTGATGACTCACATTTTACATTACATCATGAAGATGGCCAGGTGCGTGTTCTTCCCTTACCTGGGGAAGACATGACACCAGGATGCAGTATGGGAAGAAGGAAAGCCGGTAGAGACAATGTGATGCTTGGAGTACTGTTCTGCTGGGAAACCTTGAGTCTTGTCATTCACATGGATGTTACTTTGACACATACCACCTACCTAAACATTGTGGCAGATCAAGTAAATCTCTTTACGGAAACGGTATTCCATAATGGGAGTGGCCTCTTTCAGCAGGATAATATGCCCTGCCACACTGCAAAAAAGGTTCAGGAGTGGTTTGAGGAACATCACAATGAGTTCAAAGAGTTGACTTCTGTGGAGCCTCCAAATTCCCCAGATCTCAATCCAATTGAGCACCTGTGGGATGTGCTGGACAAACAAGTCCGATCCATGGAGGCCCCACCTCAGAACTTATCTGCTGCTAACGTCTTGGTGCCAGATCCCACAGCATACCTTCAGAGGCCTAGTGGAGTCCATGCCTTGATGGGTCAGAGCTGTTTTAGCAGCAAAAGAGGGACCTACACAATATAAGGCAGGTGGTCATAATGTTATGGCTAATCAGTGTTGCGTCAAGCGTGGTCTCATTTGGGAATAAAGTACCTGTTAGATCATTTAGTAATATTGTCTGTCCTCAATGCTGCAAGTGTATTGCTTACTTGAACCTGTCAGATTTGTGATTTGGACCTCTGGTTGTGTCAGTTGTAGCTACTGGAATATGAAGTTTTTAGGTCCTTTGAAAAACTCCATTCATATTAATGTCATGAGACAGCTGCATACTTTGTTTCGGTTATAAATTATCTTTAACTCAGCGCCTCAGTTCCGCATATCTATCACGAACAGCGTTGCTTCAACATGCCACCGCATCACCACCTGTGTCATTCTACTGAGAACAAATGGCAGCAAGTATAGGCCCGCATGTCGCATCCTATATGCTGCCTGCAGTCCGAGCCACAGGTTTGAAAACGCTGTAAATTCCTGACTTCCTGATCAGAGGGGAAAAAAAACATGGCGACTGCCATGGAGCTCAGTTGCTGGGGAGGCGATTGGGGTTTGCCGTCTGTACACACAGATTCCCTCGTTGTGCTGGTAACTGATATCAGGAAATACAGCTAGCTAAACCTACAACATTGTTCAACATAGACCTCTTTCTTTCGTTGAATTCGTTGCCAAGCTAGTTTAGAGCGAATTGTCGAAGCGAAGCAGTTGCTAGCTGGCTAACATGAGATGCTCTGCAAAAGTGTGTAGTTTACATTAATGCATTTAATGGTGAAATCAGCTCACCTCTCCGTATTGTGTCAACTCAAGCTACAGAGCGAATTGTTTATTGCATGTCCGTTGATTGTTGCCTGCGAGTATTGCTAACTTCACGTAACTTAACTATCTCGCTCTCTCATTTTGACTGATTGGTAAGATTGGGTGCCCTGCGTGGTATTCTCCTTCGAATGTGCAGGGCTAGCTAGGCATTATTGATTCAAGGTCACTGATTTGAGAATGTTCATCATCAGCGCAAATGCATGCAAGCATAGCTAAGTAATAACGTTTGCTACAACTTTATGAGATCGTCTACCTTGACACCATTCGCAACCTTTTTTGTTCTTGGTAGGTGATTATTCACATCCGTGCAAGGTGACACTCGACTCACTGTCCCGTTAGCGGCGTTAGCTGGCCATGTTGGGAATTGCTGTGTCGAAGTTGTTCTCACATATCTCCTGTGATCTGGAAAAACCTAGTATGTTATGTTGCTTTGGTAGAAACTGAGTTTGACCCTCATTTGCAGTAATTAGGTGAAAATCTTTAAACACTAGCTGTTAGAGTTATTTGAAGTGTCAAAATCAAGTTTCTTTTTTTTTTCATTAAAAAAAGTCCAGAACCAAAAACTTTTTGTTCAATTGAGAGACCCTTGCTACTGACAAACTCACTAGGTTTTTCCAGGTCACTGGAGGTATGCTGTCCAGTCAACGTACCTGAATATATGTGTCCAGGAGGAATGTTACCATTAGTCCCTGTGTATTACCTGTACCTGAGCTGCAGAGTATAACTCAGATATGCTTAGTGTTACCCTGCTGTTCACCATTTTTGCTTGGAGATGTAGTTGGTTCAACTAAAGCTATGGTGCAGGCTGGTCAGTGATTAGCTCTTCATTTATTCCTCCTTGCTGACTATTCACACTCTCTTTTCTTCAGGCTTATGCCAAATTTGCAAGGGCAGAGCTAACGATTGAGCCTGTTGACTGGACATGGAAGACATTGACAGGTAGCTGAAATGAATGTCTCAGATTTAATAAATCTTGGTGAACTCAGGTTTTGTGTTTCATTAAGTGAAAAATGTGTACATGAGGTACAACATCAATATGTGTGATGACAGCCAGACTTGTGACAAATTCCTTTTCGTCAATTCCAAGGAATTGGAAAAGGAAATGGGGGAATTGTAATTGGATATTTAAAAATATTTTAAAAAGACATGCCCATGTCCTTTTACCTCGAAAAGTTCAATTTCAATTCCAGTTCCCCAATTCCTTTTCCAATTCCTTGGAATTGACGAAAAGGAATTTGCCACAAGTCTGATGACAGCTGGATTTAGTGTCCTCTTTAACAGTCTGTTGCTCTTTAAAGCATCACTTCTCCCGGCTGCTTTCTGTTGTCCTATGCTTCAGAAACCGTTCCATCCCTGCATTGTGAAGGCGTCATGGTGACAGAACCAGCGCAAATTCTTAACTTCTTAAGAAAAACGGTAATTCATTTTTCAGATGTAGTGTATTTGTGGTTTCGTGGCAAATGTGTTATTTTTATGTCATTTCAGTTTTAATTAGACATCTGTCCCTTGAATGACACATTAACCAGTCTTTTGATTTATGGTACATATACCATGGGACATTTGGAATAATTTGAGTTCTGACATCAGTGTCCTGACCGTATTCCTGGCTCTACATCTAGCCTGGAATTCAAAGTCTTTTAATTTTATTCTCTTAACAGAGATACAATGCTGATTATGTGCTCTCAGAAAAGCAGGGAGCAGACACATTGGCATATATTGCTCTGCTTCAGGAAAAACTGCAGCCAGCCCTGGTACGTACCTGTGTGTTCTTTAAACCTTAGTCCATAATCATAACATGATAAAAGTTGTCAGTGAAACCACACTTCATTATTTGCGTAAATACTGTGGAATGAACCCATGGCATAACCAACGGTTTGCTGGTGGAAATTTGGCTGCATCATGTTAAACTATATTCAGGGACGCAGATTTTGAAAAGTGAACTTGTGAGGTTAAGTGAATTTCCGCTGTAAAGGAATTTTTAAAGTGTAGGTCTCTGTATCAACACCCTGTGGCAGAAGATAGGACTGTAGAATAGTGTCTAATCCCAGGGTGGTTTAAAATTGAATGTCATACTACCCACAACATGCGATGCCCTGTACTATAGCTGCACACGTTCTGGGTGGATGCTGAAAACTATTCAAACCTTACAAGGCCGTGGTTCGCCTCCCGCTCTCCGTTTCCACTCAATTTCTTCCTCCCAAGCCGGCTGGCCAGCGTTGCTTTGTCC
This sequence comes from Gymnothorax javanicus, assembly GCA_029692085.1. Taxonomy (NCBI): domain Eukaryota; kingdom Metazoa; phylum Chordata; class Actinopteri; order Anguilliformes; family Muraenidae; genus Gymnothorax; species Gymnothorax javanicus. The sequence goes on along the minus strand of CM056194.1, from coordinate 27,595,145 downwards.
CGTATCCTCCTGATGAAAGGAGAATCTTCACTGCACAGTGTCACAGACGTGGAGGCCAAGGTAAAGATTCTCTGGCTCTGCTTCTGCCATGTTCTGGTGACCTTTTATAGACCCAGTGATTTTTTTTAATGAGTGTGATTTTTCCGATGGCTGTCATTGATGAAGCTCTTTAATGCAGCACTTCATGCCCTGGTGTGAAGCATCATCAGAAAATATTCTTTTATTCGCGTCTCCCCACTTCAGCATAGTGTGCTTTGTTGAATTCCAGCTGGGTGAGGTTTTCAGTAATTTCAGTAATTTAGTAATAAAGTAATTTTTCTTTCAGTGATCCACACAGAAAGCATTTTACTTGCTTTTCACAGTATGTTTTATTGATAACATTTATTATGAGCAACATATGTGTATTACATGCTTTACTAGACTATTAATCGCTTTTTATGGTTTTAATATTGCTTTAGGGGAAATCCATGACAAATTAATTGAGGCTTCCTGACTCACCATCTCGGATTTGCTTCATACTTTATTTATGGAATGTCTTTGTACCCAACACTAGTGTGCACAATTTTTGGCTCGTATCATCTTTAATTTCTAAGATATGCTGGCTTTAGAAAAAATTGTGACTCTAATAAACAAGTGTCACTAAAAAATTAAGAAGTTCATTAAGTCACTATATTTGAACTGTTTATGCTGCATGCTTGAAATTTCAGGAATTTGATGACTTCTAAAATTATTGGCCTGTAGGTGCATTTATGCCAAATTATGGCTCGCAGAAAATTTTATTTATGAAATTATTTTGTGGATCCTGGCCCTCTATGTATTCACAGTGAACCACATCAATTCTTGTAGATTTTTATGTATAACACTCATGTTATAGTAGTCTCTTTGAAATGAGGTGCATGTTTGAAAGAAGGCAAAATATCGGATTTATGAGACATTAAAAAAGAAAAAAAAAAGATTTCACTACCATATTGCAAGTGCTTATTGCTCATGTATGAAAATTTCTGCCCTAAAAACAATCATACCACTGGAAAGAACATGTACACTGCTTGCCAGCTGGTGTAAGTTGGCCATCAATGATCTTAAAGATATGCATAGGAGCAACCCAATGGGTACTCTCTCTCCTGGACAAACTGTAAGCATCAGAGGGACATTGAGCATGCATAAAATTTACTTCTATATCTTGTTCCTCTTCCATTGTTGCAGGAATGTTGCATATATCCACCTCTTATGGTCATGCACACATACAGCATATTCATGAGGAGCTGTATCTGCAAGATGAACTCCTGATGTCACAGCAGTTTTTTCCATCACTTGTGGATGATTCCCACTCAAATCCACAATGAAGCCAGGGCCATTTGACACCCAGATGACCTGCGGATGACTATTGTTTGGTTCAAGCTACCAACTTCATATTTTGTGCATTTACAAATCAAAATATGCTCTTTCCAGTGGTATGATTGTTTATGATGCAGACTTTGTCATATATGGACTAAATGCACTTGCAGCATAAATGAAAAACCTTTTTTTTTTTGTTTTCAAAGCCTCATGAATCAGGAATTTTGATTTTCTTCAGACATGCACCTAAGGTACCTACCTTGCTGAGGACTACAATGACATGAATATTATATATTAAGATTTAAAAGAACCATGAACTTTTTAATGTTTAATGCATTTTAATATATTTTTCAGCGAGCTATAATTTGGCGCATATGCAACTCTTGGCCAACCATTTTGCAAGTTAGATGTAACTTTGTGCCAAATGTAACTTTAACCATTGTAACTTTGCCATTTTTAGGAGCACTCATTTAATAGAAATGACCCCTCTTTAAGGTCTCCATATGTCAGAAATTAAAGATGCAAGCCAAAAATTTTGTCCACTAGTCGCTGGGTGCAATGATCGTGAAATCAATTAAAATGGTCAGTTTGGAAAATTTTCTCAAATTTGTTGATTTGACTGGGAATTACCCGTTGTTTCTTGGGGTACAAAGATGCATTGAAGGGAATGTTTGTTGAATTGTTAGTTTCATTGGGACTTTATTTTTACTCATGTCTGATGCTTTTAATCCTGGGCTGCTGTCTGTATCTTGAGCGCCTGGTAAATCATTCCTCACTGAAGCATAGAGACTAGGATTGTTTGAAATGGAAAAACTAGGAGCAAATTTCCCATGATCCACCACTGCTCTGGCCTTGAGTATTAATCTCAATGCAATGTGTCTGATGCTTGGTGGATCTGTCCAGAGTAACGTCAACCTGTGGTAAGTGAGATCATTCTAAAACCAACTTCAATCAGCAGTTCTCTTTGAAGCACCTCTCAAATGTAAATATTACAGTCTGGAAAATGTCCTGGGGTCCATTGGCTGTACTGTGCTAGGTACTTTGATGTTCACTGAAGTTTTTTTTTTTTTTTTTCCTCTCAAAGTTCCTGTCCTAAATGTCCTTAGACCTGTAACTGTAAAGCCAGTAGTCCATCTCAGACATCTTTAAATATCTTAAGGAACCGTCATTGCACTCAACTATTGTGTAAGTTTCAAGCTGTGAGATTTAGTGTTACTTCATCATCAAAGTGTGGAGGATTCATTCTAGCTCTCCTCTTTAATTAGATTTACAGCGAAGCAAAGGAATGCTTAAATCTGCTTTCCTATAGACTTGGATCATCTCAATATTTCTTCGGAAGCACGTGAGTATTGTGCTTCTGTGAAGTTGATGTGAGTGTGAAGTTTGTGTTTTAATATTGTCATGAAATTACCTTCACTCGAATAGTGAATACAAATTCAGAGGCAAGTAACAGAAAGTTTCTTGAAAAGGTGATAATTTTGGACGATTCTGTTTTCATTTGCTTGGCTCCTTTCAGCACGTAGCCGAAAAATACTGATGTCAGTCAAGTTTTTTCCGGAAGCATTTCCCATTGCTTTTGATGTTTGGCACTTTCGTTCAGGACATCACGGGGGTTAATAAAGGAAAATGGAAAGCTTGGATGTTCACCCCATAGTAGCAGGTGGTGTTACTACGCTTTAAAAAAACCGCGATTCAGAATCGTTACACCCCTGTGTTTTACATCAGCAAGCTTAGAATGGGCGCAGAAGAAAACAAACAAATAAAAATTACGGATACTTTTTTTTCCCCAAATCATCATCAAAACCGGCCGATTTCCTCCCCAGGCCAGCAAGCCTTGACGCCTTTGTGTTTGGCTACATCGCCCCGCTCCATAAAGCCAGTCTCCCCAGCGGCCAGCTCCAACAGCACTTGAAACAGCTCTCCAACCTGTGCCAATTCTGTGATGCCATCCTCAACAATTTCTTTGGAGATGGTGCCCCTGGTATGTGTTTGTGCTCTTTGAATGAAGACGTCAACTCATTGAGCTTTGTTTACTCACGAAGTTGCACAAGTTGGAAAGCAAATTGCAGATACTAAACATTTGATTAAATCAAAAACTTTGCTAGTCATCTGTGACGATAGACTTTGGCACGCACTCTTGGAATTGCTATACTGCATGCATAAAATCTAACAGTTAATGATTTCTGATGTCCTAAAATCTCATTTTACTAATACAAGCCGCATTAACATACTTTGCTAGCTGTGCCGTATAATTGGAAAGGTAATCTTTTCCTCCACCTCTTTTTGGAAAGGTTTCCATTGCTGTCTGCTTTCCATTCTCTGGCCTCTTTTCAGGTTCACCGCCAGCCAGCCAGGATGCGGTGGACGCAAACCTCCAGAAACTGACACAGCTTGTTAACAAAGAGTCCAACCTTATTGAAAAGGTCTTTTCTCCATGTGTTTGCATTCCTTCCTGCATTCAATGCATGTTGAATCAGCACTTCTCTGCTTAATTCATTTACGCAGATTTGAGTTACCTGCAGGTAATATCTTATTGGATATTACTGTACTCATCAGACTTCTGTATTCAGCCTGTGACACCAATAAATTCAGGAAACATAAATTCAGGGAATGTATTTGGAAAACATTGATGCAGTTCCATACCTTCATAATCAGATGTGTTACTAATAATACATTATTTTCAGAATGCATTTGAATTAAGTTGTTCTAAGGTCAGTATTCTATGAATGTATCATAGGGCAAAGTAAAATTTCTGCATTTCATCGTGAAATTGCTGTGGTCAGTTGTGATGGTCCCGTAATGGAGGTTTGGTAAGAAGAGTGGCCTCTAGTCAATTTCTGTGATGGTATGATTCTTATCTCCTGAATCTTCGCTCTTAGCAGTAATTTTTTTGCTCTACCTGCATGGATTTCAGTGATACACTTTGTCTAGATCAGACTTCGAGTCACGGTAAGTGAGTCCTGTCTGTCCGTGACGGTGTTTCTCTGTCTGACTGTTACAGATGGATGGTAATCTGCGCAGCAGCCCCCGCCGAGCGGAACCCAAAGCCTCCCCTGTGTCTCGAGAGAGAAACTCCACACCAGCCTGACCCCCCCCGACCCCCCATCGTCATTAGGATCATCCAGGAAGTACATATCTGCTGCACCATCCGTTCTCCTTCTGCCCCACCCATTTACCTACCACCCCACCATGTGGGGGTCTTATGGTGGACTGGGAACTCGGTTTGCAACCTCTGGGTTGCTGGTCCAGTTCCTTGGTGTGACATTGTTATATATGGCAGAGATGATTCACCTGTTTTGGGTAAACTGGTTCTGATCAAGACCAGCCACTGTCCAGGTGTCTGTTCTGTAAATGATCAGTGTTGAGCTCTGATTAGTGTTCAGCATATTAGGTAATCCTCTGACACTGCTTAGGGAACAGAGATGGCAACTAGGGTGAGGTGTGGAAGTCATGTAAACGTGAAGGGTCTCACAAGCACATATATTTTCTCGCTATTTTCTTTGGAGAACCTCAGACTTTTACAATTTTAGAATTTCTATCGAGAAGAGAAAATGGCCTTACTGTGAGTGTCTTCTCGACTGTAGGTCCTGAACTGGCCTGCTTGGCTGCCAGAACCTGTACATAAAAAACTCAATTGATTTCTCAGTGTGTTTCAGAAGGGTTTCATATTAGGATGCATTTTACTGTTGTCTTCGTATGTGGAATAGATGGCGTTCCACTGTGCTGGACTGGAAGTTGCACGCATTGGCCTGGGAGAGAAATAAAGAATGTATAAGGATTGTTTCAAAATTTAAGAGTTTTACTGGAATGTTGCTAGCTAAGCTTTAGGATGACCGTTTTTGAAGCAGATCCTCATATCCGCATTAATACTAGACTAGAGCAAGTAGCATTGCAAGGTACTCCTATTTACCACATCTTACAGTTTGCGGCCCAGCTATGCCTTCCTCAACTTCCCACAAATGCATCTTCTTTGGATGTCAAAATTCAGCTTGGTCGCTGTATTTAAATTTGTGAAAAATGGTTAAATCTTAAATGGGAGTAAATTTTAGAGCGTTTTGGTGCACCCAAACCTATGCCAAACCCTTGGGCAGTGTTTTGACTAAGTTTGGACGCGATTTGACCAGTGATGTGTGTGGCAACCCTGGTCAGACAGACCGTCAGGCAGACAGAGGCACCGCCAATTATAGTAGCAGTGTAAGATCTTAAAAATAGAAGTGAAGTCCTCTTTTGCATGCGTTGGGGATTTTGATTCATGAGAAATAGTCAGAAAAAGCAATGAGGATTTGATCACTGGAAAATATTTAGCTGCTCTGGTTGCTTGTATATGTATGCTATTCAAAGTAGTTGAAATCTCAAAATGGCCTGCCAGATTCATTGGTGGTTGGAGGACAAAAAGTTGAATTGGAAATAGTGAATTTATAATTTGATGGCGTGTGACTGCCGGCACTCTAAATTTATTTAAAAATGCATGTGACACTATGACTGATTGAGCAGAACTTGTGTGAGTATGTTACTGATATTCTTATTTATTGGACTTCGGGAAACCACGACTGATTCTCCAGAAACTAGACTTAAAAATCAACTGGCTGTTATGATTTCAGGTACTGTATATGCAGCCATATGCTAGTGGAGTTTTTCTCACTGCTGGATTACTGTTTCAGTAGCTATCACAAGTGCAGTGCTGTCCTGCATTACCTGTATGTAGTTAAATAGTGGTGGCAGAAAAATTATTTTTTGACCACTCACAATGAAAAAATTGTGAAGAGCTACAGGGTGTATATGAAAGTGAATGTTTGAGCGGCACATGTCTGCTCATCTGCTTGAAGGTGTGGTCTGTAATGCAGGCTTGTGGTTGAGCTGTGCGTGAAAGAAAAAGGATGTTTAATTGCAGGTTGTATGAAGCTGAATATTTTGAAAGTGATGAAGTAAGATTCTGCAGTGGAAATCTGATGTAAGCAATGTTTAATGGGGAAGAATACACACTTACTGTATGTATTGGACATATTTGTAGATGGTGAGCTAGCTGAAAGCAAGCATAATATAGATACTGCATTTTGTGTATTTTGTGTTTTTTAAGGTATTCACTTTATTTTGATTGCTTTACAGAGAGTTTTCATTTGACCTCATGATATAAATGATATTTTGCTTATGCCAGCCCAGAAGTGGACGTGATCATCCATATGCCTTTATCCACTTAGGCTTAGTTGATCAGACAGAATCTGTACCATGTTCATGATGCTTTTTGTGGCCTTGCTGTTCTTGGCTGTATATTCTGGATTTCTTTGGCCAATTTATATTCCAAGGCAATAATTACATTTTACACCTGAGAAATAAACATTATAATGTAGAATTTAAAAAAAGACATATTTCATGTCCATGTACCTCCCAGTTATCATTATTACTGTATTATTATTATTATTATTATTATTATTTTTATTTTTATTACTGTTAAGACTGGAGCTCACACTGTCAAGAGCTGTCATCCACTCTACATCTTAGGAGTGTGAAAACTGACAGTGATGCTCTCAGTCTTATCCACAATGCATTTGTATCACAGAGCTCTCGAGCTCTACCAATGTTAAAAAAAAAAAAAAAATCCAGTTCGCACATTTAAACCAGTGTTAAGAATTCACTGTATCACTGTTTGTACTGGACACATTTTGTTTCCAGAATTACTAGCAGCACATGGAGTGCATTGATACAGATTTTGTTGATTTCTATTCATGATAATTTCAAACCATAATCTGTATTTTTTCAAAGCAAAGTTCTTACTTCACTGCTCATGTTTAGGTTTTGGCCTTTATTTCTATAAAATGTTGTTCATGAAAATTGATTGTAAGTTCCAGTTATCTGGTTATTTTTGAACTGCAGATGAGAGTAAACACTGTCCTTTTCAGCTTTTAGCAGTGATCTATTTTTATTTTTATTGGATAGAAATCAATCACATATGTTTTAGGTTTTGAAGGACACCAACAGAGCATTAACTTTTCAGAGCCCATATTTCAAAACTGGGTGCTCCCTCAGCTTTTCCGCCTGTATGTCTTTATTGATATTTTTCATTGGAATGGTGACTTCCCCCACAGGCCTCCGAGGAAATTCAGGCAAAAACACCTCATTACTGCATTCCACTTGTATGTAACTAGGCACGAATCATGGAAACTGAACCAATGGGTTAGCGTTTGCCATACCAAGACTCACTCTTGTGAGTGCCAGGGTGGGGCTGTGGTCTGCCTTGAACTTCCAGTCCTCCTCATAGCATTAATTTTTGAAATAATTCAGTCATTTTTGATGAAGCTGATTTACGCCAGTTTTCCAGTATTCATAGATGTGGTGGTTTTTTTTTTTTTTTTGTCACCAGTAAATCTCACTGAAATGTAGTGTATATACAGAAACTACAACATAAGAAACCGTAAAATACAAATTTGACAACTCGTAAGCAAGGGATTATTGACACAGATGCTGACATTGGTATTATGTCTTAACCTTGCATGTGATTACTTGGAGAAAAATGCTAATAAAGCCTTTAAAAGACACACACACCCTGTGACATTTTAGAGACTGTGTCTCTTGTCCTTGTACAGCTGTAGAGATATAATTACTTTAAAGGGAACCTCCACTCTCTTTACAAATGTCACCTAAAATGTTCCAGTTGTACTTAGTAGAGGATCTGTGATAAATAAAATGCCTTATCTTGTGAAATATATGTATTTTTTAATTGTCTTCCAAAGATGGGCTTTATAGCCTGTTCAAGGTTCCCTAGGCCGCTGTCTTGAATGGCACGCAATACACTGTGGGCTGATGAAATATCGTGGTTCGTTCGCCTTTGCCTTGGCTGTGCAACATTAGTGTATGTTGTATTTACCTCTAAGTGACTAGGCTAGTGCTGGTATTTCAAAGCCAAGTTCGTGAGAGTTTGACAACTTCTGTACTCGAACATGTGTTCAGTTAGAGTTTCTTTTTTTTTCTTCCCCTAGATCGATACTGTTTACATAGGCATAGGGAGCGGGGGTCTTAAGAGGGCTGATTTTGCTAATGAGGGATACTAGCATTTGAAAAGGGGTACATTTTAGATTGTGCATCACCTGCACGCCGATGCCCACAGTCCTCTCTCCTTCACTTTTCGGTCATTACTCCGCTCAAGATTGGTGTTTGAAGCCTCGGGTCCATAGCATCATCTGGTTTTCCGTTAATTATTGGGATAGTTTTTTTGGTTGTCATGATGGCGTAACTACGGTGGCCGATGGGGGTAAACGCACTGCAGCCGCACGAAACATGTCCAATTGGGAAAATGAGCTGCAAAAACAGAAACATTGTCAAAAACATGCAAACCACGAAAGCAAATGCAAATATAAATGTACAAAAGCAAATGGCTACATTAATTAGCCATCAGCAATCCTATCTATTAAGCATCTTTATGTGCAGTATAGTTTTCATGAAGCAACATTACTTAAGTTGCGCCACTGGAGCCGAGATAAACCCATTAGATTGGACCATTGACTGTCTAGCCGCAAACCGCTGAGATACTAACACTTTGGACTGGAGCTTGTTACTATTCCGCATTTCATTCATTTTCCCCGTTGACCCAAAGTCAGTCAGCATATTCTTGCTATGTCTTTAGTTGCTTGGGATTGTAGAGTTAATTGCGCTGTAAAAAAGTTGCAAAACCAATCAAACCATCAATCAACAGTAGCTCAAAGTCTTCTCTCGATCATCAGCTGAACCACCTATGAAGTTCATGTTCTGTATCGTTCAACAGAGAAGCGCTATATTCGGTTCAGTAGTTCAGGAGAAGCGCTAGACTACGCTCAGAACAGGAACCATTATGCCGCATATTCAGGTTGACAATCCAGTTCTAAATCAACATGGGAATGCTGCAGCCTTTTTGCATGTATTTATTCAATTTAAACCCGTTATTTCTTCACAGCTGCAGATTGAGATTAGGCTATACTAATATTATCAGTATTACTTGTTCTGTGGAATTAGATTTTTTTCAGTTCTAGTGACCCAGCCATTTTCAATAACAGCGTTGTAGCCTAAAATCCAAATTCCTGAACAAAACATTCAAAGCCAAATGTTTCACTGCAGTCAAAAACTTCTCTCCCGCCTGCCTTGCACACGCAGGTATATTAATGGAGCGGACTAGCCACAATTTAACTGCACCATAAATTTCATTTTTTAATCTCACAGTAACAGAAATTTCAGCAATTGCAGCATTTTGGTTGTAGTACTATTATAATAAATTACTTAAGTCCTTATAAAAAGGATCATATTATCTATCTGCATTCACTTGGTGCTTGGTGCTCTAGCACAATGTTATTATCATACCTTCAACCATAGTGAACTCATGTTAAAGAAATCCCCAGTTTAGAAGGATTTTTTGAATGCTGATTATGATCCCCAAAGGTGTGATTGTTGGCTATACTATCATTATTATTTTATGCGTTTGGTTCGATTAGCCTGCTGCCTTCATGTATTTATGCTGACAAAACTGACAAGCTACAGTCATGAAAGAAAGTTGATTTAATCAAAAAAGCAACTAATTCAATGCAGTGAATCACTTAATTCAAGTTGAGGATTTCCACTGAGGAATTTTCTGTTTTTATTTTATGGGCTGATGCTGTCCTGTAGCTCATAAAATGGCACACAATAGCTAGGCTTATAAGTGATGCCGTTCGGCGCCAATATTTCATAGGGTTTCACATGAAGATGTTCCCATTTGAAATGTATAAAATGCTGAAATGGGAGATGGGATTTTGAGAATTTTTAGATTAATTGATTTTGCACATAATTGTCATCCTTACAATTTCCCATGTAATACACATGGGTTTTTAATGTAGCTCTATCGGTGGTCTCTGTCATTTCCTAATTAATAATTTCTGAATCATTATGCTTATTTATTGGTCTTGGTAATTCAGTAAATACAGTAGGTTCCAAAATTACCGGCACCCCTGACTGGCAATGCACAAACAATACTTTAAAAATTCTAAAAAACTATATTTATGGAGAAACCCTAAATAACATCATGTGAGAAATACTGTTCAACATTAATGTTCCAATGGAACCAACCAAAATCAGTTACTGATTTAATTAACAATCAATTTCCTCCAAATCAAAGTTTCACAATTAATGGCACTCTTAAAGATTATTGTAAATAACATCCATCAGAATTAAACCAGGTATTTAAATCCACTTATTTAAGTTTTCTCTAAGTGTTCAAGAACTATATTGAGCCATTACATCACTTCCTGTTTCACCAGGTACACATGCAGTATTCCTTTGTCATCTAACACCGTGAAGAAAATCAAGAAACGGTCAGTTCAACAGAGACAGATGGCCATACACCTTCATAAATCTGGTTGTGGCCACAAGAAGATTCACAAACAATGGAATATGCCTCTGAGCACTGTCAATTAATCAAAAATTCCAAATATATGAAACTGTTGAAAACCTCAAGGGTAGAAGAGGTAACTGCATTTTGCCTCCCAGGATACTGAGGAGGATGGTGAGAGAAGCAGCAAAATCTCAAAGAATCACTGTGCAGGACTTGCAGGCCTTAGAGGGATCTTGGGGTCACCAGGCTTCAAAAAACACCATCAGGCGCCACCACAGGCTCTTTGGAAGGGTGGCCAGAAGAAAGCCTTTTCTAACCAGAAGACACAGAAACAAGCGCTTGGAGTTTGCCAAACGTCATTGAAATAATGACTGGAACAAGGTTCTTTGGTGAAATGAGACCAAAATTGCATGTTTTGGGCAGAATTTGGGGCTGTTATAATTCAAGAGGTCCAGGGGCACTGGTTAAGATTAGTGGCATAATGAATTTCACCAAGTATCGGGACATTTTGGCTGACGATCTGGTTGCCTCCGCCAGATGGCTGGGACTTGGCCGTAGGTAGACTTTCCAACAAGACAATGACCCAAAAAGTACCTCATGATCCACACAGAAATGGTTCTGTGAGTGGATGGTCTATGAATCAGAAGGTTCCTGGTTCAATCCCCGGCTCCTCCAGAGAACGTGTCGAAGTGTCCTTGAGCAAGACACTGAACCCCACACTGCTCCTGGTGTGCAGGTTAGCGCCTTGCATGGCAGCCTCTGCCATCAGGGTGAATGAGAGGCATAATTGTAAAGCGCTTTGGGGTCATGTCATGTGACTAGAAAGCGCTATATAAATACAGTCCATTTACCATTTACAACAAAATCAATGTTCTGGAATGGCCATCTCAGTCACCAGACCTCAATCGAATTGAAAACCTGTGGGCTGAGTTGAAGGGGGCAGCTGATAAATGCAACCATAAGAATGTGAAAGATCTTGAAAGGATCTGGTGAGAGGAATGGTCCAAAATCCCCCCAAATGTGTGCCTTAACCTTGTCAAAAATTACAGGAAAAAACTCCATTCTGTTATCTTTGCCAGAGCTGGTTGCACTAAGTACTAAATGAAGGGTGCGAATAATTATTAAACCTTGATTTTGCTGAAATTTATTTTGTATTGAATGATTGTTATGATTTTGGTTGTTTTCATCAAGACATTAATAAACCATTTTGTTGGTATATTCCGTTTTTCTATAGTTGTTTATATATCTTTTTGTATTGTTTGTGCATTGCCAGTCAGGGGTGCCAGTAATTTTGGAGTCCACTGTGACAAAATTCTGGCTTTGCCATGTAGTACTGTGTTCTTAAGCTTTGTTTGCTGTCTAAGAAAAAGCAAGCGTAACATTGAGAATTCAGTTACTTTTTTGTATGACTGAACAATAAAGTACAACTCCTTAAGTACACTACAGTCTGTCTATTGTATATCTAGCAATGAATTCTCAGAATAAAAGATTTCATTTAGCTCCATCAACCAGAGAAACGCAATTGTGTTTGTTGTAATGCTCAATAATCTTTTACTGAGTTACATTAATTGCTTTGAATGGCCAGCATATCTCATGAAAGCAACTTTATCATCAATGATTCCTTTTAATTGGAATGTTATCAGGATAAATTAATGGAAATATAATTTGCCATTAGTTAGTTTATCACATTCTCATCATGTTGTGTTTTCATCCAGATCTTCAGTGATGTGGTTGTTCTCTTTTTGTTTTTTCCTAGTACTTTTCATAGCACTGCCGTCTACAAACTTCTAGACCACCCACTCTTTTCCTCCAATTGTCCTTGAGTAGAAAATATAAAACACTCCTAAGAAGATTTTTATTGGTTTTTAATCATGGGTCACAACAAGATATATGATTAGTTATTAAAAGACCGTTTATCTGGAAATAAGATTGCGCCAACTCTCTTCTGTGTCGAATGCCCCGCTTCTTCGGGTTACCGTTTCATAGGCTGAAGGCACAATGTGCGGAGCGGAAGGCCGACCAATCGGCTGTCAGCCTTTGTACATGTGTGAATGCGTGCGTGTCTGTGTCTGTGCTGAGTGCATGTGTGTGCCTGTGAACGGGAGAGGGAGGGGGAAGAGAACTGCGCGCACGGAGATGAGAATGCAATATAGAAAATCGTGTTGGGGCAGAATCGATTTGTGGCGCTCAGAGTTGATTCTGTGGCGGCCCGCCACACAATGGTTTATGTGTGCGAAACACTGCTGTGTTTCAAGAGGGGAAAATCATTGGCCAGCGCCAAGCAAAGAAATTGACTAAGGATATTGCTGAAATCCCAAGAACTGGGTCATAAACTGTCCGACAATTTATTAAAACCTGGAAGGATAGTGATAAACAGTCAACTACACGGAAGAAATGGGTTGGGAAAAAAATCATGACTGATCCTGATCAGAGATCACCAAAATGCTCAGTGAAGTCTCATAAAAAAATCAACAGTAGAATTCGTCGCTGTGTTTCATTTTGAAGGTAAGAGCATTTCCACATGCACAATGCAACAAGAACTTGGAGGATGGGAACTAAACAGCTGTGTGGCCACAAGAATGCCACTTGTTAGTGAGGCTAATTGATAAAAAACAAGTTCAATTCGCAAGGGAGTATAAAGATTGGACTGAGAGGCAATGAAAAAAGCTCATGTGGTCAAATGAGTCCAAACTGGCTCTATTCCAGAGTGATGGGCATGCTGGGGTAAGAAACGAAGCCCATGAAGCTATTTACCCATCATGCATATTGCCCACTGTACAAGCCTTTGGAGGCAGTGTTATGATCTGGTGTTGCTTCAATTAGTCAGGTCTTGGCTCAGCGCTGTTCTGCAGCAATAAAATGAATTTTGCAGACTGCCTGAATACACTGAATGACCAGTTTCAATGGCCTTTTCAATCCTCGATGGCACAGGCATGTTCCAGAATGACAATGCCAAGATCCATCTGGCTCAAATTGTAAAAGAGTGGTTCATCGAGCATCAGGAATCATTTTCACACATGAAGAGGCCACCTCAGAGACTGGATCGTAACCAGTTGAAGGTCTCTGTTGTGTGCTGGAGAAAGCTTAATGGAGTGATTAAGCATAATGTATAACATAATATATATAATATCTCATAATATACAACATAATATCATAATATCCAAAAAATCGGGCAAATCTGGTTGGAAGTAAATGTTCTAACATTATATTAGATTGTCAAAACAATGCCACGACAATTGCGCACCATGATCAAAGCTAAAGATGGTCCAAAAAAAAATTATAGTGCGAGACCTATTTTTTGGATGGGCAGCAGTGGCGGACTGAGACAGTAATTCAGGCCAGGAGTTTTGACTCCATCCCAGGCCACTGCTAGCCTGACTCTGCCAGCCTACGTACTTCCGCTCAATTTCATTTCGCTTCACCACTCCGTCTGATCACAATGAGCCCTGCCTCGTTTACCTCGGCAGAAAAAACGCCGGACCATCCAACGAACAGAAGGCGTGGCCGAGAGCCATGACGTAGCCGCTGTGCCGAGTTTGAAATCGTAGTCTCCGAAATCAACAATGGCCACGGACATAGATACACGGGAGGCCATTTGCTCTGTTGTGGAGAAAATCACTGGTATCAGCGACTTAAAGCCACAACAAGATGAATGTTTGGTTAGTTTTTTGAATGGAAATGATGTTGTAGAGCTACTCCCTACAGGTTTCGGGAAAAGTTGTCATATCTATTTAATATCCATCATGAAACATATGAAATAGGCACCCTGTTCATCTCTGTGAGAGACAGCCGAACCACCTCAGCTAGCTTGTAGCTTCTAGTGTTACATTGCCCGTGAATTTCACACTATTTAAGTCAGCAGCGAACTTTTTAAAAGCCGTGTTTTTTTTCATGTCACAAGACCTATTCGCTGTCTCAGTGTTATGTTGTCAATATCCATGAATGAAATGGTTGTCTGAGACAGCCAAATGCTTAGAGCCAAACTGCGTTACTGTAAAGTTAGATAGCGAGCTCGGTATGATGTTAGCGCAAGTATGGTTAACGGTTCAGTTTTCGCATCAATGCAGATTTCGTCCTAATGTAAATAATGCGTTATTCTCACCGATTCTGCCATTGGTTTCGGGTCTCTTACATTTTTTTTTAATAGCAGCAGTATCGGCAGGAAAAACGATAGCTCAACAGTTTGTTTCTTCTGAGAAGAACAGAAAGAGCACCTTTGGTTCTTTTAAGTGAATGAGTGCAGGCTGTAATGAGGTAGATGGGCATATGTATGGGTACAGTATTAACTTTAATGTACTGATCAGTTTGTTTTCGCTGCATTCCTGGTATGAAGCTCAAAAGCAGCTGTCATTGTCAACTGTCAACATTGTCAGTATGATGAATTGTAAAATTAGTAATTCATATTACTTTTCCTAAGTAGCTTCAGTCGACCAAACTAGATTTCTTCCTAGGATAGCTTTTCTGTCATTAAACTACTTTCAGGGTGAAGTAGTAGGTAGGGTAGCTTCGAAAGCGATGCCTTCAAAGTAGCTTCCCCAACACCGGTTATTTATTTTTTTAAAATCGGCTTCCACTAAGTGGAACTTATTAAAGAGGCAACAGATAACTTTTTAACTGGCAACCCGGTAGCGTTATTATTTGGCTGTAGCTGATGGATTCGGTCAGACTGACAACAGAAAGGGTGATAACATTGTCTATAATGAAATTAACGTTCGGCTGCTCTGTGAGTCGCTGGATGCTGTAATGGTTTCATTTTCACAGCAATGACCTGATTTGTGGATTCTGTGCAATCCGTCAATTCATTCCTAATTTGGGTATTAGCCTGTTGCAGGTCAAGCTGACTGGATGACTACTGTCAGGCCACCGGGAAATGTCCCGGTGCTCCCAACGGCCAGTCCGCGCCTAATGGGCAGTAACGGCCACCTTATTAGGTACACCTTGCTAGTACTGGGTTGGACCCCTTTTGCCTTCTGAATTGCCTTAGTTCTGTGTGGCATAGACTCAACAAGGTGCTGGAAACAGATTTTGGTTGATATTGACATGGTAGCATCACGCAGTTGCTGCAGATTTGTTGGCTGCGCATCCTTGATGCGAATCTCCCGTTCCACCGCATCCCAAAGGTGCTCTGTTGGTTTGAGATCAGGCAACTGTGGAGGCCAGTTGAGGAAGGTGAGGTCGTTGTCATGTTCAGGAAACCAGTTTGAGATGATTTTAGGTTTGTGACATGGTGAATTTTTCTGCTGGAAGTAGCTATCAATAGATGGGTACACTGAGGTCAAAAAGGGATGGACATAGTCAGCAACAATACTAAGGAGGGCTGTGGTGTTTAAACGATGCTCAGCTGGTACTAAGGGGCCCAAAGTATGCCAAGAAAATGTCCCCCACACCATTACACCACTACCACCACTAGCCTGAACCGTTGATACAAGGCGCAGCAGAAATCGAGACTCATCAGACCAGGCAACGTTTTTCCAATCTTCTGTTTTCCAATTTTGGTGAGCCTGTGCAAATTATAGCCTCAGTTTCCTGTTCTTAGCTGACAAGAGTGTTGTCTTCTGCTGCTGTAGCCCATCTACTTCAAGGTTTAATATGTTGTGCATTCAGAGATGCTCTTCTGCACACCTTGGTTGTAACCAGTGTTTATTTTAGCTACTGTTACATTTCTATCAGCTCCAACCAGTCTGGCCATTCTACTCTGACTTCTGGCTTCAACAAGGCATTTTTTCCCAGAGAACTGCCGCTCACTGGATATTTTCTCTTCTTCTGACCATTCTCTGTAAACCCTAGAGATGGTTGAGCAAGAAAATCCCTGTAGATCAGCAGTTGGTTAAATACTCAGGCCAGCCCGTCTGGCACCAACAACCACGCCACATTCATAGTCACTTAAATCGGCTTTCTTCCCCATTCTGATGCTCGGTTTGAACTTCAGCGGATCCTCTTGACCTTGTCTACAAGTTGAAATGCATTGAGTTTCTGGCAGGTGATTAGCTGATTAGATGTTTGCGTTAACGAGCAGTTGAACAGGTGTACCAAATGAAGTGGCCGGTGAGTGTAATATACACTGTCTGACAAAAAAAAAAAGCCTCACACTTAAATATTTAGTTGGACCACCTTTAGCTTTAATTACGGCACACATTCACCGTGGCATCATTTTGATATGCATTATACGATGTCACAACATTTATTTTTGTCCAGAGTTGCATTATTTTCTTGCCAAGATCTTGTATTGATGATTGGAGACTTGGACCGCAGTGTAAAGTCTTCTCCAGCACATCACAGTGATTCTCCATGAGGTTAACGTCTGGACTCTGTGGTGACCAATCCATGTGTGAAAATGATGTCTCATGATGCCTCAACCACTCTTTCACAATTTGACCCGAGGAATCCTGGCATTTTCATCTTGGATTATGCCCATGCCATCAGGGAAGAAAAAATCCATTGATGGAAAAACCTGGTCATTTAGTATATTCAGTTAGTCAACTGACCCAATTTTTTGGGCACACATCGTCGCTGAACCTAGACCTGACCAATTGAAGCAACCCCAGATCGTAACACTGCCCCCATAGTCTTGTAAAGCGGACACTTCATTTATCTGTGACTGAGGATGTAGATATGCATTTCTTGCTAATGGTCTCCCCCCTCCCCCAATCCAAAAAAAAAGATGGTACCATGTAGTGAACTGAATATCAATCAGAATCTTGGATGACTACATTTGCCAAATTCAATTGAATCGATCAGATTGTTGATCGTAGACTCTAAAATATTGTCCTCAATAATTGTCTGAAGGTGTTATAGATTGGTATGCGGTGTTGTGTGTGCTGGCCTAGAGCATCTCAAACATGGTCAATGGGTGCAATGTCTGGTGAGTATGCAGGCCACAGAAGAACTGGGACATTTTCAGCTTCCAGGAATTGTCTACACATTCTTGGAATATGGGGCCATGTATTATGATGCAATAGTGGTGGATAAATGGTACAACAATGGGCCTCAAGATCTCATCGTGGTATCTCTTCATTGCCCTGAATAAAAGGCTCTTGAGTTCGCTGCCTGTAGGATATGTCTTCTGCCCACACCAACACCACAGCACTTACACGGGTCACTCTGTCCACAGTGCAAGGCAATTTACGCTGCCCATCATCTGCCGTGTACTGTTGAAACCATGATTCGTCATACCCGCAGCCATAAAAGGCAAGCCCTTTGCTCGCTGACATCAATTATGAGACCACACTAGTCAAACGAAAACTTTGGTGAGCGCTAGCCTCCGTTGCAGACGTCTTATGTGGTTCGCTTGGCTTACCCACCAACATCTGCGCACTTGAGCAAGGTTTTGTGTTCCATGAAGTAATGGCATTAAGCAAAATAATCCATTCAGAATGCTTGTTATATGATGGTTCTTTCATGTTTCCCCATCAAATATTAATAACAAAAATTTCAGGTGCAGAAGCCCATAAAAATTTGTTGATAATGACATTTCTTTTTGTGTACAATAACAATTTGATCGAAGGAAGAAAATATGTATATGTGGAAAAGCCAAGTCGATGTTCCTTCAATTACAAGTAGTGCTCTTTCCATAAATACTGCTGTATATTCCTCAAGCGAAATGTTTGTGTACCACATGGAATACTATCATTTATTCAACTGGATGAGACCATAAAAGAAATCAAGCGACTTCACAATGATAGGGACTGGCCCCTGAAGCACCGACCATAGCCTGCTGCTCTGCAGCTAAGGAACTTGCGTTTGGGAAAACTTCAACACCGAAGCAACCTGGAGAAATTCCTCCTTTTGAACATTTTCAACATGTTGGTGTTGGTTAGCCTCTGTTGCAGACGTCTTATGTGGGTCACGTCTCTCCCATACTCCCACAACAGTTTGTCCATATGCAACTAGCTAGCTCCAGAAACTCCAGAAAGAGTTTCTTTGAACACAAAACTCGGCTCGAGTGCACAGAAATTGGTGTGTGAGCAAAGCAAACAAGACGTCTGCAGCGGAGGCTAGGTGAGTACATCATACACACAGATGAGCTTTCCCTACGAAATTTCTGTCAGTTCGTGTTGAAAAATCTGACTGTGCTGTTCTTTGGTTTCAACCTGCTGTTTCATCTGCTTTCCGGGCAGCTGGTCTCTGATCACCCTGCAGTTGAAAAAGTTGGAAGTCTTCTGCAGTTGTGAGGCCAATTTCATGAATATCCAAAATCTCTAAAATGATGCTGCATGTGGCTTATGGTAGAGAGATGAACTTTCATTACTCTGGCTGTGGCTCTACAGGACATTCCTGCAGTCAGCATGCCATTTGCTTGGTCTTTTTTAATCTTTGTCATTTTACTGTTTTCTTCTATCGATCCCATGATAAGGAACACCTGCGTGGAAATGATGGCTTTTGTTCAACATTTTGGTATGTTACAGCAGTGCAAGATTAACATGACAAATAAGAAATGCAACTAACAGCGATGTAAACAAATGTCTTTGCAAAAATTTTAGAGAAATAAGATCTTTGTGCATGTAGTAAATCTTTGATGTACAACCCCAATTCCGAAATAGTTGGGACGAAGTGTAAATTGTGAATAAAATCAAAATGCAATGACTTTCAGATCACATGACCCAATGTTATTTACAGTAGAACACAGATAACATTTCAAATGTTGAAACTGAGACATTTTACATTTTTATCCACAAAATGAGCTTATTTCAAATTTTCTGGCTGCAACAGGTCTCGAAAAAGTTGGGACACAGGCAAAAAAAAGAGCTGAAAAAGCAATTAATATATAAGAGAATCAGCTGAAAGAACATTTAGCAAGTAATTAAGTTAACTGGCATCAGGTGTGTAACATGATCGGCTATAAAAGGGATGTCTTTGAGAGGCTGAGTCTCTCAGAAGTAAAGATGGCCAGAGGCTCTCCAACCTGTGAAGGCTTGCGTAAAAAAATCGTGGAATACTTCAGAAACAATGTTCCTCAGCGTCAAATTGCAAAGGCTTTGAAGGTCTCATCATCGACAGTGCATAACATCATCAAAAGATTCAGAGAAACTGGAAAAATCTCTGTGCGTAAGGGACAAGGCCAAAGACCTTTACTGGATGCCCGTGATCTTCGGGCCCTCATATGCCACTGCATCACTCACCAGCATGATTCTGTCTTTGACGTTACTAAATGGGCCCAGGAATACTTCAAGAAACCACTGTCTGTAAAAACAGTCCGCCGTACAATCCACAGATGCCACCTAAAACTCTCATGCAAAAACGAAGCCATTGTTGAGCATGATCCATAAGTGCCGCCGTGTTCTGTGGGCCAAGGCTCATTTTTGCTGTAGCAAAGTGTCCTGTGGGCTAAAGAGGAGAAAGACCACCCCTCCTGCTATCAGCGTTCAGTTCAAAAGCCAGCATCTCTGATGGTATGGGGATGCATTAGTGCATATGGTGTGGGACACTTGCATGTTTTGAAAAGCACCATGAATGCTGAAAGGTATATAAAGGTTTTAGAGCAACATACGCTCCCCTCCAGACGACATCTATTCCAGGGAAGGCCTTGTGAATTTCAGCAGGACAATGCAAAACCACATACTGCAGTTATTACAACAGCATGGCTTCGTAGTAGAAGAGTCCATGTGCTGAACTGGCCTGCCAGCAGTCCTGATCTTTCACTGATTGAGAACATTTGGAGCATAATTAAAGGAAAAGTCCGTCAAAGGAGACCCAAAACTCTCCAGCAGCTGGAAACCTGTATTAACAAGAGTGGAATCAAATTCCAATGGATAAATTCAAGAAACTTGTCTCCTCAATGCCCAGACGCCTCCACTCTGTGTTAAAAAGAAGAAGGGATGCTACACCATGGTAAACAGGCCCCTGTCCCAACTTTTTTGAGACCTGTAGCAGCCATCAAATTTGAAATGAGCTCATTTTGTGGATAAAATTGTAAAATTTCTCAGTTTCAACATTTGCTATGTTATCTCTGTTCTATTGTGAATAAAATACTGGCTGGTGTGATTTGAAAGTCATTGCGTTTTGATTTTATTCACAATTTACATTTTGTCCCAACTATTTCGGAATTGGGGTTGTATTACTTAGACACAACAAATTTCTGCAAAAATGAAAGTGATTTATTGGACATAAGGTAGGTAGAAGATTTAAAAGAGCAGTGCATTTTTGCGAACTTCAACTGTCATGCTGGACTGAACGCTCAAAACCATTTGACTGCTTGCTGTCTTGGAAAAAAATACAAGTATGGCCAACAATTGAGGAGTCAAGTGCTAAAACTACTTTCAAAATAACGTTGGTTATTTTTTATTGATGAAATTAAGATTTAGGTTTTTTTTTTTTTGTAATTCAAGTGTATTTCTTTTTCAGTTTGATGAAAAATTGGGTTTGTCCAAACTTTTGACTGGTACTGGTACCATACAGTAACAAGCCAAAAACAAAGTCACCATTTGGATCTTAATAAAAAAGCATGGAGAGGCTATGATTGAATCATTATAGCAGTGATAATATTTCATCTGGCAACAATTCTTTTTACTCTGACAGATGCAGTGTGTAGCTACTCATTCCTTTACCCTTTCATGCAGATGCCAAATCAAGCCCATCCTTGCCAATTCTGCATGACCCCTTTAAAAGGCATAACTCGGAGTTTGAGTGTCACAAAGACTGGAAAAATGATTTCAATTAAGCTAGAAACTCATATCATTTGGAAATAAAACTTTATTTCCATTTGTGTTTTAATTTTGAGACAAAAAAGGAGCCACAAACACAAGGAAATTTCATGAAAATTCAACACCGAAGTCCTTTTGCACTGGCATACTGAAAAATTAACAATAGCTTTGAGGTAAAACAACACATTTCTTGCATTATAAACTCATTAACCAGAAGTGTGCTAAATCTGACTCTGTTACTCAGTGCAAATAATAATCTGTGAAGCAAAATATAAGCTGCCCCCCAACCTCTGCAAACTGTGAAAAGCAGAGATTTTTGCTTTGGTGTGAATAATAAATAATGCAATCGTTCACTACCAACTAAGTGTTGTCACTCATTGTCAAACTTGCATTAAATGCAAGTGGATATTATTATTTTGAATGTTTTTGACAGTGAAAATGAGTGGGCCTCATATAATACCTATCCATTTGCTCCCTAAATTAAAGAGAAAACTACCTGAAGCTTATATGGCTATGAAAACTTACTACAATCCTGCAATATGATGCAATCTGGTCCCCAGAATGAAAAATAATGCAAACTCATCCTCGCAGTCTCTGTGTTAGCAATACATACTGACAACGTAATTCTCTGTTGTACATTATGCTATACTCAAAAGTCTATTATAATTCCACTGTAGCTGCATTCAGTTTTACTATTGTCACTATTTCCGATCAATCCACAAGCAAACTAATGCTACTTTTGGACATAACACTTGTTTGCACCATTGCTCTAGCAATTTCAGTGCAGCCGGTGTTTGAGTTGGATACGAATAAATGAGAGAAAAAATAATGCTGAGTTTTTAAAGGGACCTCTCAACAAATTAGGACCTGTAAAATTTGTATTTATATTAACCCTAGTCCTGCTGGTCGCCTTTATATAGAGGACCCACACTCGTTTGTCTGTGTGCCAGTCTTCATTATATCGTTCCCCGGTTGTTATTTTCCTGTATGCTGGTCCTTGATAAGGCATACAGGGAGTCAGGACTAGGGTTGATATTAAGTGGGAGGTTTTGATCGTTAACTGACAACACTGGAATTTCTTGTGCATTTTTTGTTCCCTAAGCAGCATTTCATTGCTGTGAATGTTCATTTGAGTATGTTTGGTTTTATGTTGTTGCTAGGAGGTTTGATAAATTTTTCATAGTCATTATTATCCCCCCGGCATAGAATGCGGGGGGATATAGGCATCGTCTGTCCGTCCGCCCGTCAGTCAGTCAGGCATCATTTTGTTTCCGGAGCAGAACTCGGAAACTATGCAAGATATCAGCACCAAACTCGGTACATGTATTCTATGTATAGTCTAGATGTGCCTTTTGCTACTTTGGAAATTTCGCTACTTTGGAAATTTGGACTTAGGATTCCTATTTTTGTCGTTTCCATGGAAACAAATCTGGACTTAGTGCACATCAGAGTTCGTTTCCGGTGCAGAACTCAAAAACCGTTCAATATATCTAACTGAAACTTTGCATGTGTATTACCCACATACTGAAGTGGTGCCTTTTGATATTCTCAGATTTCTGAAAATCTTATTTTTTTCGTTTCCATGGAAACCAGTTGCATTTGGACTCTGTACAGAGAGGTTCGTTTCCGGAGCACAACTTAAAAACCGTTCAGTATATCTTACTGAAACTTTGCATGTGTATTACTCACATACTGAAGTGGTGCCTTTTGATATTTTCAGATTTCTTAAAAACTTATTTTTTTTGTTTCCATGGAAACCAGTTGCATTTGGACTCTGTACCGAGATAGGTTCGTTTCCGGTGCAGAACTCAAAAACCGTTCAATATATCTTACTGAAACTTTGCATGTGTATTACCCACATACTGAAGTGGTGCCTTTTGATATTCTCAGATTTCTGAAAATCTTATTTTTTTTCGTTTCCATGGAAACCAGTTGCATTTGGACTCTGTACCGAGATAGGTTCGTTTCCGGAGCACATCTCAAAAACTGTTCATTATATCTTTCTGAAACTTTGCATGTGTATTACCCACATACTGAAGTGGTGCCTTTTGATATTTTCAGATTTCTGAAAAAAACATTTTTTTCATTTCCATGGAAACAATTTGGATTTGGACTCTGTACAGAGAGGTTCGTTTCCGGAGCACAACTCAAAAACCGTTCAATATATCTTACTGAAACTTTGCATGTGTATTACTCACATACTGAAGTGGTGCCTTTTCATATTTTCAAGTTTCTGAAATTATTATTTTTTTTCCTTTCCATGGAAGCGACATGGATTTGGACTCAGTCGCAGGGCTGGGTTTGTTTCCGGAGCAGAACAAAAACACTGTTCATTAATGACCTTGTTTTTTTATTGCCTTTGCCAAGGTGTGCTAAATAGTTTTTGCTAGATGTTGCCAGTACATACTTCCAGATCATTCCAGAGGAAAATCACCTCAACATTCTTGTTTGAATTTCTTTGAAGGTGTAGGATTGACATGACTTTCGCAAATAATGGGGGGCCGGGGGGATATGTCATCTTTTGATGACTCTTGTATTTAATGAAGTACTGCCTGTTAACTTCTGTAGCCACATATGCCACGCTGGTAGCAGATCAACCTTTATGGGGGGACATGATCTTTGCAACATTTATTTCACCATTTTAGACATAAAAATTCCCATCATTTGAATAGTTCAGCGGTACCACCTCCTCATGAACATTCGATCAACAGCTATGTACTCCAGGAGCAATTACACTTATGACGTCATTTAGACAGCAGCGTCTATGGTTCTGCACTGCTGCACAAAGGGCTCATGCAACCGTGTCAGAAGACGTATCCCATGGTTGTGGAAAAATGTTACAGCATTTCAAGAGGGGCGAGGTATTAGCCTGCATCAAGCTAAGAAAACAATTAAGATTGCTGAAAGCACTGGAATGGGGTGAAGGACTGCCCAACACATTCTTAAAACCTGGAAGGATAGTGGTGAACCGTCAACTTCCCTGAGAAAATGGGTCGGATAAAATATTGAATGATTGTGAACGCAGATCACTAAAAAACTTGTGGAAACCTCATCGCAAAAAAAAATTGACAGTAGAACTCATGGTTATGTTTAGTTGTGAATGTGAGAGCATTTCCACATGCACAATGCGGCAAGAACTTGCAGGAGTGGGTCACAAGGAATCCACCTTTTAGTGAAGCTAATAAGGAAAAAAACTTCAATTTCTTAGGCAGCATAAAGATTGGACTGTGGAGCAATGTAAAAAGGTCTGATGAATTCAGATTTACTTTATGCTAGAACAATGGGCGCCACGCGTCAGAGTAAGAAAGGAAGCCGATGATGCATTGTCATGCATAGTGCCCACTGTCCAAAGCTCTGGAGGCAGTGTAATGATCTGGGGTTGCTTCACTTGGTCAAGTCTAAACTCAACAACGTTCTGCAGCAATAAAAATAGTCAGGAGATTACCTGAGTGGATTACCTGAATGCATGGATGATCAGGTTATCCTGTCAGTGAATTTTTCAATCCCTGATGGCAAAAGCACATTCCAGAATGACAGTTCCTTCCAAGATTCATTGGGCTCAATTTGTGAGAGAGTAGTTCACAGAGCATTTTTGCACATGCATTGGCCACCACAGAATGCTGACCTTAACCAATTGAAAGTATTTGGGATGTGCTGGAGAAGGGTTTGCAGAATGCCTTGACTCTCTGATCGTGAAATCAAGATCTTGGACAAAAATGAATAGAACTCAGTGGTTGGAAATGAAATGCTGTAACATTGCATAATATTGTCAAAACAATGCCACAATGAATGCAAGCAGTAATCAAAGCTAATAAAATATAAAATATTAGCGTGCACAACTTTCTTTTTTTTTTGGCCTGGCAGTGTGGCCGCATAGATCACGCATTTTGGCCATTCAAATGTTCGGTCTGATATAGAGGATCTTACATGAGTGAGTGTGTCATACGAAAGTTATGAAATGACTTGAGTAAATTTTGCATTTGTTGCCAGCTTTAGCAAGCAACACACCAAAGATATACTCAAGTCGTTTCATAACTTTCATATGACACGGCCAAAGGTATAAGATTTTGTTTATCACATAACTGAATCGCATAATTTAATAGAAAACAAATGTAAATTCCATTAGCACCTTAACGCTAATTCCAATTATGTTAACACTGAGCTAACTCCATCACTATGATATTCTGTCAGTCACTTAGTCACAGACATTCTTGTTTGAATGAGCCATGGTTTTTAAATTCACAGTCAACCGAGTAGCTGACTGACATTAGCTTGCTAGCTTACAAACTAAAGTTACATAATAGTTGTGGAAAGGTACAGCACGGATGCTAGCTCGTTAAGTAACGTTTACTTAGTTCTGAGAGAGGCACTTAGCTATCTCATTACAGTGCTAAGCCATACCAATTTAACCAACGTACACCAGGTATTAAGGTTGGTAAAAGTTAAGAGTGTGACGTAACACGGAGTGATTATTTTTTTTACCCACGCTCTCAGCCAATGACATTTTCACGAAGGCGACATTACCCTAGGGTATTATCAAAAAAAAAAAAAATTATATATATATATATATATATATATATATATATATATATATATATATGTCTTGAGCTGGGCTATGGGAGAAGTAGGGCCCTATAAAATCCGCTTTATTTTTTTCCAAATTCCGTTTTATTTTTTCCCAAATTCCGTTTTTTCCGTTTTAATTTTTTGGAATTCCGTTTTTTACCAATTACACCAATTTTACCATCAGAGAGTGTGTGCTATTTATGTTAATGAATAAAATATTCACTAATTAAATAGAAATAACCTTAAATTAGTTGATGCAACCCTCCATTTTCCTCAGTACTTAAAGTCAGAACAAGTACTGCATAATGACGCAATATAACATTGCACTGTGATGAAAGAATTTTTTTTTAACCTAAAATAATACTACAAAATAAAATTGTCTCTTTAAAGGAAGTGTAAGCTACAGTCAAAAAGGCAGACAACGGCTGTACTGACATGTATTATTCTGACTGCCCCTTTTTAATCATTTATAATCTTATTGTATATACGTTATGTGTATATACAGTCGCGCCCAAAATTATTCATACCCCAACCAATTTTAGTTTTTTTTTTTTTTTTTTTTAGGTATTTTTTGACAAATCAAATTTATTCTTGCACAAATGACACAGTAAGTTGACATAAGGCTGTAAGAATCACAGTATACAATTTTTCGAGAAGTACAATACTTTTTGGTATTTTATTTGACAGATTTACAAAAAATGCCACGTCCAGAATTATTCATACCCTTTTCTCAGTAATTGATGACAAAGCCCTTTATTCACGATTACAGCCTCCAAACGCTTCCTGTGGTTGATCACAAGGTTTCTACACGTTTCCACAGGGATTTTGGCCCACTCCTCTTTGGCAAACTTCTCCAGATCCATAAGGTTTGAGGGTTTGCTTGCCATGACCTTGGTCTTCAGTTCCCTCCACAGATTCTCGATAGGATTGAGGTCGGTGCTCTGGCTTGGCCACTCCAAAACGTTCACTTTGTTGTCCACTAACCATTTCTTGACGGATTTGGCCGTGTGTTCATTATCCTGTTGGAAGATCCATTCCTGCCCAAGACCAAGTTTTTCGGCGGATTGCTTGATGTTTTCACTGAGGATCTGGATATACTGGTCCTGTTTCATAATGCCATTCACTTTAACAAGGTTTCTGGGCCCATTCGCTGAAAAGCAACCCCAGAGCATTATACTCCTGCCACCATGTTTGACCGTTGGGACAGTTTTTCTCGGGTTTAACACTTCACCTTTCTTACGCCACTTAGACTTCTCCAACCCAGACACACAAGAGCTCGTCTAGCCTTTGCAAAAGCTCACCTGGATGAAGATACAAGCTTCTGGCTGTCAATGGTATGAACGGATGAAACAAAGATGGAGCTGTTTAGGCACAGAGATTGGGCTTTTGTTTGGCGTAAGAAAGGTGAAGTGTTCAACCTGAAAAACACAGTCCCAACGGTCAAACAAGGTGGCGGGAGTATAATGCCCTGGGGTTGCTTTTCAGCGAATGGGCCCGGAAACCTTGTTAAAGTGAAAGGCATTATGAAACAGGACCAGTATATCCAGATCCTCAGTGAAAACATTAAGCAGTCTGCCAAAAAACTTGGTCTTGGGCAGGAATGGATCTTCCAACAGGATAATAATCCTAAACACACGGCCAAATCTGTCAAGACATGGTTAGTGGACAACAAAGTGAACGTTTTGGAGTGGCCAAGCCAGAGCACCGACCTCAATCCTATTGAGAATATGTGGAGGGAACTGAAGACCAAGGTCATGGCAAGGAAACTCTTAAACTTTAAGGAACTGGAGAAGTTTGCCAAAGAGGAGTGGGCCAAAATCCCTGTGGAAACGTGTAGAAACCTTGTGATCAACCACAGGAAGCGTTTGGAGGCTGTAATCGTGAATAAAGGCTTTGCCATCAATTACTGAGAAAAGGGTATGAATAATTCTGGACATGGCATTTTTTTGTAAATTTGACAAATAAAATACCAAAAAGTATCGTATTTCTCGAAAAATTGTTTACTGTAATTCTTACAGCCTTATGTCAACTTACTGTGTCATTTGTGCAAGAATAAATTTGATTTGTCAAAAAATATCTCGAAAAAAAACAAAAATTGGTAGGGGTATGAATAATTTTGTGCGCGACTGTATATGAATGTATGAGAACAGCAGTAATGACACTCAGTTTCCCCCACAAATCAGCAGTTGTCTGATTCCGATGCATCAGCTATATTTAATTTATTTTTTTATTTTTAAGAAACTTTTGTTCAGTAATCCCAATACTGTGTATTCCATCCTAGGACAAAATGTTCTACAGTAATGATTGAACATGAACAAACTGACACAAAGACGCATCAGCTATTATTTCACCACTGGCGGACGACGTTACGTCATAATTTGCATGCACACAATTCACTAATTAGACTGTGAAAAGAAATAATGTAGGCTATTTCACGGTTATATAAGTTGTTAAGCTAACATGAGATGACAAATGATGATATTTAGGACCCTGCAATCCCTGGCATCAGTGGTCTCGTCTACAACAACGAAAAACTTCTTCCCACAGATCTTCTGTAGCACCGAAGAGATGTGCTGCTCGAACACTCGGGGCAGGTGAATTTGACGAAGGCTGCTCACATTTTCGCGTGTATTCACGTCTTTACATTGACTTCGAATGTAATCTGGACACGTGAATATTTTGTTTTGCGTTCGGTGGAAAC
This sequence comes from Gymnothorax javanicus, assembly GCA_029692085.1. NCBI lineage: Eukaryota > Metazoa > Chordata > Actinopteri > Anguilliformes > Muraenidae > Gymnothorax > Gymnothorax javanicus. Next base: position 27,566,572 of record CM056194.1, on the reverse strand, counting down.
GTGGCTTTACGAACAGCATTTCAGTCAAATTATGCCGATTTCCGCGAAATTCCGCGTTTATCAATAGATTCCGTTTTCATTGGCCAATTCCGCGATTCCGTCCGCGATTCCGTGATCGAGGAAATCATAGGGCCCTAGAGAAGTACTGCAGTTATGTGATAAATTGAGGATATATTACACGAGTGGGTGTGTCATATGAAAGTTATGAAACGAGTTGAGTAAATTTTGCATTTGTTGTGAGCTGCAAGCAACACACCCAAAATTTACTCAATGAGTTTCATAAGTTTAACATTACAAGACCATAGACATGATTAGAGGTGTAAGATTCTGTATAGGTGTATAGGTGTATAGGTGTACATGTATAGGTGTAAGATTCTATTTATCTGATAAGTGTTTAACGTAATTTACTAGAAGACGAACATAATTTCCGTCAGCCCCATTATGTTAACACTTAGCTAACTGCATCGCTCTGATACTCTGTCAGTCACTGTGACAGACACTTGCATTTGAACTAGCCATGGTTTTTAAATTCATTGTCAACCGAGTAGCTAGCTAACAAACTAATGTCACATAATGGTTATGGAAAGGTACAGCATGCACACTAGCTAGCTGAGTGAACTTACTTATGAGAATGGTACTTACCTAGCTTGCTAAAGTTGCTAAGGCATCCAATTTTAACCAACGTTGCACTTGGTATTCGGTTTGGCTACATATTCAGAGTGTGATGGAATGCGGAGCGATTTTTTTTTCCCCCCATGCTCTCAGCCAATGAAATTTTCCCAAAAGTAATATTACGCTTGGGTGATATCAAAAATATGTAATGAGCTGGGCTATGTGAAAAGTACTGCAGTTATGTAATAAAAGAAAGTAAACTGCTGTCTGCATACGTTATACAATGTCAATATTGGTGTTTCGTTAGACGGGCATTGTAACGAGCGTGCACGCGTGAACTTTAATAATGCAAATGCAAAGATTTACCGCAACAATCTTGTGGATTTTTTGAACTGCGTGTTTGAAAGCATTTTAAAGGTTTGTTGCTGTATAGCTTTTGGCAATTACAATCATCATGAGACTGCTGTGCAGATTTTCTTCGAACTTACAGCAAAGAACGAGGGGACGATTCCAGAGGAGACAACTCAGGTAATGTTATTTCCATTGCTGAAAAATCACTGTTTTAGCCAACTTCCTTTCAGAGCCAACATACAAAGATATTATTACCTTTGGGCACTCATGATCTCAAACAAGAGTGAGAGCACTTGCTGTGCAAAGAGAAAAGGACAGAGCCATGCGGGATGCCTTTGTTTGGCCCCAACCACATGTACCCTAAAATTTTTGAAAAAGGATATTTTTCTATGCATTTTGGCCTATCATCCACACGTAAATAGCATTTTTGGTCACTAAAACGGAGATTTTGTTTTTAATGCATTCTAAGTGAAGATTTTGTAAAACGCCGGTTTGTGTGTATCCATGTGGAAATGCAAAACGGAGCTTTTGGAAAGTGATGATGTCACAGCTCATTTCACGCAAGCCCACTGTTGCCTTGTGTGATATTCTTCTCTGGTGTTAGACTATTAAATCAAGACGTTATCGCCATATACTGGTTCAGAGTACTTGACTTGAGCGTTTATGACCGTTTTTGCGTTCTTTATTCATCCGTACATAAACTTACAAGTGCATGAAATTATAAACAAAAATTACAGCTCACAAACACGTTCAGACATTATTGCAGTTAAAAAATACAAAGCAATAATCAATCTTAATGACAAAACAGCTGAAATGTTCCAGAGAGCAAGGATTGCCACGAAAACACTCGATACTCGAGGATCCTCAAAATTTTTTTGGAAACCTAAGGTCCACAAATTTAATATAGGAGCAAAGCTTTGTGCATGCGCAAGTTGTGATAGCATGATAGTAGCATGCGGAAGTATTATTATTTTGTAGTGACAGAATTTATCACTCTGTAATATTGTTCAGAAATCCTGAGTCTTGATCTCCACAGATGCTTGAAATTTATGCTGGAGAAATATACACACGAGCACTTTCATCATCATCATAGGCTAGTACCTCTTCAGACTAGGGAAATGAACATTTCTCACATTGCAGATTAGCAGTGGTTTGTGAAGATTTCAGAATATGAGCAAGGAATGGAAATATAATTCCTGTTCTACTTACCAGAAATTATGTACTCAGATTTACAAAATACAAGAGACTTGCTGTGCTCACGGAGCAATCATTGCATCATTTCCTCAGGAAAAATAAAATGTTTTTCCATGCTTTTGAGCTCAAATTGCTTTTCATCATTGGCCAGAATTTTGAGTGGCAAGAGCCAGCATCAGGGAGAAAATGTGGCCATGAATAATGTTATTTGACTGTCAGTAAAAGCACATTCCATGCAGAATCCCTGTTTTGCACTTGCTAGGCATGAGCTAAGCAATTAATATGATTTTATTCCTTATTTTACAAGAGAACCATCTCTTCAGACTTACTTCTGCATTGTTTTTTATTACAGCCTAACTTTTATTCCTAAAATCCTTGTGAGGTCAGCTGATGTCAATCCAGTGACCAGGTATATGTTTGCCCTCTATTTTCCATTCTATTCATATTGTATCCTAGTGGGATCTACAGTGCCAAAATGGCAGACAGTCAACTACAATTCTGGAATTCCGCATAGAGTTTCCACATTTTTCAAACATGGCAGGACACTCTGGTGTTCGCTACTCTTTGGAAATGGAGTGTAGAGGCTCAATTTATTCCTCTACTTGTTTTAAATCGTTGTCTGGCAGGTTTTCATTGGGTCTGATGCTAGAAAGTCTCTTTTTTCCTCTTAGGTACAAAATGTTCCTCATAAGTAGTCTGCCCTTCTGTCTCGTATCACACACTCAACTATTTAATAGGTCTACAATTCAAAGACCTTTCTGCAGCTGGCCTTGTTTGGCCTGAATTCCAGCCTGAATTCCACAGTCATTATGCGCTTTAATGTGAGACAGTGATGGAGGAGTTATGCATTAAAACCAAACCAAGTCTGCGAATGTTTTGGTAGTTCAGACACTGAGTTGAGTATAAAGAGTGTGATGAGACTTGAGTAGTTTTGAATACGATAGGCATTTTTTCCTCCAATATTCCAGCCTGTAAACAGGTGATGGGCATTGCAAAAAAAAAAAAAAAAAAAAAGGCTCATTAGACATCTGTTTTAGATGTTGTCTGAGAGTAAAGCACGAAAATTAGAACATAGCACCAGCTCATTCCTCTAGTCTAACTTGAAAAATATGAGCTGGAAAAAAATACTGACACAATCAACAACAGCAGGGAATATCATTATACATTTCAGCTCTCCTGAAAAAGGGATCTTGGTTGAATTTTTCCAGTCCCACGACAGGTCGACACAGCCGGAATTTACAATCATGCAGCAGTTAAGAGTTATTAGTATGGGGGGATAGTTATGTACTTGGTTTCATAAGAAGTGGCAGTTATGTTTTGAATTGAGAGCCAGCATAATTGGTCTTGACATCTGTGGTAGTGCCCAGTCAACTCCTGCCACTTGAAGAAGCCGTACTTATGCACTGGCTAGAAGTTATTAATGGTAGAAAAACTGTTTTCCCCTGGCATTTAACAAATGGCATGTTTTGCTGGTGGCTATTACATTCCATGAATATAAAAGGCTTATTGTGTTAATTTAGCTAATTTTCAAGTAGCAACAACAAAGCATGACTTTTATAACTGACCAAAATCATGCCAGTAGTAGTTGCAACTGCCATTCAGGTTTCTGAATACAGATGTTGAGCATCTTTAGAGATATATATTTTTTAAACGAGTTTCACTGTTCATTATTCTTTAGTATCTTACAGATGGTTAGTTTTAGCATAATGCTTCCACAATTTAACAACTTGAGAGCCCAATTATGCCTTAATTTAATGAGTTACTAATTTTCACCTCTTTTTATACAACAGAAGTTAATTTATAATGTAGTTCAAGATCAACATGGAACTCTTCAGCAAATGCATACATTTTTCTGACTTGTGCGTCTTAAAACCATAAATAATCCCTTAATGTGTCTCACAAGGGTAAATGATCCATCAAAATTAATAGAGCAATTAAGAAAGAAACTGCAACTTGTTAAAACCCTGGAATTGCAATTTTGGTTGCAACAAAAAAACAGCGCGAAAGATTAGAATGGATTACTTATTTTCATTAAGTTCAGTACGTGTAAATTTTGTTTGCATGAAGACCATTTGCAAAACGAAATTGATAAATTGTTGTAGTCTGACATCTAGTGGTATAACTCCTTAACACACGCAAATGCTTTTGACTGGAGATAATGTGAGCAGTATTTGCTTTCGATAGTAAGTATAATAATGTGCCAGAACAGCTGACGTACAAAACCACATCGGGACAACATTTTGTCAGGGAAAATACGATGTTTGCGGGACAAAAAAAATATTGTGCGTGTTGTTACTATCCAAACTATGCAAGAAGCATGCCTAGAGCAGCGGAAAAACGTAAATGTGACTAAACTTAACAGCATTAGCAAAGAGCAGATGCAAATATGAATTCATTAATCGAGGCAAGTAATTTCACTTAACTCATTTTTATTACAATTTCATATTTACCGCTGTCTTTTCAACTGGATCTCGTTCGGTCAAAAGTGGATTGCAGTCAAAGTGAACAGCACGAAGCGAAAACTTCTCACACTATCATACACCTGCTGCATTATATATACAAATACTTGTATTTATTTGATTGAGAAATAACTTCAACCTCCATATTCCAAGTTTGTGAAATGAGTCACCTTATTGTTTAATAAAACGGTCGCATACATGCCAAAAGTGAACAATAAGCACAAATAAGCAACATGAATGTTCATTCACTCATACTTTTAAGAATGTTTGTGGCATGAACCAACGGGTTCTCACTGCCACACTGAACATCCCTGAAGATCCAGTTTAAGTCAAATGTTCGTAAAACTGCTGCACACAGGCTCGTGGCAACTATAATAAGACATTCATAAAACAAGACTGTCTTCAGGGGGGGCGGGGCAGCAAGCACACGCCAAACATGGCCTACTCGTGTACAGCCATGCACATATCACTCACAAAAAAATACTTTGGTCATTAAAAAATAAGTAGTACCTTAGCAAAGAAGATCCATACAAAATGTCATTCCACGTTTGCCCATACATTAACTGGAAAGAGTTTTTAAAAATTTAAGGCACATCAAAAACGTGGACCAGCAGGGCTGCTCCTAATGTGCTTGAAATGCTCGTCCATTTCTGTTAAGTCCCTTTCGTTATTTTCTTCATGCAGACTCAGATAGATGCTACTGAAAGGTATCTGTCTGATCCAAAGAAAATTACCAATTATATAAATAACAGGTTCCTTTTACAAAAGTATTTTTGTTATACAAGACTGTGATTGTCAGCATAATTACAAAAACCCATTTCCTTCTTGTGATTATTAATTACACAATATATTCAATGAAAAAACTTATCTTTATGATGTTTACCATTGATCATCTACATAATTAAGGAGACTTCTATACAGTTCAAAAATACATAATATACAATGAAAAATCTTGCTTACCAACACCCTCCAGACCCTTGAATTACATCACATTACAGTTCAATACTTGTCGGCCCCCCGCTCTTAATTAGAAAACATCACAGATTACGACAAATTATGATGCTATAACTGAAACAAAGGGTATTTACACAAAACACCATATTCACCTGACAACACAAAGATCATGCAAACAGGTGAAAAAAGTTATTATTTTGACAACAATTTTGAAAAAAAAAAAAAGTCAAAAAAATTAATGGTGCTGCCTATATCAATAGCTATTCGATCCTCCAGGAACTGACCAAAAGGACTACCCACAAATTCATAAAAACATGGGTACTCAATCAAAACATGTTGATTTTAACTGACAAAACCAAATTTCATTACCTTTTATTTTCATTGGTTGCAATGTTATATAGTGCTGCACTAAACAAATAATGTATAGTTTTATGTAAAAATCTAAATAAAACAATATGATACAAAGTTGGACTGAAGAAAATTACATAATTTATCAAAACTTCAAACTCTATTTATTTAATTCCAAAAATATTTATCTGAAGTGGATGTTTACTACAAAAACGCCATCCAAAGTGCTGAGAACCCAAAGAGATGAACATGACAATGCCGAACATGAACTCAAACACATTTTGTTACAAAGTCTGGAAAAACCTTTCACACACTATTCTTATTTACATCTGAAAAAGTATCACACACAATTGTGCTTGTTGTTGAGCCAAACCCACCTTGTGCTGAAAGCTGTGTGTGTGTGTGCGTGCATGCGCGCGCGTGTGTGTGCATCCCTGTTTGTAAGAGGCAGCATTCCAAATATATGAAAGCCACTTTTACCATGCACTCAGTGAAGATATTTTCCTTTTAATATCTTATCAAACTAACTTGAGAGTCCTCGATCTTTTCCGTTCACCGTAGCTTTATTTTTTCTCTTTTGTCTCAATTCTGCAGTGTGTCCAATAAGTAAATTTTATTTGTTCAAATCTACTTGTAAATGTAAGCTGTGCTGCATTTTTCATGGTGAAGACTTTCTTAATTTTTCAACTAACCACATAGATCCTTCCCAACAAATAATTCTTAAAAATTCTCTCAACCTACGTACATTATACTCATAAAATCTAACTTATAGCTGACCATAGTCAAATTAGCGGCGCAAATGAAATATGCACTGCAGTTAAGCCAGAAAACTTTTTCTGCAGTCACGTGGTCGACTTACGTAGACCATGTGTTCCCTCCCATACCAATCACATCACATCAGACACCAACGAATCACACATTACATTGTTATGGACTGCTTTTTAAAGAGGAACTAAAAAAGGTTTTAAGTTTTGATATTTTTGTGTTTTTGTGGTAGATTATGGATTAAATAATTCAAAAATAAATCAATTTGAGAGATTTGGGTGGGAGGCACTTTGTTTCTGCGCCAACATTTTCAGAAATCTGAAAATCGCAATCGTATATGTGAACACCTGACGTCATACTGAGACTCAGTTGCACTGTGTGCACTAACTTAACAGAGTACAAGTAAGCCTTAGTACTACAAACAGTCGCAGAACTTTTGTCTTAAATCGAGCCGGTATCAGATTGTTCACCTTGTGTCTTCGTCTGGTCTTCACAATATATCAATAGCAACAAAAGCTCAAAAATACATAGATTTTTTTAATGCAAAATAATGTTTGTGTTGTCACTGTAGCTACTCAAGTCAGTCAGAATAGAGGCCGCATTCAAATTGCAGGATTGTGCTATCTATTTACACAAGCACAAAGACATACTGAGAAGCAGAGATCACTATTATAACAAATGTTAGCCCGTGAAAAACTAAATAATCAATCTGTTCAGAGCATAGACTGTATATAGCCTGATGGTTCTAACCTGAGTCACTAAATGATGACAAACCATTGAGGGGAAGAAAAGGCAATCACAGCAAACTCAAATTAGCATGCTAGCTAGTTAACTTGCCCCCTATTTGGCAAACAAAACACACTTTTTTAGCATTATTTCACACACATGCAAATTAATTCATTCAATAAAATATGCAATCTAGAATATGGGTACTCACCAGTAGCCACCCTTTGTGCTCTCCTGAAATACGGCATCTGAAAGGATTCAGTTATAACCTGCACTTTTCTGTACATTGTCAACTCTCCAGTTTTATAGCCAGCTCGCCATACACAATAAATCTCTACAGCATTGACTCATGTATGCAATATGAGTTTCATGACTTTTTGGAGCTGTCGATGTTTCTGTAGGTCATCAGTCATGTCTTGTCTTTCAGTCATTGGCAGAGTAAAAATCTTCACAGTGAGCAAGATCGTACACAGACATTGATAGTGAGATTTTTGACAATGTTCCTCGTATAGCCTCCAACTCACAAGATCGAGGCATTCTATATTTGTCGAATAAAAATATTAAAAACAAACCCAAAGGCGAAGCTTTAGCTCGGATATTTCACACAGAACATACGCACTTGTACATCCACGTCAAATCGAGAGCTGCAACGAGTCTCAGAACAACGTCACATGCCTAAATTAATACTTAATTCGCTTTTCGAAAATCTGGGAAATCGCACTGCAGCTGAGCTGGTTTTTGATCTTAATTTTTCAACACAAATAGGATGATTGAGCTCGGTTACAAATATATTCAGGGAGTGAGTAATATAAACTACCTAAAACTGCCAAAACCGCGAAAAAGTCAGGTATGTTCTTGTTCCTCTTTAAAATTGTGTTGTACTTTTGCTGTGCTGCTTGCTGCTGTTCGCTTGCCTCTATGCTTTGTTGCCACTGTTTGCCTTGCTACTCACCCTCCACCACCCCGGCGTCTACCTGGTGTTCAGATCTGCTTTAAGTGCTTGGGGGATTTGATGTCATTTCTCATTAGGTCAATTTGAACATCTCCATGTATTCAGGGTCTACTTGAGTATGTGCATCAAGAACCCAAAGCAGATCTATTCAACGCCTAAACCATAATTAATGTATGATACTCAATAAATTGATTTTTTCTCTTAATGCATGAGTTGTATTGACTGAGACAATACCTTTTTTTGACACAAGTAAAGAAAATAGCTTTCATAGCTTTCCATTAGGCTTCATCAAATGGGTACCCAAAAAAATTCTTCATCCATAATAATCACTTCATCACTGAACCAACAATCATCTCTTTATCACTGACATGAAAATGGCTGCTAGCGTCACTGGTAGCCTCACATGATGATGGTGTGATGCTCTACTTTTGAGGTTGATGGTTTTTTTGCTACACAAGAGATGCTACTGCCACATGCTGCCATGTTCACACTCTGATCAATATTAACCAATCAAACAATTTTTCTCTCCTAAGCAATGACCAGTAAGATCACTGTGGATAGCTCCTTTCACAGCATGATATGACCTCCCATCACACTAAATGCATAGTGCAACAAAGATGCAGATAAAAGTGGTGAGGGAGTCTTCTTTTCTAAAATACCACTTTAAAGGTATTCCTTTAAAAATATTTACAGCTCTTTTTCAGCCAAACAATCCAAACAATGGCACACAATCTTTTTTCGAGAATGTGTTTCAATGCACTGGCCAACACAATATTAGAAAATGAAGGCTGAATGCACAGTGCTAAACAACCATGGTAATTCAGTAAAGCAGTGTGAAGATGATCTCAAATAAATCTGCCACAATCATGCAAACAAAGTTAAAGAACTGATAAAAAATTGTTTCAAAACTGATCCTTAATTCTCCTTACTTATTTCCTTCCAATTCAGTTTACAATCTTAAGCACAGTATTGCAAGCACATTACTGTTAATATGTTATTGGCCATGATGTTAATGTTTTGTAAACTCTGGCATTTCTGCCACCATGTGCAATCCCAGGGCACCGGGCCGCTCCAGGGCCAGGACTGGGTGGCAGGCGTGGGTGAATCTGTGCCAGTGCGAGCCCAGTAGCTGCCCATTTTGGGCATTGAAGAAGGACAGCCGACCGCGGAGGAAGTCCAGCAGGATACCAATCCTAGTGGGTACCTCCACTGTAAATATGGCTGTCTGTGTGCAGTCATGAAGGAGTTCAAACCTGCAGCTATGGTCACAAAATAAGATAGAGAGACGACAAATTGTGTTACAATAATAAATCGTGTAGTCCATAAGGATATAAACACTGGCACAATTTTTTGCTTTTTGGCTCTGCTCCATTTGATTTGGAGTTACACATAGTAAACTGCAATATAATTGCAGGTACTTAGATCCATATCCATATGCAGGCATTCACATCCATGTATCTGAATAACAACCTTCCCAAAGAATGTGTGATATGACCATATTCACCAATAATCATCTGCCTGCAGTTGGTCCTCTGCATGCCGCTAAAACAGCTACAATTCACAGAAGCGTGGACTCTGCAAGATCTGTGAAGGCGTGCTTTGGTATCGGGCACCAAGACGTTGGAAACAGACCCTTAACCCGTTAGCGCAGAAGCCACATGTAGTATTTAGAATTCCATCTTTCAGTTTCTTTTCATAATTTTTGTTCAAAGAAAGGGCTACAAACACAAAAAATCTTCATGAAAATTCAGCAATGAAATTATTACAAAAAAAAAAAAATACTGAGAATTGAAAAATGGCTGGGAGTTAAAACAATACATTTCTGGGCTCATAAACTCCTTCACCACATGTGCACTTCATCTGACAGTAGTTTTTTTAAATTATCTACCATTTATGAGTCAAATATGATGGCTCTCCAGGTGGCTCCCCATGCTATTAGAGCCCTCAAAATTATGCACTGTAAAATCATAAAATAATCATATATTTAGCACAAATCAACTTTTGACTCATGAAGGTCAATATGAATTAATGATTTTCTAGTGGAATTTAGCATGAGTTTATCAATATAGGCACACATGGACATCAATAGTCAGCAGTAACCTCTCCAAACCAAAACATGCCTTTCCTCCATGATAAAGTTCAGAGTTTTGTCAATTTTTCTACAAAGTCGCATCAGCAAGCACACAAACTCATTAAAAGAACTGCTTATTTTATGGTCAGTACATTCACCCCACGATGGAAAGCTTGCTATTTACAATTCTGATCATCCAAGCGAAACACAAGCTTGTATTAATGCTTTTCACACCCTATAATGAGCAAGTATGACTCACTAACACTTTAATATCTAAAATATACCTCATTTTAACAAGAAGGACATTCCACTTTCAGGAAAAGCAGGCAATATGCTACTCAATATGCTAAATTGAACCAAATCAGAGCAAGGAACACAGCAGAGGTTTTACCGAAGTCCTGGAGCTGTTCCCATTTTAAATGAACGAAAACCTAGGCATTCGACTTTGTGGAATGCGGTATAAATTCTGAAACGCTGAACAGAGTGCCGCCATATACAGTATTAATAGCAAAGGCCAATGGTTACTCATACTAACCAATGTGGCAAACAAGCTGTGTGATCATCATGGCTCTTGTAAACTGAAAATAAAAACAGCTAGCCATAAGCTGTCTATATCACTCTATTTTACTCACTCAAAATGAAGCAAAACTCTCCATCATTTAAGTCCTCCTCCAGATAAACAGAGCAACAGAGCTTTTTTATTTTATTTATCCTTTATTTAACCAGGGAAGTCCCATTGAGATCAAAATCTCTTTTTCAAGGGAGCCCCGGAGGTTGAGGTGGAGAGGGTGAGGACAATTTGCATAGCTAATTCGTTCAGGGGATGATTAGGTGGCAGGGTTTAAAGAGCCAGGTTGGGAAATGAGCTATGACATCGGGGAACCCCCTCTCTTGTCGAAGAGTATCACAGGATTTTTAATAACCTCAGTGAGTCAGGACCTCGGTTTATCGTCTCATCTGAAAGATGGCAAATCCTTCAGTACAGAGTCTCCATCACTGCACCGGGGCATTGGGGATTATCCCACCAGAGGGGAGATCACAACCTACTGACCCACGAACACCTCTTCCAGCAGCAATTTGGTTTTTCCAGTATTTTCTGGGTGTTTCATTTTTTCTTTTAAGTGTGCTCATATCATCCCACTTCTTAAAAAGCCCACTCTGGATCTCTCCCTTTTGCAGAACTACCATCTTGTCTCTCTCCTACCTTCTCTATCCAAAACTCTTGAGAGAGCTGGTTCAAACCAACTGTCTTCTTTCCTGTCCCAGAATAACTTGCTGGATCCTCATCAGTCTGCCTTCAGACCTGGCCACTTGACAGAAACTGTGCTTCTCTCTGTAAATGAGTCACTTTATGCTGCAAGACCAGCTCCTCTTTCCTCTGTCTTGATCCTTCTTGACCTTTCTGCAGCCTTTGATACTGTTACCCAGATCTGCCTTTTCTGTATACAGAGATTGTCCAAACGAGTGTTTCATTGTTTTTTTTTTGGTTTTGGTTTTTTTTTTAATGCTAAGCACGGTGCCTTCATAATTTTCATGGATAGAGGTTATATAGATACACTTCTTTTTCTAATTTGCATTGAAATACTTTTGATTTGAGTTTTGAATACAAGTTTAAAACTGTTATTTACATTATGAACATTTATCATGAAGCGTGGCAATATTGAACAATTGAAATATTCTTCGCAATTCATGAGATATTTAATAACATTATGGTATGTTGTATTACTAGCAAATGTTACAATCATTATATGGTAATTTATTGGCTAGCCATAGCTCGCAAGCTAGCTAGTGATCTAACGTTAATTACGTTCTGAGGCCAGCCATGCAATTAACGGCTGCACAATTCAGACTTAGAAATGCTTAGCTCGGTTTCTGTGTAGCTCAACATCCCACATCGCTACAAATAATTTCGATAACAGTTTTACCGCTAGGAATCTTGTTGAAGAGCCATTATTTGGAGCCCAGCTCTTCAATCTCCAATTCAGTATCCATCTGAACTTCATCAAAACCGAAGTGCTTGCTAGGTACGTGTCCAGTTGCCGACTTTCTTCTGTAGGCAAAATTGTCACGCTGAAACCAATGCACCAGCTGCATGTAAAATAATGTTCCATGGAAAAGGACTGGAGTAATGTTAGGTTAATTACCTAGCTAGCCAGATGTCGTCAGGGCTAGCTAAGATAACGCCATTTGATTTTCCTTAGGTGTTCTATTGTTGCACATCGCACTAGGAGACAAAAATAGGAATTTAGCCTACATTAAGCAGTATTACCCTCGTCTCATCTTCCTCTCCACTTTTTTTCCCCCATTTTTTATGTTTGTTCTTTGATGACCGCATTTTCACCAGAGTCTGTTTCATTGGTCAGTATATTTCCCATAAATCTCCACAAATTGAAGGATATTTTCCATAATATGAGCAGAAAATATGCAGCCAATTCACTATCAATTTCAAGAAAAAAAAAATGTATCTAATGTTGACCTCTTAATATTTACATTATTATCAAACATTATCATAATGGAATATTAAGAATGTGACTTCCCACGACTGACATTTATTTGTCTTTGCGCATGTTTATTATTCTAAAGCACACATTGAGTAATTAAGCAAAGAGTGCATTATGTCACTTGCCTGTACACTAGCTGGTCATTTAACCACCTGCTTCCTCGTTCTTTTTGATTACCACAGATCATATTGCCACAGAATTAAAACAGATACCCATTGGACGTGGGCTCAGGTGCAATTGTACATTCCAGTGTTTCCACCACTGGTCATCACGCACTTGAATATGGACTACTGTTTAAATTTCTTTCACTCTCTACAACCTTCACTAACCACTGCAAACCATCTCAGTGCACTCACGAAACCCACTCAGATCTAGAAGCTAGTAGACATTGAAACCAAGTGAGCGGATATATAGCTACGTTAGCAAGCCAGTTCACAATCCTGTCTATTAAGCATTATGTGCTGTAACACTTCAAAATGGACCACTGACTATCTATGAATTGGAGAAAGCCGCAAACCCAGCATTTTATTGGAATGGATCACGTTAGATTTACGATTACGCATAAATTTCTTTCATTTTCCCCACGGAGCCAAAGTTGGTTGGGACATTTTTGCTTCGTCTGAAAGTTGGTTGGGACACATCCCGACCATCCCTACCTAAATCTACGACTGTGGTACTGTCCCATCTGGAATATAGCAACTCACTTTTAGCAGGCCTACCAGCCTTTGCTGTCAGACCCCTGCAGCTGATCTAGAATGCTGCAGCTCATCTGATGTACAGCACAACGCCCCCCCGGATACTCCCACATCACTCCCCATCTCATTGCTCTCCACCAGTTGCCTACCATGGCTTGTATCGATTTTAAAACATTGACTAAGGGGACAGCCTCAGCCTATCTTTAGAAGATCACAAGACCCTTTGCAACTGCCAGGCTTCTCTGTTCTGCCAGCGCTGGTCGACTGACGCTACCCCCCCTCCGTGGTGGTAAAATGACCTTCCAACTGGGGTCAGAGGAGCACAGACTCTGACCGCCTTTAAGCACAGTCTGAAGATTCACCTCTTCAGACTTTATTTCTCACTCCTACCCAATCTTGTAGCACATTTACTTCTATTTCATTTGTTCCTCTGCAGAATAAAATTTTATTCAGTTATGGAATAATGGTGAAATACGTTATGACACCTTCAAGTATGGAAATTTGGTCACCAGAATTAGACCCTGAAATATGTTTAAAAGCATTAATTAACCCTTTGTTGCATGTTGTCCAATATTTTTGACATAAGTTAAGTGGGGTTTATTTTCTCTGGGCTCATAGATACCCTGAAAACACAAAATGTACATTTTACTGGACATTTCCAGATAATAATTTCCTCAATAGGTGCCTCTCTGATTAGTCACATGATTTACCACAAAAAATCACAATTGCTGCATCCACAAGTAAGAGGTAAGTTGACGAAAATCAGAAATAGTCTTACATTGTTCAAGTTGTGATCAGACTTTTTTCTGTTGGGGGATGGAAATACATTAAATAACACAAACTGAAAACACATAACCTATGTAATGCATGTCTATTTGTTGGAATACATCTGAGTCCATCCTCTATCAAAAATATTGGACATTATGCATGCAGAGTAAATAGCTCAAATAAGCAATGTCCAAAATACAGATAGATCATCATGCATATCAACCAGGTTTCTTCAACTTCACATTATTTCTGTCATTCCGCATGCATAATGTCCAAAATACTGGATGGCAGTGTACATCCCACAAGCATACTGTCCAAAATAATGGACAGACAGACCACCCACTTGCACCCCCCCCATTCACACAAAATACTGCACCAAATCCCAACAAATGGTCCAAGGCATTTGTTTGTACTCTATGCATCAAAGGGTTAAATTGGTGATACATGAATGAGTTCCATTTATTGAATGCTATCCAAAATAAGATAAAAAAAAAAATCTTGGTTGAACCATACACCTTTTCAAAATCATTGAAATACATACTAAATCAAATTACAGAATAAAGATCATATTGACTCAAAAAGGCATTCTTCAGTCAATGCCATCTGCTAACTCCATCATCATCACACCCTAAGTCCTGCAATGCGCAATCATTTACACTCCAGGGCAAAAAAAAAAAAAAAATGGGCCAAGCCCAAAATGGCAAAATATACTGAACAACAAAAGAAACGCAAGTTAATTAAAGGCAGACTGGAAAATACATTTGCGCGTAATTATTTTAGAAAATCAAATTTATTACTAGCGCGTGCATATTTACACTAGTTTAATTAAACTTTTCTTTGTTTTGCGGTCACTTTTACTGAGTAACCATAAAAGTAAATGAACTAACTAGCTAACTTGCGTTTCTTTTGTTGCTCAGTATATGAAGCTTTTAATGGTCTTCACAACAAATCATTGATTTGTTAACAAATAGATCAAAAATCTTAGCATCGGACTGCTTTTCCCTTTGATTTCTGTAAATATTTAAACTTGAGAGTAAACTTGCTGGCAGTTTTTTACTGAGAGAAAGATTTGAAAAATAGCATCTGATTGTACCTCTTCAGAAAACAACTCTTGAACTGTAGAAACAAGCCTTCTGCAATATTCTCCCGTGCTCCAAAGTATTACCTACTAACTTCACAGTGAAGCAGTTTTCAGCTTGTCCCCAGACAGTTCACTGCAGCAGAAGTTCACAAGCAAATGGTGACAAAGAAGGTCTCAGGAGAAAATTTGTTAACACAAGAACGGCCGACAATGCAGTACCTCCTAGAATGGCCGTGAGGTCATTTTGACCTCCCACCGCTGCTGGCTTTATAATTGCAGACTAAAAGTCTGTTACTGGAACAGTTGTTAATTATTTTAAAACAGCATGTAAAAATAAATGAAAAATTTAATTAATTTTTCCACATTTGGCTTTAATTTATTTTAATAATATAACAATATAAATTAATTTCTGTAGTGTTTAATGAATGTATCATTGAACAATGGAAAAATATACAATTTGATTAAGATGTCAAACAGATAAAAAAAGACCAGTGCATCTAAACATTGAACATTAAAATAACAATACACCTCTGCTCTCATAAAAAAATGAACATGAACACAGAGCACATGAGAGAGAGCCTTGGTCAAAATGTTTGGGAACCACAACCTATTCCTCTACACTGTCTACTCGCAACCAACACACCCTGAACACCTTGACAATCAGGTTCAAAATCAGACCACTGGACCAAGACATATCACTGAGCCCTGATATTTCTTCTCCATCTGACTCACCAGAACTCATGTCCTGAAGCTCTGCCAAAGCCTGACTTTCATTCATCCGTTTCCTCTGATCCATTTCCTTTTCAGGTAGCCTACCCGACTAACTAAATAAACTAAATCACTAAGAGAACAGCCCTGTGACAATCACAATTTTGACAAGCAAAATGGGAGAACAAACTGATTCTGATGTCATGACAGCAACTGGTTCATATACGCACCTGCACACTATTCAAAAGGTAACAAAATGTGTTGCTCGGCAAACAAGATACAGTTGACTGCCTCACACAGCTGCAGAGGTGTAAAGTCCGGGTTAAGAAAGTAAAAATCCTCCCCAGAACTTTATTCCAATCACCTGGTTTTATTCCGTACAAGAGATTGAGCCAATATGAGAGATCAGCTCATTCTGTGGAAGGGAGAAAAACTTGGCAGGACTTATACTTTCTGACCCCTGGATTTTACACGTCTGCATAGCTGTCAGTGTATGAATGTGTTGTATAAATGAGCATATGTGAGGTATTTGGCTATTGTCAAGTGCTTTGAGCTGTCTATCTGACTAGCTTTATCGTCAGCCAAGCCAGGCTGACTATATAGCCTTGCTATACAGCAGGGGTCACAAACCCTGTTCCTGGAGAGCTACCATCCTGTAGGTTTCTGCTCTATCTCCAATTCGGCACACCTGATTTAACTAATTAGCTGCTTAATTGCCCAGCTCATGATCTTGTTAAGTAGCTAATTAGTTGAATCAGGTGTGCTGAATAGGAGGTAGAGCAGAAACCTACAGGATGGCAGCTCTCCAGGAACAGAGTTGGTGACCCCTGCTATACAGCCTGGCAATACGGTCCATTTACAGTTTTTTGCATTGGAAGTAACGGAGGTCAAAATGACCTCGTGGCCGTTCTAGGTATAATCAGTGATTTTTTTCTTTCTCGTTTATTCCAGAATCCCCATGACTCATAAGTTGATGAATAACACCATTTTAGGATAAGTCACCTACTGGGAGACATAGGGTTGTTATTCAAACAGAGATATGCGCAATTTAATGGGCGAGAGAGGTCAAAATTACCTCATGGCCGTTCTAGTGTTAAATTCTTAAAAATTTTTTGGGGCGCTCAGGTGGCACATCAACTTAATTGTGCGCACCACATGAGGCTAAGTCCTTCCTACAGTGACCTGGGTTCGATTACGACTCAGGCCATTTGCATGTCATCCCCATTCTTATCCCACTTTTCCTGTCTCTCTCCGCTGATTACCATCTAATAAAAGGGAAAATCCCCAAAAAATAATCTTTAAAAAAAAAAAAATTTGTTGAATTTTTTTTAACCAATTATTTGTAGTTAAGAACATTAAATGCTTCGTATTTTGCCATTTTGGGCTCGGCCAATTTTTTGGGATTTTTGGTTAGTGCAGAGGTCTCAAACTCCAGTCTTTATGAGCTTCAGTGTCTAGATTTTTAGCATTTCCATTCAATCAGCAGCTAAATCAGGCATCATGGGCAAGGTGCACTGACACCTTGGCAAATAAATGACTTAAATTAAGTATTCAAGTGCAGGAACAAACTGAAAACCAACAGACACAGCAGCGCCTCCAGGATTTGAGTTTGAGGCCCCTGGGTAAGCAGTATTGTGTCAAGTCCAAGATACAGCACTAATTCTCTTTCACAGTTGGTTTCTCAAGATTAATATTGTGCTCTAAATGATTGTGCTGAAATGCTACAGCATTAGTCCAGGAATTCTTTAAATGCCAACTTCATCTGAATGCACTAGGTTTGTCTGACACAGTCTTTCCAATTCTGCTGGATAACATTTTTCGAATGTCACTTTTGCAATACATCAATTTTATCCTTGGCTAACTGACTGAGCTACATTCATTTGATAGCCCAACTGTAAATGACAAGTAAACCAATCAAAATATTTATGACACTTTTGATCAAAGTTGCTTTGCTACCTCTACCACTTCCCTGGCAGTAAGCACTGAAAAGTAACAGCAATGTATGTAAAGTGTAGACGTTCTTACCTGGTTCCTGTGGGAACACAGTGAATGCACCAGGATGTGCTATCCTCTCCCAGTGGGCTACCCTGGGCAGTCGTCGGATATGCTACGCCAATCCTGTATGCGTTGCAGGTGCCCACCGTTGTCTCCCAATAGTGGTACCCATGAGCGGGCAAGAGCTCTCCGCGGATTTCTCGGCACCTGAGGAAGGATGAGAAATCAGCAGCTGAGCTACCCAGCAAAGCCCTGGTGCTGGGGGAGCTGTGGATTGCAGGGCAGGATGATGATGACACATTCAACTTCAGCACCAAAACTAGAAAATTTCTGTCCTTAGACATGGATGCCCTCGCCACTGAGAATTTGTGACGCCCCTAAAAGTGTGAAATTATCCAATTTTGTCAAGCAAAATAAGAGCTGTACACCTTCAATCTATGTAGAAAGCATTTAACAAAGCTTGATGAATTCTGTCGAGAAGTTTTGAGGAGAAGCGAATAAACAACATCCCGTATGTACAGACGGACGAACGGATGGATGGAGGTATGGATGGACAAGGGTAACTCTATATGCCCCTGCCATATAGGGCAAGGGCGTAAAAATTTGTGCCCTTGGACATGGATGTCCCCACCACTGAGAGTCTGTGAAGCCCCTAAAATTGTGAAATTATCCAATTCTGTAAAACAAAATAGGAGATGCACACCATCAATCTGCGTAGAAAGCTTTTACCAAAGCTTGTTGAATTCTGTCCAGTAGTTTTTGAGGAGAAGCGGATAAACAACATCCGGTATGTCTGACGGACAAGGGTAACCCCAGTGCATATGGCCCAGAGCCAAAGAAAAAATACACATAATCAAACATTGCGCCAACCATTCATTGGCTTCAAGCCAATGGGCACCTCCCATGGGAATCCATGAAACTGATGAGCTGAAGCTGTCTCCAGTTCTTGTGTACCTCTGTGGCACTTACCCATTGGTGATCTGCTGGTTGAAGGACTCCTCATAACAGTGTACAGTGGCTCGGTCTTCAGACAGCTCCAGAGATGGGTGGGCAGAGTCAGGCAGCAAATGGAACCTGGTGCCTATACAAGTGGTCAAAGCAGCACATATTATGTCAAGTGCTACCCACCAAAATGTAGATGGCAGTAGAGAAAAACAGGCTTGTCAATCACATTGCATCCTGACAGGTGGTTTAACCGTCTGTCAGACTGACAGTTTGACCTGGAAGGATTAAAAGACAGGGAAAACTTGAGAAAAAAATGTATTGAATGATGAATTTCTCTGATAAGGTATGATCACAAGGCACCTTGCTACAGGGCTGGACTCAGCAAGAAGTCAGTGTTGTCTACACTTAGAATAATTTATCATATATGTATCAAGTGATGACTACCTACTATTAAGAGGCCTGGAAACCCAGTAAAAGTGTTTTGTTGCATCTGCTTAGTTTTTCTTTTGTCTTGTCACTGATAAATGTCAAAAAGCCATTCTAAAAAGTTAGCGTGAGGTCATTTGGACAGTGACACAGCTTTATGGCCCTGAAATTCCAGCATGGCTTATTTGATAAAGATGTATATTCACAAAAATTAAAGCTGACAATGCACTTTTTAATCTGTGGGAGTACAGATCCATATGGAGTGAACCCTGCAGGAATTTTAGCCCTTTTAAATTGTTCCATTGTATTAATATTCCCAGATGTCACTTTAACTGCATTTTACAAAGGTGATTGTATATACACGTAGTAGATACTGTATATAGAACTGAACAGGTACCAAAAAAATTCCCTGGATATTGTGCTACCTCACAATGCCTCTTAAAAAGGGTCAGTGTGAGCTGGTGTCTCACCTCTGGTGGAAATGAGGGCAGCCTCGCTCTGCTCACTGGCTCCAAAAGCGTTAGCAGCTTTGATGTAGAAGAGATAATTCTCATTTGGGTGCAGGAGAACTTTCTGTTCACATTTCCGTATCCCAGATATGGATCTGTCCAAAATGGCAGCAATGGTCAGTGAAATAAAATAAACGGGATTAAATGAGAGGCTCAAATATTTAGGCAAATGAAAATCATGTCTGCCTTCTGGGAAAGCAGGGAGAAAATGGCTGAGCAAATGATGATGAATATCTACAAGTACAAGAATATGAAACAGAATATAAAGTATCAGCAATACAGAAATGTAGTACCTTGAGGAAGAACTAGAGGCTTTGTTTATTTGGCAAGGCTCAGTGAGACACAGAACTCAAATACTGGAAATCAGCAGAACAATAGAATATGGTATCACAGCATGAGCTTGTAAATACTTTGATAAACCTTAGTCAGGCAACACAATTCGCTACTACATCCACAGGTGCAAGTAAAAGCTTTATTATTCAAAGCTGAAGCCATGCACCAACGATATCCAAAAGAATCAGAGTTCTCTGGGCTTGGTGTCACTGGAGTTGGACTGTTGTGCAGTGGAAGCATATTTAGTGGTCTGAGGGGTCAAGATTTCATAGGGTTTTGGAAAAAAAACAAGCCATGCTCACTGGACCAGAGAAAACAAGGAAAAATCAAGCTGTTATCACCAACAGGTCCAAAAGCCAGTGCCTGTCATGTTACACAGTTGCGTAAGTACATGTGGCATGGATGACATTCCACATTTAAAGCTCACCATAAATGGAAAAAGATATGCAAAATATTGGAGCAACATATGCTGGCATCTAGACATCACTTGTTTCAGTGACGTCACTCCCTTTTCCAGCTAGTATCAGTTAACATTGTCATATATTGACTATAGAGGTGTCAGTGCATGCAATGTGATGTGACCCACCTAAGCCCCTCCCCCTCACAGGCGTACTGTCGGCAATACTCCAGGGTATAGCTTTCCACTGCGTCCGGGTGGGTGGGGCTCCAGCGTATCATGGCGGAATCCCAACATACCGTGCACTTCTCCGTGTCGATCACAGGAACAGAAGGTGCTGGAACACGAGACCACAGCATACCCTTCACAAATGAGTGCATCGACACTCAGTGCTGGGATTCCTCTTGCTGGCAGCCTCTGAAGATCCTCAGCAGCAGTTATTTAAAAGGCACTGAGGGCTGCCCTCACACAGCAGTAGCTTAGCCTGCTCTGCAGCTATCATCAAATGTTAACTATAGCGCTAATAGCTGATGAAAAATGTGCAGACATTTGATTAGAAAAAGGCAGATAATGTGCATACAAGGAACAAAGGTCATCGGGCATTTGAAATCAGGGCCCCCAGACTCCCTGCCAATTGCAATCAGACTGTCTACACCGTTAGCTTCCTTTAAATCCACTCTTAGAAAGTTTTTTTTTTTTATAAGAGGGCTTTTAGGAATTCTTAATTTATCTATTTTTATTTGTTTTCATGTCATGTATGTTTAATCTGTCTTTTATCTGTTGATTTTCTTTTTTCTCTTTGTTTTATCTTTGAAGCACTTTGTAACTTTGTCAAGAAAAGTGCTATATAAATAAAGTTATTATTCTTCAGTAATTATTATTAAGAATCGTCATAGTACATGCTGTCAAAGCATGGATGAGAAATGTCCATCAAGAACACACATTTACTTGAAATCTGTAAAAAAAGCTTTACAAAAATGTCTTAAGAGAAAGAAAGGAGGGAGTATCTGGAGAAAACAGGACAGAGAAGCGTAAACAGGAGAAGGAGTAAATCTCATAGGGTAGATCCACTATGCAGTGAAGTTCCGCAAGATGAGTTTGGCTCACGTAAATTTACATGAACCTACAGATGGCAGTTGATTCCATAGCGCTCCACAAGTGACATTAGAGATTCGCGTACTTATGAAGCAGTGGATCTGCCTCGATGTCAATATACGGGAACCAACACATTCCGCTACGGAGGACTTTTTTCCATCATGCTATAAAACTTGTCTATAACATTAAATTATTTAGCTTGGCATAAGTCTGATTTTTTAAATACTGATATACATTTCATAGGTATTGTGACGTACTAGCTGCTGCATATTCTAACTCAAAGGTACATCATGTTGCGTGGTTTGCTTTTCTTCCAACATGCTTGAGAACTTTTTGGGAGCCCCTTTTCATTCGCTAAGTTACGCAAGACCTTCAATTTGACGCAATTTTACGTGAACTTATGCAGCATTCTGTAAAAGCTGATCAACTGGTTTGCAGTAAGCTTCCGCAAGAACATAAAATTTCTGCAATAAGTCTATATAAGGCATTACATTAGCTCAAGTCCGTAACCTTATTGCATAGGGGATCTACCCTGGATATCGGACCAGGATTACAGCGTGTAAAAAAAAAAAAGGTGAAAAGCAGCAAAATGCTGTTTCTAGAGGTGTGAAGAGCAGTGCACTCACCAGTTTTGTAGGACAACTTTTCACTTGGCAGGCTACAGCCAGTATAGTTGACAGCCATTACCCACACTTTGTAACATTTGTCTGCTTCCAGGTCCTCCAGCGTAGAGTAGCTCTCCTTCACCGTTACCCTGTACTCCTCTGAAACAGCTGGGGTTGATGGACAAGAGACATCAAAAATTCAGACATTTAGCTACTCAAAAAGAAAACCGTTTGAGAATCGCACAGGACAAAGTAATAGTTTTTTAACCTTCAAAAATGTATGATATAATAATTTCTTTCTAACTGTTGAATTAGTCATCTGAAAATAACATATAATTAACCTAATTAAAAATCTGTCCTATCAATGAAAACTAAGCATAATTTGTCTTTGTTGCGAGATTACTGAGAGACCACTAATGGATGGCAAACCATGGTCTGGATGTAATAAACATTTGCTGTGAAACATAATTGAATGCAGTGCAAGCCTAGTTTGGCTGAATGGCCTGTTCTCGCCATTAATGTTACGTTTTTCATTTCAAAAATGAATAAAATTACAGTATCAAATTGTTATGAAAAATTACACCTGGTTGTATTTTTGAGTCAAAGATTTGGGAGATCGTTGACCTAAGCCTGGTCTTTTTGACATAAAAACCATTCAAATGACATGTAGATCCCTAATCTATAAGACAATGTACCAACAAATGGATGTAAAGCAGTTACAAGGCAACTACTGGCTAACATTTACACTTGACATGGACATAAACTTAACACTCTTAAAAAACTGAGGCATGCAACAGTAGCGTGTACAAATTGGCCATTTTTCTTTTAGACGTTTGTTTGTGTGCTGCAACATCTGTTCAAGGTAGTTATCGTCCCGGAAGAGATCTAAGGTAAATCAATTCCTCAAAAAAGCAATGCAATAGCATCTGGCAAACAGGGCACCAACAAATATCACTTGACAACATAGTGTACTCTTCATGGGTTGTTGGTAAGATAACGTGTGGGAACACAGCTGAAGTGAGTGTGGCGACACAAGTGAAAACTTTTCACTCAAAGGATCTCTTTGAGCTTATGAGCATCCACTGCACAGGTTGGTCTGAGACAGTGTTCACTTAAGACAGTAGTGCTAATGAAGAGAGGGGACAGGAGGTTTACTAAGCCATAAAACTTCAAAGGCTGTATCAATTTAAAATTCAGTCTCCACCGTCAGTCCCCTCTATGTCTACTGCTTTTTACACACATGAGACAATGGAGGGCTAGTCAAGTGGCTGTGACTCATAAAGAGCTAATGTTCCCACTTATGTTCCAACTTATTTAACTTCTGAACAAAGGTGGCGAAGGGAAAACCAAGAAGCCTCCATCTGCTGTGACTCACAAATAAGACTCAATACTACTGCATATCAGGGGATAAATCCAATGCTGTGCAAAAGCAATATTTCTTTGCAGTGAAATCTCAATGTACAGTACTAAAAATATATAATTCTTTTCAATTCACATGGTCGGGGGGGGGTTTGTGTTAGCTTAAAACACACATACAGTAACGTTGGAAGCTGAGATGGAGATATTAATTTGCTTTGAACCCAATTTAGACTTTTACTGCAGGGACTACAACTACTTATTTGGACCACAGAAAAGTTTTTATGGTTAACTCATTGAAGGGTTGAGATTCTTGTTCAAAAAAAAAAAAAAAAAAAAAAACACCGACTGCAAAACTTTGCTTATCTGCAGAGTTTCTGCAAAACTGATAACGACACATCCTATGGATGATCTTTTTTTTTACCTCCTTGAGGCTCCTCCATACAGTAGACCTGAAAGCAGTCGATAATATCACCCTGATTAACCTTCCAGTAAACGGTGACGGAGGTGCTGGTGGCAGAGTTGGTTTCTTGTGCCTGTAAGTGGGGCCTCTGAGGCACTGGGGGACACATAAGAAGCTGAAGAACAATGGATGCAAGCAGAAGCAAGCTAATTCAACCCAAACCATTTTGTCTAAAAATAGAAAGTTGACAAAGCTTTACATGCCTCCCATCAAAGGGTAAACACTCAAAAACAGACAATGACTATGCATACGTTTCCTTCATAAATTTTGATGCCTCCTCTTTAATAAAATAGTGTATATATCACTGCTACCCCTTTTACATATTTACATTCAATTTACTTTACATTTATTTGGTATGCACCTTTATCCAACATGATGTACAATAAGAGAAGCCACTGCAACAGAATATAGGTCAGATAAGGTAAAATACAATTTTTGTAATGTAGCAGTTAACCAAAAACAAAGGCATTCACACCCACTTTCAAACAACAATCTCTAAACAAGCTTTTAACCACATCATTTTCAGTTCTGATGTGAGCAGTCTCATCCATGCTCTATTTTAAAGACCTGACATTCTCTACTTTGTACACACCTGGGATTCCCTTCAGTTCCTTCCGGCCATTCCCAGAGGGGGTCTTAGCATAGTCCTCAAACAGAGGGAAGGCACTGGGGGTGAGCTCCAAGGACAGAGCAGCATCCAGAGCAGCAGTCAGGCTATTAACACAGGCAAATTTTTTAGAATCGCCGTCATAGAACACTTCCACTACAATCTTCTAATTAGCCCAACCTCCCCTCTTCCCTGCCAACCATACCAGCCCTTACAAAGCCTTTACCAATACACACAGTTTAAGTAAAATTTGTCCACTTTACAACCCAATTTCCAAAAAAAGTTGGGACACTGTGTAAAATGTAAATGAAAGCAGGATGCAATGATTCACATATCATTCAAGCTTTATATTTATTTGAAAATAGTACAAAGACAACATATCAGATGTTGAAACTGAGAAATTTTATTGTTTTTTGAAAAGAATATGCTGATTTTGAATTTGACGCCAGCAGCATGTTTCAAAAACATTGGAACAGGGGCATGTTTACCACTGTGTTACATCACCTCCTCATTTAACAATACTCTAGGGGCCTGATTTACTAAGACCTTTAGTACATGCAAAATCTTTTTGACCATGCAAAACCAATAACATTGCCACTGATTGGTGCAAGGTAAGTACCCAGGCCAATCATGGGCAATGTTATTGGTTTTGCACGGGCAAAAAGATTTTGCATGTGCTAAAGTTGTTAGTAAATCAGGCCCTAAGTGTTTGGGAACTGAGGAGACTAACTGTTGCAGTTTTGACAGCAAGATGTTCTCCCATTCTTGGTTGGTGTTGGATCTCAGCTGCTTAAAGGCCCATTCACACCAAGCGCGGATTTCCGTGCGGATTATTCACGCGGATTTTTATAGGAGCTAATTCCATGGGCTCTAATGCAAGCTTGCACACCAAGGCGGAATTTCCGTGCGGCAGAAAAAACATCCGCACCGACTTAAGCTTCTGCGAAAATCTGCCTGCGAAATTGTACTTTTAGCCAATGAAATGATTTGTTTTTATTGATGTCAAAGCATTGGAACCTTTTGATTAGCTAGATAGCTTGTATTAAGTTAACACTGAAATTTAACGTGACATCTTATAGCTATGTGCGCAGTTAGTTTACTTTTTCATAGTAGTTAGAGATCTAGCAAATAGTTGTTTTTTTTTCGATTAACTTCATATTTTGTATATTTGTGCACCAAATCACGAAGCTGTGCGTCGCTGAGGTGCAAATTATGACGAAGCTTCGTCTGGGTTGTACAAGTTAAGTTTATTGAAACAGCCCCAGGTCTGAACATCAATAAGGAAAACGTTTGTTGGCTACGTCAGTGCAAAAGTAGACTGTGAGGCTGACGTTATGGTTCAGATACATACAGGCAATGTCATCGTCGCTGCTGCTTCTGTCATGGTTCATTTAGGTTAAATTATAACTCGTGAATTTGTTTTTCCGCTGTGCAGAATTGGAACACAAGAACGTGAAATTTCGCACCAAGTTCGGTGTGAATGGTTTAACGCGGAATTTTCGTGCTGCGAATATTCCGCAAATCCGTGCCGCTTTTCCGCTCCGCCCCGGTGTGAATGGGCCTTAACACTTTGTAGCCACCTTTATCATATTTTTTATTTACAACCCCAATTCTGAAATAGTTGGGACAAAGTTTAAATTGTGAATTAAATCAAAACGCAATGACTTTCAAATCACTCCAGCCAGTATTTTATTCACAATAAAACAGAGATAACATAGCAAATGTTGAAACTGAAAAATTGTACAATTTTATCCACAAAATGAGCTCATTTCAAATTTTATGGCTGCTACAGGTCTCAAAAAAGTTGGAACGGGGGCCTGTTTACCATAGTGTAGCATCCCCGCTTCTTTTTAACACAGAGTGGAGGCGTCTGGGCATTGAGGAGACAAGTTTCTTAAGTTTAGCCATTGGAATTTGGATCCTACTCTTGTTTAATACAGGCTTCCAGCTGCTGGAGAGTTTTGGGTCTCCTTTGACGGACTTTTCCTTTAATTATGCGCCAAATGTTCTCAATCGGTGAAAGATCAGGAATACAGGTAGGCCAGTTCAGCACACAGACTCTTCTACTACGAAGCCATGCTGTTGTAATAGCTGCAGTATGTGGTTTTGCATTGTCCTGCTGAAATACACAAGGCCTTCCCTGGACTAGATTTCGCCTGGAGGGGAGCATATGTTGCTCTAAAACCTTTATATACCTTTCATGGTGCTTTTTAAAACATGCAAGTGTCCCACACCATATGCACTAATGCATCCCCATACCATCAGAGATGCTGGCTTTTGAACTGAACGCTGATAACAAGAGGGGTGGTCTTTCTCCTCTTTAGCCCGGTGGACACGACGCCCATGATTTCCAACAAGAATGTCAAATTTGGACTCGTCTGACCACAGGACACTTTGCCACTTTGCTACAGTCCATTTTAAATGAGCCTTGGCCCACAGAACACGGCGGTGCTTCTGGATCATGCTCAATAATGGCTTCCTTTTTGCATGAAAGAGTTTTAGGTGGCATCTGTGGATGGCACGGCGGACTGGGTTTACACACAGTGGTTCCTTGAAGTATTCCTGGGCCCATTTAGTAATGTCAATGACAGAATCATGCCGGTGACTGATGCAGTGGTGTCTGAGGGCCCGAAGATCACGGGCATCCAGTAAAGGTCTTCGGCCTTGTCCCTTACGCACAGAGATTTTTCCAGTTTCTCTGAATCTTTTGATGATGTTATGGACTGTCGATAATGAGACCTTCAAAGCCTTTGGAATTTGACATTGAGGAACATTGTTTTTAAAGTATTCCACAATTTTTTTACGCAAGCCTTCACAGGTTGGACAGCCTCTGGCCATCTTAACTTCTGAGAGACTCAGCCAATCTAAGACATGCTTTTTATAGCCAATTATGTTACACCCTTGATGTCAGTTAACTTAATTACTTGTAAAATGTTCTTTCAGCTGATTCTCTTATATAAGAATTGCTTTTTCAGCCCTTTTTTGCCTGTGTCCCAACTTTTTTGAGACCTGTTGCAGCTAGAAAATTTGAAATAAGCTCATTTTGTGGATAAAAATGTAAAATGTCTCAGTTTCAACATTTGAAATGTTATCTTTGTTCTATTGTAAATAACATATTGGCTCATGTGATCTGAAAGTCATTGCATTTTGATTTAATTCACAATTTACACTTCGTCCCAACTATTTCGGAATTGGGGTTGTATAAATATGGCCTGCAGGCAGGCTAGTTTAACACCCAGACTCTTTCATTACGGAGCCATGTCGTCGTAGTGTGCGCAGGATGTGGTGTTTGGCAGTATCTTGCTGAAATAAACAAGGCCTTCCCAGAAAAAGACTTCTGTATGACATATATTTTGCTCCAAAACCTGTATATATCATTCTGCATTAATGTTGTCATCATAGATGTGTGAGTTAACTCATGCCATGTGCACTAGTGCACCCCCATTCTATCATGGATGCTGGCTTTTGAACTGTGTGCTGATAACAAGCTTGTTGGTCCCTCTCGTCTTTAGCCTGGAGGATGTGTTTTCCGTGATTTCTTAAAAGAACTTCATTTTTTTCATGTCAGACAAAAAGACAGCTGTCTACTTTGCATCAGTCCACCTTAAATGAGCTTGGGCCCAGAGAAGGCAGCAGCGTTTCTGCATCTTGTTTAAATATGGTTTGATCTTTACATGGCAGAGATTTAATTTCGCATTTGTGGATCCAAGAACAAACTGTGTTCTCTGACAATGATTTACAGAAGTGTTCCTGAACCCATGCAGTGATTTCCACTATTGAATCCTGTCTGCTTTCAATGCAGTGCTGCTTGAGGGTCTGATGACCACTACCATTCAATATTGGTTTTTGGCCTTGTCTCTGACACACAGAGAGTTCTTCAGATTCTTTGAATCTTTAGATGATATTATGTACCATAGATTCATAGATGATATTATGTACCCAATTCTTCGCATTTTTACTTATAGAAACATTATTCTTAAATTGTTGAAATATTTCCCCATGCAGTCTTTCACAGAGTGATAAAGCCCTTGCCATCTTTTTTTCTGCAAGACTTGCTATACCCATTCATGTTACTCACCTGTTGCCAATTAACCTAATTAGCTCTGAGGTATTCCACCAGGTGTATTTTTTAAAGCATCATTAAAGTAAATCTCCGCGCTCCGCAACGAATGTTATGGGAGTAGTAGTAATGTGTCAGAGGGCAATTCACTGAACTGGCATTCTGCTGTACAAATGATAATCTGCTTGTTGCAGTGACAAAGCACTGATACTGATCAGAGTTATAGCAATGTGATGTAGTTGGTTAGTTGGATAGAGTACTTTTTGAGTGTCTGTTGAGGGCATAAATTACTCTTTATTTTGAAATGAGAGTATTATGAAAGGAAAAGACATACGGTACAGCGATTGGCACACCTGACGCCATTTGACCTAGAAAACGGTGAAAATTAGATCAAATCAAAAACAGTATGATTTGTGATGAAGGGTCATCCCATGCACCTCCCATAAAAATTTGAGCATCCTAGCTCAATGCATAAGGTAGATAAGGCCATTTTTCAATTTTCACAAAAAGGCCCCTGGTGGCCAGAGGAGGGAATGAATTTAAATTCTAAATGTGTTGTGCACCCCTCTGGGTCACTACCTTACACACACCAAAGTTTCAGGTTGATTGGTCAAACGGCCTAGGAGGAATTACCGTTTTGGACGGACAGACGGACGGGCAGACGGACAGACAGACGCCAAACTGTATTACAAGATCTCGCTTTTTCAGAATCGTGGAGATAATAAAAAATGAGCACATATTTTTCAAAAACCAAAACAAAAAAAGTCAGTTTCAACATTTGAAATGCTGTCTATGAACTATTCTTTAATTAAATATAGGATTTTAGTCATTCACAAATCATTGCATTCTGTCTTTATTGACATTTTACCAGTGTCCCAACTTTTTGGGAAATGAAGTTGTATACATTTCAGAGCAGTAGAAAGATCATAAAAGGAATTATTTTTAACTGAAATTTGATATATTTTCCAAAAGTGACCCAAAAATGTACAAAAATTGAAATGTAGTATTTCAGAGTATCTGCTACATATTTTGTATACAGTGGCTGTCCTGGGCCTAATTTTGTCCATACTAATCAAAATGACCGTAAGGTTCACCATTGGTGGTTAGGTTATTGGAAATGGCGAAACTGTGCACTGGCATTGGTTCAAAGGGGACCTTAACACTGTCTGCATTCAGACTATATTGCTACATTTGACAGCATTCTCACATTCATAGGCTCCAATAGACCTTTGATGTTTTGAATTTAGACACAGTGAATGACTAAAACTGCACATAGAGACAGAATATGAGCAGTGTGGATTTTCACTTTTATGAGCTCCAACCAAGATCTCTAACACCAGGAGCAACTAGTTTTTCTAGATGAGCCCTTAAGAGTCTTTAATCTTTTACCTAATTAGATGTTTTACCCATGAAAATGATTGTTTTAGCACAAAAATATGACACGTTATATGTTATAATATGATGACATCACTGTCAGAGTGATACACAAGGGCATTACATGCATGTGTCAGGCAATAATTCAAATGATATGAAACTTTTGCAATAGGAAAACTGACAAGTAAAATCATCTGCAGCACAGCTCTTCAATCAAAGCAGTAAGGCAAATACAATGCCCATCATTAGCCATTCATTCAACAGATACTCAAAACCGTCTCCAATTTCAACCTTCTTTTATATAGGGTAATGCTAACGACCAAGAATTGGAGCAAATTGTGATCATTTCAATATTTTTAAATGCATACACACGCACAAACATGTTAAAGTAGAAATCCAGGAAGCACAAAGATGATGCTACATTAGAAATGTGCGGCTCAAACAAACTGCAGATAGCCTATCAAACTAACTGTGGACACCCTCTTAAACACTATATAACTGCATCGTGAAAATTTCCTAAAATAATGCCCAAGAACATGCAGGTTTTCAATCTTTAAGCAAAAAATATATATAGCAGGCTAAAGCTTGTATCATCACTGAGTGCGATCTAATAGTAGCTCTTGCATCCTTGCACTTCACTTTGAGAATTCAGGTGCCTGGTGTATGAGTTCATGCACTAAACATAACAGTCTCCTCTCTACAGGAGTATTTTTATATGTAATTTAGAAAACAGAGAACAGGATGGAACCTCCATTGTTGCTAAGCACTCCCAACCCATGTTTTTAAATGAATTTTGGGTTTCATTACATTTCTGGTGACTGAATGCTTGTATGATGAGCTCAAATGCTCCTGAGGTTGTAGTCTTACTGAGACACCAACCAACTGATTACTGATTTTCCAGCAACGTATTTTATGGTAGCTATTCAAAGAAGTGTGATCACATCAGACTGACGTTTGCCTAACAAGATCAGCACATTCAAATCCACTTCAAATATGTCACCAGAAAGGTAGATATG
Organism: Gymnothorax javanicus; assembly: GCA_029692085.1. Taxonomy (NCBI): domain Eukaryota; kingdom Metazoa; phylum Chordata; class Actinopteri; order Anguilliformes; family Muraenidae; genus Gymnothorax; species Gymnothorax javanicus. The sequence goes on along the minus strand of CM056194.1, from coordinate 27,535,206 downwards.
CTAAATAAAAATATTTTTGTGCTTTTTTTTTTTTTTTAAATGCCACCAAATTGGCATGCACATAACTTAAGACACTTCAGGCAGGCCATCCCATTAGTCTTGCGAAGCCCTTATCGTTATCATTAAGTCAACGGGCAGAACAAACACATTTCAGTTACCTCGTGTTAATGTCTTTAGATGACTGAGGGTAAGAAAGAAGGAAAAATATTTGATTAAATGACTGATTTCTGGAGCTGGAGACACTAGAAAAAAAGGGACTGCCTACGCATTAGATATCCACCATGCAGATAAGAACACATATATGATGGCGTCATGATTGTTTGCATTGTAATATGATGGGAGTGTCAGACTTAACACTCAACAAAAGACACAATGTGCAGAGAAACATATTAATATGTTATTCTGAAATGGAAAGTATGCACTTTTTTTAAACTGTTGACCTTGAAGCTTTTAATTATCAAAGAAAACAAAACTTTTGATTGAATCCATGATATGTATTTTTATCAATTGAAATTTTTTTTAAATAAATGGCATATCAAGGATGGTTGATGCAGAACAAGAATTTAATGCATTTAGTACGTACAGTAAACCCAGCAACAGAAAAAGCAGAAGTAATTGTAAGTGTTCAGGAGCGCATAGTATACATATGCATACTCATTTCAGCTAGTATTGCATACATGTACATGTACATACAGTACATGTCAACAAAACATAACAGTATGAAAAAACATACGCAAGACAATTTATGAAATGAGTTGTAGACAATCAAAAATAAAAATAAATCAACAACTAGTGCATATGTATGCTGAAATTGAAAAAGCAAACTAAAAGTTTCAGAAGAGTCTGTGATATTGACCATACTTCTTGCATAGTTCACATTTTCACACCCAGTATGACAATGGAATAAAAGCAGTAAGTTGGCATCAGATGAAATTGCCAAGAATTACTGCTCAATGATCACGTGGACTCCAGACCCTGCACATTCTGCATGTGCACCAAAAGGCAAATACTGTGCTGATGGCATGCATTAATGCATTACTAACCTTCACACTGACATTCTCTCACAACGCAAGAGAAATGATACCTGGAGAAATGAATGGACACTCAAATTCTTTTGCTGCAGATAAACTTGCAAAGCTAATGTTGTAGAGGAGACTATTGTCAGTAACGACAGTGATACAGCCCTATTACCCCTCTTCTGTCTGCATTGGTTTCTCGTATCCTAGCAACTTGGTGTGTCCACAAACCATGCAATTCTTAAAATAACAACCCAAATAAAACCCGTGGTGCATTTTGTTGAAAGAATAATGGAAAACAGAATGAGAAGGATGCAGATATCACATGGTTGCTGAACAGGAAAAAGCCTGGTGACAGACATCAAAAAGACAGCTGCTTTCTTATTTCTAAATGGGGTTGGGGATGGCTAGTAGTTTCTATACGGCTTTGGATAGTGCAGAAACAATCAAATAAAGCATGTATATTGGACTTACAGAAACAAGTGTGAGTGGGTCTGTCTCCTCAATCTCCTTGGTGGACTTTTCCAGGGCCTCTTTGGCTGAGTCGATGCTCTCCTGAAAAGAGACGATTCGGTCATAGAGTTGCTCCAGCTTCACTTTCTTCTCCTCCTCCATATTCTGGGACATCTCATTGTACTGGTCCATCACCATCTTCATGATTTCTTCATTCTGCTCCTCCAGACACTGCTCATTGGCTTTGCAGTGCTCCTACATGGTGAATTAAAAAAAAAAAAAAAAAGGTGTACTAACTCTTTAAGGTACAAATATAAGATTGAAAATAAATTATAATTCTCAACATTCTTACACTGATGTAACAATCATGACTGCTAAGCACGAATATTGGATTTCAGAACACAATGACGTTCTAAATAAAAAACTACATTTTTTAAAGGAACACTCTTACAAGCCCTCAGACATTGAAGAGACACAGAAGAAACAGCACAGACATGAAATACAGGGCTCATTAAATGAATTTACGAAGACATGTATAAAGATGGTAATACAACGTGATTTGTCATTATAAGCATAACAGCAATAGAATAGGAAAGTACAGAAGTGCTCCGAATACAATTTTTTACCTCCACTGAATTATATGCCAACTCAAGTTCTGACACCAGGTCGGTAACATTTTCGGATCTCTCTTGCAAGACAGAAATGCGCTTACTCAGTTTATCCTAGAAAACATGGATGAAATACCAGTCAATTTTCTGTCAACACTTTTATTAACCTGTACATTTATCAGTTGAAGGGAGAATCAATTGCAAAACCCATTTTTAACATGAAACACCAACATCTGATATCCCAAGAGAACATGAAGTCCCTGACAGACATTAGGACATAGACCATTTACCACAAGCAAACCAAATAACACATGATGATCCATGATAAACAAAAGTCATTGGTTATATTATTGGTTTGCTTGTGTTAAACGTTTTTGCACATGCAAAAGGCCTGAGTAAAGCCAGCCATTAGTCTTACAATAAAACAAAATTATTTTCAGAACTTTAGGCTGATAAAAGGCACAACAGTTTAAATGTTTTCTTCTGTTATTTCAGTAGCCGTCTTAAAAACACGACAGCCAAAAGCTTCAATGATAATTGCGACATCCACTGAAACACACTGAAATCAATTTCATAATTACATTTCTCTGTGTAACTCAAACAGAAAAACAGTTTATAGGCTTCAGAGCAGTGCACAAATTTCCATGAAAGAAACAATGCACCACATTTGTCTAATTGGCCCTCAGTAGCTCCACACAGGATACTTCAGAGAATATGTAGAGACTATTTTGGGCTGAGGAAACCAACTGCCAAGGCCACTCTCCTCATACAAATACAAATGAAACTAGTAAAATGCAGGGAAATCCCCATTATAGGCTTCAAGGTCATGGTTTTGTAATTTTCAAATATAAACAGGTTCACATTCATAATACGTGATGATATTGTGTGATAGCATGATCTATGCTGAGCCATTCTCAGTTTACCTAGAAGACTTGACTCTCCTTTGAAATGTGCATTTCTGGAGCCACTCTTCTACCTTAGAGGTGTTATCACTGAGGTGATGGCTTGGACAATTACATGAAATTTCATTTGCTCATCCTGAAAGCAAAACAAGTACACTGGGTGCCATAATATGGCTTTCGTTTTCTTCTTTTAGGTTGAACCATTGAACCATAAATGAATTGCATGATAACACAAAATGAGGAATGGGAATTATGCACATATTGTTCCTCGCTAGTTTTGAAAATTATTTCAGCCAGTAAAATCAGAGCTACCAGCAGTGGGGAAAAAAAAAAAGATCCAAATGCTCATCCTGTCTTGAGAAGGTCTGATGTTGACATCAGATAACTATGTTTCAAATGCTGGCACCCCAGAGACAGTCGAGGCAGATTAGATGTCAGTCATGGACATTAAATGATGTCAGAGTAGACCTTTTCCACTGATCAAAGCAGGAGATGACAACACAACTCCCAGAGTGGCAAATGCACTAAATTCTTGAAGGGACATACCGGTGAATTAAAAATTCAAAAGTAATTCCTGCTCACGCATGAAGTGCATATGTATTAAACCGCATTTTACCTCGCAATTGTTCGTCAATGTACAGTATGCAGTATGCATAAATAAATACATTGTAGTCCGATGGGAACACTATATAAGAAGGTGAGGTTTTCCAACATTGTTCATGAGAAAAGATGAAAATATCTTAAAATTAAGGCTTGAGTCTCAAATTTTCATTCATAATCTGAAAATGTGATGTATTGCAGAACAAAGCAAAAAAAAAACAAAAAAAAAAAAAACAAAACAAAACAAATTGTGCCAATATCAAAATACACCATGGACAGCACTCCAAATGCATGCACCACATCACATACCAACTATCCTTCTGATTGTCCTATCAAAATGAAATGGCAAAGAATTTCTGAAAAAAAATCACCACTCATTCTGAAATGCATTATGTCATTCCTTCTAGTGTTACTGTAGTAGTTTATACCAAATATGGCTTGATTGATTTCAAATGAAACGTTTTCTTAAAATTCTGCCATGTTCTGCAAATGCAGGCTTTTTTGGCACTGTAATATCACTGCTGTTTAGCCTTTTGCTAATTTTATGCTAAAAGCCTTCGCTATGACCCTTTGGAGCTTGAGTAAAAGGAATGGAGAGCATGACTGCAAAAACTGTAATTCAAGACAAAATGTACGTCAGCCAAATCATGAGTAAATAGTTGCAGCATGTGCAAATAGATACAGAGAAAGTTTGGAATATCAGCTTTGACTCACAACCTGCAGCCTACTCAGCTTGAAGAGAGGAGAGTAATGGGTGGCAGAATACTGCCACCTTTGACCCCCTTCCGCAATAATGGAACAATCAGAGCCCACAGGAGGACACTTGGGTGGCAGTGGGATGTTAAATAGCAGCAAGCAAGTGTGATGCAGCAGCAGGCAACATTAACAGGGGAGGGCGATGAAGCAAAGCAGCCACGCAAGGCATTTTTGCCACAGAGGTGGAGCAACTGAATTGCTTACACAACCTGCCGTAAAGGGGCAAAGCAGAGACAGATGTGCATAGAGGCTTCAACTAGCTCAACAATGTATGCCCGGAAACATGATGTAAACTGAATATATGCATATGCATATTTTGTATAGGAGACAATGGTGGAATTCTCATCAATTAATTTGTCAGAGGCAACTAGTATTAATTGTACAACATACGTTAACTTTTAAATCAGCACATTTTGCATACCATGATTTTGGTGTTTGCACTCCATCAAAACACATGGACTTTGCCTCTGACTGGATCATTTTACTTTATAGTGCAATATTCATTACATTGTTACTCAAAGCTACTTACAGTGTATTCTAATATGTATGTAACAATTACCATGTAACACACAATGCAGAGTTTGTATATATCTTTTAGGAGCCGTACTGGTCAGTGCCGATGCATTGGGACTAGTATCAAGAAACCAGGAACCTGCAACCCAAACAATTTGCTCCATCGGAGCACTCTATGAAAATAAATGAAATAACACTCTTACCCTTATTTCCTCATATGCGTTTTCTATAATAATGACCTCATGGCCCTCATGTTCACCAGGGAGTTTGTCATCAGCAGCAACTGGGCACTGACAAACCAGACAGTAGGTACCTAATCTTCGACTTTCCAAATTGCTTTTGACCAGTTCAGACTGAGACAGGGGATATCCATTCAAATATTCAATGACTTCATAGTCTGCCTCGAGCCCTTTATCTCTGTTGACGTCATGTGTAGAATCAACAGCTTCATCAAAAAGTTCATCAGCTCCTATTTTTTTGGCTACTTCAGTGTCCAGTTCTGGTAGCTCTCTTGCCTCATGCAGTGTGATGACTTCATAATCCAGCTCTTCAGCCTCTTTATCCTCATCATGGTGCAGAACCTGGAATGGCTCAGGAGTCGATATTGTAGTGTCATGGCCAAAAGCAGACAGGTCTTCTTGTGGGGAGAAACTCCTGAGAGAAGGTCTTAGGCCTTCCTCCTCTTCCCCTACATGTCCTGCTTCAGCCATAACCAAAGGGGATAACCTCAGCAACATCCTCTTTCTTTTCTCAGCAATTCCTAAATCTGGTGTGGACTGGCTATCTCTGTGCAATTCATGAATTCTGAGATGATCATTGTCTGGTCCCGTATGAATCTGATCATCCAGTACTCCCTCTGCTTCTTCAGAATTCTTCTGGTCATTTGGAAGCTTGAAATGGGTGTCCTCCGGTACAGTGGTCTTCTCTTTTTCTGTGATAATTGACGTGTTTTCATCTGCCGATGGTTTTTGTGGAAACTGGGATTCAATCTGAGAGGTCCGTTTTGTTTTTGACACAGAGGCATCCCGCTTAGCTTTGTCCCCTTCAGTTCTTTTCCCTAAAACTTTTTCTTTGAAACCTCTCGCAGCATAAGTACCATCTGGAGGTTCATGGTTTAAGTGAACTGCATCTTTCCTTGCCACGTCTATGCCAGTCGCATCACCTCTTAAAATTTTACTGGCCTTGATCATTTCTTGTGCTATGCAGTCTGACTCTGGCTCATCTTTAATGGTTTCCTCAGGCTCCATAACTAGACTCATTCCTCCAACACCCTGATATGCACTTTCTTTTTCAGCTTTCATTGCACTATTTTCACTATCAGAGACAATCTCTTTGCGTAAGCTTTCAGTCCTCTCAATATCTACTGACTTGACTGCCTTTGCTTGAATGTCCTTGTCAGTGAAGACTTCCTCAGAAGTCTCTTCAGACTCAACAGGTGCTAATGCCAGTATCATATCTTCCTGCATAATTGCAGACTCCTGTTCTACAGAATCACCTTTAGTTCTCTTAATCTCAACAGCATCTGAAATCTCATCATGCATGCTTTCTGAACCAGGAGATGCAACTGATTCTTCTGTGGTAGCTTCTGCAGTCTCACTCCCAATGGCTACTTCCTCACTTGATTGTTTGTGTGTTTCAACAATAATTTCAGCACCTGTTTCCTGATCCATAAAGTCAGTCTCCTGATCGACTTGGACTTCATCAGATTTTAAATGAATTTCTTCTTCACAGGAACCTATTCCCTCACATATGATTTTGGGGCTTTCTGTAGTATATGTGGCAGTTTCCTTCACACTGGTTGTTTCCTCGGAGTCTGCTTTGGATTTAAATCTGAGTTCCTGGTCTACTAGACAATCTGAAGACAGAGAACTCTCAATCTCTTCATTCTTATCCTCAAGTGTCCTTTCAACATCTTCTACCTGACTTTTATATGTATCATGGCATATGCTGGGACTCTTTTGCCCTGTCATGTCAACTTTTTTCAGCAGAGCAGCCCTCTTCAAGTCAGCAGTTTCATCATTTGGCATAATAGCAGCCACACAGTCTTCATGTGGACTTACAGTTCCCCTAAACTTCCTGTACTTTTTTCTTTTTCTCTTTCCTCCTCATCATTGTCTTCTACTACACGTGTAAGACAGCCTGTTAGCTCAAATTTGCTTTGAGGCCATATCAATCTGCCCTCTTCAGGAGGATCATCACTAACAGATTCATCCTCAATCGCAGGAGTCTCATCTTTTAAAATAAATTTTTCCAAGTACCCAGTTGCCTCATCAGAGTCAACAGACAACTTTCTTTGAACAGACGTCTCAGAGACCACACTCTCCACATCTGAGACATCATCTTCCTTCTTTCTGACACCCACTGCATCCTCATAGAGATCTGAGTAGTGGAAAGACATGGCAGGAGGCTCCTCGAGGAGGATGGGATCTATGATTTTAGGTGGCCCTGAGGGCAGAAAAATGGGTGTAAGGGTAGTCTCCTCACTAACAAATAAGGCTGACCCACTCTCCTTCATGGGGCAGGTTAATTTCTCTCCTTCTGCCACACCATCTTCTTCCTCATTCTCAAATTTTTTGATGAAACCATGTTCATCATCACATCCATTGCCATAGAACACTTCATCCAGATGCTCGCTTGCTATGCCAATGTCACTAATAAAGACAAATGCATCCTCAGATGTTGACAAGCTATCAGCTACTTTCTCCTGATCGTGGGAAGTTTTGTTTTGTCCAGTTGCTCTCATGTCCATGCTCTCCTCCACATCAGCATGTTCACCTGGAACATGCTCATCCAACAATGTAAATTTCTCAAAATAATCCATGTCATTGGTTCCATCTTTCAATGTTTGTTTACTGGCTGTGTCCTCAAAAGAGGCAGGGGCAGGAGTTTCTAGGTTAATGGCTTCAACTTGAACAATCACCTGGTCATCCTGTTCAATTTCAATAATGTCTTCCATTGGTTGTGATTGCTCAGGTGTTTGTTCGTATCTTGGAGTTGATTTAATCTTTGGGTTCTCCTCTAAATAAGATAAGTTGTCAGCCAGATCAGTACTGTCCTCTTCATCAACAGTCGGAAGTCTTGAAGGAACTACAATGTTAAGTATCTCATAACCTTCAGAAACAAGGCTAAATAACTCCTGTTCTTTATCCATTTTAGACTCACCATCTTCATCCTTATTTTCAGGTCTTACATTAGGCACAGAAACCTCTGCCATCAGAGGCCTTTCATTTCCACCAGGGAAATTTCTGGAAGATGGTCTTCTCAGTCTATCCCCAATCTTGCCCCGACCACTTCTTTTTTTTCTTCTTCTGATGATTTTATCCTCATCCATGATGATAACAATTTTTCCCTGAGTTCCAGAGCCATCCAGGCTGTAGGTGTCGGATGTGGAGCTGGCCTCGGAGGCCCAAGGAGTGGAGCAGCGACTGGAGGCCGTTTCCCACACAATACCACTGTCCTCGCTCTGCACAGTCACCATAGAAAAGGAGGGGTCCATCATAACACACTGGAGCTTCGGCTTCACATCTTCATCCTGAACTATTTGCTTCAGACTGCAACAAAACCAACAGAAGGAGAGAGATGATTAATGTCAATGATTTTAGAAGCATTATGACTGAGGCATAAGTGCAACAGCATGTGTGCCTGGATCGTTAGGGTACTTTCTCAATTCTAAGTTGGTGTTGTACCCCAGTGAAATCCAGTCAATAAGTCAACCTGGGAATGCCTTCTTCCTGTCTAGAAATTCCCAAGGATCAGTGCATCCTTGGAATTTTTCTGTCTCATTCATAAGTTGGAACACCATGAAACATGTTTATTCACATGCATTGGCTCCTTAAAGAAAATTAAAATGATTGTAAATACTATTTGAAAAGCCATAGGCTTATATACATTTAGGCAACTCATAAAGACATTCAGTCACAGACACTGGAAAGTATAAACTTTTGTCTGCAGCTCTCATCCACAGGAGCAATAACAGTCATATACCACTCTCACATAAATGAGAGAGAAAATGTAAATGTACGCTGTGGGGCAGTCAGCATATCGACTCGAAATATACACCATCTCACCCAAGTATTCATAATAATAATAATAGTAATACAATTGCAAAAATAGACTTGATTCCAAATTAAAGAACAGTGGGTTTAAAATGGCCTTTGTGAGTGTTTTTCAACAGTTACAGATATGTTAAGCACCCAAAAGCTACTTATCTTTTTTGCACCTCAGCAATTTGTGGGGGGACAATTTGCCCGGATATTTATTCCTTTTTACTGCTTACTCCTTTAGAAACTTGAAAAACTAATCATAAAGTCAAAAGTTGTAATGCAGTTCCTACCACAAGACTGATTGTAAGGCACATTTAAAAAAAAAAATTATAGTTCAAAATGGTTTCAAACAGGTGACGCAAGTAGTCAAGTAATGATGCATACTTGACTGCAAGACTTGTAGGTGCTCTCAATAATGAAAGGTTACCAGCATGAGCTAACAGGTTTAAAACCACGTGACATTAAATAACATTACTGAGGCTATGCGAGATGAGGCCCACTCATGCCCTGAACCATCTGCCTCTCATCACGCTTACGTCGTTAAGAACCACTGTGCTTCATCCATTCCCTCCTTTCTCAAAAAAACCACTAGAATGCATTGCTTTTTAATCTCCATTTTCACTTTGAAATTAACTGCGTTTCAGAGAAAGCCTAGCAAAAGAACATTCTCTCAGCAAGTTAGGGAGTCAGGGAAATAGGCTTGACTTTTCCCAGCCAGGTCTTCAACCCTGTTGTATTTTTAACTAAGTATTATGCATGTACTATATTTCCCCTATCATTTCACTTGTTGTAATTTGCCTGGAGATTGGCATAACAACAAACAAAGAACATCTTTTTTTTCTTGGACAGAAACACTAAACCCATTTCATTAACGTTATTAAAGAGGTTCTGCCTTTTACAGGAAAATGATTTTCACAGCCCCTTTCCTCACCCTTCTTCACCAACCTTTCATATTTAGAAATCTATAACTATATCTATGACACTTTCAATAAGCAATTAATTATATGCAGGCCCTACAGATTATATCAGAGAAAAACTGTGTTTGACTCAGCGACAGATGGCCTGTTTTTATTTTACTGCTTCAAAATGTTTGCGTTTAAAAATGCATGCACTGTTTCTTTCTAAATGTACATGGCAGTCCTGAGAAACAATTTAACGCGCAATACATTATATCACATCCATGGCCATATCTTACTTTATATTCCAAAGATCCACTTGCATGCATTCAATTACAACTGTAAATTCACAAAAATGTTCCTTTTCATGCATACAATAACTCCTCTGTTGGCCAATTGATTTTAAAATTGCTTACTCGTCGAAACTAACAAAGCTTTTCAGTAAACCCACAACGATATTTAGGAATCAAACCAACTGCCAACTGCAATTGTTTAGGCCTACTTCAATATTAGACCCGATCTCAGGCGATATCACTTAATTTTATGACAAACATATTTAATCAAGAAAAAAAAACAGACATAATATGTATGAAAGCGGTGTCATAGGCATAAAAAAGAACTGAAACGATCAAAGTGAAAGGTAGCCAAATTCGAGAGGATATTAAATGCGAACCGGCTCGATGGAAGAAGAAAAAAATCTACAACCTCTTGTGGAGCTCCTCGACGTCATCATCCTCCTCGATAGCACCTTCCCCTGGAGGGTCATCTGGTGCCTCTGTAATAGAAATTTCAGAGTCGACCTTATCCCCATTTTCCTCCAAGTTATTTTCCATTTTATAGATTTTTGGTTTAAACAAGTAGCTGTTAAGCCTCTTAAAGTACGCCGGTGAGAGGCACAAGATTCGTCATTCCAAGTTGGACGCTGTCTGAATCAGCTCACTCTAGAAATAGAAACGAGGCAGCCCGTATTCCCCTGTCCTAATGGGGGGTGTTAGTTGTATGAAAATGCCACTGGGTCTCACTGCCCCTATTTTAATCTTCTCACCGCGGCACCGCTTCGACAGCCCGCCAGAATGATAACGACGATTCACCCTCTTATTTATTTATTCATTCATTTATTTTCGGGTTTATTTATCAGGCACAATGCACATCAATAAAACATAAAAAATGTGATTGCGCCAAAATTTGCCAGAAGGCTATTTTACATCTGCTGTCCCTAGACTGATGTCACCAAGTGAGGTCTTCAGTCCCGGAAAATGCATTTGTTGTTATTGTGTGCAAATAGACCCGCGTTCAATTGCATGCATCTGAGGTGAGGTGGAGTTGGAAGTGCAAAGAAACGCTGCGCAACCTGCCTCCACAGCTCGCACTGAAAATAGCATTTAGCTGCGCTTCAGCACCTAGCTATCCTCAGTCACTCGTGCAAAATGTGGTGTAATTTGCTGAGTGAAACATAGCAGCAAGATGATTAAAAATAAATAAATAAATAAATAAATAAATAAATAAAGCGCAGCCAGCACGATAGACGTCGACTCGTTGTCACTGGGATTAATTTGAATAGGGATCATCATCAGATGCATCAGTGTCAGATCGGCTTGATAAGCAAAAGAAAACATTTTTAAAAATGCGGTTTTGCCGATTCAGGTCCGCGTGTTAAGTTTGCTTATGTAAAATTAAAACACTGTCTGTGACCAGCGACATTACCATAATGCAGATTAGCGCTCAACCTTTTCCGATTTAGAACTGGACAATAAACTATATTAACTTACTGAGCAAATAGGCTACGAGCAAGCTGCGTAGCCAATTATGATTAAGACATAGCTTTGCATCAGAGAGGAAGGCTACAATATGAGATTGTATAAACGGCAATAACTGAAATTTCTTGAAATTCCATCTTAAAGCAGAATGTTATGTAGCAAATGCTGCTGAAGATGGTGTTTAGATAAGGTTTAGATTTCATTTCTTATTAATTAATCAGATAATTACCGTTCTTGCGATCTCATATTGTAGCCATCCTAGTTACAACTTTCCCAGAAGCTGGACAATAAAGATCTTATCAATGATTCTGCGACTATGAAAGTTCAAAAGTTTATTTTAAATGCAGGCCATGCATCGAAATTTTGCGATGCACTAAATTATTCAATTACCAGCAAGCGTTGGTAATTGAATAAATTAGCTATTATTGGTTCGCAGCAACCAGTGTGCAATTGCGCTTCCCCAGTAAAGTAACGTATTCTTTTGAACGGTGAAAACAAATAGAAAATAAATTAGATTGCACTGCTGAAAAAAGGGAAAGTACTGGAATAATTAATTATTCATTCATCGGGGATGAAGTCAGAGGGGCGAGGTATTCATTTTGGTGGAGTTTCTTTCTTTCTTTCTTTTGTTGTTAACAACATTACGGCAAAATGGCTGGACCAGTCTTCATGAAACTTTCAGGATAGGTGGGCATTAGTCCAGATTAGACCCCTACAAAGTTTGGAGGTCTTTGAGTTAAGGTCAAAGTCACCGGAAAGGTTTAAATCCTTCTTCTGCAATAACTTTGGTAAAAACAATCATATTAAAGGGCATCTAAAGTCGATTCTCAGACGGGACGTTGAACGTCCAATGTTTACAAACAAATCACTTGCTTTTGTCAACATCTTGCATTGTCACATGACCAATTTCATTCATCAACCAATGTTTTGTGTAGATAATCCTTCTATTTCGGTTCGTTTGCGCAGGTGCGGCTCACTCATTAGCCTATAAACAAAAACAATGGGAATCGACTTTAGATGCCCTTTAACTTCTAATTGAATCCAGAACGTGCATCTTTCAATTCTGCTTCCACTCATGTGCTACAAGACAGGGTGTCTCTTGTAATTTTCTAGTGGTTGGGGGTTCAATGTCAGGGGAGTCATGGTCATTGCTTTAATTTGCTTATTGTCCAATATAACTCAAAAAACAGTTAGTGTTTATTATTATCAACATGTAAGAAATCACTTATGTGCTTTCATTTGGCACTTTAATCTTTGACCTTGAGTGACCTTGAAGCTAAAGCAGTGAAACAAGTGCTACTGGGCAAGGTTTGTTTTGCCTGGCAACACTTCTTGTTTGTCTGTCCCCCCCAACCCTACAATACCACTATTAAGTACATTGTCATTGTAGCCCTTTGGTGATCTCAGTCATTTCTCAATACTTTCTTAATAATTACAGGCTTACGTATATACTGCTCTTGATGATCTCAGTGAATAAATTGTGTGATTATTAATCAAGTGACCTTAAACAGGAACTGCTTGAAGGCAATTATGCATTTAACGGTCAGAGGCTCACGGCATGCCATACCCAGCTTGCCCCCAGTACCGGGGGCATTCGGATTTAAGATTAATGGTGTTGGGAATGTTTTCTTGGCATAAATTTGGTGTCATGTCATTCCTAAAATGGATCTACAGGGGAAAAAAAACCAATACAAACAATTGAATCCCCTGGATTAGAAAATGAGTGGCATATCAGACCGTCAGCAACGTTTGCCTAGGGGTGAGAGGTGCACTAGTGAAAATGCCCAAGTGCAATTGGGTATGATGGCTTGTGGGCTTCATTTACAACAAGTAAACCACACATAAACAAGCCATTAATCAAAGCTCTGTGCGTCTTGCCAAAGGTCAAATGTCATGGCATCACCTGCTGCTATCAGTCACAGCCTGCCTGTGAAACAGGAGCTCGGAGGTAGAGTTGGGGCCTGAAAAATAATACTGGCTTTCATCCTCAAGCAGATATCAAGATCCTGCTCAACGTGTGAAAGCCCCTTTGCAAATTATATTACAAATGGATCACTACCCACGCAGCCTGATAATACCAGGATTCATTCATTTTGTCATTCCATGCTGAAAGGGCACTTATTCCTTTAGCTACTAAAAAACCAGGGGGAACATAGACACACATGCACACCCTGTCACTTGAATACATTTTTAGCCACATACACAGAAATAAACACACAGACTCACAGACAGGCACATAGACAAACATGTACACACAGAACTATGAAACAAATCAGACTTTCACTGTGAAGCAGTAGGTTATACGTAGTGTGATAGTCATGACAATCATGGTTTACACTTGCAGCTTTTTTTTGCACATACAGCAGGCTCAAAAATTACTGGCACCCCTGACTGGCAGTGCACAAACAATTCTTTTAAAATTCTAGAAAATATGTCTATATAGAAACCCTAAATAAACAACTTGTGAGAAATACTGTACAATATTAATGCAATGGAACAAACCAAAATCATTCACTGATTTAATTAAAAAACAATTTCCTCCAAATCCAGCCTTCACAATTAATGGCACCCTTAAAGATTATTGTAAATAACATCCACCAAAAATTAAATCAGGACTTAAATTCCCATTTTTTACGTTTTATCAAAGTGTTAAGGAATTATAAATTACGCCATTACAGCACTTCCTGTTTCACAAAGGTATAAAAATGAGGTAACACACATGCAATATCCCTTTGTCATCCAACACCATGAAGAAAACAAAATGACTGTCAGTTCAAAAGATAGACCCTCATAGACCCTCATAAATTTGGTTATGGCCACAAGAAGATACACAAATGATTGAATATGCCACTGAGCACTGTCAGTGCAATTATTTTAAAAATTTAAAAGAAATGAAACTGTCATATCGAAAACCTCGAGAGCAGAGGATGCAACTGTATTTTGCCCCCCAGGATACTGAGGAGTATGGTGAGAGAAGCAATAACATCCCCGAGAATCACTGTGAAGAAATTGCAGGCCTTGGTGGCATCTTGGGGTCACCAGGTTACAGAACGCACCATCAGGCGCCACCTTTACAATATCAGGCTCTTTGGAAGGGTGGCCAGAAGAAAGCCTTTTCTGACCAGAAGATGCAGAGGCAATCACTTAGAGTTTACCGAACATCATTTAAATTATGACTAGTACAAGGTGCTTTCTACCATCCAGAGGAAATACCAAATAAGTCACATTTTCGCTGAAAATGTGTTCAGGTCAAAATCGAACCTACTGGGTCGATTTGCATCAAGTGTTTTCATTGGCAAAATGTCTACCAGTGCATCAAAACCACAGAGGTAAAACGTAGCAAGTACACAACTTATTCAAGAATCCCAAGGTAAAACCCAGACAGATTTGCTATGATGATGAGATGAGACCACTGATTACATCTATGATCAAAACTTGGATTAGTCTTGTCTTGGAAATGAAATTTATATGTTTAGTTTTTTACTGGTTGATACTGCTTGGAACAATTTGATCGGCCTTGGCACTGACTGGATATTTCCAACTGATTAAATGATGATAGTTCTATTTCATCAATGTTTCAATTTGAGCGTGAATACATTTCCTTGAATTGTTCTTTATTAATTTATTCTTTGTTCATTTCCTCCAAAAACAAGATGAACAACATCATTGCCGGTGAAATCAACAGATGTAACTGCTCAGAACTGTGACTTACTCAGTTTTATTATTGCATTCTTACAGAAATTCTGAAGGTAAAACATAGTAAGTCACATTAAATCCTGTTATGTAACATATTTTTGGATAACTCTTAGAAGTATGTCAGAGCAGTTGATTAAAAGTGTTTCTCATCACCAAACTTCTCAAAGGTATCACTCCTAATCTTAATGCTGGGGCTGGAAATTGTACCCCATTTTACTCCAAATTATCAATATGTGATTTACTAGGTATTTCCTTTGGACAGTAACTTTGGTCAGATGAGACCAAAATTGCACGTTTCAGTCAGATACAGCATTGGCATGTTTGGCGTCGAAACAGAGATGGATACAAGGAGAAGCACCTCATACCCACAGTGAAATATTATGGTGGCTAAGTTATATTTTCAGGCTGTTTTACTTCAAGAGGTCCAGGGGCACTGGTTTAGATTAATGGCATGATGAATCCACCAAGTATCAAGATATTTGGGCTGACAATCTAGTTGTCTCCGCCAGAAGGCTGGGACTTAGCCATAGGTGGACTTTCCAACAAGACAATGACTCAAAGCATACCTCAAGATCCACAGAGAAATGGTTATGTGACAATAAAATCAGCATTCTGCAATGGTCATCTCAGTTGCCAGACCTCAATCCTACTGAAAACCTGCTGGGCTTAATTGAAGAGGGCAGTAGATAAATGCAAATCCAAGAATGTAAAAGATACTGATAGGATCTGCTTAGAGGAATGGTTCAAAATCCCCCCAAATTTGTGCCTTAACTAAGTCAAAGATTACAGGAAAAGACTATGCTGTTATCCTTGCCAGAGGTGGTTGCACCAAGTACTGAATGAAGGGTGCCAATTATTATGAAACCTTGATTTTGTTGAAATTAATTTTGTTTTCAAAGATTGTTATAATTTTGTTTGTTTCCATCAAAACATCAATAAAGTATTTCACACATGTTGGTATATTCCATCTCTCTATAATTATATTGTCATATATATTGTTTGTGCATTGCCAGTCAGGGGTGCCAGAAATTTTAGAGCCCACTGTATGATTTTGTTCATGTTTATACCAATACCTGTATTGTATTCAGAGTGTAAGTACTAGCACTGTGCAAAGTGTCCATTTTCTTACACTTTATTACTTACAACCATAAATCAGAAAGAGTTGGTATGGTATGTTTACGCCTTTCTGCAGATGTGAACGCCTGCGGACATAGAGCAGCTCTTTTTATGGATGCAGTTGCACACTCTATCACTAGATGGCACCCCCCGGATCAGTTATTGAATATTCAAAAGCAAGCAGAGCTGGAACACAGTGTAGAATATTGACGAGTTCACTCCTATCCCTGTTTTCAAGGAGTTGCATGAATTAAACTCCTCAGCTAAGCATGATTTACAAACTGCTCAATATCCTTGCCCATAGTATCTATCCAGCAGTTTAAAAAAAATGATCTCTTGCGACAGAAAAATTTGTTGTCTTCTGTAGCAACCACTTCAGTTACAGTGACCCAATGGTATTCCAAGTAGTCAAAAAAAAAAAAAAAAAATCAGTTTCCTGAGGCAAAAATTCGCAATGGTATTGACACTATGTCATTCTACTATCAATTTCAGTCATCACGTATTAAAAACGTACAATTTCCTATCGTGAATTAACGCGTAGATATGTCGGTTGAAGAATTTAGCTGTCTTTTAGAGCCTCATACTAGCTCTCAAGGAAATCCAATCACTTTAATGGTGATTCAGTGGTATCTGCGTGAAAGCCCAGCTGTAGTTCACGCCCACGTGAAATTCTCCTGGTAATTACCAGTTGGTTGACACGATTTTTATCCAATTGCAAACAGTATAAGCTTTCCACAGTAAGTGAAAGACATTGATTGGACCTCAAAAGACATATTAAAATACTTGCGTAATAGGGTTACATTGTATTCAATAAACTTTACGCAGCTCAGACTGACGTGGTTGCATAGGAAAAAAAAACCTCCAGAAATGAGCCTGGAGAACTGAGCTTATTTGCGGGATGTAAATGTGATTCTGAGATGGAAAATTCTGAATGGAACAGACAGGAGGGCTGACAGCATTGATACTTTTGAGGAGCAGCTCAATAATTCTTTTGAAAAGTGAGCAAAGCTGTGTTTGTATGGTGTAGCTCTATCTTACTTTTAGCCTGCTACCTAACTAGCCAGCTATTTCTTATTTTTGGTTTACCATCATGATCACAGAGCTAGTTTGTCACATTGGGTAACAAAAGAGTAGTCGATACAGCCGTGCGCTGGCATTTTTCTTAACTAGGCAATCAGTTTTAGAATTTATACCACATTCAATGAAACGGAATGCCTTGCATTTTCGCTCTTTTAAAGTGCGAACAGCTATTACTGTGACCTGAGTTATACTTGTTCCATAGAGGGTGTGAAAAGCGTTGTTACAAGCTTGCGTTTCGCTGGGATGATCGGAATTATAAACAGCAAGCTTTCCGTCTGAGTGAACGATCTGACCATAAAATAAGCAGTTCCTCTAATGAGTAACTGTGCTTGCTGACGCGGCTTTGTAGATAAATGGACGAGACGCTTTTATTCAACCAGAAAATCATCCATTCATATTGAAATTCATGAGTACAAAGTTGATTTGCGTTAAAAATATGATTATTTTATGAATTGAAAGTGCACCATTTTCAAGGCTCTGGGAGTTTGGGGAGCCACCTGGATAGCTATCTTATTTGGCTAAAGTGGATAATTTAATATTTCATGTTCAGATGAGGAGTACTTGTGGTCTAGGAGTTTATTATCCCAGAAATGTATTGTTTTAACCCCCAGCCATTTTTCAATCCTCAGAATTATTTTTTTTACAGTTTCAATGGTGAATTCTCATGAAGATTTTTTTATGTTTGCAGCCCATTTTCTCTACCAAAATCATGAAAATAAACTGAAATACAATGTAATTCTAAATGCTGTAAGTGTCTTTTCTGAGTTGAGCCACATTTGTCATCTTTATGAAGCTTAAATCTTGAATTATAAAGCATCAAATTGGGTAACCCATAAATAGCCAAATTTGGCTTCTGCGCAAAGGGGTTAAATTAAAATTGAAACTTAATGCAGTGATTTGTAAATTATGTCTGACCTGTACTACGATTACAACAATATAACAGCAATTACTTGATGTTTCACCACACTAATTTTTTTTCCCCCAAAATAAATACGTTTAAATTTTGATTTTGGTGACATATTTCAGGACAGTAAAATATTTACCACCTTGTAGTATTGACATTCCTTGTCAGAATACTTAACATTTGGGGAATGGGGACACCAGGGGCCTCATGTATCAATGCTCAGGAGCACAGAAAGATTGCTTACACTGTCTGTCACGCACATGCCACATGTAGAAAACATGAACTTGACGTGACTCTCAAGCAGTCGTGAGAATGTGATGGTGCACCACAAACTGTGGTTGGGCATGACACTGTCTTTTATGCTCTACTTGAAATTTATTTCATACTAGCCGATACCCATGCTATGCACGGGCAATATGCACGGGCACGATAACAGCTGATTGAATTAGCCAGTTTTACATGCAAAGACGGCTTCAAAATGCAGTTTTCACTTAATAACTAAGTTCGAAACCTGGCGCATCATCTTTGTCACACAGTAAAACTGGTGTATGTGGAAAACAGATTCATTTTTCAAGGTGGTTTCAGAGGAGATGTGTGAAATTATGCAAATCGCCAACTCAGTAATAATATATAGATAATATTGCAAATAAACTAATGTAAACTAGAACTAACCAACTGATATCATTATTCCCAATTTAAAGTTCCCTAACGCTGGAGGAAATGCCGCAGTTCCAGAACACTTCCTAAAAATGATTTTTGTTCCGATTATTATGGAGTGCAATGTAAACATAGTGAAAAACATCTACAACAGATTACATGCTTCACCGTGTCAAAACCATGATCGCAACAGTTGTCCTTATTCATATGACTTGGAGATGTTAATGCATGTCAGGTGCACAGAGATAAATGACATAGAAAAGGCAAGGTACACAGATTAATTTCCCTGGGAAGCATGAATGTATATCACCTGGTGAGGGAGGTACGCAGGATGTCAAACCAATCAAAGGAGTTGAACTATTTAAAAGACACGCAAGCAGCTGGATGCAAGGAGACACAAAAGGGATTCCCATGCGGGTTGTGACAGTAGCCCCCTCCCCGAGGGGTGCCACCTGCTGGCCAAGTGATGGACCCTCGACGCCGACACAGAAAATTATGAACCAGAGAGGGGTCCAACACTTGATGCTCGGGAATCCAGGAATGCTCCATGGGTCCATTGCCCTCCCAGTCCAACAAGAATTGTCCACGTCCCCTGCACTGAACATTCAGAATCCGAAGCATAGTGTAGGAGGGGCCACCGTCGATGAGCCAGGGGGAAGTGGGAGCGAGGACTACAGGGAGACAAATACATGAGTTTAAATCTGGAGGCATGATACACTGGGTGAATATTACAAAGGAAATGGGGGAGGAGGGGCCTAGCAGCAGATGAAGATAATATGCTTAATATAGTGAATGGGTCCATGAACTGGGGATGAGTTCCTTCAACGCCTCTCGGAGTGGGATATTCTTCGTTGCTAGCCAGACTTTCTGTCCCACTTGGTAGGTAGGAGGTTGGCAATGACAATTCCCTTGCTTCTGGAAGGCAGACATGTTAAAGTAGGAAGGTACAGGCTCTACTCCATCTCCAGTGGGTGCGACAAACCAGGAACTGAGCAAAGGGAACTGCCCGTTCTCTCTCCTCAGACTGCAATAAAAGCAGCGGGTAACTCTGACAACATTGAAAAGGAGACATGCCCAAACTGGCAATAGGTAATGAGTTGTGAGCGAGCTCCATTCAAGTAAGATGATGACGCCACCAGGTGGAGTTACCTTCCATCAAGGAGTACAGAGTATTGCCCAGCTCCTGGTTCAGTTTTTCCATCTGGGTGTTGGTCTCTGGGTGGAACCCCAAGGACAGACGAGGTGTGGCACCCACCAGGGCACAGAAAGCCCTCCAGAAGTGGCTGGCAGATTGGGGACCGTAGTTGAAGACTGCCTCCTGGGGTACTCTGTGGAGGTAGACCAATCACATAATAGGAGCTTGGCAGTCTCCTTAGCTGTGGGTAGCATTGCCAATGGTTCAAAGAGGGCTGGCTCGGAGAACAGATCTCTGATAAAGAGGATGACCAGATACTCATGAAAGAGACGTGACCCCATGAGTAAATCCATTGCTATGCTGGCCCACGACCGTTTAGGAACCTCCAAGGGTTGTAACAGACCACAGGGTCATTGGCTACTTGATTTGGAGCAGGCACACACAGTACAGTCTAGGACAAGCTTGTGACTATCCTGGCAGATGGTTGGCCACTAAAAGGCACTGAAGCTGGCTGAGTGGCGCAGGTGTGGTTCCGTGAAATATCTTTCATAGCCACAAGTTGAATGGAGAGGGCTCCAATGAACAGATGAAGCTGGTGGAGTTCTTCCTCCTGTTGACCATTTCACGCACCCTGGTACCTCAGGGTGTCAACCAGGCTGGGCATTTCTGCTAGTTCCATCCTTCCGGCTAAATTTTACTGTTATGATTCAGACCAGGAACCAAATGCGGAGTCAAAGTACCATCCAATAGTGGGTTTTATTGATAGCTATGCGGTAATGACAGAGGAACAGAGCCCAGAGCAGAATGGCACAGTTCAGTTCAGATAAAACCAGCTGAGCGCAAGGGCATGTCCATGCCCAGCCAGTAGTGTTCGGGGACAGCAGCCAGATGGCATGCATACTCGCCAGAGCAGAACTCTCAGGTGACAGGACTGAGAAGTTCAACAGGAATGCAGTCCCAATTATGATGACCACAGAAGGCTTGGCAGGTGTTCCAAATAAACTGTGCATAGAAACAGACTGAAAAATGATCAATATGATTGTGGTCCCAATCCTGGAGACCAAGAGTATGGCTTGGGAGTTTGTTCCTAATTGTAAAGCAAAGAAGAGCACTTCCGCATTTAACAGTCATTAAAAATTTTGAATAATTTCCGAAGACAATTAACTTTTACTAAGAAGATACTTACTGGTTGCTAAGGGGCATGTAGTGGCACTCTCAACATAAGGGGAGTTTATATGCCAACACACATGAAATGGAATGGGAAACATGAATGCATATGACCTGGCGGGGGAGGCACGCACGACCTCAAACCAATCAAAGGAGACAAACTATCTAGAAGACACACAAACTACTGGAAGGGATGTGACACGAAAGGGATCAACATTTGGGCTGAGACAGCTCATTGTAATTTTGTAGTTTTTCCATTAAGCTTTATTTTTATTAGGTATTATTATTGGCTTTCAGTTCAGTTTTTTTTTTTTCAGTTTTTCATTGGTCTTTTTTCTGAAGTGGAATTCTTAATTTTATTTCTGACTATTGTTCTGCCATTTTTACTTTAGTTTTAGTTAACCATATTCTTTGTTTGTGCATTCAGATAAAGACCCCTGTTTTCGCTTGTTGCTGATACTGGAGCTGTGGGTGTTTCACTACACCCAACCGGCATTTGTTGCAGTTTGGTCAAGACATAAAAGCTGCCATATATGATAAAATAAGGAAGATCTTCATTATTATTTTGTGTACATGCATTTTTACTTGCATTTTTTTTAACTCGGCTTCCTGAAATTAGGCAATATGAGGCCTTTTGGGAGATCAGCAGAATTTTTTTTTCAACAGCAGGGTGGTGCTATCATTGAAAGTGCTACAATATTTCAGACTAATTTCAAAATATTGTACTTCCTGAATTACAACATCGCCAGATCTTTAGCTGATAATAAATATTAATTAATACTTATTACTCCAGAGATTCAGTGACAGTGTGACGTGGCTCAAGCTTTGCTGTGTGTTCTTTTTTGAATGTGTACTCACCTTCAGCTCATTACTCATTTCTTTCCACCGAGTTTCCTTTTTAATTTTCACTTGATGTATTTGTGAGTTGGGTTTTGAAAGTACTCACTAATACCTTGCTTTTACCCATTAATTTTGAGCAAAAAAAAAAAAACTAAAATCAGCAAAATCAGCAGTCTGAAAACTGACAACCCATTATTGTTGTTGCCAAAATTTGCATTTAGATTTTGTAAGCATTTTTCCTTATATTACAGTTTCAAATGCCTGGCCTCCATTATGTTTCAACTGACAAGGTAAACACTACATCTTTGGACCATTGCCCAAATCAATGGAAAAGAAAGTTCCAGTTTTCCCAATGGATGGAATGAAGCAGAGTAATCCATCTATGTCCAATAAACCTGGACACCACTGCTACGTCCTCTTAAGCAGGCCATTCTGAGAGAACCTGCAGGCATATGTAATGTAAGCCCAGCAGTAAATGCCATAGTAGTTTTTGGTGGCAGGAAATAATGTTGCAGAGGTTCATTTGAGAAGAGTGCAAATATTTGGCAGTGCACACATTATTTAATTTCACGCCACTCCAGTCTGAGTAAAGATGCACCACACTATCTAAATAAAAGCTACCAGTCAAAAATCACAATCATCCATCTGTATTTGCATATAAATATACCAAAGTACCCACCACAGGAACAGTATTCATTTTGACAAAAGTGAAGATCACCCCTACTGCCTACCCAGCAGAACTTCCAGCAATGATGATGTTTCCCTGGATATCTCCCATCAACATTCTAATCTAGCCCATATCTCCTTAGCTCCCTGCTCAGCTGACACAGGAGAAATTGTTGCGAGGAAGTAAGACAGACAAATATTGGTACCTGTGCCCTAGTGCAGACCTGGACTCTGGAAGCAAAAGCTTATATATACGCTTCCACTGCACTGTGTGTACATGTATCTTTAAACATAAAAAACTGTCAATAAAGACAGTGTTCAATAACAAAAAAAGACAGACAAATAAAATAAATTAATGACAACAACAACAATAATAATAATAATGTTTTGCGACTATAAACGGTTCTATTTTGCTTGACTGCTTTTCTTGCAAATTGAAAGTATCTCATGAGTCACAAGTGTAAAGTGACCTATAATAAATCCTTTCTGTCAAAAACATATAGATGTGCATCTATGAGAAAAGGAAACACGTGGCTATTCACTCAGCAGCCGGGTAGCCCCAGATAGTTAATTGTTTTATGTCGATAAATGGTTGGGGCTTTTTAAGATAACAAACAAAGTCAGCAAAGGGAAGGCAAGGGGGCAACGTATTTTACACATTATCACAGTGCCTGACATTTTGATGGAGAAAACTAACTTAAATGGTGGTAATTGAGGAACAAGCAGTTCCTTAAGCAAATTATCTTTTTTTTTTTTTTCCCATACAGAGCAAAAAAAAAACATGCCCTCATGTAGCACTTTAGGCAAAATATCTTTTTGCTACTTCTATGAGAACCCACTTAGCTTCGGGTAGCGTTGTTAAAGATCAGCAGGCTATCGTTTTTGAGCATCAGCTAGCTGCCCGGATGTAGCACTTTAGGCCGTGCTACTTCCGAACCCACTTACTATCGTTGCATATCACGGTCATTGTGCGTATACGTGTTATACACTTATATCAATACACAGTATAGAGGGGGGTCTCTATCGGAAGAATATTCCTCAGCAGCAGTTCCTTGCGTGAATGGGCATGAAGCAAGCTTGCACACACTTTGTATAATCTTTAGCCAAACTGGCGTATTTATTCCGCAGAACAGCAACTCATTTAAAATCAGTAACAGCAGGCACGTACACTCACTAACAGACTCAAACTCCCGGGCTGTGTCCGAATAGCTAAAAAAATTACGTCCTATCGTCTAATTCCTAACCACTTTTCTTTAACCTCTGTGTAAAATGTTATGAGGTGAAGGAAAGGTGTAAAGGGAACTCTTTTGCAGCTTAGGAAGAGAACCGCGCCAAAAAGAGAATCTGATGCACTTACACTAGGCACAGAGATCACCCGCCTCCTGCCCGTCATGTTTGTTTGTTTTTTTGTGATTGGCCGGATGGACGGACATCGCGGAATTGTGGGATAGCACGTACTCCTTTCTTTTTGAAAAGGATGTCAGTGTACCCTATGCTAAAGGTGATAAATTAGGAAGCATTGTAGCACCTTTCCTTTACATTTAAAGAATCCGAACACACTTATCATGGCTGTCACGTAAATACTTCCGGATCGTTTTCTAGGAGTTAGGAACTTTCCTAAGCAAAAAAGAGCAGACAAAACTGATCAGGCCGTTCATTGCAACACAGTTCAAATAGATGGACTAAAATAGTCACTTGACTTTTGTCATCAAGAAGTTGTAGATTTAAAAAACAAAACTTAACTTTGAAAAACACGTGAGCAGCTTCAGAAAAAAGTTACCGAGATGGAGCTGAAAGTAAATGAGGTTGATCGTTATAGCCGACGCCTTAACCTTCGTTTATACGGTGTTCCCGAAAAAGACGAGGATAATATTAAACCACGAATCCAGGATATCATACAAGCGGCGCTACCTGCTGCTGAGGCCGACGCGGTTGCAACAGCGGTGGATGTTGTCCACAGAATCGGGAGGCCCAGAGACGGTGGACCCAGTCAGCCTGTGAGACCAGTGATCCTCAGATTCCTGTCCAGAACGGCAGGGATGTGCTGTGGAGGGGGTCGAAGAAGAACAACTATTTGGAGAATAATCAGCTTTGTTTCAGGGAGGATTTAACTGCAGAGGACCGAGCTACTCGTAGTCGTTTATGGCCTGTTGTGGAAGCAGCAAGAAAAAGGGGAGACAAAGCCTACTTTGTGGGTAATAAGGCATTTATAAATGGGAAGGAAATTTAAATACATTGAGAGTGTTAAATGATCGAAAATGGAGTTAAGCCTCATATATCACCATGCTCTCAGATTAGTTAAAATATTTTGGTTACGTTGTAATCTGTAGCTATAGGCTATCAATAGCATACTCAATGTCGTCATGAGGTAACATAAAATTTTAATGCAGTGTTTCTTGCAGGTACACAAGGAGTTAATGAGGTTTTGGAAAGGTTTTTTTTGTTTGTTTGCATATTATTGTTCTTGATGTCAATTTCTATTTTATCTGTGAATGCCAGGGGTATTAGGGACCAGTTAAAGAGAAAATGTTTGTTCTTATATTGCCAAAACAAAGGTGCTGATTTTTATTTTGTCCAGGAGACTCATGCCTCAGAAACGGACGTGTCATTTTGGTGGAGTCAGTGGGGAAATAATGTTTGGTTTTCCTTTGGTAGTAACAGGTCTGCAGGCATTGCCATTTTACAAGGAAAATTTAAGGGTCATATTATTAGTCACACAGCAGATACAAATGGTAGATGGATAATTCTTCTTGTAGATATTGACCACTTTCAGTTTATCATTATAAATATCTATGCCTCCAATAGTAAATAAAATAATACAATTCTTTTTTTCAACAATAGAAAATAAAATTCATCAACTTCTACTAAAATTTCCATCAGCAACGGTTCTATGGGGAGGAGATTTTAATACAGTTATGGATGAAACAATTGATAGATGTCCCCCCAAGGATAGAGTTATAAATGAATTAAGTAACGTATGTGGTAGAATGGATCTTATTGATGTCTGAAGACATAGAAATCCAAATCAATGAGAATATACCTGGAATAATAAGAACAGATCACAAAAATCTCATATAGATTTTTGGTTGATTTCTTCAGACATTGAGGAGAAGATAGATTCAGCACTAATAGAGCCATCAGTCTTTTCAGATCATCAGGCTGATACAATTAAGGTTAATATGGTTTCCATTAGGTATCACACCAGTAGTGATTATTGGAAATTAAATAAAACATTATTGCAAAATACATAATTTAAAAATGAAACCGAAAAAATTATCGAAAAATATTGGAGGCAAGCAAATTTATTGAATAATTTTGGTAAATGCTGGGAATTGTTGAAATATGACATTAGAAATTTAGCTATATCCTTAGGAAAGAGAATTGTTAAAGCAAATCGAGAAAAAGAATCTCAAATAATTACAAAAATAATAAGATTATCTCAGAAACTAAGTTTAACTGGAGATGAAATGGAAGAACTATCATCTTCGCAACAAATATTGGATAAAATTTATGAGGAAAAAGCCAAAGGTGCCTTTGTTTGGTCTGGAAGGAAGTGATTAGAACAAGGGGAAAAGTGCACCAAGTATTTTTTTAATTTGGAAAAAAGAAATTTTGTGTTAACCTCCCTCTCTAAACTTAAGATTAATGATCAAATTTGTGAAGACAGTAAAGACATTTCTCAGTATGTAACTCATTTTTACCAAAATTTATACGCTACTGATAATGAAAATGTAGATGATATGGATTTGTTTCCCAAAAATAAGGCAAAGGAAATTAACAATATTGATGATAGTTTTAAATCTATGTGTGACCAGAAAATTACTTTCACGGAAGTACAGCAATGTATTAGCTCCCTTAAAAATAACAAATCTCTTGGGAATGACGTATTGATAGGGGAATTTTACAAAATCTTTATAAAGTCATTAACCCCATTTTTGGTTGCTGTATTTGAAGAAGCCATAGAAAAAGGAGAATTACCACCAACTCTTCGACAAGGCCTTATTAAATTGATCCCAAAGCCAAAAAAGGATAAATTGAGTATTGAGAATTGGAGACCAATTAGCTTGTTAAATAATGATGCAATGTCATTTGCAATGATTTCTGCTAAAAGACTAAAATTAGGACTTGAAGATATTATTGACGAAGAACAATCTGGTTTCATGCCTGGAAGGAATATATGCAATAACATACGTCTCATTTTGGATATGGTTGATTACAATGATCTTATATTAGATGACAGCTTTATTTTATTTGTTGATTTCTACAAAGCATTTGACACAGTAAGTCATCAATTTATGTTCAAAGTTATCATATGTTTTGGTTTTGGGGATCAAATTCTGAGGGCAGTCCAAACTTTATATAATGATTGCAACAGTTCTGTTAAAACTGCTCATGGTACCACTCCTAGATTTAATGTCTGTTGCAGAATTAGACAAGGGTATGTTAAAATAAATACATCAGAAATCTCATGCTTACAGTAACAGTGCCCTCAGCAAAATTTTTTTGGATTTCGCTTTATGGAGAAATTGACTGGAAGAAAATTTGGTTAATTGGTGATGAATTTTGTCTTTACAATAAAGTAAAAGAGGTTTCTTTCAAAATTACGCATAACATATATCCAGCAAAGAAAATATTACATAGATTTAATATTGATATTGAATATTCTTGTTTTTTTTGCGGAATCGAAGAGGAAACAATTTGTCATTTGTTTTATCAGTGTATGTATACCAGAATATTTTGGGTGGATGTTCAGAATTACATTACGAGGAAAACCAAACAAACAATACAGTTTGACGAGAAAAACATTTTAATTTCTTTTGAAGATAACATGAAAGAAAAAATTTTAATTTTTTTTGTGCAACTAATCTTATTTTTAGGGAAATTCCATGTACATAAAAAAATGGTCAGACTCCAAACCCAACTTTCAACATTTTCTACGAGAACTGGAGCAATATGGCACCACAATCCAAGAACTTCGGAACAAGAAAGCAATGAAAACGAATTCTGTATTGGTCAAATTTAGTAAGGACTAATATTTGTGCTTTTGTGTACTCTTATATGCAATTATGTATGTATGTGTATGTATGCTTTTTTTTTCTTCTTTTTTAATGTACTTTGTTTTTATAACTTTTCTTATTTTACAACCCTGGCATTGACAGTTTTTGCTTGTACCTATGTTTGTTAATATGCTAATTAAAAAAAAAAAAATAAAATTTGAAAAAATAATTTAAAAAAACTATTCGGATGTAGGGCGGGGCTGCATCTGAATAGTCTTTTTGGCCGAGGAAAGTTCCTAACTCCTAAAAAATGATCCGGAGATAATTACGTGGCAGCCATGACAAGGGGATTCGAATTCTTTAAATGTTAAGGAAAGGTGTCTCAGTGCTTCCTAATTTACCTCCTTTAGCATAGGGTACACAGAACCATCCTTTTCTTAAATTACGAAAGGAGATAAAGCTATCCCAAAATTCTTTATCTTATGACGTTTTCCACAAGGGTTACAATATTTAAATAGGACGACCATTCATCTGGCCAATTGCATAAAAGTAATGTATTTACTGTATCATGGGCAGGGACTGATGATTACGTTGCCTAGTGTAAGTGCATTTGGATTCTCTAATTATGGAAGGCGCGGTTGTCTTCCTAAGTCGTTTGCAACATCATTTTTGCAATTCCCCTTTTCACCTTTCCTTTATCTTATGACGTTTTCCACGAGGGTTACAGAGAAGTGGTTAGATTTTAGTGGATAGGACGTAATTTTTGACTATTCGGACCCCCCTGCTCTCTCTCAAACTTGGCGGCTGCTCGCAGGCGTTTATATAAAGGTCGCGTCACAGGTGCCATGATACCTGTCTGTTTTAACTTTTTACGTGATGATGTCACACACTTTTTTCACTGTATCACTCATATTAAATGTGGGAAACATAGACAAAGGCTGACGTTCCGTAATATAAACACTTTACATGGCTGAAAACCGACAGCCACCGGCTATTCTGTTCAGTCTTTGATTATGCTGCTGTGAACAAAAATATATCTGCTAATTTCTAGACAAAAAATTACGAGAATTATAGCGCTCTTAGAATTGTATCTACCGTTTGGATATTGCCATGGAAGGCCCTTTTCTCCTAGTTTAAGCGACTGCTGGTTACCAAACTATCCCATAATGCATCTGAAATAGCGGGCAAAGACTTTCCTTAAATAGCATTAATGCAACATCATTTTTTGCATATTGTAATCTGTCGCGTGTGTGTTGGAACTGTCGGTTGCAAAAATAAAAATTTCACCAATCAGACGGGGCCCATTGGACTGGTTCGATGGCAAAATAAAAATTTCACGGACCCCATTGGACCTTCGATGGGGGGCTGCAATGGTATACTTTTTACGCGCAGGGTTTAGATATAAAGTTGCTTCATTGCCTAACAGCCAATAAAAAGATTGTTCTTGAAGCTTCTATGCAATGAACTTTAATAATGGAACTGAACGTGAGCTGTGTTTGTTCCGCTTCTTCCACCTGTCCAGTTTTTCCTTGAAAACACTGAATTACTCACCCAAAAAAGGGAAGGGATTTAGAATCACACACAGAAGTGCAAATGCCATATGGAGTGCCATATCATTCATAAGCTGGACCTTCAGTCCCAGAACAAGTTATTACAGAAAATACATTTTAACAGGCAAATGCCAAATAAGTATTTAGTAAGTATTTACCCATGTGAACAATGGGATAGCTCTTCTAACACAGTGCAATAAATTAAATCGATGGGCTCACATTTTTTAAATGCCTGCTTACAAAAGCCAAACAGTTCATTTTAGAACATTATAAAATTTAGTGAAACTTCGGGAATGTGCACATACACACACACACACACACACACACACACACACACGCACACGTGTAGGCCTACAGTGCTGTGAAAAAATATTTGCCCCTTCCTGATTTCTTTTTTTTTTTTTTAATATTTGTCACACTTAAATGTTTCAGATCATCAAACAAATTTTAATATTACACAAAGGTAAATACAAAGTGCAGTTTTTAAATGATGATTTAATTTACTGAGGGAAAAAAGATATCCAAACCTACCTGGCCCTATGTGAAAAAGTAATTGCCCCCATGTTAAATCATGAATTAACTGTGATTAACCACATTTTTTTTTTTTTTTGTTCAATTTCACTAGCCGTGGCCAGGCCTGATTACTGCCAGACCTGTTGAATCAAGAAATCACTTAAATAGAACCTGTCTGACAATGTGAAGTAGGCTAAAAGATCTCAGAAAGCAACTCCTCATGCAGTGATTCAAAAAATTCAAGAACAGATGAGAAACAAAGTTATTGACATCTATCAGTCTGGATAGGGTTACAAAGCCATTTCTAAGGCTTTGGGAATCCAGCGAACCATGGTGAGAGCCATTATTCACAAATAGAGAAGACTTGGAACAGTCATGAACCTTCCCAGGAGTGGCCAACCTACCAAAATTACTCCAAGAGCACATCGACGACTCATCCAGGAGGTCACAAAAGAACCCAGAATAACATCTAAAGAACTGCAGGCCTCACTTGCTTCAGTTAATGTGAGTGTTCATGATTCAACAATAAGAAAGAGACTGGGCAAAAATGACATCCATGCGACAGTTCCAAGGCGAAAACCGCTGCTGACCAAAAAGAACAAAAAGGCTCGTCTCACATCTGCCAGAAAACATCTTGATGATCCTCAACACTTTTGGGAAAATATTCTGTGGAGTGACAAGAAAAAAGTTGTACTTTCTGGAAGGTGTGCATCCTGTTACATCTAGCGTAAAACTAAACAGCATTTCATAAAAAGAACATCATACCAACAGTCAAACATAGTGGTGGTAGTGTGATGGTCTGGGGCTGCTTTGCTGCTTCAGGACCCGGACGACTTGTCGTAATTGATGGAACCATGAATTCTGCTCTCTACCAGAAAAACCTGAAGGAGAATATCCGACCATCAGTTTGTGACCTCAAGCTAAAGCGCACTTGGGTTATGCAGCAGGACAATGATCCGAAACACACCAGCAAGTCCACCTCTGAATGGCTTAAAAAAAACAAAATTAAGGTTTTGGAGTGGCCTAGTCAACGTCCGGACTTAAATCCGATTGGAATGCTGTGGCATAACTTTAAACAGGCAGGTCATGCTCGAAAACCCACCAATATGGCTGAATTAAAACAATTCTGCAAAGGAGAGTGGGCCAAAATTCCTCCACAGCGATGTGAAAGACTCATTGCCAGTTATCGCAAACGCTTGATTGCAGTTGTTGTCGCCGAGGGTGGCACAACCAGTTATTAAGTTTAGGAGGCAAATACTTTTTCACATAGGGCCAGGTAGGTTTAGATAGGTTTTTTCCCTCAATAAATGAAATCCTCATATAAAAACTGCATTTTGTATTTACTCGGGTTATCTTTGTCTAATATCAAAATTTGTTTGATGATTCGAAACATTTAAGTGTGCCAAATATGCAAAAAAACAAGAAAATACTTTTTCACAGCACTGTATATATACGTGTGTGTGTGTGTGTGTGTGTGCGTGTACATTCCCTGAGTTTCACAAAGTTGGGCCACCATTGACCACCAGATCTGCTAGAGTGCGCCTTGTCATAGATTCTACAGGTCTCTGGAACTGGAAAATACAATTGCAGGATACATTGATGCTAGAACACAAACTTCTAATTTATTGAAGTTTGAGATGACAAACATTGTGCTTGTACAAGCCAATAACAGTGGATGCCACCCTTAGATAATAAATAAATATGTAAATAGGACAAAAAAGAAGAAATAAATAAAACTATTCTCACAAAGATAATCTTTTAAAAACTGATGACTTATTATTAGTAAAACACCCAGCAGCTATATTTTTTTTTCAGTCAAAACAAAGTTTCAAGTTTTAAAATGACAAGTTAATGTACAGTTAGGCTTTAGATGGAAATGTATGAGTCCTGTCGCCACATCTCATGATTGTTAGGTAACCTAAAAGATTGAGGGAGGATGATGAGAGTCTAAAACCATCCATTAATTAATTTGAGTATTGATGACAATAATCTCATAAGAATGGGAGCTTCTTTGCATGTTCGATAATCACTGTCATTTTGATCACAATCATAAATCAGATGCTGTACAGAACAAGACCGCCATTGCTGATGTACTGGTTCTTGGTGTTACCCCTCTCCACTGTTTCAAACCTTTTAGTGGTGATGCTGGTGATAATGGTTGCCATAATGTGGAGTTTCCTGTCTGTTCCCCCCTTCATGGTTGCTTCCAGGATATTGTCCGCATCTTCGTCAAATTGGCGCCACTCATTTACTCTGCTAACTGGGGGTCACTTAATGCACAGGTGATGTTGTGAAGTGCATGGAGCCTGGGCTTCTGGAACTAGGAGGTTCTAAGTGCTGTGAGGTGCCTCCTGGCTGGACTCCTCCTGCGTCTCACCGAGGTTACGCCTTGTGATTTGTTCCAGCTGCACCCTCGCCAAACACTTCATCTTGGCCTGGTAGATCCTATAGCCTCGTGGATTTTTTCAGGTCTTGCCACATACACTTATCAAATTTGTTTTTGATTTTCCAGATGCGTTGGTCGTTGCCTGTTTGTCAGTCCATTCAGAGTGCTCATCCCCCCCTTTGGGCCCCCCCTTGGGGTATGTTTCTGTGGGACTTTTTATAGCTAGTTTGGGTTCTTCCTCACAGAAGATCCAAGTTGGGTTGCTAGCCCTTCCTGCACCGGTTGCTGTCTTTCTGTGCTGTCTGCTGTCTCTCCAGCTGTTGTCACTCTATTTCTGGAAGTCATCCAGCCTCTTCCTGGTTGTCATTAGCCTAGCCAGGTTGACATGGTCGGTGCATACATCAGCTGATGCACTCGGACACATTATCAGTGATGTGATCAGCTCTGCCAGATAACTGCTGAAAATCAATATTCTTTCAATCAATCAACACATCATCAAGTCCCGCCAATCCACTTTTAGTCTGAGCTAGTGACTTTACAAGAAATTAATCAAGCTAAATTACTTGCAAGTGTTCCTTCCGTGCATAAGGCTTAGACACCTTTCGGCAAGAGGTAATTGAACGACTTGTTACACATCATCAAAATAACTTCTATGATCTCATGCATCCAATAATTTCTCTTGGCCTGTCCAGCGTAAATTTCCTGTTATGCCTCCATAGCCATTAATATTTATTCTTTTGAGGGTAGTCCTTGCTGACCTTAAGTCAAAACATCATAATCACATTTTGCAGACCACAAACCACTGCAGGCTTGGAAATTGCCTTCAGGTTTATGCAGTTTCTAGAGGCTGAATTGACACCACAAACTGGCAAGATTTTGCATACTCAGTGATCATTGCCTATTGTGAACAACACAGAGACAAACACGCATGCAGCATTGCGCTACGAGACAACAATTTGGCAAACGATGAGAAAAAACTTTTCCTTAGACAGACTTATGTAACCAATGGATGGGACATCTATATAGGAACGTTGATCCACACTGCTAAAGGGAGAAGCCCAGACTGATATTGCATTAGGGGAGAGATCCCAGCTAACTGGAATGTCATCCATTATTTACAATTTTTTTATAACTCTCCTCAAGGCAACCCCTGCCATCCCTGGATATCACCGCACGTGGTGATGGACCAGAGTGACACTGATCGAACACTCCTGGCATTAGTTGGTTCTGCATGGTCCCAGTTCAGACCTCAAGCCTTTACTGGTGCATAACTCTTACAGGTCATGCAGTTCTGGTCTCTGCAGTGTACAAGCCATTTCTGGCCCACTCATTGCTTACAGGTCATTGCTGACCACATGCTATTCTTGGCTAGGCACAGTTCATTAGCTGTTCAGGTTTTTGCAGTTCAAAAGTCATTGCTGGCTCACTCATTGCATGCAGATCATTGCTGACCACAAGCCATTGTTGGCTTGGCGTAATGTGTCAGCTGTTGAGGTTTTCCACCTCAACAGTTGGAAGCATTGTGATAATTACTCTATTAAAACAGAGTGGATGTTTTTAGGAAGAATGAGCTTTGAGTCTGTGAGAGGAAAAGCCCTTTTCATACCAAACCAGGCTGAGCATTGTCTGGATTGAACACAGATCCAATGCAAAACCTTGAAATAAGACTTTTATTCATTTGCAAACTGAACAAGAGAATGGGAAAGCCCTGAAAAAAGCAATTTGACATGCAAGCTGGCCTTAACATATCCCATATTTACTGACAAATCCCAGTACTTTTCTTACATCTCAGCGGGCTTCTCCTCCTATCACCCAAGACACCCAGTCCCGTGACCTTGCCATATTATTGTTTTGGGTCAGGAATAATATTTGACTGGAACACTTGGTATTTCCAAGGCAAAGAGTTTCTGGCTTATCTCTGAATCAGAGATACAAATATTCATCTTACAGACTGTTTGTCCTGCTGGTGCAGTAATGACAGAGGCCTATTTTGATCTAGGGGGCATATGTTATACAGAGTTAATTTTGAAAAATTTAAATTGGCATATATGGTTTCATAATAATCAAGACTATCACATGTTCAATCAAAAAAAAAAGACTTTGACAAGTCAGAAGTTGCATTAAAGGAGAAAAATCATCATTAATGCAGTGGTCAAAAATCAAGGAACATTAAAACCCAAAAAGTACTTGCATCATTAAGGTACGAGCTCCGAGGGTGCGGGGACCCTATTGTTACTGTAGTGTTTAGTATTATCATTATTCCTATTATTATTAATTCTCAGTTTGCCCAGCCTTTGTGACGTATCACCTCCCAAACCGCCCTCCCGGTCCCCGCGCCCTCTGGCATTTGCATTCCAGATGAGCCTGCCTCTGTCTTCTGCCATATGGGATTGAACCAAATCGCCCCGTTACCGAAATTTGGAACATTTTATGCGCTAGAAATACAAATGATACATCAAATGAAAGAGGAAAGTCCAAAGAATCCAACAATATAAGCCTTGTCATTTCAAACCGATACCACACTCAAAGAACAGCAGGCCTTCACTCTAAGCTCTACAGGGCTGAGCAAAAATTTTTTTCTCACCTTTGATATTTCGTGATAAAAAACTGTGTTTAGGGTAAATCAGAGGTGGCTATTGTGAGTCCAATCTGTCCGTGTTATATTGAAACCACATAAGTCAGTCTCCTTGCATGTTTTTTTCCGTGGCTCAGCCTCCAATTAGGTCAGGCCCTAATCATTCTTCTTGCACGCATGCATTTTCTTCTCTGTGATTGGCTTGTGATGCTGTAAATTTGACTTTGGCCATTTGATTTTATGGGTTTTTACGTTTCCAACAAGCCCTCGTTGACTGTAATAGCACAAACCTAGCCTGAGATAGAGCCTTGCATTCCCAGTGCGTCTAATTGGGTGTCCATGCGCTAGTACGCACCATAGACTGTATAAAAAGATGGACGAAGCAATGGTGACGTCACCCATTGGTTTCAGCATACCATTTAGGAAGCCTGAATTTTGGCAATTTAACAGCACCATTTTGTCATTTTGAAACCGGATGTGATTCCTATTGGACGAGAGCGTGAATTGAAGATCCGGGGAGGACCGTGGCACTGGATCTGACCGTATCGGACGAGGACCAGAGGATAGCCATGCCCCTAAAGCATATTCTGGCTTTATCCTTTATTTTAGTCTACTTGGGACCATAATTTACAAAAATGAACATCACTATATATCGATGGAGACTTGAAACTTGCGACAGATACCATAAAATGATGTGGAAAATCATTATTGAAATAATAAATCAGGTGGCAATGTAGGGTCATTTTCTCATAGACTTCAATAGGACTGAACTTCTTTCTGCAACCACCGACGTCGCCATCTGTCGGCCATTAAATACAGCGCAAATGTTTGAGATTTCCGCATTGGCCTCAGTTTTCAGACTCGGGCGCTGCGTTCACCTTTTTATACAGTCTATGGTAAGCACATGTACTCATAGTGTGCAGGAATGAATGCAGCAATACAGTCACAAAACTGCTTGCTTTTTGATAATATCACTATAATTCTTGACAAAGTATTCAACAGTCGTTTTCAAAGTAGTCTTCACAGTTGCGTCTGACTGAGAATCCTTGCGCCATCACGCACAAGTACTAATGAAAACACTGCTATACAAGCGCAAAACTGGGGTAGTGCAGGCAGCTTGTCAAACCAGGTAGCTTAGAGGCGAAGGCGCTGCACTCTGGCCTGGGTGACTTGGGTTCAATACCTACTGAAGTTGCACTGTTTTTTTGAGCAGTGGAAGCATAGTTCTTGTATAAATAATTGCTGGGGTGTCTTTTGTTCTTACTTTTTACCATTTTATTTTATATTTAAAGTTTTGTTTACTTAAAAAAAATAAATAAATAAAAAAAATAAATCTGCTCCAGTGGAGTCAAACATCATTTCCTTTGTATGTATTTCCTTTGAATGGGAAAATGTACACAGGGCTGGTTGCAATAAAAAAAATTGTAAAAAGAAAAAAAAAAAGCTTACAATGGGGACCCGCCCATATGACATCAAGAAAAACGAGAATAATCGTCACGTGATGCGGATGTCGGGCAAACATCAGGCACCTGCCATAGAGAACCATTGAACACGAGATGCAGTAAACTGCTTGTTATTCGTTTTTTCTCCATGGAATGAAGCAGAAATGTCTGCTCAAAGGTACAACCCCAATTCCAAAATAGTTGGGACAAAGTGTAAATTGTGAATAAAATCAAAACGCAATGACTTTCAAATCACACCAGCCAGTATTTTATTCACAATAGAGCAGAGATAACATACCAAATGTTGAAACTGAGAAATTTTACAATTTTATCCACAAAATGAGCTCATTTCAAATTTGATGGCTGCTACAGGTCTCAAAAAAGTTGGGACAGGGGCCTGTTTACCATGGTGTTGCACCCCCTCTTCTTTTAAACACAGATTGGAGGCGTCTGGGCATTGAGGAGACAAGTTTCTTGAGTTTAGCCATTGGAATTTGATCCTACTCTTGTTTAATATAGGCCTCCAGCTGCTGGAGAGTTTTGGGTCTCCTTTGACGGACTTTTCCTTTAATTATGCGCCAAATGTTCTCAATTGGTGAAAGATCAGGACTGCAGGCAGGCCAGTTCAGCACACAGACTCTTCCACTTCGAAGCCATGCTGTTGTAATAGCTGCAGTATGTGGTTTTGCATTGTCCTGCTGAAAAACACAAGGCCTTCCCTGGAATAGATGTCGTCTGGAGGGGAGCATATGTTGCTTTAAAACCTTTATATACCTTTCAGCATTCATGGTGCTTTTTAAAACATGCAAGTGTCCCACACCATATGCACTGATGCATCCCCATACCATCAGAGATGCTGGCTTTTGAACTGAACGCTGATAACAGGAGGGATGGTCTTTCTCCTCTTTAGCCCGGAGGACAAACGCCCATGATTTCCAACAAAAATGTCAAATTTGGACTCGTCTGACCACAGGACGCTTTGCCACTTTGCTACAGTCCATTTTAAATGATCCTTGGCCCACAGAGCACAGCAGCACTTCTGGATCATGCTCAACAATGGCTTCCGTTTTGCATGATAGAGTTTTAGGAGGAATCTGTGGATGGCACGGCGGACTGTGTTTACAGACAGTGGTTTCTTGAAGTATTCCTGGGCCCAGTTTGTAATGTCAATGACAGAATCATGCCGGTGACTGATGCAGTGGCATCTGAGGGCCCGAAGATCACGGGCATTCAGTGAAAGTCTTCGGCCTTGTCCCTTACGCACAGAGATTTTTCCAGTTTATCTGAATCTTTTGATGATGTTATGCACTGTCGATGATGAGACCTTCAAAACCTTCGCAATTTGACGTTGAGGAACATTGTTTTTAAAGTATTCCACAATTTTTTTACGCCAGCCTTCACAGGTTGGAGGGTCTCTGGTCATCTTTACTTCTGAGAGACTCAGCCTCTCTAAGACATCCCTTTTATAGCCAATCATGTTACACACCTGATGCCAGTTAACTTAATTACTTGCTAAATGTTCTTTCAGCTGATTCTCTTAAATAAGAATTGCTCTTTCAGCCCTTTTTTGCCTGTGTCCCAACTTTTTTGAGACCTGTTGCAGCCAGAAAATTTGAAATAAGCTCATTTTGTGGATAAAAATGTAAAATTTCTCAGTTTCAACATTTGAAATATTATCTATTTTCTATTATAAATAACATATCGGCTCATGTGATCTGAAAGTGATTGCATTTTGATTTAATTCACAATTTACACTTTGTCCCAACTATTCCGGAATTGGGGTTTAGTTTAAAAATAGAATTACTCCTAGAGAGGCATATATCGATGAATATTAACTGATTACACTAAATGAATGGGCGAATGACGAGCGGTAAATTTAGTCACACTCCTCCCTTTCTCCCCCGTCCCAGGCTGCGACTTTCGCCCAGGTAACCTGGTTAACCAGCTGCCTTCTGATATGTGTGTAGACCCACCAGCAGCGATAGGTGTACAAAACTCCTTTAGTAGTCTTCACAAGCTGTGTTCCTTTACCTAGCTTTATTCTTGAACATCAACATATTTTACATCCACTGCGGGGTTTGAAATAAGCAGTATAGCATCACATTTGCGATCTAAAAATGCCTACTTTCGAACCAAAATGAACCATACCGGACAAATGAATGCAGCCGCTAAAAAAGAAAATCCTGACAACATAGGTGGAATAACTTCAAATTCTAGCATAGAATCATACAACTAGTGTATTATCAAGTAGGTTAATGAACTGTTACTAAGCTAGCTTTCCGTTACAAACCTGTCACAGGGGTCACAAATTAAAGTATGAATACGAAGTCTCCCACGTTATCCTGCTGTGATTCGAGCATTGAACACGTTGCTCTTGCATTTCTGTGGCTGGCTAAGCGCAAACAAAAAAAAGGGTTGTTATTGTCATGGTTTGTGTTATCTGGACTGCCCCTTATCTGTGTTTCCCCATTAGCTGTCGAAGGTGAAGTGAATTTTTTCAGAGCCATTGTTGCTATTGCTCGGTCTGCTCTGCCGAGCCAGGAATGCGTTTCTCGGATGAACAGGTGCGAACTTACATAGTTGGAGCCATTGACAGTGAATGGACGAACTACGTAAGTTGCTAGCGTAGTTAAAAAACTATGCTTTAGGGAAACGCACCCCAGGTCCCCATCGTCAACACAAGTTAGATCTAAAATAAAAGTTGATAAAATCGCCTAAAACCTACTTTTTCTAACTCGGCACGTTGCCTCCTGTTGTTCGCTTGCCCGACTTCCGGGTTCGGAGAACGATGTTCACCTTACGTACAGGCTATTTTTAGATATCGGGCGGGTCCCCATTAGATGGAATGTATTCCTGTTGTGATATGTAAGTTAAATTAAATTAGTTTTACAGTTTGGTAGCTCAGAAACCTCCAATGGCACAAAATGACCAAAAAAAAAAATGCCCGAATAGCCAATTTGGAGATGCCACCTGGACATTCCTGGACTAAAACGTCTTTAATTTTGCTTTAATATACTTGATTAGAATAAACTTTGGAAAAGATAATGGTGAGATTCTGTGCTGTAATTTTTTAAAGAGGTTTCAGACTGCAACTAAATAATTTCAAAAGAGATGAAAGTAAAATGTTGTTAGGCGGAAATGAGATCTTTCATTTATGCTGAGTTCCAGTGACGTGCCATCGGAGGTCAGTTAGGGTAGGCAGAATCCTCACCGTTAAACAAACGATAACTCTATTACTTTGCTTGATTAGCAATCTGAGGATTGATTAACTAATTTACAAGACTAAACGGCAGAATAGCGTGCCAGTTCCATCCACAACATTATTGCTCAGTGCATCGAACTTAAAATGCTCATGAGACAGCATGTTTGTTCATATTTGCTTAGAGGAAGCTAACTCAATGGCATTAACAAATATTAAAACCTTTCTTATGCAGCGTTCAATGTGTGGTCAATTTGTTTTCGATAATATTTCCAAGGTCTATAAGGAAAAAACAAAAACATAGAATTAAAACATTGTTGAGGAAGAAGAAGCAAAGGAAATGCAAAACCCCTAGTTTTTAAAGCATGATGTTAAGGTTGAATTCATCATTCAGACCCTTTGGAAATAAAATTTGTAACGTAAATATCCAATATGCTTCACGTCTTTTTAACAACAGGTCATGGTCACCTCCCCTCCGTGGTAGCTGGACCTGTTCAATACCACTAAAGCGCAAGGATGATATGTCATGTTTGTAATCATTAAAGTGAACTGCCACTGGGTAATCACGGTCATTTCTGCGTATGGTGTTCTTATGTTCACTAATGCGTTGTTTCAATCGTCTTGTGGTCTTGCCCATATGCACCAGTCCACATGGACATGTCAAGGTGTAAACTATGTGTGTGGAGGCGCAAGTGATCACACTCTTTATTGGAAAAGATTTGTTATTATGAGGGTGGCGAAATGTGTGTGTCTTATATGTGTTGTTACACTGTGCAAACTTCCACAACGATAGTTGCCAGAGGGCAATGGACTTAACAGCCTTTGTGAAGCTCTCACAAAGGCTGTTATTAATGAATGAATGATGTCATGACATAGTAAGATACGATAATATTTCCCCCCTTATACATGTACTTTTTAATGCCATTTTTAAAAAATAGGGAGTTTATTTTCAGTCTTCTTTCATAATCCGATAAAAAAAGATCAAAACAATATACAGAATTACCGAGAGTTGAGATTTTTTTCCCAATTAATTATTAAGATTTACTTCCTTGCAGTCTCGAATCAAAGCATAAAGGTAAATTAATCTTTTTGTCACTATCACCTCTTAATCATTACAGGCTTAATTGACCAGAAAAAAAGGTCAAATTGATTGATTGACAATCAGGCATAGTACGTGGAAACAGGTTGACAAAATCTAGCAATAAAAAAGGAGAAGTCACTGCCTACCCTGACCGCATGTCCCTGCTGTGTTCCATCCTCATTTACACTGACTCAGTGACGTATATCCTTATTTTTTACACCACAATAAAAATCCCCAAGATGTTACCTTAACGATATACAAGATTATTAAAATGGACCAGGTAGTTGCAGAGGTATACTCATCTCATTTTTGGCATGTCATTTTCGAGCACAGTGGCGTAGCCAGAACTGAAAATTGGATGGGCACAGAAGATCCCTTTACAACTTTTATTAGTCCTGACTTGTTCGCAATCATCTTTCCTAATGAACAATACATTCACTCCGAAAACACTCTACACTATCAGGTGTTGCCAGTACTCCTAGTGAAGATAAGATGACAATCATCTGGTTTGTCTGAGGAATGAACTTCTCAAGCAGGAAGACTGCAATACAGAAATGCATCTATTTAGAGTGACATACTTTGTATTAAGTCTCTCATCTAAAAATATTGCAGAAAGCATCTGTCAGTGATCTAATTTTGAAACCAGTAATAGTGTTTTTGTCTCCCACATAGTGTTTCCTGAATAGAATCACGTCACTACTTTACGCCAATGACATCAGTCCCAAGAGCATAATAGTGACGTCAGTGCGGAGGGTGGCGTGGTGACGTAACACTGTCAGTGATCAACGAGTGGAAACGGCTATGTTGACTGGGAACTGAGCAGACGTGACTTCTGATCAGTCGTAGCAGCATCATTCAGTGTTTGCGTGACAGTAACATTCTCTTTCAAACGTTCTCCCCCTTATATTAGCTACCTACCTCATTGGAGCTGTGATTTACGTACGTATTCTATTCTTCTTATGGAATTAAGGCGAATCCACATTGCTAAGATCTGTTCGAGTGAATACATGGATTTGTGAGAAGCATCAGGATTTGGGAAACCGTAAAGCTCACCACCAAGGACAATTTAATTTATTTTTACACGGATACTGCTCCTATTTTCTGCTTATTTTTTGCACGCCCCGAGTCTGAATCTTTGAAGATACGAAATGCAATTCGAATGAATGAAGAATGACTATATAACTGACTGATTGAGAGTGGGGACTGGAAAGAAAATATTTTGCTTTCACGAGGATAAAACTGCGGTGTGGCATACAGCTTATTACATCCAGCATATATGGCGTCAGGATTTGGGAGTAAATGTCAGCGGTCGTTATGAAAAAACGCGAAGTTGTATCTTGTGTTTTGGACTGAGTGGATATTTAAGGGTCATTTGGAGATCAGATAAGGCAACGGCACTGATAACCAATGCACTCTTCCAACGAACCCAAGCGTTCCAGTTCATCTTGAGAACGTATAGGCTTCAACCTATGGCTTGTGTAAATTGGAAATCAAAAACTATCTCAGTCATGAATTTTGTAGACTAGACGTCTCATGTTATCCTTTTTGAGTGGAATGCAAAATTTATAACGCGAAATGAGCATTCTTTTGCTGCGAGCAAGACGATGAATATCATATTCGACTTGATTCAACTTCAGTGTTCCATGTGACGCGCCGATACACCTCCAAGAATTTGCTTGGAAGCCAACGTGATCAAACAACTAAACTGAGAGTTATATTGAAGGAAATCGAATATCATAATATTTCTCAATATTTCATTTGAATTGAGGAAGTATATAGTGATAAACCGCGGAATCATTCATTTCAGCTGGATCGTATTTTTCTGGAGACCAAGGCAAGCATGGGGTAAGTAGTTACAACATTAGGAATGCGTATTTTGCGTTTAATACGATTATTTTTTCGCTATTACCTATATAATTAAGGTCCGACAAATTACAACAGGACGTGCTAACTGTTTAATTGTAACTTGCGTGCATTAATCAGGCTATATCCCATTTATGTGCGGTCGGTCTAAAGCAGCCTACCGCTCTGTGAAAGGAGTGTGTCTACCCGCACTGTAGCATTCTCAATGAAAAGGAAATGAATGGGCTTGTTCCGCCACAGTATACTGTGTTGAGTGGACAAAATTATCTTCTCATCAAAACTTGTTAGCTGGAGAAGGCTACCTAAATTAGGCCTAAGGTTTCCGTCGTGTGTTTGCATAATGGGCTCAATTTGTGTAAACGGCAATTAAGGGGATTGGATCATTTCAGACAACCAAGAAACTCTCAACAGTGACGTGGCCCGCTTATATACATTCTTCTTATTTGGCTCCAGTCTTTTTCACGTTTTGTGTATGTTGTGCTAAAAATCATTTTCACCCAAAGACTCTGTTGAATAAACTATGACAGAGTACATATGGTGGGCTATATTAGACTCATATGTATTCAGTAACATTGCACTGGACATTTCCCATTTTGAGCCAAATATAAACATTTCTTGAGTAATTTTGTCAACTGATTGGCAGAAATGGATGAGAATTAATGCCTAAAAAAGCCTTTGCTACAATGTGGTTCTTTGAGAATGCAATGAGATGTGTTAATTACATTTATACCAGTTGGAAAGTGTAGTTCCTTAGCCATGTGCTATATAAGGTAGTTGCACAAAAGTGCTTGTGGAAGGTTTTCTATTTCAAATTATCCTTTCAACCTTGTCTTAGGAGATAGAAAATATTTGTAATCTACAATGCCTATTCAAGCATTCCTGTGATACCATCATAAGAGTTTTCTGTCTCTGCCACTCTCATGTCTCATTGTATTATTAGTGAATGGATTGGGCACAGGCTGGCGATTAAGGCAGTTTCAGAGATGCAGGATTTATCACGTCAAATTTGGTATTGCCATAATGCTTATTGTCTTAGAAAGAACATTGTGGCTGTGTTTTTTGTCAGAAAAAAATTGAAGATGATAATGAGGTTTTTTGCATGTAGCTGGTCTTGGGGTGGAGTAAATGTGATAAGGATATTGGCTGAAAATCTTTGCATGATAGAATGATGGTGCTAATAAATTTAAGGGATATCCCTTCTCATAAAAATCGGTAAGAAATGTGAGATCAAAGGAAATTGTGAAGTATTTAGCAAAGTTTGGGCTCTTAAAAACTTGAAGCGGTTTGGCAAATAATACATTGCATGATTTTTAATGGCTGGGCCAATGCAGCCAAACACGAGAACACAGGAAGGCAAGTGGGGTTAAAATGTGGTTTGAGGAAATTGAAATAGCATTTTTGCAGGGGAACAAAGGGACTTGGGGTGAGATATTAGCTTGGTCGGGTGCCTAACAGTCTGGTAATCTAGGACATTGACTGTAGTAATCAAGCCGTGCATATATCAATATCTAACTGCAGATCTGGACCAATGTAGGCACTGTCTGATTCACTGGAAAATAGCTAATGCAGATTCCATTACTTCAAGCTCTCAGCTTTTGAACCAGTCTGGAAGTAAATCCGACTTCACAATGAGATTCTCATCTGTAAAATATGCCCTTTTTTTGGAAGACTTGACTTCAAAGGCGCCACACTGCAGGGTAAGACAGAATTAGCTTTAACACATTAAGTCTACTGAATTGTGTTTTGCATGAAGATTAGAAAGAGCAGTCATGTTGGGCCTTGGTTCCTGTGAGTTCAATTCACACTGATATTCCTCGTGCCGTCATAACTCAAATGTATTCAGCATTGGGAGTTTTACACTTGAGACACACTGTTCATTACAGATACATTTCCCAAGGGATCATTACGTTGATAGCACTGTAGGAGTTGGTTAAGCCTCTCACCGTGAGAATGCTCATCTTGATTTAGCTTCAGTAAGTACATTTGAATTATATTACCAAGATAGTTCCATATGACAGGCCCCATGTTAGCCTTCATACTTTGGGAAGGTTGGTGTGTATTG
The DNA here is from genome assembly GCA_029692085.1 of Gymnothorax javanicus. NCBI lineage: Eukaryota > Metazoa > Chordata > Actinopteri > Anguilliformes > Muraenidae > Gymnothorax > Gymnothorax javanicus. The sequence goes on along the minus strand of CM056194.1, from coordinate 27,490,733 downwards.
GCATTTGTCTTTAATCGATTAAAAGCATTTCTGACGGCTGACAAAAGAGAGTATCATGTAACATTTTGCTGCTCAGTTTCACCTGAATATACTTGTAAATCTCAAAATAATCTATCTTCTGAAAGACAGAATTATCTCTTTTGTATAATTTCTTGTTGTCTCAAGACTCCTAATTGACAGCAGACAGTTCAGGTTGTTTTTGTGGAGACCTTTATCCAGGGTGACACGTAGCACTCATGATTTTAATACAAGAATAGTACACATCATCAATTCTGCTACCTCATATTTACTTGAATCTGCATGTATAATCTTATTCAAATTTTGAAAGGTTACTAGGCCTGTGCTTTTCATGTGGCGCTGTCAGTCACAAACTACAGTGAGAATGTTCAGGACTCCACAAACAAATGCATCTGTCGTGTTAATCTCCCTGGTTGAATTTCTTGAAACTCATTGGTGACAAACAAACAGATATTTGAGGTAAATTGTCACTGACAGTACAGTAGGAGCAGATGAAAGATGAACATGAGATTTCAGCACTATGCTGTACTTTACATGTCACTCTTTTTACATTTCCCTCTTCAATGATATTTTCCTTATACGCCTGAAGCTTCTTATTCAGTGTGGTTTTCCATGCCTCTGTATCTTTGGCTAATTCATCCCTATTGTTCAGATCAAATCCAAGAGATTTTAGATCCCTTTGAAACATATCCATTTGACATGGCAGGGGACATCAAACTGGTCTTTAAAGTTGAGTTCCCTCACCGAATGTAAGAATTTTTGCGATTTTCTTGTCACCCATATGCTTTTTGGCAGTCTTGTGTCATCCATAAGCCGGACATGACCAAGCCAACAGTCTCTTTATTGTTTGGTAATGGAGAAAAGTGACTACCACAATACTGTATTGCTTATTGTTGTTGATCTTCTCTGTTCTAGTCATACCAAGAATCCACAGTAAAAACCCCAGTGTTATTTCAACTCCAATAGAGTTCATTTGAGTCCAAGATGGATGGTTTGGTCTCATATAAACTCTACTAGAGTTGAATTAACACTGGGATTTTTGCTGTGTGTGCTTTAATAAAACAGTCATTATCAAGAGGGCACTCAGAGAGCGCATACTTCCACCAACAGGTTTTGATCCACTAGCATTTATTATCAAATACAGAATCTGGATCTGAACCTGGATTGGTCTGGAAATTTAATCACCGATTCCCATTAATGCAGTCCAATTGCCCATATAATTTCGAGGTAATCCATCAAATAGTTTTTGAGTAATCCTGCTGACAAACGCACACACACACACACACACTCGCACACTCAAGAGATTACAATACCTTCTGGTGGAGGTAATTAAAAACTTAAATTTAAGTTTAAAAACTTTCGTGCTTGGAGTGCTAGCTATCCCTAAATCAAAATCTGTATCTCAATGTCATGGATTAGCTTACGCTTGGAATTGAAGCATCCTTAGGGAAACAATCTCCGGTGAAGATGCTTCTTTTATTATGTATTCTGTATTTATTTGAATGAAAATTGGAGCAATGTCTGATTATATCGATCTGATGATATCTAGCCTAATGTCAACTGCTAGCAACCACATCAAGATATCATCTAAGGACTGGCCCATACTACAAGAGAATTAGGGTAATTTTTGATCTTTGATCTGTTCCCCATTTTCTGACAATGTAAGGCCACGCCTCCAGCCGTCAAACTCACCAGTCTATTAAGACCCAGACTGCATTCTCAGCCCCTGCGATCATTGTATGCAGCTGCTGTTCATTTCCACTGTGTGGTAGTGTTGGGGTATTTAAGACCGAGCTTCGCACTTAGTCGTTGCGAAGTCTCGCAAGCCACATGCCTGTGTTGTATTTCTAGTGTTGTGCGGTCTTTTTACAACCAGCTACAAAAAAGCATGGACAGTAGCACAGTGGAAGCAGTCTTGTAGTCTGAAGTGTCGTAATTTAAATGGTTTTTGTAAAAAACAGCCACTGTGTTCTCCATACCGAAGATGAGAAGGACAACACAAGATGTTCTTGGTGTCAAGTTCAAAAGCCAGCATCTGTCATGGTGTGGGGGTGTGTCAGTGCACGTGGCATGGGTGACGTTCACATTTACAATTTGTTACGGCCAGGTACACTGGCCATATCATAAACGAACAAAAGTCGCAAGGACGGGTGTCTAGGGGTTTGTATTTAAATTATGAACTAAACAATGAAACAGTAAAAATGGGGGAAAAAGAAATCAAAAGGAAACAGCAAGGCACAAGTAGCGCAGGAGCCAACAGCTTCAAAAAGTTCTGTACAGTTCTGCAGGGCTTTCCTGGTCTTATAGGAAGTACTCCAGCCACTCATAATAGGCCTCACCTGACACAAGGAGGGGAGAGAAACACAAATACTGCTGAGCAGCCAAATAATAAGAGCAGAGAAACCAGAAAGATAGATTGCAGAAAGATGCATTCAAATTTTGAAACAATATATGCTGGTATCTAGATTTTTGTGACTTTTATCTGCTGAAAGAATGAACTCAGTGGTTGAAAAGGACATTCGAAGAGTTAGTTTCCAAAATGCTATATATTCATTTTACTCATTTTGAGTAAATCAGCTTTTTCTATGTTGGCACCTATTGCATTTTATAGGAAAACACAATCTTTGACCATGAAAAAAATACAACTTACAGTATGAATTTCTAAAAATGAATTTTTGCACCATGTGTAAGAAGCACAAGGCTATTGCTCTACTATTATGCAGGGATGTGATTTTTCCGCTAATTCGCGGAATTCCGCTTTTTTTATCTCCAAAAATTAAAAAATTAAAACTCCGATTTTTCAAGCATGAAAATCCAATTTCGTATCTCCAGCATTCCGACTTTTAGTACTTCTAACTGAATTGACCTTATGCACGATGCGTTCTACAGAACTTCCATTTTCAAATTAGCCAGCTAAGGCACTTCCGGTCAAATGTCATGCTGTGTGGGTGTGGGCGGTGCCGCGGCGGCAAGTTTCAACACTGCGGAAAACAAACGACGGAGATATTGCGGATATTCGAGACGACAGATAGCTTGTAGTATAGTATAGTAATAATAATTTATAGTCAGTATACTTGTATTTTGTGTAGCCCACTAGGCTAGTGGAGTGAGGATGAAGCAGTCTAGTAGCCTAAGTTTCAGCGGCGTGAGTGGTCGACGGCTGAACACTGCTGTATCCCTTTATGTACCTCGTCGAGACAAATGCTGTACACCGCTGGGAAGCTGCGCGGTTGGCTCAGTGTTTATCAGTATCCCCCTGCGAGTGCGAGCGGGTACTCGTCTTAGGTCTTTGACGCACCTTCGCCAGCGCCCATTAACGGTAGTATGGCCAGTCAAACCATAACATTGCATTACGTAACCTTACCGACAAACCTGATGGACCTTTATTTTCCTACCTCACTCTCGCACATTTTGATATGAAACATTATCACCCTACATTTTGACTTCGGTGAATGCTGAATTAATTGGTTACTGTGGCCAGCATACACACGGGTTATCAGTGCTAACGCAGCTGGGCGTCTAGCTCCAAAGCTAAATAATGGTTATTTCATCAGCTGCCCAGCTCATCCATGACCTTTAGCAATATTAGCGAACGATACCACTACGACACGCAACTTCTCTATCGCGTCGTATAATTAAAGATGCTTCAGGACCTCGACGGAAGCCCTTCCTCTTAGTTTCACTTATGTTTTTTTGTGTAAATGGAACGTCACTGGACACCGAATATAGCCGAACGTGGCTGGTTAGTGACACTGTTTTCCGTTGCCGTTTGGCTTATTAATTAGGTTAATATACATATTTCCAGGAGTTCCATCAGGATTGTGTTTTTAGTCAGTAATTGGAAGCTGAAAATACTCACAGAACTTATGGATGGTTTCTACAGATGATTGGATAAAGAAAAAAAATTTATTGGTGCTGTGTATCTACAGTGATTATTTTCTTATTTGTTCATTTTTGCTATTACACAGTACATTTAGGGAAGTCTAAATTCATAAAATCCCATGAACATGTGACTTTGTGATATGATTTTGGAGTTGACTAAGAAGTCAATGATTTTATTGATATATTGGCTATATTTAATGAATGTTATTTTACTTTTATGTGAGTGCAATAGTGGCAGATTGGAGCTTGGAGCTTGTGACTAATTTTGACTTGACCTAGAAATCAAAGATTGCATGTTTGTTGGCTTGAATATACATTGGATAATAATTCTGTTTTTTATTATTATATTGAATTCTAGTACACTTATGGCAGTAAAAATGACTAAAACCCAGGAGCTTTGGGGGGCTTTGCCCCTCTTGTCCCCCCACCAGGGCGCTGCCTTGGACCCGGCTGGGGGCCCCTGGCTAAATTTTCAGATAATTTCACTTCACCCAAATCACATCCCTGATTATGTCAATTTTTGTAATTTTGGCACTTGTTGCATTTTGGAAACAAACTCTTCATTTAAAGTGAGAGACAGGTTTCAATATTTTTGAATATTTCACAGTGTCTTATGACCATTGGACAAGAAGGTCATGGATATGCTGCATGTTTGTTTCCTTGGAGATTAGACAGATATTACTCAATGAACGTGTTCATATTTAGTCTAGTGAGCCGTGTGATTTAAAAATATAAATCACCAAAGAATCATAAATGTACTGTATTTGTATTTAGACATGGGAAGGATTTGCACATGATAATGCACTGCATGTGCCCCTGCAACTTTAATATTTAGAGGGACGTTGCTTTCAGAAATGGCACTACTCTGACAGAGTTAGTATTTAAAGGCACAGTGCTTTGTAAAATGGCTGCACTATGACAGGGCTGGTGACAGGTCAGTGTTGCTGACTCAGTAGTTTCTATGTGTCCCTCTTGCTGGATGAAAGGCTGTGCATGAGTTATAGCAGTATCTCTGCTGTAATCCGATAGGCCTGAAGCTGGTATCCTGTTTAGTATGTTGGGCCGAGACTGCGGATTCGGTTCAATGCAGGTCTGGTTTCTGGGACAGCTACAATGAACTGGGCTGCTGTTCAGTAAACAGGGCTGTATATCGCATGCAATCCACCAGACATTGGATGTTTCAGCCCTTGTAGGCAGACCGAGGACCCTAAACAAATGCTATTGGTTAGCTTGGTACTGTGAGCCACTTATATAACCTTGCTGTTGAGCAATCGCGGCACATTGAATTGAAAATAACGTCTGTCTCTCTCAACTGCTTACTCTAAAAACATAGTTTAATCAAAGGTGCACATTTCGTCATAATGTAAGAGGGCGGAAAACTTTCTACACATCTAATCTGCTGTTATCTGCTGGTGGAGTAAAGGTTTTTAGTGAATCTGGCTCTTTTTATTCTTATTCACATTTTATTTCTGCTCAGTTATCTTTGCCTTAATTATACCATCAGCTGTGGGTATGTGGTACATACTTGTTTGTGCTTTTTCATGTTTTGGCCCAATATCGAGGGGTTGGGAAGGATGAGCACCATAAATTCAAAAGGTGGCGCTTGGCCTTTGTCCCAATTAAATCTTAAGTTTTTTTTCCATTTTATAGTACCAAAATTCCTTGAAGAACTCCACTGATTGCAGTTGATCGTTGATGGATGAGTTCACCATAAATTCATCAAAGGGCAGTGAAAATGCCCATCGCATGAAAGACTGATTTGGAGTGTTTTTCTCAGTGAAATGAGTTTGTGACGAAGTCGTTTGATATCACATCAGATTTATATCACAATGTAGTATCAAATAACACAGTCCTGGAGCGGGGTGTTGTAATACTGATTGGGTGTGTATTTAAAAACTATTTCTTGATTGTTTTTCTTTGTCAGAGACAGTTTACTTTGTCGTCAAATTGTCAGTTGTCGACGGAAAAGGTTCAGGGTTCACTTTCAGTCATCATGGACGGGTTCTGACAGAAGAAAGCAGGTCAGATTAATTCTGGATCGAACAAACAAACAGTAATTTTATGTCGTAAAACCACTGTAGGATGTTGTGGAAATTTATTCTAAATTAACAAACTGTGGTTGACCAACTGTGAAACGAATGTTAAATTTACTGTTTGTGTTGTGAAATGTTGTCTGACTTGATCCAATAATTTTATAGTTTGGGTCGAGTAACAAGTGTTGCCAGATTGGTCATATGGTTTCCAGCCCAAAACGCAGTCAGAATCCACCCAACTGTAGAAAAAAACCACCCAAAATATCCAAACTTATGCTACTTATCAATTTATTACTTATTTAAGCAGATTGTATTAACCTTTAACAGTTAACCTTGAGCTAATATCAGGGAATGCATGCAATTATTTCTTGCGTTTCTTTGGGGTAGTAAACAATACATCTGAACCCCAAGAAAGGGCTAAGCTAACTCATATAGCCTCACTTGCTACATGCATCCACACAAGCACAAATTCATACAGAGAGGGAGAGAGAACACTATTATAAGCTTTAGCTAATCACCTTTTCCGGCCATTATCAATTTACCACTGAAATAAAGATGACAGTTTTCACAGATGTGTTGATTTATTAAATGTTCATTTCAATGTACAAATGCAAATTGACAAATTAATTAAATGAATGGCCTAGGCAACTAAGGTAGGCAGAGTAATATTTTCAGTGATGAGGTATTTTTCATTTGAGCACAGGCTACCCTTACTGTCTTGTTCATTTGAGAACATTCTAAACGTCTGATTGACCAATCAGATTGCTCGGTTGGATCTACGTGTTGTATAATCATGCGTATTTTAGAGATTCTCATGCGGAATTGAAATCTCTATGCGTGGAAGTTTTTCCGTTTTTTAACGAAGAATTTAAACGATCATGAAGCGCAGGTTAAATCGACTGATGTGCGGAAAAGGTTGGCGCGGAAGTTTCAGAGCAGTTTGTCTTTCGTGAAGCAGGCCTGTTACTCAGTAAATTATGTTTCTGTACTGAATTCAGCCCATTATTTCATCGCTGTTAGATCGCATATGGAGTGAAGCCGTGTCTTCAATTGCCAATGGATTATTATGATAATTTTAAAATGCGTCAATAAAGGAAAATTATTGAGAACTAGCCAGGACGCGGCCAGGATGCCAGAGCGCGGGTCGAAAACGAAAGTTTGCTATTCTGACAATAATAGAAGGGGGGGAGCATATTTTGGGTCATTTATGTATTGTTTCTAGTGGTTTTAATGGACGCTGGATGCGCTCATTTTAACTGATCGTTGAAAAAATAGTGCCGGTCTGGAAAAGCTGAGTGGTGGTCGGTGCATTCCGAGTGCTGGTCGGAGGCTCGGAGCCGACCAGCGTCGGCAGAACCCTGCACATGCAAAGTAACTCGTTCACAAAAATGTGCAGTTAAGAATACAGGGACTCACTAATATGCAGTATGCACTCCTGAAGTACAATAGTATAGCACGCACTTGGTTCTATACACTTTAATTGCTCTGGTTTCATAGCTAGCTATATACAATAAATCCAATTAATCGTCAGCATTTTTTGACTCATAAAATGCAATGTAAATTATGTGGCTTTTTGGAGTTCACTACATTAGTGCTAGTCACTGGCCACTTGTTTGGTGTCTGCAACTGTAACTTCAATGTCTTTACAGCAAATGAGCAAGATCGGAGATCTGCGTTTTTACTTGTGGCCTGATCCTTAAGGTTTTTGCAAAGGGGCTTAACTAATATAGTGCTCCAGATTTTGCAGTGGGCCTTATACTCACTTTTTTGTATCCCTTAGAACTGGAATATAATCTGTTTTTATACAATCAGTCTGTCATTTCCGCCGATGACAGTGCATGACATGATCGACGGAAGAGCTGGTATTTTCACATTATTCAGTTTCATCTCTAAAAGAGCTTCTGTAGCTGTATCATGTGTGCTTGACTCGGCATGCCTTTTTCATCTGAGGTTATATCAGTCCACAGACCACTGGCTTTGGGCATATTTCTACTTTGTAAGCTCAGCTGTAACCTAAGCCATCACCTAATATTCTCTGATAACACAGCTGAAACATGCTGTCTGGTGAGGGCTGCTCCTAAGATAATTACCACTAGACCTGTTTTAATCTGTCAGTAGGAAGTAGGTATTCTATTTTTATGGGAGATTTTCACTGCTTGTTTTCAGCTAAAAAGATATTTGATAGTGTAATGAGCAAAATGATTAGGAAAGATGCTCTAGATTCAGAATTAAGCCCAATGAAATTTACCTCAGATTGCATTTGGCTTTCATTAACAATCTTAGGCTTTCACTCAGTAATGTAAAGGCCAAGATTTTAAAATGGTTGGGAGCATTCATTGAAAATATAAGAAAAATAAAATAAAGCATTATGCTATTTTCAATTGTAAATGTGGTCATTACAATTCACCTAATAGCAGATTGCAATATTGCATTCGTGGAATTCTAGTCATTCCTGATAATTTATTAACTTTTGTCTGCATAAAATACACTTGCAGTGCATCCCACAACCCCGCCCCCACCCTTTCCTTCTTATTCACCCCTCTACACACATGCATGCAGTACGTATAAACACTCGTACATACGCACACATAGCAAGCACCTGTAAACCTAGTCTTGCTTCCGCTATGTAATTTGTAATTACACCAGCTTAAAGTGTGGTGACTGTTGCTGCTTGGTCATAGAATTTGGCTTAAGTTATAGTATTGTGACAGCACTGTCACGAGACTGCAGATGTGTTCCTCGGCCTCTCATTGACTAAATCTTTTTGAGGGATTGAAAGATGGCAATCTCTAGTATTTGTATTATTTGGTCGCATTTTAGTCATTTGCAGTGTTGTAGACCAACGACTTTACAGAAAAATTGAAAAAGAATCCAAGGCATAATATCAGCACTCCATATGGGTAATTAATTCTTGTGTTTAACATTGGTTTTGTGCGAAGGTTGCCTTTCCCTTTAAAAAAGGTTTTGTGGCCTGTATTGCAGGATATGCCGCAAGCTAATGCGGCAGATAACAGTTGTTTATTTTTCTCATGAAGCATATTTTGTGAATAAAATGGATACTTTTGACATTACCCTTACACTCCTTTCAGAGAGAGTGTGTTTACATGCTAGTGGATTATTATAATAATTGCAACACTAACAAATAAAGGAAAATGATTAAAATGGGGTCTTGTTTTTTTGTATAATTTATACTTTTTGGGGTTTTTCCCCTTTTTGGTCCACAATAAATGAAACTGAACTTTTTAGTCTGTTGTGAAAACCTGCTCCCATCAACTAAGGAGGAAGATGCCATGACACAAGATTCCTCTGACTCGAGTCACAACAGGCCCTCCTTTCTTTTTTACACTGTGCTGTTCCATCACCAATCATACACTACCTATATTGTCAAAGGATAACACAGTCAGCACCTACATTTGGCTTGTACAGCAGCATGTGCTTGCCAGACCGGGAGTGGCCACTAGAGAGCAATGATACTAATTGTGGCCTCTCCCATGCGTACCTCTGGCCATAGCCGAACACCAGCCCACAGTGCTCTCAAATGACTTTGCTGTGAGCCATTTGGAGACCTCTTATCAGTTTAAAAGGTTTTTTTAACAGCTGCCACTGTTCTGCATTTATGGTCATAGGCAGTAAGGAGCAGTTTGTGCGCTTGACTACATCACTGGATAAATGGGATCATGCATTTTAGCCAGTTTTGAAACTACCCTTGTCTCTTCAGCTAAAGCACATGCACATTTTTTCCTTCTGCACACCACTGTTGTGTGAAATGCAGAATGTGTGTGTGGCTGTTTTAATGGACAAATAATGCTTTGTTATCTGTTATTGGTGGCATTCCGGCCTTCTGAATGCTAGTTATTGTCTGCCACATATGAGCTGAGTTAAAATGAGTTGCGATAGTGCATCGGCATTCGGCAAGCGAGTAGTAAGTGGTGAGATTTTTGAAAAGCCAGTTGCTGGTAGTCTTCTGCTTTTTCAGGAGGGGATTGGAGCTGAGCTGTTACTGACTCTGTTTTATCTAACTAATACCAAGCAGGTTTTGGCTGTGACTTATTGAGTGCTTTTTACACTAACAATTTTTGGTCTTTGCAAATTATAAACTATTTGCTTTTTTTTTTTTACTTTGTCTGATAATCGGAGGACAAAGGTGTGCAAAAGGTGTCTCACACTGTGATATTTATAAGAGCTAACATAATATGCACTTGGTGGGTATCTTGTGGACATGTTCTCTCTGTGTGGACTGCAGTATCAATGTCACCACCCATGTGAGAACTACAGAGACTGTGGTTGTAGTACCGAGAGATTACAGCCAATAGTCTTTTATCAAATTTATTGTACTGGTAAAATTGTAAACAAGTGGTGAACCATACCAATGAAAACCAACTGCTGAAGTCTGTGGCTCTGTCTGGTACCAGCATGGCAAGAGGCCCTAAAGATGGAGGCCCAGAGATTTATGCTGGAACAAGGTTCTTTACAGTAAAGATTGAACTGATTGGATACAAAAGGACAAATGGCAGAGAAAACCAATGAATGATCAACAGAGGGGGGGTTGGAGGGACATTCAAAAGATAACAATGGGAGTGGATTGGTTGAATAGCCAGGTACAGACAGAACAATGGGTAAGGGGGAGGAGAAGAGTGCCTCCCTCTACCACACTGTATAGCTGCTACTTTGTGCATTTATCCTTTTAATCAAGAAGCTAATGAATAACATGACCGCAAAACACGTAGGATGAGTCTACCACTCAGTGATAGACTGAAAAAAAGTCTTAATTAGGGGCTCAGAGAGACCCTGGAACTCGCCTCAATTCGAGGACAGTGTGTGCTTGACTAGTACATATTCTGTCCTCATGGCTGGGGTTAAGACATGGTTGTTTCCATGGAGATTGGGAGCTAGTTGAGTTATGCATACTGACTGGGGCAGCGTACTGTCATTCCAGCAGATACAATATTTCTGTCCTGCAAGCCAACTTCTACAAACATCTATGTGGAAGTCAATGATGATGCGGAAATTAAGCCTGATAATCCATGTTGAAAGAATACATGTCTGTTTAGAAATGGAGTGTATGATATTATTTGCTGAAATCTACAGATTTGTCATGAGAGATCCTCCTCAGTGGTGGACACTGCTGTTCTGAAACTATACAAATTGGTTATATTCAAAGGACTCAAATTTAGGATGCAAAGAGCCCCTGCACAAGCTCAGCTATTTTCAATGCATATTAAAGGGGACTTATTTTGAAAAACTCACTTTTTAAGTTCTTGTGCACATGCATTTTGGTATCTGGAGTGCTTACCAACACACTAGCGGTGAAGTAAAACAGCCCAGTCATTTTTTGCAGGACACTTTTTTTCATAAAACATGGCATACAGCATGCCATTCAGATTTGGCTCTTCTTCTTCTGTCACAGGCAGGCTTATGAGAATCATCCCACCCCTCTTCTGAATATCTCCACCCATGGCGAAGAGGGATGCTCAGAAATGACTCTGTGGCTTGCTGCTAAGACCAGCACAGACCACAGGAGAGAAGATCAGACACTATTTTTAATGGCAACATGTCAGCTTCAATCGGCAAAAACCTATACGTGTGTATACTACTGTATACTACTAACCCTGGTCAGTATGAGGCAGGACTGACGACAACATATTTAATGAAGGGGACCTACTGTGTTTTTCGGATGATATGTTTATTAAGAAGGAGAATCTAGAGCTAGCTAGCTAGGTAAGTGTTTTCAATTTCTTTTAACATTTAGCCACACTGAATTCCAAGTGGAATTTTAGTTAAATCGGTACAGCTTATTTTTCGCTGTAGCAAGCTAGCTAAGTTTAACTCTCATAACTATTTTAACATTACTTTGCTTGTTAGCAAACCTGCATGCAGTACCTTTCCATAATTATAATATAACGTTAGTTTATTTGCCAGACAGCTAGCAAGCTTGCGAGTCAGTTAACTGTGAATTTAGAAACCGTTGCTAGTATAAATGTGAATGCCCGCGACTTACTGTCTGAGTAGCAGAGTGATGGGGTTAGCTCAATGATAACACATAATGGGAATTAACATTAAGGTGCAAACATAAATTAGCATTGAGATTGCGGTAATATTAACGGTCAAGCCATAAACTTGGTCTTGACCTAGCTCATCTTGTTTAGCCACATGTAATGTCGGAGGCATGTTGCTAGGGCCTTACAAAATGGTGTGAATTCAGTTCGGGACAATAGCGCAGCTATTCCCAGTAAATTGAATGTTAGCAAACGTTGGTACTACAAAGATGCTAGTCACGGGTCAGTGTTAATGTTTGACACTGAACTGACACACAGGGCTGGTGCCTTTGTTTGCTGGCCAATTGGTAGAGAGCTCATTTCATAGATGGGATGCCCACCCAGAACAGCCTGTTTTTCAGAGGGTTACGAATGACAGGAATCATACCGGTTAGAAATCATGGATTTTTATTTTCATTAATTACTTCATTTGCTAAAATTTTTGTAGACCTCTCTTTTGGACATCGAAGAATATAATAAAAAAAAAGGTCCCCTTTAATGTTTTGGGGATTTGCTGGGATGAGCCCTCATGGTCTTTTATTGCTCACTCAATTTTAGCAATTGTAACATTTTTAACCCTATTATACATGCATGTTTGTAAATTACAGTGAGTAGTACCTTAAGTCTTTAAAACACTGGCGATGCTACTTGTCTCTTTGCAACTTCATGAAATGTTTCTGAAGAGAAATAAAAGTCCAGAAAAAATAACCATTTAAAAAATCTAAAACAAAAAGATACTGTACCACATTGTTAAATTCAGGCATTGATAGACAATGGACTCCTGAAGAAGCAGGACCTTGTTATCTGGGGTAAGCCTGTCAGCAAAGTCCACCTTCAGTTTAATGCAGATGGCTTTTAAAGGGAATGGAGGATGAATCATTTTGGTTTATGGCATGTAATGTCTGAAATGTACTTATTAATTAATTGAGCCACAAAATGCAACAATTTGTGATTCTTTTTTATCATGTCCTAAATAGACATTTATGAGCCACATTTTAGACTGTGCATTTATGATATTAGGATACACCCTAGGCCTTGTTATTCAGATTAACCCTCCAAATTCAATTTATGTTGTATTCAGATTGGAATCAAATTGCTGTTATCAAGTCTGGACAGCAAACAAAAAGGAAACCACTTATGGCAAATCACATTTAAACCAGAGTCCTTTGTGGTTTGAAATATGATTCTCATCAGATTTTCAGAGGTGAGTCTCAGTCTGATGACTCTCGCTGCAGAAGTAAGATTTCACACAGCCCTTACATTACTCAAAACGTGAAACTCAACATTGATGTTACATCCACATTCTGGCTCTGGCTGCAACATGAATTCCTCCAACATATAGCGCAGCGTAACAGAGAGGTTTGGCCATGTGACTAGGCATTGTTTTTCAGTCTGCAGTTTGCTGTTCAGGCTCTGTTTAGGGGACATGTGCCCCCAATAGGTGGATTTATGTGTGCCTATGTTACCATCACAGTATCCAGTGCTTCTAAGTTAACATTGCCTGAGCACAAAAATCCGATCTGATTGCTTGAAATATCAAATCAGATGTGCCTGTAGCTAGTCTGAGCATAGTCTTTGGTATTGATGAAGAGGACAGTGTTCTGCTGGCAGAGATTAATTTGTGTTAGAAGCTCCTCAAACTCACCTGAGGCACATGTAACCAACTGAAATTTTTTGTGATGGAAGATTCTAGAAATTTCTGCTTTTCCCAGCAAAACTGCAGTTCCTGACTTGTAACCTTGCTGTGCATTTGACAAATTTGATTTGCCCTTTAATCTGTTTGGCTGGTCTTCATATCTTTGATAGGCCCCTAAACACATTTTATCTATAAACTGCTGCAACAGCAGTTATGTAGGCTTAGCATCAGTTGGGTTAAAATTAGCTTTAGGTTTGCTGACCCAACTTTAAAATTAGCTGTAGGTTTGCTGACCCAACTTTAATTTTTAAACAGACTACTTGATCAGGTTTTGTGATTTGTATTTTTGGATGCTGAATACTGAGTCTTCCTTTTTTATGCAGATGCCTATTTATTATGCAGATGTATTTTCTTTGCACTTTTTTTCATAAGATAGCCGAGTGTCAAAGTGAATTTGCGGTGTCCATTATCACCCACCTCAGAGTCAGAGTTGGCACAGGTACTAAAACATGGCCTGATGTCATTGGCATTTCTGATCTTTGAGAAACTAATTATCAAGGAACTATGGTCTTAGAATTATGTGCTCGTCATGGACTTTCCATCTCCAATACAATGTTCCCTGACTCTGACATTCATAGGGACTCCTGGATGCACCAGAGATCTGAACATTGGCACACCATAGACTTCATCATTGAATGTCAGCATTTCTGCATCGACCTCACAGATGCGTGCTTGCATCATGGTGCCAATAACTAAACAGGCCATGGGATAGTCTGCACTTGCTGAAGCTTCGCTTCCATAGAGCCACCCAAAACCCGCAGACCTAGATGCCTCAACATCAAGTGACTCCAGATCCCAGAAGTAAGTCAGGTGCTACAGGACAGCATATGCAACCTTTACCTGCCTCGATGACCACTCGGAGTCTCTTTTTGACATTTTCTTTACCTCTGCTGTAGAGACTGTAGGACTACAAAAGCGACAGCACCATGATTGGTTTGATGAAAATAACTCAGCCATCAATTAATTATTGGAGAAGCATAACACATTTCATGCCGTCCTCCATGATGACACGTTTGTCTACCGTCAACGTTTTAGAGTAGCCTGAAATGATTGCCAAGGAGGGCTATGTTGCTTGCAAAATTAACAATGGCTCGATCATGCCAAGGAAATTGAGGCATATGCTTGGAGGCATGAGTCGAAGAACTTCTTCTAGGCTGCGAAACTGGTTGCTTCTTGATGCACGTCGGCCTCAACCCCATTTACGGCGCAGATGGTAACCACTTTACAGAAAACAAGACATCTCTCCTGTGATCTGGAAAAACCTAGTACGTGTGTCACTTTTGGTAGAAACTGAGTTTAACCTTCATTTGCAGTAATTAAGAGCGGTGAAAATCTTAAAACACCAGGAATTAGTGTCATTTGAACTTTCAAAATCAAGTTTCTATCATATTTTTTCTGTTAGGAAAAGTTCAGAACCTAAAATTTTTGTTCAATTGTGAGATCTTTGCCACTGATAAACTTACTAGGTTTTTCTAGATCACAGGAGATCTTATCTCACTGGAGGGGATATTTTGTCACCCACCTAATCCAGCTGAGCAGTGGTGATCCATCAGTGCTGGACGACATCCCGTGTGAAAATATACTTCAGTCAGGACACTTACGTCAGATTTAACCATTCATGCAGGATGACCTGCATTTGAGTTTGGCGGTGACTCTGCTCGAGTGATGCTCTGGAACAATGAGAGAGCATGGCACAGATAGTCCCTGGAATCACAGTTCCCCCCGGCAGAGCCTGAGATTCTTTTAAGTCACGTAAAAGTGTAAGTTATTGACCATGATATGAACAAGCGCTGTTTAAGATGAACAATGATAATTATAAAGGAGGAGGCTGGGGAAATGGTGGGAGATGAGAAACATATTTGTTAGTAACCCAACTATGGGCGATGTAGAAGGCACGTCGCCAGAGAAATGAATGAACGGTGCCTTGGTTATAAAAGCTTCCCAATTAGGTGGGAGGAGCTAAAGTTAAGATTATTGGACAGAATGGGGCTTGTGACCAGCCTGACTAGTGTGCCTTATTAAATTAACACCGAAGGCTCCATTTACTGACCTTGAAGAACCACCAATATTCCTTGAGGTCACTAAAGTTTTGAAACAACTTTCTAACAGTTGTTGGAGTTGGAGTCCCAGGCCCAGACTCCATCCTAGGGGAGGTCTTTAAAACAGGTGGGTAAGCCCTTGTAAATGAGTTATATAAGCTCCTTCTTACCATTTGGGACTGAGAATAAGTGCAACAAGATCTCAAGGATGGCTATATTTTATCACTCTTCAAGAAGAATGGCCTTTTTACTTGTTGCAATTTTAGAGGTATCATGCTTCTGTCTGTTAATGAAAAGCTCTCTGCCTGTGTGATCCTTTGTCAAATACGGCCCTGTGTTGAACAGCATTTATCAGAGGCATAACACAGTTTTGGAGGTAGTCAGTCAATCAACAATATGATGTTCTGCATGCGGCGGGTCTCCTGTTGATGCCAAGAACGTGCTGTGAAATGCCATCCCGGTGGTGATCGCTCTCTGAGGCTATATGGGAATTTCACCTTTGTGACAGCTTGTAAAGTCCTTATTTGTGATTTCTGCAAGTATTACCTAGAGTGAGCCACATGTGCCTATTGTTCCCTGTCTGAAGTATGCCAGCAGAGTTAAGTAGGTCCTCCTATCCACTTGTTTTCTTGCCTGCTTAATGTCGTTCTGTGTCTATTTACTGCAGCATTCTCATGGCTATTTTTTGTACACAAAACATATCACTTGATATGATATGGTATTTTGCATATCTTTTACTATGCCTATCTGAATAACCTTGATGATTTAGATGACTTAAACTTTGGTCCAATCAGTTAAAATGAAAGCCCTCCCACACTTAAGCTTGCAGCTGCCACTTCAGTTAATCCCCTTTGAAATCTAATGTTTTGTGTTGTTTGTTTAGAGTGCTGCTCTTTCGGTTAGAAATAACAATGAAGAAATCTAGTTCAATTCAAAGTATCCTGGTCCTTCTTATTATTGTCTATCATGTTGCAGTCATTTTGTTTCTGTCGGTTTTTTGTTTGTTTTAACCCCACAAAGCCTACTGATCCATATATGGGTCAGTCAAATGCAGCTGCTGTATTCAAACCTGTGAAACCTCAGGCCTAGTTGAAATTGTAGAGGAGATCCCAAGGCTTCCAGTGATCACAAAAATGTCCTGCTGAATTACAGGGAAATGTTGTACAATGTGTAGATATTTTATATTTGATGTAATGCGGTGGCCAAGAAAACATGGCATCCTGGGTTTTAATATTTCCCTCAATATAAGTGTGATGTAGCTTCAGTGAAGTGCTGCACCCAGCAAATACAGAATATGTGTGTGACATTTCCCAAAAACATGAAGAAAAGGCTTTACTGACATTAAACCTATTTAAGGAAATACTTGAGTGAAAAATTAAGAGTTTAAGGAGTTTTGTGATGAGATCTTCTTTTGCAAATCACTTCAGATTAAGTCTTCGGATGCATGGATACCATTTTTTTTTCAGACCGAGGACGACTACTCACCTTTAGTTGCTGGCCAATACCAAACCCACAAGGAAATACCATTTTATTTGCATTGGTCAAGATTTAAAATGTTTGATTATGTTGTCAGTTTTGAACTAGCTTTTGTGCCTTTTCCATTCTGCCTTATAATTATGTACCTCGCATCACTTGACAAGACTTCCACGCTGCTGACATATGGCTATATTTAAGTGCGCATGACGGTGCAAAAAGCTGTTTACATTTGTTTACATTCAAGTTGGTTTCTATCACATCGTATCGGCTTGCTCTTGTCTCACTTGGCATTATCAGAAAACTTATTGCAACACTTTAATCACTTGAATTGTACACATTAGTCTTTTGCCACTCAGTGGCATAACTTAGTGACATTGAAAATGTTGCAGTATTTGCCCTGTATTTTTTTAGTTGGGTTGAGTCTACGTGGTTCTCATGGTTGCGAATCGTCACCTGGGGCTCTACTTTACACACGGCACAGAGCAGCACCTCGCCCGATGCAAGCGTCTTTGCTGGTTTATGACCAGCGCACTTGACATTATCTCATCCAGTGCCTAGTTTGCATTGATACCAAATGTACCTGTGCCAGACTGAGTCCCCATGGGTGTGTTGTGTTGGTCTTCAAATAAGGTGTGGAAAATAAGGAGAGATGACAGTTGCGATATATAGATCTGACCATTTCATGCACATTACAGTGAGTTTTCTTGATAAATTTGATCGTGGTGCACAGAGAAAACGGACAATGCATGCTCAGTTCAGCTGCCCTGACATTTTGCGTGTGTGTATACTGAAAGTTTGTATGTTTATGTTTATGTGCAGCCGTGTGGGGGGGACTCATGTTGTTCAGTTCCCTCAGCATTAGCTGCGAACTGCTGTGGCAAGAGGAGAAAGGGCAAGTGGTTTGCGTTTTGTGATTATTATGTACAATGTGAAAATGCAGTAGCAGCACTCATTATTTAAAAACTGCTGCCTGCTCCTCCAGAATGCATACTGGGGAAACACTGCATTAGTATCGGTTTGGGTATCGGAGCATGTTTATGAGTATGAGTAGAGTACATAAGTGCAGTGTCGGTGGCTGATACAGATACCAGCATCGGTATCGGTGCATCCCTAATTATGTATGTTGAAAATTATTAGGGTCCGAGCCCCTAGGCCTGCAAGGCCTGGGCACAGGACCCTAATGTTCTTCTCGTGTTTTTCTTTATTATTATTCTTTCTCTGTACGCCTCTTTTAACTTCAATTTGACCCCCTAAACATGCTCAAAAACTCACCAAATTTGGCACGCACCTCATGTCTGGCGAAAAATTTTATAAAACGTAAAAATTATCCCCATAGGTGCCAAAATGGCTCTCTAGCGCCACCCAGAAACATTAAAATGGCACTTAGACGGCCACCACGACTGGTAGGAAAGTCCTAGAGAGATGGAACCAAAACTACATTGTTCATCTCATCAAGACCTAAAAATTATCCATTGACAACCCTGACTCAAATCTAAGAGGAAGTTCGCTATTTGCATATCAAAATTGCAATACGCCCCTAAATTTGGCCTAAATTTGCCCTCAAACAAGCGCGAACTCCTTTAAGGTCGTTCATCGTATCGGCCCCAAATGCTAATAGATGACAAAGGACACACTGCCGATGAAAACTACTGTACAACTTTGTCATTACTCAAACGGTTTAGATTTTATGAGGCGTGAAATTTAGGTTGGAAATCAACGTGACTGCCTTTTTCACTGCGTACGCGATTTCCAACCTAAATTTGACCCCCTAAACATGCTCAAAAACTAACTTAATTTTGCAATTAATTCATAGTGGCTTCAAAAAAATTTTAAAACGTAAAAATTCTCCACAAAAGAGCCAAAATGGCTCTCTAACGCCACCTAAATACACTCAAATGGGGCTTTCGCCATCACCACGGCCTGTCACAATGTCATAAAATTCTGAAAAAATTCAGACGTCATTCCTGTACCATCTTGTGAGTTGTTACTTGTTTTGGTTAAAATTTATACAAGACTTTTTGAAATAAAAAATTTTATGTACATAGTACACTGTACAGTAATATATACTTTCTTCCTGTGGACACACCGTTTATCGTATCAAAATGTCCTTTGGTATACTCTATAACCTCCATTTGCAGAAACTGTTTGCCTAGTTTGGTACCATTGGAATGAATACTTGCCGAGATATTGACATGTTGTGAATTTTCATATTTTGAAAAATATAGAGTGATGAACCTCTGAATTCACCTAGGTTGCAGCGTATGAAAGTTTTATCTGTGTTAGTGGACATCCTCCCAAAATTTCAGCAGTGTAAGATTTACTTGGAAGAACCATTTATTCATTTCTTTATTATTATTCCTTTTCTGTGTTTTTCTTTGTGGTGCTACACATTCTGACCACCGGGTGGCAGAAGGATCACATGGGTCATCTCCCTTCACTAAGTTTATTAATGAGAGAAGATTCCACAATACACAGCAGTGATAAAATCTGCAAAAGAAACTTTGACCAGGTTGCATGGGTCATAACTCCAGTTTACAAAAGAAAAATCTATTTCAGTAAAGGGGTTTGCTCTCAACTCAAGATATAACATTTGCTTACTCAGTCTAGCACTGTCCAACGGTTGAGAATGCTCGTCGGCGCCCGACCACTTCTCGCCCCCACATCGACGTGCGCAGGTGGGCAAGGACCTGTCCAACGCTGCTTGCAGCTTTAATTATTATCATAATTTTTTTAAATTCTTTTTTTGCTTATTTTCAAGGGGACCAATAATGCTGTTCTTTTACCAAGTAATAATATTCTTGGATGTCAAAAAGGGAGGGTTGGCAATTTGATTCCTGCCATTCCTAACCCTCTGACAGTCAGGCCATTCTGAGTGGGCGTCCCCTCTAAGAAATTAGCTCTGCTCTGATTGGCCATTGAACTGAGCCATCGGCCCATGTGTCAATGGAGAGCAAAATCCCCCAGCAACAGGCAAGTCCCGAAATACAGGTGACTGAATAAGTAGCAAGATAACTATTAGAATACTCAATACGCTGTACTTCTTTCATTTAACTTGAAGAATACTCCTTCTCTAATCAATAACAGGGTTCAGTATCGTAACTTTGGATAACTTGGTTAGCTAGCTTAATGAACTCATTTCCATGCTCAGCCCATTGAAAGGACAGCATGTTGAGAGGCCAACAGTTAGCAAAACTGTAACGACAGCATTATTATGGTTCATTTATTATTGCTAACTTACAAGAAACTTTGTTATAACCTAGCTAGCTAGTAGTTAGCTAACATTAATGAACTACACTCAGTGTGTTTACATGACGTTATGGAAAATCGAATTATTGTTTTAGTACGACCATAACCGGACTTTTAAAATGCATGTAAACATGTTAGTCCGAATGGAATCGCGCTAAATCTAATTTCTCATAGTCCGACTAACACACCCAGATAATGCGGTTAGTAGCCGCATTATGCCTGCATATGTGCGCTTGAATCGAACCGAACTGGACTATGCGCTTCAAGCATGCTCCACATTCTTCATGAAAGGCTTTGACCCGGAAGTCTTGTGGACATGTAAACACCAAACTGCTTACCGAGAACTCTGAGCTTTGACTAGCTAGCAAGTTTATACTGAAAAGTAGCAATCCTCGTCTGCAAGGGTACTGGTGCTTGAACAGTAACGCCTTGGGGTCTCTTAACCTCTGCCCTTAATTCACATGATTTATGGAATGACTTGCACCTCATCTGAAAATGTGCATTTCCCAACAGCACAGATGCCAACTTACACAGTTGGAACCACAGACTGCGAATGGACGAAGTAGTATGTTAGTTGCTAGCAACTACGCTTCTGGGAAACGCACTCTGGGGTAGTAGAAAGGGCATAAAGTAGACCAAAGCGGCGTTTCAGCAAAGCTTCGGCTAACGCCATAACCACTGGGATAGCGTGCATCTCAGTTGTACAAAAAGAATATCGAACAACCCGTATTAACCGTACAGAGCTGTAAAGTTATCCATGTTTTCACCACTCAAGCTTAAACAGTCAATGCATTAGACATGCTACTAGCTTGCTGCCAGCTAGCTTGTTTGTCAAATGTTTGGTCTGTCACATAATAGGTCAATCAGAAAAAGATGCAACATGAACAAGCTGAAAGGCATGTCGCCACTTTTCGTAGCGGAGACAGGCATGCTTGGGTCAATAAATTGAATTTCGTCCTGCACATGTATACTGGTACAAAGACAGTGGTCCGATTGCATGACTTAATCGAGCTATTACTGTAGCTCGACTTAACTGTGCATGTAAACGTACTGATTGACAAACACCACATTGCATTTCGCAATTGCAACACTCTAAGTCGGCTAAGTAACGTAACCTTAGATTGGCTGAACCAATTTTAATGCTCAATAGTAGCTAGCTGGAATATGTTTCAACTTGGCTACCTTAGTTAGCTTGCTACCGTTATGACACTACACACTGTTCAACGTTAAATTACTCTCTGTTACCGTCACAAGATCCCTCGTCTTGTATGTAATGTTTGCCAAATGTTCATATGTGACTAATTATGGGCTTTCATACTTAGCCAGCTATAGAGTTTACCTTGGTTTGTAGAATTCCAGCACCAAATGTTCTGTGTGATTTAATCAGGACCATAGATGTATTCCAAGTACCAGGAGCAGTCAGGAGGGTGTGCAGCATCGGGTCCTCGTTGATCCACCCCTCACTCCTCTCTGGATCTTGATCCACCCTCTTGTCCAATAAGAATCATATCAGGTTTCAAAAAGACAAGATGGCGCTAGTCAAAATGCCTAAATTGAGGCTTTGTAAATAGTATTCTGAAACCAGTGGGAGATTTCACGGTGGCTTCATCCATATTTTTATACAGTCCATGGTTGTAAATAATCGGATGTGAGAATTTGCGGACTTTGGGAGTAAAGCAGTGTGTGGACTATATATTCAAAATATGCTAAATAAATTTGCCTACAACATGCATTCTGAGTGAGCCTAAAGTTGTCAATGGAGCTGTGTAAGTAGTTGTACGTATATGCTTGCTCTGACTCAAACTTCCATACTGCTGTTGGCCTGGCTGTGGCCTAGTAATGCTAAAAAGCTGATCCTGCCATTGGCTTAATAAGGAAAGCTTTGCCAATCCATGTGTCTCTGTGGTTACTGAACTGTATAGCAGGTTTGACTTGATAAAAAAAAAGTGAGCAAGCAAGCAAGAGATTTAGAGGATGAAGCTGAGAAGGTAGCAACAATGAAAACAGCTTTAGCTGAGGGAGGCCATGCTGTCCTGTGGCCAGCATGTGGGGTCTCTGAGACCTTATCTCCCCTGCCTTTTTACTATTGAATTTGAAGTTGAAGCTGCAGACCTTTGCAACACCAGTATTGCTTTGACCTCAGTAAGTTTGGTAGAAACTGAAACCTCTGTTAAGCAACTGAACCTTCTGCATTCTGAAACTGTCTGCTAAACAGCTAAAGCCCTCTTCCATAAATCACTGCTCTCCATGTCCGAGAACTGCTGCTTTGCCCCGTACCTGAAAGTCAGGTGCGAAGATACTCTGGGAAATCGATCACACTAATGTGGCTTGTAATTCCACCTGGTGTGCACAGTCGGATAATAGCCACAATCTTGCCGTTTTATACATCTTCCGGATTTTCAAAATCCGCAGAAAATCCCCATTCTTTGCCAGATGTCTGTGTACACCTGCCGCCAACAGTCATTTAATGTGAGACAAGTCTGTATCGCAGCTGTTTCAAGTAGGCAAGAATATCAGTCCGGTTTAATTTTATCTTTATTCCCACAGCATAGCTGGCGCTGTCTGCGGCTTCTCAGACCAAAGCTTATAAACTTGTGATTAGTGACTAGGTCTGCACGGTAGTGCTCCAAGGATGGAAATACCAGTGAATTCTGAAATATATAGCAGGGGTCCTCAATCTTACCCAAAAGACCGGAATGGGTGCAGGCTTTCATTCCAACCAAGCAGTAACACACCCGATTCTAAAAATCAAGGTCTTCAGCAAAGACTCTAAGGGTTGATTAGTAGAATCAGGTGCATAACTGCTTGGTTGGAATGAAAGCCTGCACCTACACCAACCCTTTCTGGGAAAGATTGAGGACCCCTGATACATATTATTCAAACGAGAGGTTCACCCATTTTATCCTTGTTATTTAAAAAGGGATAAACATTGGTTTTGTCTGTCACCCCTAATTGGCTGCTCAGTCATATACTTGGCGCCATCAAAAACGCACTGGTGAAATATGTAATGTTGCAAATTGAAGAATCAATTGGTATTTATTTCTTTTCCAGTGATGTATGAGTGAAAATAAAAAAAGAGTGTGGTATTGTAATCTCAACGTGCACAACGTGGATGCACCGAGCACTTCAGTGACAACAAACATTGAGTTGTTTGCGATGTGTACAGTGATGTTTGACTTGTTCTTTTGGGTATAGTCATATCTTACATAAAGCCAACCAAAAAAATTTTAAATGCTATGGCATCAGTGCATATGCATATACAGTACATACTTCATTGGTAGCACTAAGTATAGAATGGAAACATTATGACTCTTCACATGACACTGAACTTAATACTGAATGAAGCATTGATTCTGGCATTTACAGAGGTGCTGAAACTTGCATGCCAGAAATGACTAACTGCTGCTCCGCTTTATTCTGGAACAGTCTCAGTGGATGGAAAGCTACCGTTCCTTTTTTGGCATCATTGCGTACGCAGTCGTAATATCTTGAATGTGTGCATTAGTAATCCAATTATGAAAGGTATGAGTAATTCAGGAAGATATGCAAAAATATACATCATCTAGAAGACCCTCTTGAAAATGTATTTGAAGTTGTGTTCATCTGCAAGTTAACTTGAACAAGGAGATTAACCATTGCTCTAAACTTTCCCTCTCCTGATGGTGATTTACCGTGAGAGGTTTTCAGAAACTTGTGGAACTAGATAATTTTCCATATTTTTTGCACAGTCGCTGCTCATATAAAAGTTATTTTAAGCCTAGTCTGTTCAGTTTTGTGAGATTTTAACAGCAAATAGGAACATATAGGCTTTCATCCCCTGAGGTCAGTCATTTTTAGCATTTCACCAGATGATTATGAACTGATTATGGATTTTACTTCTATCATAGCAGGCCTCAGCCACTTGGCCAAATGATACTGGAAACAAACTGCAAACTTATCCAACTTTATCATTCCAGGAAGAAGGTGGGGAGATACTACTGTCTCCACAAAATCGAATCTTTAAAGAAATGTGCATTGTGTTGCTTTAAAAATAGTACTTAACATCTCTTGCTCTCTTTATTGCATGTTGAAAATGCTGAATTTTGGTAAAGCTTGTCCTCTCATCTCCATACATGCCAACTCTACCGCTTTTGGCGGTAGACTATTGCTTTCGGGGCATTTCATTCTGAAAAAAACGCCCCAAAAGCGGTAGTCGCATGTATGCATCTCCTGCGCAGAAGGATTGAGGGAGGTTAGGAGAACAGAGCTCTCTATCACTCTTTCTCACTCATCCCACACAATCCTGCCTCTCTGCCCCTTCCGTCCCTCTTGGTTTCTCTCTCTGTGCTTATGCTCCCATGGCACAAACCACATCCTTCCTTTTAGTAATTTTCATTTTATTCTAATACCTCAGTGCACAAGCCCAGAGGTTGATGCCGAAGTACTGCAATCGCAACACCCCACAATCGGTGTCTGAGGAAGCATCATCCTTACCATAATGTACCTGACATTTTATTCTTACTTCTGTTTTTCATGCTTGGGTTGGATTTTTCTGCTCCTTGCTCATCAAGATTTCACTTATCCTGGTTGTAAAGAGCAGGCACTTGCTGCTGTCTGTGACAGTCCACAGGAAATGTGCTGTTATCATGACAATATTTTTTCTACTGTCACCTTGGCCATTATTAGGTGGAAACCTCTATGGAGCTATGGAAGCTCTGCCTAAACTGAAAAAAATCTTGGGGATTTTCTGTTAAAGTGACTCGGTTCTCAATCTGCAGTAATGCCTCTAGTTCTAGGATACTTTGAATTAATATAATGCTCCTCTGCTTTGGAGCTGCAAATGTGATGACTATTAGGGAATGAGTGTGGATGGAGCTGACTCCAGGGTATTGTGTTGGTTCTTAAACAAAGACCTTTATCTGACCAACACCATCGTTAGTCATGTAATAGTCTGGTTGATGCCAAAGGACTTGTTACTCACTTCATTGTGAACCTCGGGCATTATTTACCATTTCAGAATAATAAAGGTTGGATCAAGTGGAAACCACATCACTGAAGCGTGGATAACTTCTTGTCATAGCAAACGCAAAAACTATGATGTGTTGAGTTATTACCTGTGCGCGTCATTTAATTTCTATGATGACGACGACGACGACGACGATGATGATGATGATGATAATGATGGGGCTCTTGAAGGGCTTAGGATTGGATATTTCACTTGTTTGTATACAGTAGTATGCTTTCAGGAATTTGACTCAATCACTGTCTGTCACTCATTGCATCTTGCTTTTCAGTGAGGGCAATGTTTTTATCTGGTGAGAGTAGTTCCATTCTCAAAGGCTGGTGTATTTATAGCTGTTATATCCATTAAAAATCTTGGCAGTATAACCCAGTGTGCTCTGTTTACCCTTCTCCATTAATTCATTGATTATAAAAAAAAGTAAAACATGCAAGAGGGATGCTACTCAGCTTTCAGTTGTGTGTTTCTCAGCAAATGTAACCAAAATGTCAGAATCACTTTATTAAATAGAGTGTAATTAAATCATACAGAACAGAAGTTCACATAAATTCAGAAACAGATGCAGTTACTCCACGCAGAACTTAAGCCTTCAGTGAGCCATTTTCTACCATGAGGTAAGTATAGAAATTTAGGAGATGAGTTGATTCTGTGGATATAGTCCTAGTACAGTACAGTCCTTACTACTTGCTAGCTCTAGATTACCATGTTAACATTGAAATTTAATTGAAAATGGACTGATAAATGGCATAAATAAGCATAAGATGATAATTCTGGTGTTAAGTGTTTAGAGCGTTTGAAATGGCTGGAGAAAGTGGGGAAGGAGAAGATATGTAAGACAGTTGCAGTGAACAAATATACATAATTTTAGCTTGGCAGGCAGAAAGCCATTGACGCCAAGATTAGACACTCTGTATTACTGAACTGAGTGGTATTAATGTAAAATTCTACACACACCATCAGCATCTCACTTATTGAAGCTTACATCCAATTCATTCTGGGCAGGCTGTACATGTTTGGTTATGGGTCAATGCAGTTCCTAATTGATTTTTATAAAAAGCAGCTACTTTATACAATAGGCTGCATTCAAGTCTTTCAGAAGACTGCAAGAAGTCAGTTGAAATCACCATTTTAAGAAGCAAAATTGGTTTGAGAGGGCATCATACCTGTGTTGTCTGATTCTTTACTCTTGCGAGAAGCGAAGGAGTAAACATAAAGAGTGACTCAAGCCAGCTATTCATCAAATTCATCAGTAAGTTTCCATCAGGTTTTACATGGTGACCCTGGAGCTTTTTTCCCTATAGTTGTTTAACCTAGTTATGCACTGGAGCTCTATAGAGATACGTTATTGCCATACATGCTTGGAGGAAACTGTAGATGAGAGAATCGTTACTTTCTTTTGAAAATAAACCATGACTGATTTTTTCATCAGCAAGGCACTATACACTCACAATTTCATTGAATAGACAGTCTGAGATTTTGAGTGTTTTGTAGAAAACTGCACCTTGTCTTGTTATCATTCGCAAAACAGGATTGTCATGTGACAGTTAACTGTTTGATGCTC
Organism: Gymnothorax javanicus; assembly: GCA_029692085.1. Classification (NCBI taxonomy): domain Eukaryota; kingdom Metazoa; phylum Chordata; class Actinopteri; order Anguilliformes; family Muraenidae; genus Gymnothorax; species Gymnothorax javanicus. The sequence continues at coordinate 27,463,748 of CM056194.1, read as the reverse complement.
TTCACCATAAAACCAGAAGAGCTTCTGCCTCACCAGTCTACGCCTGTGGTTAAGGGAATTCCTCCAAATGAAGACGCATGTAATTATAAAATCAGAGGAGGTTCTCCTCTCTCAAAAGAAGACATCGCCCCAGTCACTCACACCCCGTTTCTAATAACATATTCATGAGAATTGGGCCGTGTCTGCTGTTAAGCAAATTCTGCCCTCTGCTGGATACATACATACATAACAGGCTCAGATATGGCTTTTCCTGTGAGGTGAGTTCAAGCTGTGGAGTGATTTTGCTCTTATTCTGTGCTGCACATCAACAATAAGCATCATTTCACGGTGTGATACAATGAAACCTAGAAACTAAGGGGAACATCCTTTGCTTTGTGTACTAAGTACAGAAGAGCTTCCTGCCCACTGAATTCAATGTACAGTGAGGCATGGAAATGAATGCTATGAATGAGAACTTAATTAGTCTTTTTTCTCAGATAGTGAGCTTCATTGAGTGTAGTAGTTTGTGAAACAGGTTGTTTTGGTTCATATGCTTTAGCAACATTTTTTTTAACTTGACATTTTCATAAAATATTGCTTGTTTCTACTTTCATATGAAAGGGAATAATCGTTAATTAAGTCTCAAAATATCACGGGTAAGATATATTTTGCCTTCAAGAAGTCTGACATCCCTTATTCACTTTAATGCCAGCTCCAAGGTCTCAGCATGCACAGTAACAACACCAGCAGTAACATCACAAGCTTTGGTTAACAGCAGCCATTCTTGCTTATCCTAATAATTATGCTAGTCCGACGTGTTCATATTCTTATTAGTTTGTTATTGTGCACACCATCACGTGTCAGAGCCATTGTTCATCATTGCTCTAATATGGTGAGGACTGGATTATTCCTTGCTCTTCTAACCGGAAATAAACCCCTCTCTCATGATTTCTACAATGTATAAAATGTTATTTCCTGAAAAGCAGTTGCACAGTTACACTGCTGCATTTCCCTGACTTTACATGGTGATTAGTTTACCATACTAATGTGATGCTCTCTGAAGGGGCTGATGGACAGCAGTAATCTGTTGTACAATTTATTCTGGAGGCTTCAAGTTGCTTCTCTGACTCCAGTAAGCACTGCTATTTTCTTTATTGGGAAACTTGGAAAAAGAAAGTACTAAGTATACTAAAGGCCTGTAAAATCATATCGATGATTTTAAAATTACTGGTGAAGGTTTTAGCTAGTTGATGTGGTGAATGAGGTGTATTCTGCAGGATATTTGATCTGTTTGCTTCAGGTCATTAACCTGACCTGAGACAAATAGCATTATGGCTGATAGGTGTCAGTTTGGAGAGTGCATGTTGTAATGCTTGTGGACCTTTCATACTTGATCACATGATTTGGTGGAGTGATATGCAGTCTCTTAAAATTAAACAAAGGTTGAGCCATTAACCACTCTGGGGTGCGTTTCCCAAAATCACAGATGCTAACTTGCATAGTTGGACCCATTGACTGTGAATGGATGAACTATGTACAGTGCCGTGAAAAAGTATTTGCCCCCTTCCTGATTTTTTACTTTTATCCATATTTTTTACACTTAAATGTTTCAGATCATCAAACAAATTTTAATATAAGACAAAGATAACCCAAGTAAATACAAAATGCAGTTTTTAAATGATGATTTCATTTTTATTAAGGGGAAAAAGCTATCCAAACTTCCTGGCCCTCTGTGAAAAAGTAATCCTCCCCCCCCCCCCTTAAATCATGAATTAATTGTGATTAACCACATTTTTTGAGTCCAATTTCACTAGCCACACCCAGGCCTGATTACTGCCAGACCTGTTGAATCAAGAAAACACTTCAATAGAACCTGTTTCACAAAGTTAAGTCGGCTAAAAGATCTCAAAAGGCAACATGTCATGCCACGATCTTAAGAAATTCAAAAACAGATGAGAAACAAAGTAATTGACATCTGTCAGTCTGGAAGGGGTTACAAAGCCATTTCTATGGCTTTGGGACTCCAGCGAACCATGGTGAGAGCCATTATCCACAAATGGAGAAAACTTGGAACAGTGGTGAACCTTCCCAGGAGTGGCCGGCCTACCAAAATTACTCCAAGAGCGCATCGGCAACTCATCCAGGAGGTCACAAAAGAACCCAAAACAACATCTACAGAACTGCAGGCCTCACTTGCCTCATTAAAGTCAGTGTTCATGATTCAACAATAAGAAAGAGACTGGGCAAAAATGGCATTCATGGGAGTGTTCCAAGGCGAAAACCACTGCTGACTAAAGAGAACACAAAGGCTCGTCTCACATTTGCCAAAAAACATCTTGATGATCCCCAAGACTTTTGGAAAAATATTCTGTGGACTGACGAGACAAAAGTTGAACTTTATGGAAAGTGCGCATTCCGTTACATCTGCCGTAAAACTAAACAGTATTTCATAAAAAGAACATCATACCAAAAGTCAAATATGGTGGTGTTATTGTGATGGTTTGGGGCTGCTTTGCTGCTTTAGGACCTGGACGACTTGAAGTAATTGATGGAACTATGAATTCTGCTCTCCACCAGAAAATCCTGAAGGAGTCTGTCCAACCATCAGTTCAAGCTCAAGCGCACTTGGGTTATGCAGCAGGACAATGATCTGAAACACACTAGCAAGTCCACCACAGAATGGCTTAAAAAAAAAAAAATGAAGATTTTGGAGTGGCCTAGACTTAAATCTGCTTGAAATGCAGTGGCATGACCTTTAACAGGCCGTTCACGCTCAAAAAAACCCTCCAATGCGGCCGAATTAAAACAATTCCGCAAAGAAGAGTGGGATAAAATTCTTCCGCGATTTGAAAGACTCCTTGCCAGTTATCGCAAATGTTTGATTGCAGTTGTTGTCACTGAGGGTGGCAAAACCAGTTATTAGGATTTGGGGGGCAATTACTTTTTCACATAGGGCCAGGTCAGTTTGGGTAGCCTTTTCCCCTTAATAAATGAAATCATCATTTAAAAACTGCACTTTGTATTTACTTGGGTTGTCTTTGTCTAATATTAAAATTTGTTTGATGATCTGAAACATTTAAGTGTGACAAACAGGCAAAAAAATAAGAAATCAGGAAGGGGGCAAATACTTTTTCACCGCACTGTAAGTTGCTAACTTAGTTAGCAAGTACGCTTTTGGGAAACACACCCCTGAGCGGTGACAGGGTGTGTTTGTGTATGAGATACAAGCCCAGGGGTCTATTTTTGCTGACATGGTTGTATTCCATCCTGATAATACTTATATTCCACATCTACTGTCAGCCAGTGGTATAGGTTAGAGCAGGGATCCTCAAATTTTGGCCTTGAATCCGAACCCAGCCCAGGTTTTCTTATATCCCAGGTTAGTAAATGAAGACCTAGTGCCTCTGTTTGACCAGACTCTCTTTACACCTGACTCCCAGGTAAAGGATGTATGGAAAATCAGCTGTTCTCGGACCTCGAGGACCGTGATTTGAGGACCAGGGGACTAGAGTATGATCAGATCTGCAAGGCACTTGGCTGCAGTAGCATTCTGGCTTTTATAGTGTTGTTGAAAGTCTTATTACTTGTATAAGCTCAGGTGGCAATTACCAATCCATTATCCATTCCTCATGTTGTCCATCGTGAATGCTTTCATTTCAAACTGGAGCTGATAGTGTTCAAGTGGCCAGCCTCCTCTAGAATGCCTTGTTACTCAGGAGTTAAACAGAGATACTGTTGAAATGTAGATCCTATTTATCAATGTCTTTTTTTTCAGCTCCATCTGTACTTCATTAAATAAATCCGAATCACAAGCTAAAATAGGCAGCAGCCATTCCTAATGACGGAAATGAAACGGGGCTTAATGCAATGAGATACATTACAAAAATAATGTATGGTATGATGATTATACCATGTATTGTTGTATCATCATCAATATAAAATTAGTGTTATTACTTGCATCGCTAATTATGTAGCTTAACTATGGAGCTTGTGTGCTATATTTTAAAACCAGCTCCAAATAACCTTCAGTTTGTTTCTGGTATTTCTTTTGAATTTTTGGCGCATTTCTTCCATGCTGTTTGCTCATCAAACAGCTGCAAGGACCTAGACAGCTATTTGCCAAGTTTTTTACTTCATCAGCAATATATACTCTAGGGCTTACCCAATTTAGTTGGCTGGTCAATTGTTTGCTTGATGGATTATTGGTCAACCAGGATTTTTTTTGGTTAAGCAATCGCAAATAATCCAAATCTACTGATAATCCATTTTAGATGCTGCGATATATGGCAGTGACAGTCCTTCACCCTCAAGTAGGCGTATGTTCTCTTTGAATAAATTTCATTGGGCAATAATAATCCTGCAAATTAAAGGAGGTGTGTCACGATTACTGCACATGCTCACAACTTTGAGCGAAGTAAATCTGCTCAACTGCAGGTCAAACAATCTATTTTTTTTTTCTCTATGATTATTGGCGTGCAACCAGCTTACATTCTTCGTATTCCTTGGCTAAAGTTTAAAATAGCACATTGAATCCTTGAATTTCCATAGAAAGCTCCTTAATATAAAAAGCATACTGCCAGAGTAACTAAAATATATAAATACGATACAAAACGAACATGGTGTGCCAAGGATGGAATCAGATTATAACCTGCAATCAGGCAGATTCACTTTCTTGGGATGTAATTTCTGAGCGTGCGCAGTATTCGTGGCCCTGCTCCTTTAATGTAAAAATAATTACAGCAATATTTTATAGTCATTGTTTTCATATATGTAAAACTAACGTGTAACACCCTGTTTCATGCCTACATTGTATCCCTCTTGTATTTATTATGCCTACTGCACGGCAGAAGGCATGAACGAAGCAATACAAAAAGTGGAAATGAGGTTCCTTAATAAACACTATTAGTAATACAGACTCTGGCCATTAGCTGCAGTAACAATGTATTACAAATAGGACAACAAAGTGGAAACGAGGTTCCGTAATATAAAATGGTGGAATGAACATTAACAGCACTAAGATTAAAGAGTTCAGAATATAGATACGCAATAGGTGGAAAATACGTCTGTACAAGACTAGGTATGCCGCACAGGCATGTCTTTACTAGACTTCACAATGAGAGAGTGTGAGGCTTGGTCTTAAATACACACTGCTACCAACCAGTGGCAATTGCACACAGCTGCGAACAATGGTGAGTGGCATGAAGAATGCAGTCCGGGTCTTAGTAGACTGGTGAGCTGGATGGCTGGAGGCGTGGCAAGATAATGTCGCGGAACATTAACCAGGCATACGTAGCCTATAGCATTTTGAGCACAATTTAATTGTTTATTTTGTGACCACTCTTAAAAATGGAAAGTGGCCAGTTGGTATCAGAGTAGGATACCTTTTTATGACAGCACTTTATGCTCACTCAGCATTACAATTAATAAGTTGCGATTTGAGCTATTACGTGAGAATTTGTTTAATCCTCTTTGTTTCATTATAAATTTCTTTAATTAGTCATTTTATTACTTTTAATGTCGACTTAATGTTGTTTGATTTTTCTATTTGTTTAATTGCTATTGCTGTTTAAATTAATGTGGGAAAACAAGGCGCAGTGGTTGGCTATTGGCATGGTTTGTTACCACAGCTGTTTTATTTAATCACTAATTAACGCAACAAATTAAACCGTAAATAATTATTAGCTTGAAGGAAAATAAATATAACTTTTTGAGCCAACCCTGTTCTTTATTTTATTCTTTATCCTTTCGTATCTATTTGAGATACTACTGGAATCCATGAGAATTTTAGACTTCAGGATTGTTACAGCTGAAGATGAATAGAAATGCTTGCATATGAGATTTTAAATCCTAAAGAAACCAGCGAGATTTATTAAATAAACTGCACAGCAGCATGTGTTATAGTCAAAGAAAAGCATCTGCCCAGTTTGTGGTCATACTTCAACTTCACGAGTGCGATGGCAGAATCTTCGAGGGCAGCAATCAGAGCCTGTCCTCAACCAAAATACGTCCCCAAAGGTTGTTTGTACAAGCAGCTTATTACAGCCTAAATTTACGTTCAAGAGTTAAGCAACCTCTAGCGGTTGTTCAAATAATGACAGTCTGGTTTCCATCGTCAGCGTCACCGTCACTAAATCTCTAACCTAATGTTAACCCTAAACCTTACTTCAACTTTGACTGTAACTCTAACTGTAACTGTAACTGTACTTCTGCTGCCAGTACGGGCACTAATTTAGTCAACGGTCCTCTGGGTCGTAAGTCAGGGTAAACAATCCATTTGGGCTATAGTTGGAGGACCGGTAGAGCAATTGACTTATTGAAAAAAAAAAAAAAAGACTGTTGGTCGACTAAGATTTGTTTTAGTCAGGGCAAGCCCTAATATACTGAAATGCCTGAGTTTTGCATTAATGGCTTGTTATGAATTGTTTCATGTTTTAGGGCTGTGGCTGTTTTGCTATATACACTGTTGTTGGCAAAGGCAAAATTCAAAGTTTCAATGCCATCAATCCCTCTGCCATTGCTGTGCTCAACCCACCAGTCTGTAACTTTTTAGCTGTCGTGGCCTCATCATCAGCTTTTAAACCAGACCTGGTACAGGTATGAAGGGCAGTATCAACAAAGCTCTGCTGATTAGTTAGCTTATGGAGAGCCTCCAGACTTTGGCCAGTCAAAGCACAGAGGCTGCAAAGCTAAAGCTGGTCTATCAGTGCACAGAGAAACCCACTGATTTCCTCCCAGGTCACTTACTTTACAAATTTCTGGTGGTATGTTACGGCATTTTTGCCCAATAGCATTAACACAGATTTCCAATCCTAGTATTAACAAAGAATACAGGAAATATCTTTCTCTATTGGTCGTGACACATTGGTGATCCAGGAAATCCAAATTCCATTTCCATTACAATCAAAATAACAGCTGCCCTGGTCTGATTTGACTGAGTCATTCTAGAATCCACTTGCAAGCTTGAGTGGAATTACATTTTTTATTACTTATTAAAAATGAATATTTATTTATTTGAGAATTGCGTTTGGTAAGCAAGTAGCAAAGTGTATACGAGTAAGTATAAGGATAGTGAGCAGCAGAATTGCTTGTATGAGGCATGGGAGAGGAGGTACAGATTTGTGGACATATTAGCCTTGTTTGAAATCTTTATTGATTTCACCTCAATCACTGATCATGCCCTAAGTAATATACTGTGGTATTTAGCGCTTGACCAGTAAGTCAAAGATACTAGAGTGACATTCCACAACGGCCAAAATTCATAGTGTGCAGACACCGCAACAGCTGGCTGATACAATGTGTACTACAATAAACATTAGCATGTAGTATCCAGCACATACTGATGCAGCGCGCAGTTTGTAGTGAACAAGTATGAAATTTCGAACATGGCTGTTATTCCCTTGGAGACCCTGTATGCATTTTTTTTTTAATGGTACAAATGCACTTTCTTTGCCATATATAATGTATTGAATAATAAACTAAAAAAAGGTTTCATTCATTTCCACAAAATACAGACAATTGCCTTAACAAGAAAAAACAATGAAAGTTTAGTTGTGTGTGCGTCTTCTGCTTGGATATACACCAGAAGCCCAACATCGGGTGATTGTAGTGGAGTTCGCCCAACCCCTTTGGACAAATCACTGCTCTTTTTATCATGTCCACTTACAGCTATTGCATAGCATCTGCCTGCACTTACATTGACACAGAAGAACCATTCCATTTGACAGATTTTGGAAGAGATAACTATTGTCTTTGTGTGTATCGCATATGATAGGGAAAATTGGGACCCTTTTGTTGAAAATGTCAAAATGGCTTCATGCATTTTTAGGTTCAAGAGCCAATATTTCTTACCTTATTGTACCCAGTTTGCAAATGTAGTGGTGCTCATAAAGGAATAAATCAAAAGTTCATAATTTACAATGTATTCACTTATTTTGAGCTAATGCGGTAGATGATGGATTTCACGGAAATGACTTGCATCCTGTTGGATAACTATTATTTTATCTTAAACCAGTCTACTGCAATATCCACTTGCATATTGTTTCGTTTCAAGCTGAGCAGTATTCCTGAAATAAAAGTGTCATCATAGAGTAGTACTTTGCAATTTCTTATATCAGTGAGGTTGTTGCGTTCTTTTTCTCCAAACTAATATAATTAATTTGATTTCTTCTCCATTTGTAGTTTCGCAGGGCATGAGGAGAAAGGAGCACAGTCTATACTTCTGATTTATAAGGCACCGGTGTGATTTCAGTGATAGAATTAAAAGTAGGGGAGGAAACTGCCTGGTTGTACAAGTATTGTGAAGCCCATTGCACTGGTTTATGCTGGATAAGCACTTTTTGGACACTTCTATGATGCTTTAATTCCAGTGAACCTTGCATGTTTATTGTGGAATATGTCATTTTAAGGCCTAGATGATTATTCCAGGAAGTGGGAACTGGCCTTTGATAGCTGCTTGTTAGCTGACCCTCAATGTATAACCATGTTGTTCAGGAGTAAAAGTGACAGGGCCTGTTTATGTGAAGGAATATGTTGTCTCTCTCCTGTCCGTCCCACTCTACTTTTCCTCTTCTCATTTGTCCCTACTCCTCATCCTAGCCTTTCCTCCCCCTCCTTCTCTTCTCTTCTTTACTTTCCCTCCTCTCCAGTCTTCTCTCTTCCTCGACTGTCCTCCCCTCTCCTTTTACTGCCACTCGTCTCTTATCCTCTTCTTTCTCATCCTGTGCTTTCCTCATTCCTCCCTCCTCTCTCCTCCTCTGTATGTTTGTTGATCCTAACATCTGAATGGTTTTGAGCTCTTCCTAAAAATAACCGCACTGCTAAAATTGGCACGGGAGAGCCTTGTTTCCTCCGTTTAGATGCATTATAGGCTTTTGAGCTTAACACAGAAATTGTACTGTTGGGAGGCAGCTTGCCTTTCTTCCACGCAACAGGACCCTGCGGGTGAGGGTAGGCTTGTCTTTGGCTTGTAATGAGGGCACTCTCAGCCAGGGCAATGTTGGCTGGAATATCTTTCTCTTGCTGCAATGCTAGCACTGTATAATGCTTTACGGTGGGGTAATAACCGCACAGAATGAACATGGTGCCTCATCTACAGTAGTTCTCAAATAATAAAATCACCCTGTCAGTATTTCCCATAGTATGCACAATAAATACAAGCATTTTAAAAACAAATGTTCAAATCCAGTATGTAATACAATTTATAGAATTTCATCTATATATTTTTTCTAGGGTGGGTAGATCAATGATATTCATATACTCAAAATATGTATAGCACCACGAGAATAAAAAAAAAGTGTGTTAGCCAGAATTTTATTGAAACACTGCATGCCGTAATTACCCATGGAGCAAGCACAGGGTACTTAGGGGTCCGACCGACATACTCCCATCCCTGACATGAGAAAATAGTGTGGAAAGATCACTTCTCTACAGCAATGTGAGTCAGGACGCGCAGCACAAAGGCTCAGCACAAACCAGCACTGTAATGGTCACTGCTACTGGACGCAGATTGGTTTTCCACACCCTAAACGTAAGACACCAACCCTAAATTTTGGTGGGGGTTGTTGTTTGATGGTGACAGTGATGCTGAGAATACTGTCTTAACATCATTAACATGAAGCAGTGACTCCTAGCTGAGGCCATTTTGTGTGCGATAACCGCAATTGGGCCGTGAAAGAATACAGACTATTGCTGTGGTGGCACTTGTCTTTTCAATGCAACTAATGTCATCTGGTCATGCCAGGACGCATTAACTGTCAAGTCTGTAAGCTCCAAAATCAGATCTTGCTTGCATTGACATCAGATTAGCCTGATCACATGCTGAGTTCGGATCTCAGTGAGGCGTGGACAGAATTTGGGCGCAATATAGGTAATTTGTCAAATGTAGGTAATCTTCCCAGCACATTGGAAAACCATGTAGAGCAATGAGCAGACATTCAAAGATGGAGGAAAACCAGGGCTGAAGTGCACCTGAGACTCGCTGTCATATAGCACTGTGGCTTGACCTCACCTTGCAAGCTAGACCTGACAGCAGGTACTGAAATAAAGCAATTTTTGAGAAAATTGTCAATGCTCCAACACTGAGGAAAACAAGAGCTACATTATTCAGTTGTCTCCGCTGTTCCCTCCTCAACAAAGCACGTCTCATACGGACAAGCCACCATTTCAACATAAATGAAATCTAAAGAAAGGAAGAGGGCTCTTTCTTGCACCAGGTGCCATTTTGGATGCACCTATAGCAGGAATATAACAGCTTGGGAATATATCTGATTAGACAGGTTGCATTCAAGTATCAAGTGTGGACATACACGGAGACACGGAGAAACAGCTTAGTTTGGATGCAGTGCATCCGATCAGAAAAGTAGCACTGGAAAAACAAGTGTAACCGCAACCTATATGCTATCAATTCACTTTTTACTGCGACTTTCAAAAATTGTCCTGTGCAAGGCACAGTCTAGTTCTGCGAGTTTGACAAACCTTTCATGACTCTGTCAGACCATTCAACAGTTTTTGATACTTCTGGCTCCACCTCTCAGTCTTGAGTACGCTGTAGATGGAACACTGGACCCCAACTCCCAGCCCTCCTCCATGTCCATTCGTACCAGTGTCGGCGCCAGAATGGGATTTGGGGGGGGGGGCACAGGAACATCCCTTTTTAACAACAATTATTCCTGGCTAGTCGTCAATCATTTTCCTTTATTGACACGTTTCCTGATCATAGTAATAATCCATTGGCAATTAAAGACACGGCTTCTCTACCCATGCGATCTGACCACAACGAAATAATGGGCTAAATTCAGTACAGAAAAATAATTTAATTATAAACAGGTCAATGCTTTACGGAAGACAAACTGCTCTGGAACTTCTGTGCTACTTTATTGGCGCATAAGGCCATCTAACCTGCGCTTCATGATCGTTTAAATTGTTGAAATGAAATAAAAGACCATTTGAGACACCTTTGTGAAATTTTCAATAACGCTGTTTTAAATGCACCAAAGTGCGCGTTCGAATGAATGATGGACACCTTACTTTAACTGGGAGAACTAGCAACGCCTGATAGTGTGGAGTGCTTTCGGAGAGCATTTTTCGTTAATTTAGAAGATGATTGAGAACAAGTCAGGACTAATAATTGTTTTAAAGGGATGTGCTCCCCCCCCTTCCCCGTTACCTTGCTATGTTCTGCACTGCCAGGATTTGGAACTCACTCCAGATCTGTGAACTCTGACCTTGCTGTCTGTCAGGGACTTGCAGGTTAAAAATGGAAAATCAGCTGTTCAGGATAGGAATAGATGATGTCTTTCTCTCTTTGTCTTTCTCTTCCTCTCTCCTCAAATGAACCCACACGTGTTTCTTAGGGAAGCTTTGGAAGCTTGGAGAAGCATTCAAAGTGCAACCAAATCTCATCAACCAGGAAGCTATTTTTACATGTCGAATTAAAGGAGCTGTATCATGATTATTGCACATGCTCAGAACTTTGAGAACTGTTCAGCCTAACAAGAAATCAAAAGAAGCGAATCCGCTTAACTGCAGGTCATAACCTTATTCCATCATTGCAATTTTGTCAACTTTTTGCATTGTATTTACACGGGCATTATGCTACTTATACCAAGGAGTTCTCCATGAAATTCGATGATTCAAAGCGCTATTTTAGTGCTTAAATTGAAGGATATGAAGAATTTAAGCTGGTGTGCTAAGCACCTATAAATATCATAGAGGAAGAAGAATAACATGAGCAAGCTACTAAATTGACTTTGAATATCGAAACTGTCGCTAGTTTAGCCAGAGGCAATGTAAGAGACACCTCGATCGGACCAGATAGAACGGCGAATGATTTTTATTATGATCCAGACCAGGAATCTAGTGTGGAGGCAGAGTACAATCTGCAAGTAGGGTTTATTGACAATAAAGCCATAATAATGGAATGGAACCCAGAAGACAATAGCACTGTTCAGTTCAGATGTTGAGGGCAGAATGATGAGGCATTGCCAACTCCCAGCGATTGGCTTTCTGGAATGACAGCCAGATAGAGTGAATACTACACTGGAGCCGAACTGTCCCTGGGAAAGCAGGCGTTGCTTAAGAAGAACACGGTGCCAAACCTGAGGACTGTAGAAGGATTGGCAGCCTGTTCCTAATAAGCAGGATGGAGGAACACACTTGGACAGGAATTAACAAGAACACTGTCCAAAGCCCAGGACCCTGAGAGAGGCTTGGGAGCTTGGGAAGCTTCTGCAAATTACTGTCGTTCAAGGCAAAGTTTTATTTTTAAAAGATAAAGTGTTTAACTAACAAGTACTGACTGGGTTTAAGCACAGAAAGCGAATTACAATCCAATGACTTGCTACTCAAAGGAGGGGGTTTGAATACAGATAACAGGTACAAAGGGTACAAACTAGGAAACGAGATACAGCCGGGGATAAGGCTACACACAAGATGCAAACCAATCAAAAGGAGACATTACATCAAATAGACATGCAAGTTACTGAATGGGAGGAGGCACAGATGGTATTCACGAGGGTTATGACAGTTTTTAATGGAATTCACTTTGTAATTATTTTAGTCATGTGCTGCTATTCAAAGTAAGTGGAATCTTAGCTAACGGTTGCAACTATGTATACTAATACAAACTGCAGAGCATTCTGAAGGGACTGAATTGCAAGGGCAGTTAAACTTTTACGGTGACCGTATGTAGTATTTCTTTATCAATGAGACAACCATGCTTGCCTAGCCTGCAGCCGTTACCCATCTACACTCTATTTGTATTGGGAGTTTAATTGCTAGCTTCGTGGGAAGGTACTTGAGGAGTCGACTTGCAAAACCTGCAAGTTTTGAAAATAAATGAGTTATCTCCCTTAGCCTCTCTTTCAGGCACCTGCGCAAGTCCCACTGATAGCTCCACTTTCAAAACCTACTAAATCATGTTATAAATTGTCACGGAAAAAGCGAAACTCTGTCAAAACCCGCTAAGTCAAGGAGGAAAACTCTGTCGAATTCTGCTAAGTCATCAGCCAATGTGGAAACGTGATTCCATTTTCATTCGCTAGAAGGAACCAATCACAGTCAAGCTTTTATAGCCTGTTCAGCTTTTGGGTTCTAGAACATTGGGTTCTAGTTTGTTGGTTTGGGCAGTTCAGAAAAGTGTGATGATAGTGTTACCATAAAAGGGGGATTTGAACCCATGGACTCATGTTTATGTTGTCATTGTCATAGCAGCTATTCAACCACTGTGCTGTCTATAGCACTGAGTTGCATGTAGAGTGGGTCCTGAGTCAAATACCTTCACCTATTGAGCAACGGGGCTGGTTTAAACACTGTCAAAACCTGCTAAATTTTCATTCCACTTTCAAAACCTGCTAAGTCAAACCTTTGCAAAATCAAAGTCATTTCTAAAAAAAAAATAAAGAATTGCCTCATGGATTATGTCTGCAAGGCTAATAGTTTCAGTATAGTGAAAATTGGTATCTTTGAAAGATCATTTCTATGCCTCCCAAAAAATCAGATTTTTCTTAAAAAAAAAAAAAAAAAATGGACCAAGTTGACTTAGAAGGCTTTGCGAGTGGACTCCTCACTTATACAATCATCTGTATTTAGAGACTTTCCGGTAGCTGAGGGATTCTGATGTTGTTTTCCGTTGACAGGGTGGAACACACCTGTTTTTCAAAGGGTTGAGAATGACAAGAATCAAACTGCCCAGAAATCATGGAATTTTTTTTTCTACTAAAAAAGTCTATAAATGGCCTTTTAGGACATCCAAAAATGTTATAACTTGGGGGGTAGTCCTCCTGTCCGCCAGTCCATAAAATTATGCATCTTTCTGTGCTTTACGCGCATTCCAAAGCCAAACCAGGCTTGACGAGCAAAACAAAGAAAAGGGCAGCATCTAGATCAGTTTTCACTGTTGTGTCCCACAGTGTCATGGGGATACTAGATTGCATGCTGAGCTTATTTTTATCATTTTCTGAAAGATTGTCTTCATAGAAAGAAAAGGTTGAATCAGACAAGGAGAGATGAAGGGCTGGAATTACAGGGGTTTTATGATCGTGAATACATGTTTCCAGTGGTTTTATTTATCGAGGCATTAGAGGTGGCCTGATCAGGTCACGACTGAGAGTATTACATTCAGTTTATCGCATAAATGAATTGCAAAATTTTATAGAAAACAAATGTAATTTCTGTAAGCGCCTGAGTAGTAATTCCCTATACATGTTAGCGCTGAGCTAATGCCATCACTCTGCTAACTTACACAGCTGTCAACCCATCACTTTCGCATTTGAACTAGCAACAGTTTGTATTGATCAGTTCCATATCATGAGTTGAGCTATGGGAAAATTACTACAGTTATGCGATAAGGAAAAATCTGGAATAAATGCCAAATCATTGTTTTCTTCCACTGTCAACTGAGTGGCTGGCTAACGTTAGCTCGCTAGCTAACAAACTAATGTTACATAATGATTATGGAAAGGTACTGCAAGCATGCTAGCTAAGTCACATTAAGTTGGTCGTGAGGGTGGCACTAAGCCAGCTTGCTGCAGTGCTAAGCCATGCTTATTTAACCAACTTTACACCTGGTATTCAGTTTGTCTAAATATTAACAGCATGGAGTGACTTTTTTCCCAGGCTCTCAGACAATGAAATTTACGCAAAAGTGATATTTACCGAGGGTTATATCAAAAATATGTCATGAGCTGGGCTATGGGAAAAGCACTACAGTTATTTGATAAAGAAAAATGTGGAACAAATGCCAAATCACAGCTTTCTTCCATGGGCGAAGCCATTGCAAATACCTTGTAAACAAAGCCAGTGATTTGTTGATGCATCTCAAGCCTGGCTTTGGACAAAAATGACTATTCATGACCTGAATATTAAGAGTGGTCAATGTATAGTATAAACATTCTGAACTATATTTATTATTCATGAGCAACGGCAGATTGTTGATTCTGAGTGATTGGCGTAGTCTTTCCCCATAAAGAAAACAGTGATCAGCTATGTTTTAGTTTCACATTTTTTTTCTGATGGATCTATAGTGGTCCTGTAAATTAAATGCAAAGGTAATGTTATAGCTGCACAAAATGTAAGTCAACCAAAACTGTAAATGTGCATGAAAATTCTGTGTAGATACAGAACCATATTTTGGTGACCCAGTACGTACAGAATAATATTGAAGTCAACACTCTACCCTCCTATGGTAATGTGCCTTTATGTAATTCATTGCATTTCCGCACAGGTCCTCTTTTTGAGCATGTTGATGTTGGACTCATAATTCCAAGCTTTTCCTGATGCACCGTTAATTTTTTTCTTTCAAATTTTAACAAGTTTTTGTAATGAGCATTGTACAAATCCTGCACTCAAAGTTATTTTTGCTTCTGAAATAAAGAGAAATGTAAAGGGAAGTTGGGAACTTCTCGTACTGCTCTCTGTGGCATCATCCAGCCGTCCACATCATGTAACCATCTGCGTCATACCTCTGCTCAGTTACAAAAAAAAAAAGAGCATCTCGCTAAGAACATGCAGGAAATAAAACGGTAAATGGTAAATGGACTGCATTTATGTAGCACTTTTTTAGTCACATGACCCCAAAGCGCTTTACAATTATGCCTCACATTCACCCTGATGGCAGAAATAAAACTGCAGTCAGCTCAAATGTACCAAATGTACCTCTGTGAGTGATTAAATAAGTCATGTAATGTGGGTTCCCACAGGCTGGCTGGCACAAGTAAAAAGGGGCACTAACTGGCCACTCTGTTCTGCAACACTTATATTCATGGCTACCCTGGGTGAAATAAAGTGGGAGTCACCTCCCTCAGGCCTGAGAAACCAGGAGAGTAGAGTAGAAGAACACTCAGTGCTGACTGTCAGCTCACAGCAAGGCCGCCTTCCACTCCAGAGCATCTCCATTTCCCTATCCGTCATTTCCAATTAAAAGTCCTGTCTAATGCACTTTGCATGTTTGGTAAAAAGGAAAAGCAGCTTGCCTTTGAATTTGAATTTGCCTTTGCCATAGACTTTGAATTTTTTATGTTTTCCATCTTTCCTGCTCCAGGTCATGTTGCTGACGCAAGTATGACCTGTGCCACCTGAGCAGGCTTAGGAAGTTAAAATGTTAAAAGTTAAATGTACACACAAACTGGATAGAAATTTCTCAAATTTCTTTACTTCTGAAAGTAGTGATTTCACAAACGAAACATGCAAAAAATAGCAATCAGTGTACAAATTTATGCAAAAATGAGCAAAATTATTTCAATTGCATGGGACCCTTAAGTCACCACGTTTATTGTTACGCCTTACGTAATCCCATACACAAACAGCAAATGACCGACGGAACAAAAACTTCATCCCCTCCGTCAATTTTGACTCCTTAATTATCAGGAACAGCTATTTAAAAGTGATACTTTAATGTATCGTCTTATAAAGTCTCCTACCACGACAAAGTGTCCCACTTAAGGGTAAAATCAAAAGGAATTCTGTCGGTGATTCTAGAATCCTCGTTGGCGACTGTTGTCAACGAGCAAGAAGAAGATGTCTTGATCTAAGGAGCATACTTTTTCTGTAACATTATATATGAACTGGCGACTGTAGACTCACATGACATCGAGAATTGGCTCACAGCTTGACGCCGAGAAGTCTGTTAGCATACACAACAAAAAGATGAAGTTTTCTGTGAAGAAACAATGGCTGTGCAAAATTCACTTCTGTGATATTTAAATCACAACACTTTTCTTATATAAATGAAACAGCTGATAGGATTGTAGCTGATGAGAACTGTCGTGATGGAATTGAATGTGGCTATTAGTTCAGACCTGGGACTAATCGTACTGAATTTGTTTCAGTACTCACCAATCTGCACACACCCGTCTCTGGCAAGCTATGGGCAAATCTGCCTCGGGATGCTATTTGTGACAAAGGATGGCCAGTAAAGCAGACGGTGTTTGCGGATTTGCTGATAACGGATGTTGTACGATATTAATCCAGACTCTCTTTACCAAATCATTTTCGGCCAGGGAAATATGGCATACGATGCCGGCTTTGAGGACCGTGGGTTTCAGTCCAAGTGGGGAAGTGCTGCTGCGCCCTTGAGCAAGGTCTTTCTCTGTAATTGGTCCAATAAAACTACCCATATAGACGGATCACTATAATTTGGCCAATAAAAACTCCCATATGGATCCTCCCAAAGGCTCACACTTGCGAAATTTAAAAAGCTTCACATCTGCCATGCAAATGATTGAGACAAATTTACAGATTTGGCTTGAGTGCTGCGGCATCAGAATTAAATCAGAGTGTGTCAGTAACTTCTCAGAGAAACGTTATATTCTGCCTTTGCAATGAAATAGTTCTCCCGTTGTATGTTTCTTGGAGGAGGCACGTGGGAGAGCTGTGCTTTCTGGGCCATTTTCCATTTCTTTGCTGGTTTGGATGCACAGTTGGAAGACTTGAACCTGTGTTGATCATTCGGGCAGACTGAGCCATTGTAAAGTGCAGTGATTTGTCAGTAGGCATATCTTTAAATAGGCTCCAAGAAATCTGTGTGTGGGTTGAATGAAATGACATGACTCATTGAAACTCATGACCCAGAGTCTTGCCTCTGATGTATGTTTTAGAGTGCTAATATAGGCACTGTTATTTTTTTTGTTCCCCTTGCAATAAATAAACAGCCACTGTAGTGACGTTATTTCACTAAAAGTAGTTGACATGCAAACACAATGGCAACATCATTTTTATTCTTTGCAGCTTCCCAAAAATCATATCAATGAGCGTGAATGCTGTGCTCAAGAGTAGAATTTGACTGTGTATAATGCCTCTACAAGTAGAAAAGCCTCTCCTTCAATGATGAAAGCCCATGGCTGATCTAGCCAGTTTCCTGATGACATGGAGCTAAAGTGAAAAGACTATCAAGACAGAGCTGGAGGTTCCTTTTTCTGAGGATAATTTTATTGGGCTGTGTTTCATCATGCATTTTTATGTGTGTATGTGTGTTCACGTTTGCTTTTCAGTTGCTGTTTCTGCTGTGGTTGTTGCTACACTCTAGGCTTGATGTTCTCTGTGCGGAGGAATGGGAATTGAATTCACTTTAGTAACAAAGTGATGAGAAATTTCATGTGTAGTGCAGCTTCTGATGTTTGGTGTGTATCATAGGTATTATTGGGAATTAACTGACTCCCTCATGTATGCTACTGCATCCAAAACTCCTACTAGGCCGACTGTTACATTTGGCCGCAAAACAATCCTGCCTTGTGCAGTAAGCCTTTCACAAAAGAATATCTGACCTAATTGGCATTAAATGGTATTATGTTACAGTATTAGGTGAACCGGTTGTGGATTAGCTCTATTTGTAAGAGTTGCCCACAGAAGTTGGCGAAGTTTCTCCAGAATATGCAACTCTTTACAAATGGAAAATGTTTAGAAACGTAAACAGAGTGTGTTGATATTGGACATCTGAGGTGGTAATGAAATTGTGCACAAACGTCCTTTCAGTTCTCTGCCTTTACTCCAATTAAACCCTCTCGAGAGGCTTATTCTGGCAGTCACAAAAGTGGATAGAAACTGTGGCAGAGGCCGTATATTGTCTGTCTAGGGGTTAGGCACAATGTAATTATTCAGGTTTCGTCCCTCTGTACAGAGTAAAGGGGCAGTGTGACCATGGAATGATCCTCTAGAGGGTGGGTCTCTGACAGATAAGTGCAACGAGGATGCTAAATTTAGCCAGCCAGCGCTTCTCTTACCAGACAACTGGCATTCCCTTTAGGGGCCTGCAGAACTAGCACTGCAGTTCAGAGATCGGTGAAGTACCGCTCATGTTTTTGGAGATGTGTGCGGACGAAATCCAGACAGGTTGCGCGTAAATTTGGGGAGCTCAGCAGGTCAAACGACGATGCAAGGCGGCGAGCTTGTGATCCGCTTGCCAGGCCGGGCCCAGCCCTCTGAGGCGGCGGGGGAGACCACGACCCTGCGGTACAAAGAGGTTCACCACTTCTTCTTTCTGCCCTTCAGGGAACAGCCCATCTACAGCACCCGCGCACACGTCTTCCAGATCGACCCCAACACCAAGAAGAATTGGGTGCCCACGAGCAAGCATGCCGTCACTGTCTCCTACTTCTATGACAGCACCAGGAACGTCTACCGCATCATCAGCCTGGATGGGTCCAAGGTGAGCCTGCCTGCTTTATTGGCTGGACTGCAGTCCATGGAGTCTCTGTCAATTTGATTTCTTCTTTGATTTTAGTTGGCTTTGCATTGTAAGCTCTCTGTGCGAAAGATCTCTATACCACTGGACCAGAGGTAGAAAAACGGGGTTCAAAAAGCAGCCCTTCCCCATTCCTTTTGTGGAAATTACCTGGATTGCTCATAGGCGTAATTCTTAAGCCAGGCAGAACTAATTAGTGAAATCAGGTGGCTGAAGGAACACATGGTGGGACTTCTGTCATCTGATCTTTGACCCTTCCACTGGTGCTTTGGACTGAAAGCAATGATTCTGTGTTTGGTTCTGGCCTGAGGGTGATGGGCTCTACACAGATGCGCTTATGTCAGAAAAGCATAGATAAATTGAGTATTTAAAGAAGTGTGAATTATCCCATGAAGTATTGTGACATTAATCTGCGAAATTAATTTTAGGAAAATTGTATATGATCTTGTGCTCTGCATTGGCCAGGTCTGTGTTAAAATCTTTTCACCACATCCTCATGCAAAGTGACTATTGCCCTTGATCTCATTTCGCGTCTGATGTGATCCGATATGTCAGTTTTTGCTGACTTTATAAATATCAGTTCATTCTTTGTCTTCCCAACACTGTCAACAACGGACAATCACTTGCCTAAATGGGCACAGCAAATTTAATCAGGGCAGCAGGATGGAGTGACAGCATCAGGGGACAGTCATTGAGATGTTTGTTTGTCTCATGATCGAGATATGGAAGCCTCACAAGAGGCAGTTTGACTCATCTAACAGTTTCAAGATGGATGTCTATTAAATGACAACATGCAAATTTACCATGTGTTGTCACGAAATTTACTATATTTGTTTATCCATTTGATGGAGGCTTTATTTTTCTGGATTTCACATTATGTTTAAAACTAGCTGTGGGAGACCAAACAAATTTGCCATTCTTTCTGTTACTTTGGAGTAGTAATTTGAATTGCTTTTGCATTGAACAGTGCTCATATTCATACTTAAATATTTCTAAGTGTAAATGTTAATCTTTGAAACTGGTTTTTGTTTTGGAATATGGCTTGCTGGTATTTTAATTAGTATTTCTGACAATTTCTGTGCAGGATTTCTCAGCTGTCTGCTTTTTTTCTTGACTCAGAGTCTCTTTCTTGACATTGTCTGATAATGGTGCCACTTCACTTCAGGAATATTCATCCACTGTCATTCCATCATCATTTTCCATACCTTCCACAAATTTGCATTCTTGAAAATATACAAGCTGAAATTCAATTGAGTCAAGTCTTTTTATCGGATTCCGTCAAAATTGCCACCAAATAAGTTTGCCATTCATTACTACTATGCATTAAAGAAAGCCCATTGTTACTCAAAGAATCAACTCCACTGCATCTAATGCATGTTACTTTCATGAATATGTATGTGCAATTGTTCATTAATATATTAGCTAACACGTTGCTTAGCGCTGCAGTAATGAAATGCCTTGCTTTTAACACCTCAAGACCAAGACTGTAGAAGAACTTTAGCTACTTTCTTTGTGCTAGAGAGATGCATCAGACCACTGACTCCTCCACACTCCTTTCTCTTCCTGTTTCCTGAGAAGGAAGAGTAGTTAAAATAGCGCCTGTGCTCTGGTCTGCTGTAAAGAGATCCTGCATCAGCTTCCTGGGGCTTGCACAGACATAAATAACATGCCACTGAACCTCCTGAGCCTCAGTATAATTTTATTGCTCAACGCAGTGCTCCTTGTGCACAACAATACACCACATCACCTTCAATATACTTTGACTATATTATTTCTGAATGTATATTTCTTATTAGCATAGCAGGTGCATTAAGCACAGTTATGCAGGCCCATAAAGAAAATTTCCAAACACATTGTCCATTGATCTGCAGTTGCATAGCAAGAGCACAACAGCAATGTCTTTTCAGGGCACCAACCTCACTGAGGTTGCTGCATGATACATGTGTCTTGAAATGTCTCATTGAAAAAAGACGTATAGTCAGAGAATACAGTTTTTAATTGGGTTTGACAAGCAGTCTAGCTGGCTAATGAAGGGTTGATAAACTGTGCAGAACTGTTTCTCAGTAAGTTAACCTAAGTTCAGTGTTCCATTACCAAGAGAAAGATCACCCTTCAGCATAGCAGTTTATTGGTTGTGCACGTCTGTTTTGCTGTTCAGAACTGGCATGATCTGATGAGCAATGCTGAGTAACATATGAAGGGGAACATGTTTGTTTTTTTAAACTTAATGTGTATTGTATAGCTTTTATTAATTCACACCATCTATTGACATGCTGACAGATTTTGTGCCCAAATAAAGAAAATTCCCTCACTTCAACCACCTCCCAAGTAAATTAAGATTTAGTTGATGCAATAATTGGCTGCAATATCTCAGCAAATTCACTTGCTTCTTCAAAATTTTTGTGTCTGGGGCAGACTGGGAATCATTGTGTTGTGTGTCACATCTGGCTTTTCTATACATGATAGTAACTCCAGGAAATATACGTATGCAGCTGACCGCTTAATGCAGAAAATGTCTCTTGACAATCGTCTCTCGTGTGATACAAATTCAGGAGTATTGTGTAGTGGTGAGGGTTTGGACAATTACAAGGGCCTTGAATAAACATGTTCCTAAATTATCAGAATTTAAGATTAATAGTTAAAAGATAACAATAGAGCATTGTATTATTAGGTATAGGAGGTTGTGGCTACTGTAAATAGTCAGTGATGTAGGGTGGGCAGGGTGGCCTGGGGTGATTAAGCCAAATATGAGGCCTCCTCACGAAGCCCCAAATCCTTGGCAGTGTCCAAGTACATATGTCTCCATGTTGGGCGGCTAGTGTTCACGCTGTCTGATGTGATTATAGTCCACCTGTGAGTGTGATTACACGGGTTCGAAACCAGGCCACTACTGCAGCACCATTCTGGTTAAAGACATATTCAGAAATTCCCAGGCAGAGATGGTGCGTAGCGTTCTGACCACGATTTATTATATGTGCAGGAGTGTTAAACAAGCCTGAACTTACAGCTTCCTCAGTAAGGCACATTTTTATTATATTGCGTTTTTTCCAGTGTTAGAATCATTATTATTTTTTAACTCAATTCACTATTGTATCCAGTTTAAAAGATATTAATAAAAAATTACAATTGACGTAATATACCACAGTCGCCTCATGAATCTGAAACAAAAGCAGTGAAAGATGGGAGAAAAAAAGGAAAAATGGGTTTAATAACAAAACATTCTCATCCTGGACTCATCATATATTGACGCTACTTGACCAAACGTCGATATACAAGGCAGAAGGAAGCTTTTGGCGTCATTATTTGAGGATTAGGGTTAAGGGTTCGGGTTAAGGGTTAGGGGTTAGGGAGTAGGGTTCGTTTTACAGTGGCGTCAATAAAGCACGCTAAAAGCGACCTTTTGCCTCGTATATCGACGCTTGGTCAGGTAGCGTCAATATATGACGCGTCGGGGATGAGAATGGGCTGTTAATAACCGCAGAGTGAGGAGGGTTCAGTCTCCTGCATTACTTGTCCATGTAGGGAGTGCTTCTGTAGCCCACGCATGAATGCGTGGTAGCCTGCTTCCCGTCGGAGTGTGAGGAATACAGAATAAGAAGTCAGCTAGTGATGCGTTAGAGGCTGCCACCGCAGCTCACCTCCCCCTTGTGTGGTGATGACAATCGCACTACAGCACCCCAAATCCATGTGTCTGTGTGAGCTGCCGGCTTAGGAGAGATCATTCTCTTCTGCGCGGGCGAAGAGTGTGGAGGGGGAGGATATTATACAGCGCACAAGGAGCACCACTAGGGTATTGATGAAGTTTACTCACCGCATTCAGAGACGGGGGAAACCAAAATCAGTGGTTGTTTTTAAATCGTTAGGAGTGATGGGCTGGCGTCTTCGTTTACCAAACGATTGATTAGCAGTGCGGGCGTGCTCATTGGGATTTGTTGGGATAAATGCTCCCATGATTCTGTCTGTGGGTTTGGGAAGCCTTTACCCTGATAGAGGAATTCAGGGTATAAATACTGGGCCAGTTTTCGAGGGTAATGCCTTTCAGTTACAGAAAAGTCTGGTCAGGAGTGGATATATTAATTTGTTTAGGATGGAAGTTATTTTAAGTATCCTTTATCTCTTTCTGCCACTTATTTTCACGCACACTTATGCACGGAGTTTGTGCATAGATAAATCAACTGGTATTTGGCAACTTAAATGTGAATATTATGCCAGCATTCCAATACTAAGGTCTACCATTTACCTTTTGTTTTTTGCAATGTGTATACGAAGCATTGTATTCATTCACAGGCACACACACAAACATACGCTCACACACCGCACACACTTGCGCACACACACACACACACACATATACATGCACACATGCAAACACACTCACACACACACTCAGAATGACTCATGGAGGCTCATTAGCTATAGTGACCTTTGGTCAGTTTGCTCTTTAAAGAGCGTGAAATATCGCAGCTTTGTTTTTATTTCATCCTGTATGTGTAGTGGACGGCCTCTCTCTTCTCCTGGCTTCCCTGCCTCATCATTATAATCAGCCATCTACTGTAGGGGCCCTGTCCTCAGTCATTGTTTCTTGTTTACAAATCCGCAGAACCACAGGGCATCACAAGAATTATAAAGAGGCTACACTGCACTGTTCTAATTTCCATCCTTTGTTGACTATATGTCAACTATCCAGTCAGATTCATCACTTATGCAAAAAAATGTTCACATATTGTTTCCTTACTTAAAAGAATAGTTGGGTTTATTGAAGTGGGGTTGTGAGATATACTTATCCCTAGTCAGTGCATTACCTGCAGCAGATAGCAACCAGCAAGGTCCCAGTTTGTTGAAGCAGAGTAGAGTGCAGGTGTGGAAGCAGACCACTTCAATGCTAGGGACAGGGACAGCAGCAAAACATATGTTAGCCAGCTAAAATAAGGTCTGCCTTAGATAAGTCAAATTGGTTTAAGTCTATGCTATACTTAAAATATCTTCACCATTTTACCTAGCCGTCAGGCAAGCCAGATTATTTTTCATAACCAAGTTAGAGAAAAATTCCAGTTACGTACGTTCTGATTGGCTTAAAACTCTATTTAGGTGCAATCTGATTGCCTGAAGTGTGGATCAGGGGTGCATTTCCTATAATCACAGATGCTAACTTACATATTTGGACCCATTGACCGTGAATGGACAAGTTATGTAAACTATGCTTTTGGGAAACGCAGGCCAGAGTGGAAGTGGTACCTCAACCTGGTTAGGAAAGATAAACACACGTCAGGCAACCGTGTATGAATGCTGAATTTCCTCCGTTGAGAAGATGTAATGTTAACGCCAAAGGAAAGGGCAGTCTGATGACAAAGTAAAGCAATGAAAATAAACAAATTACAATGTACTCTTAAACGGATTTTGATTTATTTTAAGTGGGCCTTCTTTTTGGCAGCTAGCATACATTTTGCTGCAAGTAATACATTGACTACGGAACAGTACCTTATACAACCCCAATTC
The DNA here is from genome assembly GCA_029692085.1 of Gymnothorax javanicus. Classification (NCBI taxonomy): domain Eukaryota; kingdom Metazoa; phylum Chordata; class Actinopteri; order Anguilliformes; family Muraenidae; genus Gymnothorax; species Gymnothorax javanicus. The sequence goes on along the minus strand of CM056194.1, from coordinate 27,439,099 downwards.
ACAAGACCCGAACTACCGCTTAAACATGTTCAACCTTCTGCAATGAGTACCTGAAACTCCTAAAATAGGAGTGAGAGTTAAGCCTTTGCTTGAAAGTCATCTCTATGTGGGTTAACATGTGCCCACTCACACGGAGCTATCCCATAAAGAGTATATCCAGTCTGACAAGGAACAGTGATTCTGCTGCTTTGTACTGCTTGGCAGATTGTATTTGAATGTGGGGGGATCTGTTTTTACATAGTGTGGAGGTTGACTGTGTGAAAGAGAGTGGCAGTGGGTAGATTTGACTCCCACGGTCATACAAGACATTTGAGGCAGTGCCAGCTCCCTTTACTCTGACACTGTGTGGTGCCAGATCACTGAGGGAAGGTGTAGCGTAGGGATTGTTAGTCATATCCCAGGATGGCTACTACAAGGATGTCAATATAGGGTCATGATAATGTCAGGCAAATACTTATTCCACCCAAATTTGAGCAGTTGCATTTGAGGTATATATATGCCTAAATATCATTTTTTGCTTGGTTAAAGATGATCTTAGTGATTGTATGACTATATCGGGCTCGATCCTTTTTGAAGGTCTGGCCAGTTGTGAGGTCTGTATGAAATGTTTTTATCCTCTAAATTGTGTTCAAATGTGTTTCTGGTGCAAATCTTTTTACCTCTGGCTGTGCTTGGTTACCTTTTGTGATCTACTCCTACGCACTTTTGCATCATAAAAAACTGGATTCTGCTGTGCAGTCACAGAGTGTCTGAGGGGAATGAAAAATTGATTTTCCGAGGATAAATTGAGGCGTTTTTTTTTTTCCCTAAAGCCTCCTTGTGACTTTTTTCTCCTTATGGAGGTTATGCCGATCAAAAAAAAACTACATTGTTAGAAAATCTGTAAAAACACTCTGTTGAATTAACTAATGAGTGTGTGATATGAGATCAATGAACGTATGCTGTCTGAAAATGCATAGAATGTAAATATTCATGTATGGACAAAAGTATATTGAAGCAAACCAAAATCTCAGAGTTAGTCAGATAAAACTGGTCCCCAAATCATTTTCTTTTTTCGTTTTCTTCTGAAACAGACTCCAGTGAGTCTTCTGTGAAGACTTTCCTTTAGATGTTTGACCATTGTTTTGGGGAGTCACCTCCATTCCAGCAAGAAGTGCAGTCCTGAGCTGGGCTGTGATGTTTTTGCATAAGGCCAGGCTTCATGCTGGCTTTCCAGCTGATTCCGGCAGTGTTTGATGGGGTTGAGGTTACGGCTCTGTGTGGGCCTGTCAAGGTCCTCTATACTGATCTCAACAAAGCTTGTAAGGGAACAGCCCATTACAGTGGGCCATGGTGGGTGTTGCTCATGGAAAGTTTTGCATGACCCACCCTATTGGTTTGTTGTGCACTAGCTGAATCCAGCAATCATGTTTAATTAGTTCACCCTATAGGGTAGTGGTTCCTTTGTCCTACAGAATGGGCGGCAGCGCATTTCTGCGTGTTGTTCATGTAAGGGATAATCAACGAGTAGGTGCGCATTACACGGTTTTAAGGCACGACGCGGAGGCGAATAACCACCCGACGTGAAGCGGAGGGTGGTTGCCTCCGTGAAGTGCCTTAAAACCGTGTAATGCGCACCTACGAGTTGATTATCCCGCTTATACCATGGTCATTTGCCAGCAATATCAAATCACAGCATTCAGACATTTTTGGTGACAGTTTTGCACTAAAAAAAACGAGCTGGAAATCATTAGGCCTAGACAGGCGCCGCGCCATCTTATACCCAATACTATAGGCCAAGCTAAATTGAACCAGCTATCTTTGTTCATCTTACGTTCATGGAGAAAGAATTTTTTGCGCAGGCTTACATCCGTTTTCCAGCTGATGATTTGATAACGGATTCCAGCTGAAACGGAGATTATGCATAACACAACATTATGTGCGATTATGCAGACTGTAGCTAACTTGCTACCCACAATTACAATGAACTTATAACTGTTTCCGTAGATCCAGCGAGCTGAAATCAGTCTGTTGGCATAGCACTTAGCTAGCGAACTGTCAGCAGTTGCTTATACGCAAAGTGGACATGTTAGCTTCCTTTGTAACCGTAAACAATTACAATCGTTTAATGAATAAAGCCTGATTACTTTGCTGCTATAACATACGGTCATTATCGCTTGAGTACCTATTGTTAACCGCCCCGCAGGACGCAACTTATATGATGCCGCCCAATTTACTGGAGATAAATGAGGAACCCGGTTTTTGTTATTCCCAGCTAAATACCAGCTCTAACATTGCTATGGTTACAGGTTGGCTAGTGGGTGAATTTTGAACGGTGAAACTACCGTAGCCGAAATACCTGTGCGGTTCCATGGTTTTAATGCATACCTGCCAGCCAATTAGAAAAAAGTATTCACCCAGACCATGGTATAATATGTTGTAATTGTTCCTTTTAGTGTTGAGTGGAACTAGGATCTCTGTTGGTGGTGGATTTAGGTTAGCTAGCTAGCACAGTGAGCCATGACAGTGAGTCATTTTTTAGTAGCAGTCGGACAGTTTGTTAATTTAAACCCTCTTCTTTTATTGGAAAGGTGGCATAATCTGGATATAGTGTACTTTTAAAGTGAATAATCATTAACACCAATTTTTGGTTCCAAAAGGGAAGCTGGGTACCTCCAGTGTTGTCGCAACTGCTGTTGGCTCAGATTTTAATGCTCCACAACAGGTTGCATTGAATCAAGTGCCCTTTGTTTGCCCACTTTGCACCAACACCAAACAACTAGGTGATTTCAGCAATTAGGCATCATCTCAACAAATTTATAACCATTTCTTGAAACAATACTTAGACAAACAGCTTGCTCCCTTTGTCCAAGCTGGTATTGGTCCCGGCCATAGTATAAATACTCTACTCAACTATCAGCATGAGTGCCAGAGATATATTAGCCTGCTTATGAAAGCTTCAAGCACTGTATGTGACTGCATTGGTGATTGGGGTATTCTCAGTTTCTTTCTTTACTCTGTCATGTGTCCCGGTCTGATTCCGTCACATCGTGCAACATGACATCATTTTGGCTCATGAAAAATCAGCAACCAAGGGCATGGATATGGATGAGTTTAAGGTTTTTGCCGATAGAAAAGAAGGCTCATGCTCTGAAGTGATTGCGTTGTGCATGCAGCAAGAACAGATTTTCTTTTTACTTTAAAATTAAAAAAACCCAACCAACAATTGTATGGGAAAACAATATACATGAAGCACCATCAATTATTGCACATAAAACATTTTTTTATTATTTTGGTTTTATTGGCTGAGTCAATCATTGGATCAGAATCCAATTAAACATGCATTTTCAATGCTGATGGCAAAAAGCCTCCGAAACACATTGGAACTGTAGATGGCTGCAGTACTGGCCTGGCAAAGCATCACCAGAGAAAATACCCAGCATCTGGTGATTTCTGATTCACAGACTTCAAGCAGTCATTGCATGCAAAGGATATTCGACCAAATGTTAAAAATGCCCGTAGTATTTTGTAGTATTTTATGTCCAATATTTTTTGATGCCTGAAAAAATGGGGAGGGCAGACTATGTACAAAAGGTGCAGTCATTTCTAAACTATTTATCTGCAGTGTATCCTTTCTGACTCAGCAGAACCAAAATAGCTAATGTGTCACTGTCAAAAGAATTATAGGGCTCACTGAATATAGTTTGTTAATAATAGATAAAGATTAGTTAATCTACAGTATGTTGCTGGACATACAGTACACAGAAAGTAGTCTGACATTTTAACAAGGAAAACAGCGCAACGACTTTAGTATAGGTCACTGTCATTTGAATAAGAAGTTACCATTACATTACATTTATTTGGTAGAGACCTCTTTCCAAAGTAACATATGTTAAATTCATAAAGGCTTTGAAACAGCTTCACACAGATCAGACTGGGCATAATTCATAGTGGTTATTAATTTGTGCTGTCATGGGAAGTAAGGCGTAAAACTACACGGTCCGCATACGTCAGCTATTTTCAATATTACAAGATTGCGATTAAAAACCCACTAAAAGGTCTCGTTGCCAACCCAGAAAGCCTGATTGCCCCTCCAGTCAGAGCAGTCTGGAACCAGGGCTTGTATGGAACCTCATTTTGTGAGGGCAGGGTCATAGTGAAATCTGAAATGGCCTACTCATGCTGTGGGGAACACAGAATCATCTGGAATCTCAGTGTATGCCTCTGTGTGAATTTCCTTTAGTGGAACTATGATGTCTCGCCTGAACCATGAAAAAGGCTGTGGACAGAGGAGTGTCCTTGTACTTTTGGCCTTGCAGTGTGTTTGCATAATTGGTATTGTATGATGCATTAGAAATCTGTTAATTTCTCCATTAGTTGAAGTGTAGTCTTGATGGAGATTGAGTGTGCACATGCATTCTTCACTTACACTGTATTGTACAGGCATGCACACACAGAGGTTATATTGATAACAGGTAATATCTTTGATGGTATTTTGATCCACAGGCAATAATAAATAGCACCATCACCCCCAACATGACGTTCACCAAGACTTCGCAGAAATTCGGCCAGTGGGCGGACAGCCGGGCCAACACGGTGTACGGGCTGGGCTTCTCCTCGGAGCACCATTTGATGAAGGTGGGTAGCGATCACTTCTTGTGCCAGGAGGGTTCACTCCTACACACTGCGCGTGGTGTTAATAAGAGCTTCAGCACAGGCACGTTGCTCTCCTACTCACCATGGGTGTAATGAGAGATACAGAGAGCCTTTGTTCAGCGGGCTGTGGGACACTCTTCGTTTGCTCCATGATTTAACTCTGTAGGGGACACCCAACCAGTACATACACAAACTCTCACACACACTCACGCACGTGCACACACACACACACGCTTACACACACACCACGGTTGGAAATGAATGGGGGGGCAGAGGGTGATTTCACCCTCGTAATTATGAAAATAGCCCCCAAAAATCCACGAACAGGGGGATGAATGGCCAAAAGATCTCCTTATTACAGGGCAAATTCTCATGCGATTTCTTGTTGGTCTGTGTCCTTGATAGGGAAACCATCAAGTTATGATCAACACTTTAAGAGCAAGCGCAATAAGCATGACCATGCTGGTCACATACACGGGCAGACCCGAGCATGCAGTAGCCTAGCTTGCTGCATCACGCATCAACATTGTGTTTGCCAAAAAGAAGATGTCATTGCATGGATTGTCACTATGGTTAGTGTACTAGCAAAATAAGCCACAAGTAAGCCCTCACTGAGAGGAGTAAGCACATTTGCCAACTTAATATGAAATGCTTTGTGGTAAAAGAGGCATGGAAATAAGGATATTGATTTGGCTTCGAGCCATATTCACTTCTGTAGAATTCTCATTCTCACAGCTACATGAAGATTAGGAGATATATCATTTGCCAATACAGTATTGCCTACATGTAGACTACTTTAAAAATGACAGGACCATCAAAAGCAGAGCAGGGTTAATGCAAAACGATGATGGATTAGCAATGATGGAATCAGATTTTGACTTGCTGTCGAGCAGATTCAGTTTGTTTGATTTCTTGTTAGGCTGAACAGTTATCAAAGTTCTGAGCATGTACAGTAATCTGGACACAGCTTTCGTAACTTGCCAGTTACATTACTTTGCAACCTCCTTTCGATGCTACTCATAACAGCGAGCCTGGAATATTCACTATATGTTGATTTTTGTTAAGAGCACATAACATAGAGTTGCTCATTAAGGGTACTGAAAATGATCAAAAAACTGCACAAAAATACAGCTTATCAGTGTCAACAGTGAGCAGCCCTTCGCGATATACGAGAAAATCATTGCCCTGCTGAAAAAAAAGGTGGGATTTTGGGATAACACGGTTGTTGCAGTTTGAAGCCAAGGAGCCAAGCTAACGTCTCACAAATAAGCTATCATTATCCTATCAGCTCACTCATTCTGTCATACATGGTAGCTAGAGGTTAATGTTATATGTTCAGCTTGCTAAGTGTTTGTAGCTAATGTTATGTGTAAAGCCCTCATCACACTTATCCAAAATCAGCAAGAATCAAGCAGAGCCAGCAGGAATGAAGAATTCGTGCAACATTCCAGCGGGAATTTCAAATTGGCCAAAATTCTTATAGCTTTGAAAGAATTCCGTTCGAATACTTAGAATGCATTTCGAACCCGCCTCAAATGATTCTTGCGCATTCTGGGTGTATTAGCTCTCGAATGCAGCTTGAATGTAGTTGGAACACAGTAGGAATATTTAGAATGCTGTTAGAATGCAGTCAGAATATTTAGAATACACTTCGAATGTCGTACGAGTGCGGTTCAATTGCTGCCTGAACTCCACCCAAAGTCTGGTTGGAAGGTGCCTCGAATGCTGTACGAATTCACCTCGAATGCAGTCAGAACGCTCCCGGAATGGCCGCCGAATATGGTTGGAACGTCCAAGAATTCAAACAGAATGCAGCTTGAATACTCAGAATGTACTTAGAATGTAACACGAGTGTCCCTTATGCGTTGATTAAGTAATTGCTGACTACAGCAGGGGAACGTAAATATGCCACTAAAACTGACGCCGAATGCGTGAGAGTTAGCAGGTATGCGTTATTAATGAAAACTAGCCACACCTGATAATGTTGAGAGTTTTCGGAGTTTCTGTAATGGTAATTTAAATGAATGATTGAAAACAGGTCATGACCAATCATTATTTTTAAGCCAGTTCACCACCTGCCGCTGATTCCAGCGGCAATGGAAAGATTCCAACGGCATTCGAAGCACATTCCAGCTGAATTGTTTTAATATCGAAATAGATTCCTGCAGCAATCGAAATGCATTCGAGGAGCATTCTGGCTCATTAGAGGCGCATTCTGGCAGGATTTGATGTGGCTTGCCGTTTCGATTCTCCCTCGAATGCAATCAGAATGTTTTGAATGCTGTTGGAATGCCGTAAGAATATTTATAATGCAGTCAGAGCGCAGTTAGAATACACTTCGAATGCCGTTCGATATTTCTCCACTTCGAATGCACCTGGAAAGTTTTGAGCATGAGCAAAACATCAGGCCGGCCACAAGAACGGGCCCGAATATTTGGAGTGCACTCAGAATGCTGTCAGAATTTTTAGAACGCACTTCAAATATCCGGGAATATACAAAGAATTTTTCATTCCGGCTCATTCCGCCTCTAGTGTGACTAGGGTTTAAGCAAGATCGCGTTTTTGTAGGCAGACGAAATGCTTGAGTCAGTTTCCACTTGGATTTTTCTTTCCAGTCAGTGTGCCTAAAGGAGATTAATTTTGCGGGTTAAATTAACAATAAATAAATAAATAGATAAATCTGGTCATGTGTAGATAGCATGATGTTGGTTAGGCTATTTGTTCTGCAAAAAAAAAAAATTCACTTTAGGTTGACTTAAAAATGATAACATTTGGAAAATCACTGCTTTTGAGTATAGTACAAAATTACTTCAAATACAATTGTGTTGCGTTTAAAATTGATCATGCCACAATCAAATAATGTTTCGCTGACAGGAAAGCCAATTTTGCCTTTCCCACTAATTCTCAAAATGAATGCATACACAAATGCTGGGCAATGTTACTGAACATTGAATGAACACTTAAATAACTGCTCATGTCTCTGTTGTGAAGGATTTTACAAAATTACAAGTACTTCAAATCTAAGTGGTCTTTCAGCCAGGGATGCTGAGATAATAATTTCACTGCCTGGAAAATGAATATTTGACTTTGTCCTGTTACACCATGCATTTGAGTGACTGATTTCAGCTTCAAGTGTCAAATAGCTGCCAGAACATCGGAGCAGTGCATTCTATCAGGTTTATTCCATCCCTGTGCCTCGCTCACACATAAGCATCACAGGAACGGCTGCATGTTCTTGTCTGAGAGCGCGCGAAAACCTACTGAAAAACAACAGCCTGGTTATGCCATCTACACATTCTTCCCACACCCTGTGGCTGTGATTAAATAATATTAGCAGCTGTGTGACTTTAAACAAGGTTCAGTCAGGGGCTGATTTCACACGTGCTAAAAAAGCCTGGGGCTGTGGAGTGTGGGGGGAAGTGGGGCAAGTAGCACTTGATCTCTCAGCTCACTTTTCCAGAGCAAGAACTTGCAGTATCCTTGCACTGAAATAGCGCTTTACCATTTACAGGCATGTCCACCCCCCCAGCAGTGCAAAACTGCTCCCTCATGTCTGTTTCTTGTATCTGCCATGACTTGGTGCTGGGTTTTTGTTCCAACCACAATTGCTAATTCAGGATAATAATGAGTTGGTAATTTTTATTATTTGCACTGTTGGTGTTTATATGGATGGCCTACCCTATCCAGCCAAACTGACAGGAATGGCCAGCATGAACTGCATATCATGAAGAATTAAAGTTTTATATTAATATTGTGCTATTTTAGAAATTACTTTTTAATTGCTTTAAAGAAGGGCATTGTAGCTGGTGAAATCAGTTGGCTTCAGTTGGCTTCTAAATGGTGAAAGTGTGGTCAGTAAAACCACTCATGCATTGGATGATTAAGTTTTGAAAGACAAAGCCACAAGTGCCCCTGGACCTCTGAAATCAAAACAGCCCCAAAACATCACTTATCCACCATCACTTCTCCGTCTGGACAACAAACATGCTGATGCTGTATTAAACCAAAACATTAAATTTTGCCCTCGTCTGTTTAATCTGCCACATGATAATTTTTTGGAGGAAATTGATTTTTAATTCAATGAATTAGTACATTTGGCCAGTTCAGTCGAAACATTGATATAGTATGGTATTTCTCACATTTTGGCATCTTGAGTTTCTCTGTAGTGTTATTTTTTATTTTTTAATTGTATTTATGATGCTTTTCCAGTCAGGGATACCAATAATTCTCGAGCCCATTATATTTCAAAGAGTGTGAGCAGTGTTTTTTCCCTCCTCCTAGTTTGCAGACAAATTTGCAGAGTTCAAGGAGGCTGCACGGTTAGCAAAGGAGAAGTCACAGGAGAAAATGGAGCTGACCAGTACCCCCTCTCAGGTATTATCCCCCACCTCCGCTCCCCCACCTCTTTCCTCTTAGGAGTCATGTCCGAAACTCATGCACCCTGCCCCCACCACTGCCTCTTGGGTGGAAATATAAATGACATCTACTGTGTCAAAATATGCTTTTAGGAACCATTGTGAAGCTTTTAAGTAATGAATGAAAGGAAACTTACTAGCGTCAACATCCAGTGTTCTGCACTGTAAAACCAAATGTATATGTTCTGAACACTTTTTTGTAACACTTTTTAAACATGTCACAGTGTTTAGATTCAGTTTTAAAGTGTATTCAACAAATCTGAAAAACCTTGATCGCAACATCCTATTAATATCAGCGTTTTATTTGAGAACACCTATTTACGAAAATAATCACCTGGCATTTAGCTTTTACACACAGGTGTTCAGATTATAACAACGGGCTCTAATTTCTTGGCGCAGCGCAGGGTGGCGCAGCCCACGCAGTGGTAATTTCGTCCGGTGCAGCCCGCGCAGTGGTAATTTCATGCGGTGCAACACCGTGCGCAGCCTCTTTGGCAATTTGGTAGACGGATGCGCGCCGAGATGGGTGTGGCGGCGTAGTAGGGGGAGGTGTCACATATTCATCATGACGCAGTGACAATTTTGTGGCAAAAGGCTCTGCCGAAAGTGCGCAGAGAGCTCGCCAGCTCCAACCTGGTTTACTCTTTGTGCAGTGGTAATTTGGCTGACCGGCGCACAGTGCGCACGCGTCACCGAAACCTCACAGGCAGGTTTCCAGAATGTCAGGCACATTTCAATGCAATAAATAATTACAGCAACCACTATTTAATGTTACTATCTGAATCAGGGCATAAATTATAGTATCAATATTGATTGTCCTGATGTCAGATCAAAGGTGGTTGGCGCGCGTAATGGAAACTCGACCTGGCTTAATCAACGCAGCTGAATCTGTGATGCAAACTAACGACTTTGTGCGAAAAATTCGTTTCGCGTCCAGTGTGCAAGCAGCTTAATACTACTATTATCGTCACTTAGGTTTTATCGTTTTTAGTGGGGGAAAGGAATACAAGCCTGATTTCTATGATCTCCTACTGAGTTAAGATCACATAGTGAAAATAAATGTGTAACGTATCTTGCATTGTTGTCCATGCATGTTAATCCCAAAATTTTAAGCAGCAACAGGGTGTAATAATAGGAACACGCTATCCATCGTTTCTCTTCCCAATGATGCAGGCAGAAGAAATAAATGAGCAACCGTCGTATTCCATTCCAACTTCATAAGTTTGAATGATCTGACGTCGTTTCGTTTTGAAATTCCATTCAAGTTCGCTAATGGTAGTAATTTGCGAATGCCCTAGCTAGCCAGCTAACTCATATTTGTAAGGCTTAATATAGATGTAAGCGGTGCAGAAAACATGCCCAAAGCAGCAAAGTAAAATGCAACATTAACGCATCATGCAGATATAGGACAGAGGCTTCTTTATTCCAACATTTTAAAGGTCAGGAGAGGAGCTCATTTGATTGGTGAAGATTTGACTCGGCTGTGTTAAACCCTCTCAGGCCTTCTCTCCTCCCTCTTTGCCACTTTCGCCGGCAGGAGGGACAGAGGCGGGACAGAGGAGTACTTGCGCCGGGCACAAAATTGCAAAATACGCCTGGATACACCCCCTTGGCGCGGCGCTCCCCCCATTCGCCGCGCCTGCGCCTGGTCAACGAATTTAGAGCCCATTGTCTTATGTTCCGCAGTTTTATAGTGTAGATTTAATTTAGTAATTTCATTGGGGATTGTGTTGAAGTGTCAGACTGAGAGGATTCAAACCCTGGCCTTGCCTGCTTTGTGTCCCTGCACAGGAGTCGGCCCCTGGGGATATTCAGTCTCCTCTCACTCCTGAGAGCATCAACGGCACGGATGATGAGAGGGTCACTCCGGATGCCACCCTGAACTCTGAGGCGCGGACAGAGCCCACGCAGAACGCCCTGCCGTTTGCACACAGGTAGAGTACCTGCCGCAGGACGGTCAAACTGCAGTTCAGTGCGGAGGGAGCCCTGGGAGATACCCCAGTTGGCTGTTTATCTTGAGTTTATCTTGAGTAGCTTGGCCTCCATACACTTTTATAGATAGAGATGCACCAGAGGTGCATTTGTTCCCTTTAACCCTTTCGCAGGCAAATTTTGGCCCAGATGCATACCCCCACGGACGGATTAATTTTGGGTTTTTACCAAAATATGATTGTTATTCAAAATAACAATAAAATAACACCACATCTCATAATAAGTTTCCCATAACTGATGTTTTTATGTTTTAATCCTCTCCAGAATCGCTAAAATCGTTTGGATCCAAGTCACTCCCGCTCTCTGGATATTCAAACTCATCGTCAGAGTCATTCAATAAAGCAAAAACTTCATCCACGTTGTATTTACGTTTAGAAACACGGCTAGAATGCCGGCTATTTGTACTGTCGATGCCATGTTCACATGTCCCACAATTTGACCGGAAGTAGTCTCAGATTTAGCGTTTTTAGGAAATCCCATGCCTCGCTCACGGCTAAAAAATACAGTGCTGAGTGACCTGAGAGACAGCCAATGGTAATGAGTGTAACTAACAAGGGAATTCCCGCAATCGGGGAATTTAAAGAAGACTTTATAAAACACGTTGGTTAAAACGACAAAAATGTCGCTGTGCCTGCGAAAGGGTTAAGGGACAAATTTCACAAATATACCCTGAAAGGAAAAACTGTAGTCTTTGGGTACAATGAGTTACTTTAACTGGCAAAAAGGTACAAATTGGTATTTAAATCAATGGACTGAGTTTTTCTTTCATTTTTAAAGGGTTATCACCCCAGTGACGGGCATCTCTTTTTCTCTGAAAGCATATGACCTATGGTACACAAAAGTGAAGGCTAGTCTGTATGGCTTACTTTCATCAAGTCGCTTTACATACTACAGATCAAAGGGGTCTACTGTTTTCGCTGATACACCGCATCCAGTTAATTAGTGATGCAGTTCACTGTTGAGTGAATTCTCCTTACTTGGTTTTTATCAGGTCTAAATTGGTAATATAAGGCAAAAAAAAAAAAAAAAAAAAAACCAGCAGACCATGTCAGCCTCAAGGTCCAAGGCGGAGTACTCCTTGTCTAAAATATCAAATTGTCTTCACTATGAGCATGTAGCTCCTTTAGTGAATTATGTCTGATGCTTGATCCATTTAATCTTTCATCAGTTTTCATGTAATTATTAAAATAGCAATGAAAATCAGACATTCGTCAGGGTGCAGGTTCAAACTGACGCCCATCCCTGTCGGAAACAAAGCACCATCATTTCTGTAATAATGATTACTGCAAAAACAGTGATTATTTTATAGAAATTTATTTTTTTGAATAGGACTAATCAGCTCAAAATAATTTTAACATCAAAGGGCTTCTGTCACCAACTGGATGATACAAGATGCTGCCAAGGACTAGATACTTGAATTTTTACAACATCAAGAGGACTAGATACCCACATTGTTAGTTGTTGTCTTATTCATTACTTCTTCCACCTACGGAGTATTGTAGGGAGTGAAATTGTGCGCAAGTAGAAAAGTACATGGGGTAATTACGTGGTTTTTTTTTTTTTTTTTTTGCTCATTTGAGCTTATCTAGGACATTGCATCACTCTAAATCTTTCATAATTGACTGACCTGCCATGTTTTAAAAGCACTTTATAAACAACTGTGTTCAAACCACTTTGTTAGGAAGGCTTATACTTTATTTACAAGTACAACTAATGGAAAAAAATATCTGCCCTCATTATCAAAGTACAAAATCAAGAAATATGCTGTATTCAATGCACATCAAAGTAAAGCATTTCATAAAACATTTGACATTTATGTTCTTTCAAGGGAGTTGATGCTGTGGTGGAGATATTTGGAGTTGTGGGGAGTTATGACTATAGGGCTGTATAGCTACTTGCTGCCTGCCATTTGCTGCCACCTAATAGCGACATGCTGCCGCCTTTTCTGGGCCTAATTTTTTCTTATATCTCAATATTTTTTCTTAAAATCTTTTTACCTTAGAGGAAATCGTGAACCTGCTGAAAAATGCATTTTCTGCTTGAAAAAAGCCAGAATCTATCTTTAAAAAATATGACAACAAACTCACTGCCCAGTTATTCAGTTCTCTGCTGGTCTCGTAGCGCATGCATAATTATAACTCCACTCTAGTGTATTTTGATAGGTTTATCATATTTGCAGGATGGAACTTTTAGTCTGCTTACTTAAATGCTAATGTAGTTAGATTTTAGGAATTTCTGGATAATTATCTCATAAAATGTTTCGAGATTTGACAGTGTTGCACAAGGAATGCAATGTGTTGTATGAACGAGTTGACAGTAAATAGCAATACATTATGTATTGTAACATTAACATGTATCAATTAAAATTTATAATTAAGATAAAAGTTATGATTTTATTTGCAATGGCTTATTTTATCTGACAATTACAAAAACAGTTAGTCTCAATTATAATTTAAATGGAAAGTCAATAGGTAACTCAATCTGGGAAAAAACAATGAAAAAAAAAACAGGAAAAGTTGATCTAGATAAATCAAGATTTGTATTTGTTTGGGGAGTTCAACTTGACACAAAAAATACAGATTGTTGCATCAGTTAGTTAAAATCCCCAATTTAAGAGACTTTGACATGATATCAGCAACTAAAATGCTACAAGTTTTTTACATTTCCATTCTGTATGTTGCATTTGCAAGCAATCTTGTTCCCAGGGATGCAACGAGGACACTTCCCAGCATTGGCCCTCACATTTAGTGAGAATCTATGCTTAACTACAGTACATGGCAACATCTTAACTATTGTTTATAAAATACAATAAATAAATGTTGGTCTTAGTTTTATACATATCGAACAAAAATAAGAATTTGCCAAAATTGAATAATCAATCTGAGCTAGACTGAAATACCTATTCTTGTAATAAAAAAAATGGTTAAATTCTATACTATTACGGAGTAAGATTTATATGCAAAAAGGAACTTCAAAATACACTCAAAGTCACCTTTTTAGCTCCGCTGTCTGTCTGTCTGTCTGTTCGTCCGGCGTCAACTTTTCACTTCAAATTTGAATATCTCAAAAATTGTGTGATACATTTCTTTCTAATTTGGTGTGAACCTTGCTTATGATATTCTAAATATTCACTGTGAAAATTAGAAAATTCTACGTCCTGGTTTTTCAGAAATTCAGCATTTTGGACTTAGAAAACCAGTGTTTGTGCTCATTTTTTCAGTCTTTCATTAATATCTCAAAAACTGTCTGATAACTTTTTGTCTAATTTGTTGTGAGCCTTCCTTATGATGTTCTGATGATCCCCTGCGAAAATTAGAAAATTCTGCATCCCGGTTTTTGAGAAATTCAGCATTTGAGACTTAGAAAATCAGTGATTGTGCTCATTTTTTCAGTCTTTCATTAATATCTCAACAAGAGGCCTGTCGGCCTAGAGAGCTTCGCTGAGGATGACTAAAATGATCATATTGTTCTGGATCATGTTATTCTGCATCATGTTGTTCCTCATCATTGTTCTGGATCACGTTGTTCCAGATCATTGTTCTGGATTAATTGTTCTGCATCATATTGTTCCGCATCATATTGTCCTATGACAGTGTTAGAAGGATTGTGACTGCTATATTTGTGATGTACTGGGGGGAAAGGGTATTTGTTGTTTGTTAGTATTGCTTGGTGGTAAGATGATTGAAATAAATGATTGCAATTTGCAATTTGGTTCTATTGTTATACTACATAAATTGAGACACCAAACTAGTTCACAGTATATTCTGGTTACCAAATGTGTCATATGTGTTCATATTGTAATAGTTTTCAAGAATTTCTGAAATTAAGTTATGACATAGACATTTCACTCATCCTCAGCGGAGCTCTCTAGGCCGACAGGCCTCTTGTTTGATGTATATTTCAAAATTTTTCTGGGGGAGGGAGCTCCAGGCCCCCACCCCAGCTACTGTCAGATGCCTGGTGACAGTGGTGCTTGGCGCACCTTTGGCCTGCCTGCCTCCTACTTCTGGGACTGTGCCATCTTCTCTGATTCTTACTGAGAAGGCTGTCCTTGGAGCTTTTCCAATAACTGATGAAAATGCCTCTGCTAAAAAGCTTATTGTTGATATTTGATGACAGTGATTGGTTCTTTCTCTCATGGGCCAAATCTCAGTCCTGTGTGGCAAATTTTTATAGCATAATTGTATATAAACGTGTAGATTTGTACAAATTAAATTATTGTACTTTTCTCTTATTGGACAACAAGACAGATAGTCTGACAGACAGCCTGTCTGCTCTTCCAGGTTTTTGTTTCAGATTTTTTACTTATAAAGTAAACCTTTCATCTTTTTTTTTTTGCAGACAAGAATTAAAAACATACTGAGTCTTCCCATTCTAGAAAATCGTCATGAAAGGAGGTTCCATCCGTCAATGGTAGAAGATGTTACTATTTCTACACCTCATCATAATTTTTTTTTTCTGCTATCTTATAAGATTTTAAGACATTCCTTTACCTGTTATATAAATCCTCAAATTTTATTGTTACTGGTATCATTTTGGTTGATGTTTCAAATGACATGAAGACTAGGGGGTCATGGCTATTTTTTTCTGTATTTCTTTGTTATTGGTAAATATTCATTTTGAGAAGAAACTAGAATAGCAAGAACTTCTTATTGCAATTGCCTCTTTCTATGTTGTGATCTAACAGTATAAAGCATTTTAAATGTAAATGCCTGTATACAATTAAATCATGTCATTTTCTTCTCTTTACATTTCAAAATGACATATGGAAACATAGCAATGTCTTTAAAATTATGTACTGAAATTGCAAATGTATTTGATTTGTAATGTACAGTTGATGTCAAGTTTAAGGCATATTAGACCTTCTATGTGTTTTCTGTTCTCTGCATGTAGTTGTATTTTATATAGTGTTTTATTGGCAGTGCTGGGGGCAGATGTTAAGTCTGCCTTTGAGGATTGTGTTCAACATCAGATTTTGTGCATTTATTAAATGTGTTCATTGGAAAGGCCACAAATCCACCGCAGTTCTCCTGTGATTGCTGTAATGTGCAATTGTTGACTTTATGTAATGACTTGCGCAATGATGTGGGAGGACAAAAGAGGGAGAAGTTAGCACAAGAAATGGACAAGTCTGCACTCACTACTCTGAGTCCCTGCCACATATCCTGCTTGAGTAATTACTAAATATTCACCCCAGTAATGATGACATTTTTTCCTCTGAAATATAATTGATGTTATTATTATTATCATTATTATTATTAGTAGTAGTAGTAGTTGTAGTAGTACTTTTGTCTTTATTGTAGCCCCTGGACGAAGTTGGGGAGGCTACTATGGATTCATGCTTGTCGTCTCTGCCGCCGCCACCACGTACGCGTCCGTAGACACTTCCTTGTGGATGCTCTGCAGGCTGTAATTTTTGACCGATTCCTTTCATATTTGGTATGGACATGTGTTATACTTCACTTACAACACCTAGGGATTTCGGTTGCCATGGCGACAGTACTTGCCAGACAATGCGCAAATTTGTGGTAAAGCATAGACATTTCCTTGCGGACGCTGCACAGGCTGCAATTTTTTACTGATTGTTTTCATATTTGCTATGGACATGCATTATACTCCACTTATGACACCTAGCGATTTTGGTTGCCATGGCGACAGTATTGGCCAAATAATGCGCACATTTGTGCTGAAATATAGACACTTCCTTGTTGACACTCTACAGGCTGTAATTTTTCACCGATTCCTTTCATATTTGATATGGACGTGTCATACTTCACTTATGACACCTTTTGTTTTCGGTTGCCATGGTGACAGTATTGGCCGAATAATGCGCACATTTGTGGTAAAACATAGATATTTCCTTGTGCACACTGTACAGGCTGAAAATTTTGACCGATTACTTTTATATTTGGTCTGGACATGTGTTATACTGAAGTTATGACACCTACCGATTTTGGTTGCCACGGCGACAGTATTGGCCGAATAAAGTGCAAAAAAGGGGAGAGGCGGTTTTACAGGGGCTACACCTATGCGGTCACGGCCAACTGGACTATAGTTTTTATCAGTGCCGGTAGTAGTATTAGTTGTAGTTGGACTTGCAGGAACGGTAGTATTACTATGGAAAAAGTAAATACAGCATTGCAAGACCCCGTTATACATTACTACCGACATAACAGCGGAACTGGCATGCAAAACTTGGGCTGCTGAATCAATAATGTACCCACAGATCCCACAGATCTGTGGGCTCTTCCCTGAGTGACTCTGTTAGGAAATGGCTTGGCTTTACATGCTGTCATTTCGAGACAGTGTGGGCACATTGATTTGAAAATGTTTCTTAATGCGCTTAAACTCCAGTTCTGCTGAGTTTCCGGAAGCTCATCCTATTTTTGTCCCATGGGTGGGCGAATGCCGCAATCCTGTCACGTCTACGTTCCCACCATGAGTGGGATGCTTGAGTGGCCTCAGACTGCTCCTTTATGCACTGTGAAAATGTCACAGTGGCAGCAGTGTGCTCTCTTCTCCCACATAACCAGCTATTCATAATGCTATGCTCTTCTGCAGCTATTTGAGGACAGAGTTTGGATTGTGTTACGGACCACTGCTGCAGATGAGTGTTAGGGATCAGTACAATGGATGAGGAATGTTCTGCCGTGCAGTGATGGCTACTGATTCAAAAATTGAGGAAGCAACTGATGAAAACCTTTTTCCAATCATTTTCCGTGATGTGCAAGTTTTCCAATGATTTTAATATAGCCTATTTGCTATATTATATAGTTTATATATAGTTTATTTCTTCATGCAATTTTCAGGATGTCAAACAATTAATTTAATGTAGAAAAATATTTTATTCAGTAAGTATGCTAAAAGAAAAACAATAAACCACTCTGCAAACATCTGCAGTTGCTTTTGACATATCCTGTGGTGCCTTAACCTGGACTTAATGATTGCTATAATTAGCCCTAGTCCTGCCTCTAGTCTAATGCTTATCTTCCTCTCCTCTTGCTTGCAGGATTTTGTTCATTGGCTAAAAGACCGTTTGCCACAGTACCTGTATTACATTATATATCAAGGACCAGCATGCGGGGACATATGTAGCTACCGGGGAACGATATATCAATGACTGGCACACAGGGAAACGAGCATGGGTCCTCTATATATCGGTTACCTGCAGGACTAGGTTTAAAAGAAAGAATACTGAGTAGCCATATATATCCACAATTTTGAATGGTATTGATTAAAATATGCACTATTCTGCAGGCAGAAAGTTGTATTTTTCCTCTTAACTCATGATTAATCCTGAGAATGTATGTCTGAAATGTATTGTTGCGACCGATAATCCATTTAAGGAGAGGTTTTCTTCCTCCACAAATTTTTGCTCAGTAGCTGTTATTGGTGCAGGCCAGGGGTGCTTAGGCATTTTGATCCATGATCAAATTACTACATCAGGTCTGGGATTTGATCCTTACTGTGGAGACCACTACAGGTCTGTGATTTTTGCTCCATTTGCCGCTCGGCTTTATTTCTACTATAATTTAAAAAATATGCATACAGTGTGAAAGAATTTTAAGTCAGTCCACTTTGATTTCTTTTGGGCTGTGTTTTCACAGCCGGAATATGAAGATATGCATACACAATCAGAGATGCAGTTAAGCCCTTGACTGTCACCTGCATTTTCTCACATTTGGCCCGGCCCTAATTAGGGCCCAGTGACAGTTAAGGTTAACCTGGCAGTATTTTTATGAAATAAGCTACATGGTCCTCATGACTCATTTTTATGTGTGGGGAGTGAAATTAGGGGGTGTTGGGCTGAAGTATGTTCTCCATCCGCCAGCCTCAGCACTGAGCGTGCTCCGTTTGCATGGCACGGAGTGGTAACTTCAAAGAATCTGCATGACTGTTCTACTTCATCTTGAATCTCCCCGTATGAGTGAGGCCACTTGGCACTTTGCCTCCCTTGGGCTGTGTATCATTTACAGCTCCATAATGAAGAGTATGATGCATTGTGGGAAATATAAATGAGACATGGGTCGGTTGTTCTTTCTTTGCTCTGTGGTCCTTTGAGACCGAACAGTGTCCATCATACTCTGTGTGCTTCGAAGGCATGCTTGTGTGAGTGTGGAGAGAACTGATCCTGGTCTTTCACTGAGCTTTGATCGTGTTATTCCATAATTTTCAACACTGGACAGTGTTGGTTACATTTTCTTCTTAGGATTGTCATGTCCTTTTCCAGCTGGAGAATTAACGTTTTACATGCTTGTACTGTTAAATACAAACTTCGATATTAGTGTTCTAAAACCCACTGCTGTCTGCTAGCAGCACTGACCATTACATCAGCATTAAATTGTTCTGTGGAAAAATATTTTTAATGCATGTTAGTGATCTCCCCCCTCTGGACTCATTTTATTTGTATGACTCCCTGGACAGTGTTCACTTTTTTCCTCACAGTTTGTTCCTGATGTGCATGTAGGTGCCTGTGAACTCGCTCCTCCATTTCAAACCGCCTGACATGATGTTCCTTTTAACTTTGGCTTTTTGTGTTGCTGTCAACATGGTCTTTGTGGATTACAGTGTGGAGGTGTTGTGCATCCATTTTCCGGATGGGAAGAAACATTGACTTTGAATCTTTAAAAGCATTTTTTTCCTTTTTTTGTTTCTTACACAATTTTTTGAACCATATTTGTCATTATCTATGACTCCATGAATCTGTTGAATCTCCACAAAACATCGTGCCTTATGAACTTTCATCTCGTTGTGGAAATTGCATTGAATTTGTGAGTCTCCAGTTGTCTTTAGTACCGAATATCAGCAATAATGAATAACTGTATCTGATTTCTGTCAATGATGATCAGTTGCCTCCAATTCTTATCAGTGATTGTTGAGAACTCAGTATCTGATTCAAATTGATAGTAATTTGGTAATAATGAATACCCAAGTATTTCATTTGCATCGGTCATTTTCAGTCAATTTATTCTTACCTTGTGAGAACCTTATGCTGCGTACTTGGATTATCTTAGCAGTTTCACTGTTGAATAACGGTTTGTGTCCTTGATGCTGAGCGTAGAAACCTCTGGTTTGTAGTGTCATTTTAGTGCACCAGTATTCTTTGTGTTCAGGATTCATGTTCAATCAGATCAATTGAAATCACCTGTAAAGTACTTATTTCTAGTCAGAACTTACCTTAGCAAATGAAGACATAAATTTGGTTTAACCTACAACTTTATTCAGCCAAGACATTTTTCCATAGAAAAGAAAACAACATAATTTGCATATATGTAGTATTTATTTTAGTTTAAAATGATTCATATTTATTTCAATTGTTTCATGAAGAAATGTCTTAATTATAATGTTGCAAATGCTGGAGATGTAGTCTCATATTGTGCAACATTGATGGCATGGAAGGAAGTACATTTTATAGCACAAACTCATCTCCAAATAGCAAATAATAATAATAATAATCATAATAATACAAAACCATATTGCCTAAACATGATTAGGAATTTGAAAGACTTGTTCCCCATTTTCTCAATGTCTGTAGATTTAAGGCACTACAAGAAGCTGAATCACATTTTCTTTGGAATATATACAATGAAATGTAATGTTATTTTTTTAATGATAACAAAAGCTATTTGCAGAAAGAAAAATAAGTGAGCAAGATCAATGTAGAAATCATCTTTTCACTGCATTGGGCAGTGTAAACCATGTCACAGAAAAGCAGCTATCAGGCATTGCTGTGCTGAACAGAAAAGGAGAGCAAAAGACGAGTGTGTAGATGTGATTCAGGCTTACTTACCGAAGTCAATCCCTGTTGAATCTCTGGAGGTTACCATCGACCGTCTCTGGAACACATCCTGAAAAAGATGAGAAAGGATAAGAGACTGCATTGCATTTTGGCAGCCAATTTCAGTTCTCTGGCGAGAAGCTTGTTGAGAGCCGTCTGATAGGTGTCCTTCATGCGCGAGCAACCGAATTCTTGACTGTGCTCCGCGCGGCCCTTAAAGACGCTGGGCTTTTTAAACGAGCGCGGCTCTGTGTCACCGTGTCAGCTACTCTGTGGGAGGGGGAGATCTGTGGGAAGAGGTGTCGTTCTGGGCGCTTGCGTCACGCGGAGGTGGCGTGGAGGGGGCGGCGGTGTTGCGTAAGCTCTTTTAGGTGACGCGGTCTGTGTGAATTAGCGGCTCTCTCTGTTGAACTGAGGAGTGGGCGGCTGCAAGGCAATGGTACTGTCACTTGGGGAACGGAAGTGGGGAGCATGAGCCCCCCTTCAATGCCGATATTCAGAGCATCATCCCCTACAGCTGTCTGTGGGCTCTGGAGAGATTGGGGAATACAGCCTTTCATGTCTGAAGCAATTCAGACTAATGCAGGGGAAAGCTGTTCGGGCTTAGCCAACTGATACACGTCGCTAAACAAGCCATTGCGGATGAAGGGACACTTTCACATTCTGTTCATATTGAAGCCTGAATAGATCCACTGCTAATCACTGTTGCATGATATGGAATAAAAAACAGGAAATGCATTCATACATAACTGAATTGCTGAGTCTACCCTTGGCTGCTTAAGTCCATGTACTGCACAGCATATTCATAATAGGAGCCAAGGGACCGACATTTGCGACGTGATGCACTGGCATAGCCCTCTGGCACTGATGCATTTTGGGAGCTTTTTGTCCCAGTTTTTATGATCTTTTTTAAATGTTCAGTGTCTTACCCTGATTTTGCGGCTGACTCTCTTTTGTGTGCTCTTTGCGCTTCAGTGTACAATGAGAGATTTTTTTTTTTAGTTTTGATAATACTCTCAAAAATAAATACATTTATTTTTATTACTATTCAGTGCTGTATCTCACCTATTATTTGACTTCCAGCTTTAATTAAGCATTAGAAACCCTCCTAAATGTACGTCTGTTTATTATTAGTCATTGAAAGGCAGAAGCTGGGTAAATATTATTATAATAAAATTAAATTTTTTAAAGTTGTTTTTAGAGAAAAGCATCTTTGGAATCAACTGTGGGGCAGCCAAAACCTCTTGATTGAGTTGCATAGCGGAATACTTTTTTTTTTCTCTGAAATTGATTTTGTGATTCATGATTGAGTATCTCTCCCCGTAAGAAGATAATTTCAGCTAACACCCAGCCATAATGGAAGTCATAATTATCAATTAAATAAATACGCACTTGTTCCCTTACAATTGCTCATTCAAACTACCAAAAAAGGAAAAAAACGTATACAATCATTTACATCATATTGTATTCTTTTTTCCTCTGGAGAGGTGGGAAGTGGCACATCAAAAGTCGTCGGACATTATTTTTCAGATGCTTACAGTTTATCGTGCAAAATTCTGGTTTACTTTGTGGGAGATGTTAAACAGCCCTGGTTTGATGCAATCATTTATTGAGTCCTATGTATTATAATATCAGCACGTGTGTCTCCAGCCTTCTATTGGTTGCTAATGTCACTTGTGTTTTTATTTCTGTCCATATGTACAAAAAGAACTGGTTTCATAAATCATTGAAAAGCTTCAGTTCCATGTAAATACAAGTCATTCCTTCTGTATTCTCCAACTGTGTTGCATACTCCTGATCGATCTGTGTTGAGATTAGAGTTATATATTTGCTAGTTTCAGATGAAATAACCAATCATCTGCAAGGTTGTATTGCTTCCATGGGGTGTTGTTTTGTCAAAGAAAGGCACTAAATAGAGGTGATGTACCATACTGCAAATGATATTGTTGAATTATTTCATCCAGCCCCTTTGCCAAAAAAGAAAAAAATCAGGTAATCAGAAAATTAGAAAAATAAATGAGATCAGTTATGGATGCAGCTGTCACCGAGAAATGTTCAGAATGGAACATTTTATGGTTACATTTTGATCTGCTCTCCTGCGCTTATCCTGTGAACTGGCTGCTGCTATTTCTCAGGGTCCAAATATATGCTGCTTTGCCTTAACACCTTAATTAACACTTCAGGGTGTAAGAACAGGCATATTTGGCTGTAATGTTGTAAATTGAACACTCTAATGTTGATGTAATCATCAGTCACTACTGGTTTTTGACGGTAATTGAGTTATAGAATATGTGTTTTTTTTTCTAAAGGATGGAAAAGATTAGAAAATATACACTCTTTCAAGGTTTAAAAGTTTATTTGAACCCTTGGCTGCAAATTTGTTTGATTTGTCGCTAAAATTGAGTACAGCTGACTTGCGTCTTTTGATCATGAAGAACTTGTGATACATTTCAGCGGTCTAATGCTTGAGTTAAGGTCAGCACTGTAAAGAACTCAAAAATTTTGTGCTAATTTAGTCTCTTAATCAAGCTGAAGTAGTTAGGGGTGTTCGTTTCAGTGGAGCCCTGGCCTGGAATCCATTCGTCAAGTTGTTAACATACCAGATAGCAGACATTATTTTTTTCATGACCTTTAATGCGTTGTGCAGTGAAAGACTTGCAAATCTCTCTGGACATAACAGTGCATTTTATGAACAGTTATGTTCACTGAGAAAGACAGTCTAAGCTGACCTTTCATGGTGATCGCAATATGTCTTGTAGTCTACTCATGCTGCATGGTGTAATGTCTTGTGCTGTCAGCAGCCCTGCCATCAACAAACATTGGGAAGCAGAGCTGGAGGCATTGAAGAGTAACAATGCCAAGCTGACAGCAGCACTCCTGGAGTCTACAGCCAATGTCAAGCAGTGGAAGCAGCAGCTGGCAGCCTATCAGGAGGAGGCTGAAAGACTGCACAAACGGGTGAGGGGGAGCAGTCACAGGATATTCAAAAAGAAAAGAGGGGGAGTCATGTGCTATTCAAAAATATGCTGTGGGTAATGTGAGGACTGCATCATTTTAATGGGCGAAGCTTAAAAATGCAAAGCCTTGTGGCGATATAATAAGTTTGGGGCCTAGTACCTTTCAAGACACATTTGATATAGGCATAAAAGTTATGGGAGAAGCATTATTAAAATGGTGACCACAGCCTCTGCAAAAGTCAAGGAAATTATGCAACTTAATATGAAATGATTTAATGCAAAATCTTGGTTGCTTTTGCAAATTAGCCAGTGCAGCTTAAGCGTAACATGCTTCTTTGTCTGTGTCTCCATATCCGTAGGTGACAGAGTTGGAATGCATGAGTGGCCAGACCAATGTGATCAAAACACACAAGACAGAACTCAACCACACAATAGAGGAGCTGGAGACCACACTGAAAACAAAGGAAGAGGTGCACCTCAATATCTACAGTGCCTGATGTACCTTTTAAAAAGGAAACTATAATATTAACTTGTGTCCCCCTTTAAGAAGTGTCAGGTTGCAGTTGCAGCTTTGCTTGTGGTGAAATTGTGTTGCATTTTACTCACAAACCCCAATTCCAATGAAGTTGGGACGTTGTGTAAAACGTGAATAAAAACAGAATACAATGATTTGCAAATCCTTTTCTACCTATATTCAATTGAGTACACTACAAAGACAAGATATTTAATGTTCAAACTGATAAACTTCATTGTTTTTTTTTTTTTTTGAAATATTCACTCATTTTGTGCAACTTGTTCCAAGAAAGCTGGGACAGGGGCAACAAAAGACTGGGAAAGTTGAGGAATGCTCAAAAAACACCTGTTTGGAACATTCCACAGGTGAACAGGTTAATTGGAAACAGGTAAGTGTCGTGATTAGGTATAAAAGGAGCATCCCCGAAAGGCTCAGTCGTTCACAAGCAAGGATGGGGCGAGGTGTACCACTTTGTGAACAACTGCATGAGCAAATAGTCCAACAGTTTATGAACAACGTTTCTTAACGTGCAATTGGAAGGAATTTAGGGATTTCGGCATCTACTGTCCAGAATATCATGAAAAGATTCAGAGAATCCGGAGAAATCTCAACATGTAAGCGGCAAGGGCGAAAACCAACATTGAATGCCCGTGACCATCGGTCCCTCAGGTGGCACTGCATTAAAAACCGATATCATTCTGTAAAGGATATTACCATGTTGGCTCAGGAACACTTTTTGGAAAACCATTGTCAGTTAACACAGTTTGTCGCTTCATCTACATGTGCAAGTTTAACTCTACCATGCAAACTGAAAGCTATATATCAACAACACACAGAAACGCTGCCGGCTTCCCTGGGCCAGAGCTCATCTGAGATGGACTGACGCAAAATAGAAAAGTGTGCTGTGATCTGACGAGTCCACATTTCAAATTGTTTGTGGAAATCATGGACGTCGTGTCCTCCTGGTTAAGGAGGAAAAGGATAATCCTGATTGCTATCAGTGCAAAGTTCAAAAGCCAGCATCTGTGATGGTGTGGGGATGTGTTAGTGCCCATGGCATGGGTAACTTGCACATCAGTGAAGGCATTATTAATGCTGAAAGGTACATACAGGTTTTGGAGCAACATATGCTGCCATCGAAGCAACGTCTTTTTTGGGGACATCTCTGCTTATTTCAGCAAGACAATGCCAAGCCACATTCTGCACGTGTTACAACAGCGTGGCTCCTTTGTAATAGAGTGCTGGTAATAGACTGGCCTGCCTGCAGTCCAGACCTGTCTCTCAAATGTGTGGCGCATTATGAAGCGCAAAATACCGCAACAGAGACCCCGGACTGTTGAGCAACTGAAGTCGTACATCAAGCAAGAATGGGAAAGAATTCCCCCTACAAAGCTTCTACAATTAATGTCCTCAGTTCCCAAATGCTTATTTAGTGTTGCTAAAAGGAAAGGTGATGTAGCACAGTAGTAAACATGCCCCTGTCCCATCTTTTTTGGAACGTGTTGCAGGCGTCAAATTCAAAGGAGTGAATATTTCCCAAAAAAAAAAAGTTTATCAGTTTAAACATTAAATATCCTGTCTTTGTTGTGTACTCAATTGTATATAGGTCAAAAAGATTTGCAAATCATTGTATTCTATTTTTATTCACATTTTACACAACGTCCCAACTTCATTGGAATTAGGGTTTGTGGTATTGCCACTGAATTTTGGTCTTCATTTATGCATTTGGATTTGCAAAGCAATATTTGAAAATCATGCCACATATTTGTTTTCTTCACAATTTCAAATGTGAATCTGCTCTTTTTCCAGGGGGAATTAAACATATGAATGATTCCTCAGTTTTGGCTGCATCAGATTTTAATATTCCAGAAATACTGTGTCAGGAAAAAAAAAAAAAAAAAAAAGCTCCACTCTCATCAGTAAATAATTAATACTCATAAATTACTATGTATTAAGTCCCACTGCAGTATCCAATGAAGAGATGCCCCTTTGATTCAGAAAACTGTTGGGTGTTCCCCTACTTTTTTCCTTTAAGAATTTTGAATCTTTATTCACCTGCTTAAAACAAAAGGAATTACTGGATGGAGCTTTTCTCTGTGTTGCTGTAAATAAAACTGAAACTGTTCAGGTCTAGACGATCGTTTAGGCAAGTAGTATAGTCAGGCTTTGATTATCCATGTTATGATCAGCTGGTGATCCGCGCCCTTGTTAGCATTGTTGTGGTTAAAGTTAAGTCGTTCACTTCAAAAAGACCTAGGCTTCCAAATTCTCTTACTTCGTATTCTAAACATCTCCCCAAAAATTTACCATGAATATGGGGACTTCTCTTTTAGTGTTTTGCCATTGCAGTTGAATTGAGTCTTTTATGTTCTTGAAGGAAATGGAGCGGTTGAAAGAAGAGGTGGAGAATGCAAATGAGCTGCAGGCCCAAAGAGAATCCATTGCCCAGAAACTACAGGTGCAGTGATTTAATTTGTAAAACTGATTTCAGTACATATTCACTTCATTCATGTTAAGAAGGATCATGACCTCAGCAACCTCGTTCATCTCTCACCATTATCAACTAGCGTGGTGCCACGTATCAGTGTGACTTAGTAGGCAAGGAGACTTTTATCTAGACTCTAAAGTCTATTTCATTCCAGCATTTAAATTGTAATCATTTAGCTGGCTTAATTTGAGACAAACTGTTTTTATTACTTTATTACTTACTATTCCTGTGTCATCAGCCATCTATGGTTTGGAGTCTGGAGTCGGATTACACATTGCAGCTTGGACCAGGCTTGAGGGTTCTTTAGTTTGGTAGTGAATCTGCATTGTGAAAGGACGTGTTGTAGACTACGAGTAATAACGCTTTAAGAGTGTGTTTGACCTGTTACTGGTCGAATAAATTGAAGAACTTTATTTTCGACCATTGCTAAACCCTGCAATAAATCTTTTAGTGCATTTTATCTTCCTCTGCCATAGTATACACTGTTATAAGCTGACTGAATTTAACAGTTAAATTAACGCATTGTTTCCTGGTTATTTTAACTGTACAATAGTGTCCTGCGCACATTTAACTGTGGTTTACACTTAACATACATGGAACTCTGTTGTAAACTTATTGTAAAATTACAGTTGAAATAACTGGCAAAAAAGGTGAAGTTTTTAACTGTGTAAAGTCCGTTTCGAGACATAACAAATAGCATTTATTCAGGAAATGAGGATTTTTGACATGGTGTGACACTTTTGGCACTGAAATCCTTCACATTTTACGGCATGTCATCTGAGTCAGGATGTGAGGTGTCAAGTACAACAGATACTGTATCATGAAATGATGTGCTAGTGCCATTTATAGTCATCTATTGTTTCTTCTCTTGTTGTCGTATTTCTAATAAAAATGTTTAAGTCTCTGTTGTTGCCTTGACCAATGTAAGAGAGTACTCAATGTACACTTCTGCTTCACTCCAGGAGACAGAGACGAGGAATCAGGATCTGGAGGCCCAGCTAAAGGACGTAGAGAACCGCCTGGAGAACAGCCAGCTCCAGCAGGAGGCCTTCAGAAAGAACCTCAAGACGCTTCTGGAGATTCTGGATGGGAAGATCTTCGAGCTCACTGAACTGCGGGACAGCTTGGCCAAGCTAGTTGAAGGCAGCTAGAGCGTCTCTTTCCCAACCAACATCGGCTAGAGCAGCCTCTTCTGCCAAAACATAAGATAATGTACCCCCCCCCCATCATCTAGAAAACACTCCCCCTTCCAACATCATCCAAAGCATTGTTTTCCAATCCAGTCATGAATTATCCAAGTTTTAGTTCCAGCTCCTCATTTCCTCCTGATTGAGGGGCAAACTTGTGTGGTTGCTCATGGTCAGAGTTGTAAAGAAAATGCTGGATTGAGTAACAAAACACTAGGCAACCAGTTCTCACACCATCATCAGCTAGAGCTCCCTCCCCTACCTTCAGTGAAGAACCCCACCCAGAATGCTGCACGACACTGGAACTCAGGCGAGTAGTGCCCAGGGAGCCCAATCCACGCGTTTTCCCACTTTGCCCAGCTAGAGGCGCTGTAGTTTCAATTTGAACGAAAAGCCAACAACCAAGTTCTGCTGACTTTTTTGAGTTGGTAGAATCATTTTGTAAGAAAATATTCTGTTTTTTTCAATTTCTGAACATTTTCCATATATGGTATATTCCGTGTATTGTGCCTCCGTTTGGCAAGTGACAACCAAGTTTTAATTTTCGGATTAATCTATGGTTAAGTGGTTTCACTTGTAATCTCTTTGTGATGATGGACATTATCAAACTGAGTCTTGGTCGCACATTGGGATGGGGGGAGAACACACATGTTCCCATCCTCAGAATCCCTATCCCAGCATTCTTTTCAGTTTCAGGGGATTCTTCCAAAGCTGGTCCTCGACAGAGGAGGGAGACTGCGGACTGCCATTTTTGCGAACCTGGCATCCACCTGGCCTTTGCATTCAACTCAGCTGGTCCAAAAAGCCTTTCTCCAAGCTGGGACTCTGTCCGAGAGACTAGCAATTCTGAGTAAAAGAACAACATATACAGAAAGGAGTGTGTGTTGGTTTAGTGTACAGAAGAGGCACCAATACAATGAGCAATATAAGAATGAGGCATCTGTGAAACACTGCTATCTTCCAATCAGGTATTTTATTATTCTCCCTGAAGTGGACATTACAGCGAGGGACACTCGCTCTGAAGGAACGAGGCTCTAGTGCCCTGCTGTGATTGGTCAGCAGGAAATATAAAGCAGTCTTTCATTTCTATATATTTGTTTTTTATATGTCTATAAATCATATTTATACTCTGTGTAAAAACTGAACTACTGTATGCAGGACTTGAATCAAAAATGTTTTCCCATTTTCCAGAAGAGCAACAGTGCACTTGACTCCCTTACCTTTCTGATATTACACTTATCATTATTGTCAGCGATACTGAAATGAAGACAGATTTGTTTAATCCTCAAATGATTTTTGGTTTTTGGGTTTCTTTTATAACATATTATACTTGGGTATTATAATTGTATTTATATGTGTGAAATATGGCAATATTTTTTATGTAATTAAAATTAGATCAATTCAACAGAAATAAAAATCGGCCACTTGAATAAATACATTGAAGTGATGCCATTATTGATATATATATTTAAAAAAATCATCCAATTGTGAGCCTTTGTTTGTATACACATTTTGCTTTAAGAATCACTAGCTTAAAAATGCATCAGAAGAAGATTCCACCACAGTTTGTCTAATCATCTTTTTCAACACTTCGTAGTTAAGCAGAGAAGGCATTCTGTTAAAAAGTGCAGAGGCTGGTAGCGGTTCTGGCTCATTTACACCAGTTGTATGGAGCAGAAGTTGGCAGGATATGTGAAGATTTGAACATTATTCTTTCGCATGCAGTTGAAATGTAAAGAAACACTATTTGAGAGAATATTATTCATAACTTAATAAGCTTAGGTAATAGCCAGAGGTCATGATGTGCAATAAGCATGTATAAACTGATGCAAATGATATATGATGCGGCATAAGCAAAGATTTCATGCTTTGAGTGAAGGCATTATACTGTGTGCACCCTGAAACCAATTTCTAAGGCATCTTGTTATTAAGGAATTATTGACACTTAAATGTTAGGAATATTTGAAAAAATAACCTTTTATACCAAGCTTAACCAGTTTAATTCACTTCTTTAAACTGTTTATTATCAGCAGCAGAAGTTGAAGCTGAGTTTCCACTCTATGCTCAGTGGCTGGGTCAAGGCATGATGTTCCTGAAAAATTTAATCTTGAGATTACTGCCAGGTGCAGTAATTGTGCCAGTTGCCAAAACTGAAAAAAAAAAATTTTTAATTCACTTTGAGAAATGTCTACTTGTTTCCAAAACAGACTACTTTGCTCAAAAAATTAGACTTTAAATTCTCTACACAGCCCCCCCGACAGGAGAGCAGATGGCTCATTCCTAATGTATATCTTTTCCGTTTCCTAAAAAGGGAATCAAAGTGGTGGTGATTTACCTGTGATAACAGTGCAGAAAATGTCTCCGCCAAGGACCAATCCTGAAGCTATATTAGCAGTTGTGCTCAGGATTGTATCCGCTGTCCGAGGGATTGTACCACTGTCTCATCCCAAATCATTTACTGTAAGAATATGGTTTCTGCGACTCATAACTGCATCTATGTTCTTCCAGTAATAAGAACATGTATGGAAAGAATAACACCCACAATCAAAATCAAATAAATATTCTTTATTGAATAAAACCAGTAGATTGTTACGTCAGAGTCAAAATCGCGCAAATGGTGCTACATTATGAAATCATCGATTTCAGACTTGGTATGCAAGGTTCATACACTTTCGAAGATATAAGAGTAGATTTGGAATACAAACCAGTGACAAGGAATATAATAGAAGGTAATCCAGAGAAAAGGCAAAAAAAGAAGCAGTCAAAGCAATTATTTTACATAGGAAAGATATTGCTATAGAAATGCTTTCCTCTCTCAGAAATTATTTTTGAATAAATACATAGTCATTGTAGGAGAGAAAACAAATGAGTTGTGATACTCCTTTACAATAGTTCATTTTAAAACTATGTTTCTTTGTCTTTGCCTCCAATTCTAATACAATATTGCACTTATCTACAAACTGGCAAACCCATGCACTGGATAGTGAGAGTCCTGGCCAATCACAAATAGTTAAAGTTGTAAATGTAACCAGCATGGAATGCAGTGGCAAGAATTTTTCTTTTTGGGGGGTGGGGGGTGGGGTGAGATAAATATAAAGACTAAGCAAAATAGTTATAACAAGTTTAGAGGAGTTTACACTTGGGCAGCATGGAGAAGAGAAAATGGAGAGAATAAGCATTTGAACAGTACACTGCATTAACAGTCAAGTGATAACCAGTATGCCAATGGCGATGGTGCACTTTT
Source organism: Gymnothorax javanicus (assembly GCA_029692085.1). Lineage (NCBI taxonomy): Eukaryota > Metazoa > Chordata > Actinopteri > Anguilliformes > Muraenidae > Gymnothorax > Gymnothorax javanicus. Next base: position 27,407,889 of record CM056194.1, on the reverse strand, counting down.
TTCCTAAGGTTGATCAGTTCCATAAAGAGAAGTCAATAAACATATGCAGTGCAACCGATTAACCTTGTGCAAGGAGTGGCATCGCTCCAACTTTGAAGTTTTCTTATATTTCCGTAAGATCAGCAACATCTGTCAGCACCTTTGTATTCAAATTCCTTCCCCTCATCTAATACCTCTGTGTGCTCTCTACGCTTTTCTCATGTGTACTGATGTCATAATAATAATGGCAGCAACTACCTTTGACTGGTTAAAAAAAAGAGAATAATAAAACGCAGCAAAGAAATGTTTGAGCATCAGTAAACGTTTCATCTGCAAGATCAACATTCACTTCATTACACTTGACATTATATTCAGTGCATCTTTCAGACATCGAGTTAGTAGCTGGTTACATATCAATTCATACTAATAATGAAACTAGAGCTGAAAATGAGTAAAGAGTAAGCTCGAACAACTTTGGTATAAATGTAGAGAAAACAGCAGAGACGGCATACGTTTTTCTCAATGGGAAAAGGGAAAAATCTCAGCTTGGCTAATTGATCATTAAACACCCTTTATGAGACTCACGCATGTAGAATTTTCGCAAGCGTGCTCTGGTGTGCACAGAACCATATGGCGCACAGCAGGTAACAATAGAAAGGCTTATCGTCTGCCGACACGTTACACAAATTGTTCACACAAAACCAATGGCTCGGTTCAATTCGCGGTGATGGTGAAGCAACCAAGGTAACACTCGCTCAAAATTCTCTAGCAGCATACATACATGATGGAAGGAGACAGAATTAACGCAAGTAAATACTTAAACACTATTAAATGCACACACATACATATATCCCATTGTACAATTTCTATATAATGTTCTTCTATTCTTGGATATTATTGTGAGTTAGTCATTCTCAAGCCAGCAAAGGCACTGACTGGCCAATACAGCCAATAATTTCAGCCAAGAACTGCACTTCACTGGAATGGCCAATTATTTACTGACTAGAAGCAGAGGAATTATAACATTAATCTGATTATACTTGGCCAGTTCCCTTTTATAATTGGAGCACATTTTAAATTAACATGCCAGGCACCAGTTTTGCAGACAAAGATTAAGCCTTGCCATCGATTAAATTTTGAATGGCGATTTCTTATACAAATCTCAATTTATTCCTTGTATAAGCTAAATGTGTGTCTGTGAGCCTGGCCTCAACAAAAATAGAAATGAATGGCTAGCAGTGTGCAAAAAAAAAGGATTAATAATAAACTACATTAGCTTGTAGAGGGATCAAACCAAACAATTATCATAACCACCAAAATGATACTGCTGTTTAATGACCGTCATAACTAAAGCAAATTATATTGAGCATTTCATTGTGAGAGGACAGCAGAGTTGATGCAGAAAAGTAAAAGTAAGATGAACTGTGCTGGGGTTGGACACTGAAGGACCGTTAGTGAACCCAAGCACGAGGTATTCGCTGTGAGAGTTTGCCACCTGTCCTAGACCAAGCTGAAAAACAAGAAGCCAATCTGATCTGACAATGGGCTGCTGCTAAGCCAGCGTTACCACTCACGTTATGACTCACCCCTGGCCTGCTCTTGTCCTGTGCAGACATCCATGTTTGTGATAAAGATAAGTCATTACATGCTCACCCAATCCATGGCCAAAAAAGCCATAACAGTTTGTCAGTAGCACTGTATAGTTGCCAGTTTTACCAGCATGAAATCTAGAGAGATACACTTGCCATGCAAGTGATAGATAGTTGTTTATCCGAGCCATATGTGAAAACAGGATGAATGGTCGTACTCTCAGCAGATTACGCAGGAACAATACAGCAGGCTAATTCAATCAAAAGTACATGAACTCTTATAAAAGCCTGGACCAAGGTGACCTTTGATCATAAAACAGAGGATCGTAAATATTATGCCATTTCATGTGCCGTCCTGAAAGGGAGATGGTAGAATAAAAGTGTGAAGATTATATCAAATTAAGTGCTAACAAAACACAATGTAAAGGATAGGCAAAAAACACACATATTGATAAAGGTACTAAAAAACACACTAATATATAAGGATATCAAAAATTTGCTGTGATTGCAACTGGTTTCCTGAACAAGAACAGGGCAACTTGCTTTACTGGAGATCATGGTATCTATATTGTGAGACTATGTTTTGTTTTGCTCAAGGTGTTGACTTCATTTAAAAACTGAAAATTCTTACTGCAATCCTGCAACATTCCATTTCAAACAAACTCAAATAAATACACCACCCACCACACTGAGCCAAAAAACAAAAACAAATTAACAACAACAAAAAAAAAAAAAAAAAACTTCAACCAGGTCAAGTCTAGTGTAATTCAACACATTTTAGACCTTTTTGGCCATGGAACAGCGATATTGATTTTTTTCTTTTCATTTAAATCCAATCGGCCCATTGACAGAATTTCCAGCAGGAGACAAAACCCATCTCCCGCCAGCAAAGATTACCATTCTGTCTGTAACTGTAGTGCAGCTGATGGACACAGGGTACTTCCATCTGGCATCAACTGTAGCAGAGTGAGTATGTCAAATTAGAGTCATTGTATGGCATTTCTGGGGAAGACCTCAGCACTCAGAAATCTGGAAATCAGTATTAAAGTAACATCCCTCACCAACCACTACCTCAGCCAGGACAAGTTAGCGATGTCCTGACGGCCGCGTGCATTTGGGACTAAAAGGGCAAAAAACAGATGCGCCACCATTTACACGAGCTTAGACACTACATACAACAGGAGGGTGGGTTATAAGCTTTTGGAAAATAAATTTTTTTTTTATACTTAGCGTTGACCACATCAGACAGCCCGTTCCTAAAGAGAAAGGGTTTTATGGGCGAACACTGCTCTCCAGTGTCTGCCATTTTATCAGGGAGAATTGCGAATTACCCCATCTCGCAATAATTGCTGTGACAACATGGTATAGCGTTCTCTACGCCATGGATCACTGACTTTCAGCGCTAGCAAACAGAGCCTTTATTAGCTGAACAGCTGATCGAACGGTCTCATGCTGGAAACCGAGTGGAACATCTCCTCTCGATAATATGTGCTAGAAATGTATGTCAATCAAAACCACTTTCCTTTTGACGACAAGTAAAAACATAACACGGATTATTCAACAGGGCTGGAGTCTCCGGTAGTGTTCTGTCAGGGTCTGATGGCACAGCAGTGGAGGTGACAGTGGAAAGTGTGCATGATATCTGATTCTGCTGCGGGTTTGACAGACCCTTCTCTGTCAAGTTCGTGTGTTTAGCACCCTCCCACAAGGCAACATTTCGGCTTTTGTTTCCAAGCCAATTTTGAATTTTCACAATTCACAAACTGGGAGATGGAGTCGAGAAAAAAAATTTCTCAAACACAACGGTGAAGAACGGTCAGACTAAACTGAATTAAATAGCCAGCTATCCTACCTGGCTACCTTTGGGTCGGCCCATTCTGTAGCTACTCATGTAAAACATAATTCAGCGATTTTAGCAGAAAGAATTAGCATGTAACTAGTATGTAAAATACCAAGCAGGACTCAGAACAAATGGTTGCAGCCCTGAGCAGTCTGATCCTTCTCAGCTTCACACATTTTGTCTACATTCCTTCAGAGCACATCATTTTTACAATAATTCAACAAATTGCAAACTAATGTGCCAAAAACCTTTGAGCATGTAGAAAGATAAACCATAAAGCAAGAGTTTTCTTAATCAGAATGTAGCTCCTTTTAACAGGCTTTAAGCATGCTGGTTCTAATGAGCCGTCCAGCAAGCATATTGTACACAATGTAGCAAAGCATAAAATATTGATCTCAGCACTTATCTCAGCTGGGTGCCTCTTGAGTACAGTACGTTCAAGACTGAGTCAATAAATTCCTGCAGCACTGGGACCAATAGCTACTACATTCAAATAGTATAAAATATGATTCAACCATCGTTTTTTTTACAGGGAATTCAGTGTGGCAGTCAAAATGCTTATACAGACCGTTCTCCGCCACTGACTGAGACATGAAGGCATGGCAATTGATTAAAATCCGACAATAATCCAAAAGAATAGAATGACATTAATGTCTGCAATGATGTGCAATAGTATATTGAATCCTCGCCATTCAGCGGTCGGCCAGTTAATAATACTAATCATCGCCAAAGCAGGTCTCTCGTCTGTTCCAAACACAAACAAAAAGGGGGGGGGGGCAGGACTAACCTTCAACTCGTCAGTCGGTCAACAAGTCCCCATGAAGCTGGGAATAGAGAGTACTGTCTGCACTCATAAAGAGAGTTTAACAATGTCCATCAATATTAAACATGCTACACTGCGAAGACATTTATCACTCAATACTTTGAGCAATAAATCTGATCAATTATTTTTCATGTAAAAATTTAAATTAAGAAGTCTAAATGAACATGAATCAACAGCGGTGTTCCTTTCATACAGTACTGCCTGTATAACTAAAATTAACCTTGTAGCTTATTATGGACTCATTAACCACCCATCTTAAATATAGACATTGTGTAAGAACCTTTTGTCAAGATTGGCATTGATTATTATTTCAGGAATGCAGTTCTCAAAATTCAAAATAAATTAATACTTTGCAAATCACACTCAAGAAACTGACCAGTTAGAAATATTATTCTGCCATTCATCTAACGAACTGAATCACCTGAAGACTTATTAAAAGAAACTGTCAAAAGAGGAAAATGACGCAGGTACGATGAGGATAAACTTCTCCTTCTGCACTGACTGAGATGCCAATCAAAATTTTTCGGAACCGCCATTTTTGATTGCATCCACAACACAACATGGGAGGTTCGACAGAGACATGCAGTGATTTCCAATAAGCGTGAACCTAAGGATAAAGTTTGAGCTCCTTCAATGTAGTGTGTGCTGCAACATGCATCTTCATAAACATATTACTTCCTCACTGGACTGGCATTCACTGACTGTACATAACAGGAATGAATATGCCAATGATAGAGGGACTTCTCTGCTGCTGGCCTAAGTGACACAGAGAATAAATTAGATCAGGGTCCAGATAAGCCATTCTCAGGTGAAAGGGTAACTCCCAGGAACAAAAAGGAATAATTCCCGCAAACGACTGAAATTCAGAGTTCCAGCTTAACGGGCATTTGGACAAACTGGCAGCTCTGCAACAGAGAGAACTTGGAAATAAATGAGATAACAGAATTAAAGGACTAAAACACAGCAGTGGGCTGTATCTGTGGAGGAGAGCTAGCATGTCAGAGATTGCTCGGGGCCAGCAGGAGCTGGCAGAACACGAGTGTGGGGATAGGGGGAGGGGTCTGAGCTGAATGAGCAGGGTCAGAGTCGAGTAGGCGTCAGCTCATTGGAAGCTAACACTCCCAGTCAGCACAGGGAAGCCCTTCGTCCTCCGAGTCGGACTCGGGCGAGGCCTCTTTGATGCGCCGGAGCGCCTCGTGGATGCTGCGCGTGAGTGGGTGGGCAGTATCGCGGAGCGTGTCGCGCAGTTCACGCCGCTGCACCTGCTTAAGCGTGACGCCCTTGCGTATCTGCGCCAGGATATTGTCGGCATCGTCCTCGTCTGGGTCAGGCCGCAGGACCCGCTGCTCCACCTTGCGCAGGTGGAAGCAGCCCCTCTTGAGAGAGGCGAGCACCTCGTCCATCGGGGAGCTCACTGTGGGACGGGGGACAGAGGCGACTTCAGGGCCAATTTGCATCAAGATATACACCCTAATTAGCCCACTGCTGATGACGTACACGCTGAGCATTATGGGATTGAAGAGGGGCTTCGCTGTCTCCCTTTGCACTAGACGAGATATGTTGTAGCCAATGAGGTGATTAAAATTTGATTGAATCTGCGAATGCGCATTGTATTATCTTACTAAGCATGCGGTAACGCACCCCATCGCATGGATTCAAATGATTCAGTGGAAATACACGGTGCCACTTTCATCGAACTTGCTAATCAAACTATTTAGCAAATAAAATTATCTGCAACTCAGTCAACGCCTAATAACGCCACGGTTTTCATGTAGCTCCGTAGCTAGGTAGCTGGCTATTGCAGACGTTAAATGGAGGTATTTGCAAGTTACATTGGTGCAGCGCACTTCCACTGAGTTAGAAACCCAAAACTAAAATTGCTAGCATAATTATTGGTGAAATCGAGCCTTTATAGGGCTTTAGCTGAATCGCAAATAGTTTTAACGCGCTAGCTGGCACTCATTTCACCTGCTACAGCAAGACTGCACATCATCCCATGATGCCTAGCGCACATGTCATCATGCAATGGGCAAATTCTTAACCATTTCAGCCATGGGATCATACAGATGCAATGAGAACATTTTTGCCTAAACATTCTGAAGCTGACATACCGATCACTGCAGGCAATTCAATGTGATGGAGCTCTTAAACACAAAGAATACATTTGGAAAATGATCTAACCTTGAAGGGTTAATGAAAGCCGCTAATTTCCATCAGGTATGGCTGAACACATAGTATCGATAGGGTTTAGGGGTTGGTGTTAGGATCTAGATGTTTAGAAGTTTTACGAGTTAAGGTTAGAGGGTTAAAGTTAGATGTTAAGGCTAGGGATCATTGTTATCATTTACGGCTGATATTAGGATTAAGGGATCATGGTCAGTACTCACATCTCTTCCTTTGGGACGCCTCCTGGGCGCTGGTCTTCCTCAGCTTCTTCCTGGCGTTCAGCAGCTGGCTGCTGTCAAAGAAACGAGCACAGGGGGGGCCGATGGGGGTCGAGTCCACTAACACCTCCTTAATGGGTGAGCGGGCGGGACTGCCTGGTTGCCCTGCCACCTCGCAGGCCATCTCCTCTGATGACAAAGAGGGGGGCGGCGGAGGTGGAGGGGGTGGGGGAGGAGGCGCCATTTCCATACCCAAGCTTTGGGCCGAAAAATCCCGCTGGAAAGGCAGGGAGGCAGGGGCTGTGTGAGGCTTAAGGGCTGCAGCTGTGGCGGTGCCCCCTGGAGGTAACGAGGTGTACTGGCGCTGGCACTCAGCAGCAGAATTCATGTGTGCAATAGTGGACCCTCCCGGCTGATCTAAGGTCAGGAGATGCCACTCTCCTCTGTCTGCACGCTCACGCACAGCGACTGTGGCTGATCTTGGGTTGCACTCTTTGGGGAGGCGCTACCGCTTGTTCTCCGTGCGTGCGCTAGCCGGAGCCGTGTAGACTTTAGCACCACCTGACCTGGGTACCGCTGCAGAAGGGGTTTAAAAACAATCAGACAAAAGGTCTGTCCTACCCATAAGCAGCACTGCATAAATAAGCCTGCAATCCATAGTTACCAGTCACGGGACCACTACAACCCCCTGGAGAGCAAAACATCATTTCATTATGGCGGTTAATACTAGAAATTCCGCAGCGCTGCCACACACGCCTGTTATTTTTTCATTTGTTTCAACGCACAGATATTTGGATCACCTCTCTAAAGAACAAGGATGTGTTAACTCCAAGTTATAGGCACTACGGAATCCATGTACAGTACCTGCCGCAGTATGGCCATTTTATTCATTAAAAACAGCCAAATCCCTGACGTTACCCGTGCTCCACTTTAGCAAAGTTCACATTATCTTCCACAGCTATTGTTGTGCCAAACGTTAGTTTATGATTACCAGCTATCCTATGGTAGTAACATCACTAACAAATCCACAATCGCCTCCTCTCTGTGCAATCTTTCTGTGATGGGATTTGGTAAAAGCACAAACCAGCCCTGCCTTCTTGTCGATCACTGTTGGTCTGATTGAACAACAAGCAGCCAGCATTTTAACAAAACCTGTGCAAAACAATATGGTAAAAATGATTGGAAGAAAGCGGAGGAATCTTTTGTCCACCAGCAGGGCGTTCCCAATAGATTATGAGGTCACTTGAAAACTATACATATTTGAACAAGTGAGAATAATTGTAAGATGATTGCCAAACATCCCATAAGGTGGAATGAATGCATTTACCTAATACCATTAATTACACAGCAGATGCTTTTATCTTAAGCCACTTCTATAGTACTATTTGTATATATTACCCACATGTATGGTTGCATGATTCATTAAAATAATGCAAGCAATGTGCAATGCTGAAGGGTGCAATGGCAGTGCCAACCGGGGACTGGAACCCGTAACCCCAGGCACAGCAATACCACAGCTCTGATCCCCCTCCTCTCACCTGTTTGAAGGTGCGCAGTCTGTCCAGCGTTTTCTGTCGTTCGCTGCCGCTGCTGTTCTTCCGATCCTCTTCCTGCTGATCCCTCTCCTGGAAAAACAGACCACCCTTAAGATCTGTGACCCCTGAAACGGCTCCATATGCTTGGGCCAATTCTGCTGCTCCAGACGCATTCATGCATTCAGCACACTAAACTATGTCTAGAATTTATTCTGACTGGAGGATAGTGCTGCCCAGGGAATCGAGAATGTTTCAGAATGGGACAACCTGGTATCTGCAATTGTCTGAAAAATAAATTTTGAATCTGAACCGATTCATTAGCACCGTGCCTGCGGCCCATCTGTCCCATTTCTATTATCAAATACTTAACTCTGGATTTCATTTGAAATGTCATCAATATTTACAGTATTACAATACAAATATTTATAATATTTACAGTGGATTTAAAAAGTGGCCCTTTTTAGAGGTAGCAAAAGCGATGGATGACATTGTTGTCACCGTCAATAATTAATCTGAATTTGTTCCATATATCTGACATGACCTTCAATCGTCAGCCAGGTGAAAGCAAGTTTTTTTCCACTCCTGTCTGATATTATTCAAGGGGTTAAGGTAGCGTGATCAAAATAACATTATTTTCATCTCTTTCTCACTGCATAAGTTCTAATGTAATGTAAAATTTGAATAACAGCCCTGTGATTTCAACATGATGATTTTTAACATCTGGATATGAATAAAACAATTTTTAATGATATTTAAAAAATATATTTTTATTACATTTTTGGAGATCACGGTGTTCAGGTTTCCGCACTTGACAGTGATGATCTGCTCGCGAACTTCGCAGACCCTTTCCTCTGCAGAGTACATTTTTTTCTGCTACTCGGCAAATACGCCCTTTTAATAGCAATTCACCAAGTTGTAAGGGCTTCTGGTTTTCAAAGGCAACGGGAGCTGACACTTGGTTTATTTCATGTTACACCCAAACCACACCTAAGATTAATTAAGAGATTAAGTCCAACCACTTTGAACTACACGACTTACTCTGCACTGAGAAAACCCACCGTTAAACTAGCGAAAATGGATTTGGACATGCCCTAAGTGCTCTTGCACCATGCACTTCTAAGCTTGTGCTTAGAACGTTAAAATAGGGCCCAATACTTGACACTGACAATCAGGGACAGATGAAAACATGAAATAAAATAATTTAACAAAGCACATAACAGTGGTATCTGTAGTCTTACAGAAAAATGATAAAATTTCAGGAATGTCATGAAGCGGTTTCCCATCATACACCAGAGACCTTGTTTTCAGTTTTGTACACCTGAAGTGTGAGTTACACATTAAAGATACAGTGGGTCAGTGAGGAACCTGAAATCTCCTAATGAATATCTGAACTAGGGATGTGAATCTCCACCACTGAGCCGATTCGATACGCATCTCGATACGCTGCCAGCGATACGATACATTAACGATACAGTGAAGCCCCTTGCCCATACGATGCAATAAGATTCACCCTTGTTCACGATTAGATGCGATTCGGTTCGATACGATTCGATTCAGCACTATGCAAATAATTTATAAGCCCACATTTGGTTTCTTACCTCACCAGCACAATTATTCTTTCCTCTCTCTTTCCTTGTCAGGGATGTATTCAATACTTGATTGTTTTCTATTACCCAAACCAATAAATTCAATAAAATAAAATAAAAATGCAATTCAATATGGTACAGACAGAGGTAGATGGAATTTATTTCTTATTGAGGCACAAAAAAGTAATTTCAAGATTAATCAATATTATAACAATATAAACTGCGCAAGCTGCATGCAGCTTGACGTTCGCTCCAGATGAGAGGGAGAAAATGCCTGTGATCTGTCGCTGTCTGACTGAACAGCCTCATGGAAATTATATTTTACAATTCTTCATATTATAAACTAACGAAATTCGTTAAGGCAAGTAGTTTGGTGCTTTCATAGTCATGGTTTTGAGCTCAGATAGATTCCATAATCTGCTCGCATTCAGACGCTGCGGGTGGCCGGCACGGTGTGTGCTGCGATGTCAGACTGTCGGCTAAATAAAGTCAGCGATCACTCAAAGTTAAAAGGCAAAGTTATAAAACGCATCCACTCACTGGGTGGGAGGTTTCAGATGGATTCGGGAGATTTTTCTTTATTCAATGAGAGCCCCATTTCACTAAAGCCCGCTGCATCTCTGTCTGAAGTGTTTTGCATAAAGTATGAATCCAGTGTTCTTGTAGTTTTGAGCTTTCACCTGGAGTTTTGTCTGAGATTTTAAATGTTGCAGTGAGCCGACTGTTGAGCCTCAGTCTTGCGCATTTGATCCCTCCCTCAGACAGCGCAGCGCGTCCTCATTATTTAATATTTTGAAGTAGGCTATTATGAAGTATTTCCACTCAGAGCTGATGTCAAAAATCGTGTTGTGTTAGTCTAATTCAGGTTATGGACCCACAAATTACTTAACTAACTGCGTTAACGGTCAGAAGTGTTTGAATTCAGGGCGTTTTGTGATTGTTAATCAATTAAGGCCGATGTTAATCGCACTTATACGCAGTGGCCAATGCTGAATTTTTTTTTTTTGCCACACTTACTCGCTGCGCCAGTTGATGACCATTCCAGTTTTTAGAAAGTACCGCTTAAAATAGCCTACGTTTGGCCAAGAAAAAAATTTTACCTTTGGACACACTTATTTTAAGTGTGGGCATTGGAGCAATGTGCATCTTGGCCACACTTATAAGTGCGTCTAACGCGAATTTCGATCAATTTTTGTGCTTGGACGCATTTAAATAAGTGTGAATAGTCAGTTCGATTAAGTTAAGTATTCTCTTCCCCTACACGCATACACACACACACAGCTGTTCCGCCTGCGCACACACACACACAGCTGTTGAATATGTTTTAAGAAAGTAAAATAGGCCTACATATTTTCTAAATATATTCCATTATCTTATGAATATTTTTTAAATGTTTTTTTCCCGGTTTCTCGTTTTTCTATTTCCTGGGAAACAGGAAATGGTTTGGAGGTCAAATCCGTTAATCCGTTTCCCGGGATAAACCCTACATTCAGGGCGCCTCGGAAACACCTGAGCGAGGGGAATAGAACTTGAAATAATCGTGTAAACCACATGTTTTACCGATACAGGGACGTTAGGAACGATACATTGCGAATCAGCTGGCATTTGTGACCGATACACACTGAAGCTACCGATGCAGCCGCATCGCAAACGTTTGTATCGGACCACCGATACGCACCGGTGAATCTCTCCATCCCTAATCTGAACAAAAACTCAAATGTGCAAAAACCAAGAAAAACTAAAAAAAAAAAAAAAAAAATCAATACCAACCAAAACGTTCAAATTTTTAAACAGAAACTCAAACAGAGCCGAACAAAGCACAGTGACTAGAAACAAAGATAACACACTGAGGGCCAGATTTAGCACTGCAAAAAAAAAAAAAAAAAAAAAAAAAAATCTTATCAGGCATTTAATATTGTTGTTACACTTCGAACATTCATTTATATTAACCTTTTCCCATTAAAACAAGAATTCCACCACTGATGTGAGATAATTTTGACTCAGTTACAGATTCGTCCATGGGGTTAGAAAATTTAATTTGTCAAGTACATGGTAATTAAAAATAAAGCAATGTTTTCAGCTTGTGAGAGAAAAAATGAGAAGTTAAGGTTTCTTTCCAGTAAGATGTGCAAAAACTTGGTCAATGCTTGATGCTAAACAAAAACTCAATCCAGCCATGTTATTGGCTTTGCATGTGCTAAAAGAATTTGCATGTGCAAAAAGTAAAACTGGCCCTGAACCTAAATCAGGTATTGCTGTATTTAATTTATGTTTACATGTGTTTTTAGTTATGCATATCCCGTAATTCTGTTCTCTGCAATGGGATCTTAATAAAGTCTAAAGTCTAAAGGTAGTTTGACACACAAAGTACCTGTTGCAAGGTATGCTGGGTTGTGTAGTCCTCATGTCTCTGCTGCATCTTCTCATTGTGATTGGCAATACAGATTTCCTGATGAACAAAATCAACAGTCTTCAGCAGAACATGTAGTGCTTAAGGTATGTCATGCGATAATACAGTGAATCATTTCATACAATCTGACTGTCAGTCCTCATACAATATGCAATTCATGCACCTCGTGGCCAGCGCCCGAACTTCAATGCTATATTGAATATAATAACACAAAGGAAATAATTCAAATTCCAATGAACAAGTCACAAACAAGAACATATTTGAAAACAAATGTCAGCATCTCTATACTCATCGTCAGGGTCCGCATAGCCTGTTTGCAAATTCACATTCCACTTAAAGAAATACAAAAAGGATTTTATGATACCGATTGGATACCCCTCAACCTGTGTTAGTACTTTAAGACAAACAGCTCAACTTGGTTGACAGTTTTGTTGTTGACAAAAAAAAAAAAAAAAAAGCCATGATGATAGCCTCACGCAACAGATAGCATAGCCGTTAACAGTTAATTAAAGCCCCACTAAACTGGTGTACTGTATCTAGCAAATTAAAGATACTTAATATAATCAAAATAAATAGTTATTATGTGAAGAGACAAAGACATAAAGGAAAATAAGGATGGTTACAATCTTAACAATTACTTTTGTATATACTTCCAAACTACATTGCTTGAGTGCCTTACCAAAAAATATTTTTAAAAATGTTAACCATAGCCAACATCTTGTCTCATCAATGGAAGCTCTAACTTAAAAAATAAAAACTAATTACCCCCTTTCCAATCTGTTAATATCATTGAAAACGTAAAAAAATGGAGATTGAAGAAAATGGCACTGAGCTGCCGACATAGCAATTATTTACAAATATATTTATTGATTTGAAAAATTAGCTAGCCAATCAAAAAACTGGCTAATAACAATGTTAACTTGTAAATGACTGGCGTAGTTAGCTAATTACTTAAGATTGTATAGGCTGTGTTTGAATATCAAGAACTAACCAACTATAAAACTGTTAATGATATTCAATAAAATTTAGCAGGATGCTCTTCAACATTGGCCTACTCTCTCGATAATGATTTCTATTATTGTCAGAAGGTAGCGCCAATAGTCAAAGTCTATATGTTTCTACAAAATCTGGATCTTTATCGCTGAGGCTACCCTCACGTTAGTAATTTAGTAATTTTAGTAAATTCAGTAAAGTAAGTAATTTTAAGATAAAATCATTAACGTTCAAGTTCGTAAGAAATAATCCTTGTGAAGGAGTGAAAGAAAGGCAGCATCTTTTGGAAAGCGGGAAAAAGCACTTTTTTGTTAGGCCAACACTCTCGGCTCCGGCAATGTGGCCCTGTGGTGGTTTGAAGAACATGCTTTATTTTTTCAGTCAGAGAGCTGACATGTTGGTGAACAATAGCAAATATTAATAGATATTAAAAATCTTAATCTTAATCTTAATAGATAGATGTATGAATTTTAATCACTGAGACAAACTGCATGGCGTAGTAGCATGTGGTCAAGTCCTAGTTTGGTTTAAAACATTAACTCTGACAGGCTATATCATTGAGTCTAGCCAGTTATAATCAGAGCCAATAATAAACTGAACAAGGAATACTTGCACTCTATTTGAGGATAATAGGTCCTTTGGTCATGTATCATGATGTGACGTTAGCAATCTTGGAGCAAACACAGCTTGACTTGACCAATATGCAGCTGCTGAACAGAGCCATGATCTGCTTGGAGATCATAACATGGAAAATGCACACACATATTTAAATAAAAAAACATTAGTCCACATTGCGTAACCTGTTGTTTTTTATTTTGTAGAAGAATTCTTCAGTCAAAGGTGAAACAACACAGATATAATGGGTTTTAGTGGGACTTGACATGCCCGCCCCATTAACTTCAATTGCGGTGCCAGCAAAATTTGGCACCAATGCAAAATTCAAATGTTGTCACTATGACATAATGACCCTTCCTTCATTTTGTGGTTTCACTGTTTTTCGGTTGATGTTCTTTCTCAAACAGAGACTTGGGGTGCGGTTAATAGCCGGACATAAACCATTATCATGGCAACCAGATTGCTGTTCTAACACGTGTCATAAGCTTGCGATGGCATATCATCTCATGCCTCTCTGCATCTTAGCATCATGCCGATAAACATCGTTGTTTGCCAGCTAGTCATCTTATCTTTTATTTCACCGCAATTATACCATTCAAGCCTTCGTTGTATCTCTCTTTGTATGTGCGTCTGTTTGATTAACAGTCCCTCGTACGTATCAAGGTCAACATCGTTACCAAGGATGTCTAAGAGAACATTAAGATAACTTGGCTAAAAATGAAGGGATTCAGCTAAAATACCTATGCACTCTGCTAAAAAAAATACTAAAATTTTTTTTCTGACAGAGCCAGTCATGATGATGATCTGCCATTATTTAAACTGAAAAATACATTTTCTATGCAGCTGCATTAAATCTAATATGATTCCCACAGATAGCACGCGCCAACTGTATTACTCAAAAATAAAGGCAAATTAATCAAAATTACACTGCTAAAGATAATCCTGAAAAAAACACTAACTGGCTCCTACTTCTTTCAGCTTTTTGACTCGAGACAGTTCTACTGCTGAATACAGCAAGCAAGCAAGCACACAAACATGCATGCGGTTACACACAAAGGGGGCTTTGTGGATCAAAAGCATGGTTTGCGTTACATAAGACACATCACTGCTATGTGGACAACCATGAGAATTCTGACAGCCCCCTGCAGTGCGCAGGGATGATAGAAAGGTGAGAGTTAGCCGCGGGTGGCAACAAGCTTCTCTGCACCAGTCTGTATAATATTCACAATCCTACACCCTTTCAGTGTCCAATGAGGACATACATTATGCATCTTCACTCACTTCTAAGGACACGTTCGACAGCACAGTATTCTAAATGACAAGCTCCCGGGTGATTTGTCAACCAGAGGATTCTAACAACCAGCTGAGTAAGCAGACATAGCCCATTTTATAAAAAGCACTAAAACAGATAAAACTAAGATTGGTCACTATAGCGGCGCCAGAATAGGGCCTGGTCAAATGAACTTTCTCCATGTGGCAACAATGAACAGGCCAACCATTTTGTGTCTGAGGTAGTGAACAGTTGAGGCTCCGGTAACTTTTTGTATGTGACGTTCCTGAACTTTGTGAGTGTAGGTAGTGACATGCCAGCATGTTTTTAGGTTGAGTTTACCTGTGTGTAGGTAGTGACGTGCCAGTGCATTTTTAGGTTGATTTTCCCGGTGTGTAGGTAGTGACATGCCAGTACATTTTTAGGCTGAATTTACCGGTGTGTAGGTAGTGACGTGCCAGTACATTTTTAGGCTGAATTTACCTGTGTGTAGGTAGTGACGTGCCAGTACATTTTTAGGTTGAGTCAGTGGAGAGGTGAGGTACCTGTACCTTTCTGTGTGTGTAGGTAGTGATGTGCCTGTACTTTTTTTGTTAGGGGTCGTGGGGAGGTGGGATTCCTGTACCTTTTCATGTTTGAGGTAGTGGAAAAGTGAGGTTCCTCTACATTTTTGCGTTGGAAGTGGTGGAGAGGCGAGGTTTTTGTACCTTTTTGTGTTTGAGGTAGGCCTTCTTGGCGGTAATGCGCCCCCTCCTGGCTTCCAGCTGGCGGGTCCTCTGTTGAAGCCGTAGCAGCTCTTCTCCCTGCAGCACAGGGTCGTCCGGCTCCCGTGCCATTTCAGTGCCGCACATGGCGTCAGTGCTCTCATACGTGTCATAGTACACCACCTCATCCTGCCTCTCTGCAGCACGGGCACAGACACACAGACACAGACACACATCATTTAAGGATGATGCAATAGCGAACGGGTTAGAACCTAAAAAAAGTAATCCCAGTACATTTAAGGCGCGGTTACACATCCGTGAATTCGGCGAATGACCATCAGCTGCCAAGATGGAATTTGAATATTTTCAAGCAGCGCGAAGTGGGGTCAACCAAACAGACTTCTTTGGTATTTATTGAGGCTGAGATTTTGCCGGACAAAGTTTACAAAGTTGAACTCCTAAGGCTATAGGATATAGCTTGATGCTCAGGGGAAACAAGGTCACTTAAACAAACTAAGGTGTGAGACATGAACATAATAATAATAATAATAATAATAGTACTAAATGATGATGGATAATACTACTACTACTACTACTACTACTAATAATAATAATAATAACAACAACAACAGAGTAAGATGAGTAAAAATGTGTCATGTATGCTTTCATCTTAAGCATTATGATGTATTGGTATTGACTGAGGCTGAGATTTTGCCAGGCAAAGCTTAACAAAGTTAAACTCCACCTAAGGCTATACAGTATAGCTTGATGCTCTGGGAAAACAAGGCCACTTATACAAACTAATGATGTGAGACATGAACATAATAATGATAATAATAATAATAATAATAATAATTATAATAATAATAACAATGGTATTAAATGATGATGGACAACACTACTACTACTACTACTACTACTACTACAACTACCACTACCACTACTACTACTACTACTACTAATAATAATAATAATAATAACAACAACAACAACAGACTATGATGAGTAAAAATGTGTCACGTATGCTTTCATCATAAGGCAACATACTTACCTGTGTGAATGTTGATGTGCATTTTAAAATTTTTTTGTTAATTGATTTTTTAGCAATGTAAAAAAAGGTTAATGAACACCACAGCAAAGGTGCCAACTTCCGATGAATGTCAAACTTTTTATTTCACGTTTCTATCCACTACAAAAGGCAGAAAAATAAAGGTTTTGGTCAACTTTGAAAATTCTGTCAGGTTTTCCAGAAACCTTCAGGTTTAAAGTGGTAATCCGTAAGATTTGAATTGGTTTGTTTATATCGACATCTTTGGCAGTAAGCTGTAATTGCAGGTGCATTTCTGGACCTCATTTCCCATAACTCTTGTCGAGACCCAACAGTGTCGCCTGTATGACGTCGGTAAATTGACGGCTCTTACCAGTTCCACGCCTACTCAACTCTCATGCAGACGGGAAAGATGCTCTTTGACACGGCAGCTGAACTCAAAAGTAAAAATTATGTGACGTTAGTCATTAATTAGTGTCATCTCATTCCAGTAACATGTTAGGCTATTATGATAAATCGATTAACTTAAAGGGCTGCCAACTCTCACGCATTCGCCGTGAGAATTTGTACTTCATTCACGTTCCGTGCTGTAGTCAGTAATTATTCAATCAGCAAAATGCGTGTGTTTCACGTTTGTTCAAATTGTTTAAATGAAATAAGACCATTTGAAACATTTTTATGCAATTCCACTGCTTCCAACCCCTGAGTTAGGAAAAGCGTGAGAATTCCGGAATCATAATTGTTCTCATATTACTCGTCGCGAAATCCACCGTAACACATGTGAAACTGATAAACTTCAATGCACAAGGACTTCAATTCCACCTCAGATTCTCCACAAACGGTCTGATAGAATAATTTCTGACTACAGCATGGGAACATGAATATGTCATTTAAACTCAAGCCGAATATGTGAAAGTTGAGAGCCCTGTGTAAATAATGAAAACGGTAGTTGGTGAACAGGTAACGTTATAACTTTTTTTTTATAAAAAAATTTGTTGAGGCGGTTAACGTAGCTTTTTTCCCCGTTTGCTTCCTGAAATTACGTTACAATTTTAGTTTCAGTAGTAGCCTCAAAAGAGACTCAGCTAACGTTAGTTTCTTCTGTGCACAGTATAGCTACACAGTATGGTATTTGCCGTTGCCATTGGGCAGACGTCAGAAGGGATCCAGTAGCAGTACTTTCCGCTTCTTGGAAGGCTGCATTTTTAATGGTCCTCCCTTAATTCCATCCGTAAACCTGACATATAGTGTAAGGGACAACCTAGATTTAGGGTTAGGGGATAGAGCCAAGGTTCAGGTTAAGGAAAGTACCGCTACTGGATCCCTTCTGACGTCTACCTTGCCATTGCTTCTCCCGGGGTTCCTTACTTCCTTCAAGCTAGCTTGCGGCTCCTCCTATCTTCTGGACAGACCAAACACTGCTTACTGACGTAAAAAGCGTCACTAGATGTGCGTCTGTATTTGAATATAGCGCGGGAATATCGCCACAGACACGCTCATCGCTTTACCTGGCAACGAACGAAATACGAGTGCTTCCATCAGTGGGTCATAGGCCCAATCACCGTTGTTTTATCCCCCCTCTCTGATAGACACTGACTTAAGACAGTAACGAGACGGAAATCTTATGGATTACCACTTTAAAGAGGCTGTTTCCAAACAGAGTCTTAGATTTTAGAATGCTTTATCAGAGGCTGCCTTCGGCCTTCATGGATTTAATCCAGAAGTGCATCATTACATTGCTTTCACCACTCCTTCATAATCCTGTTCTTATGTGCACAGAAAACAGGCTAAATAAATTGTTTTATCCTATACACTTGGATGCTTATTGTCAAGTTGGAGGATTGTAATGTAATGGTTAAAGGCATGAAGCTGTGTTCATGGGTTTCAATTCCCAATGCGTCTTTTTGCACCCCAAAACAAGACGTTGCACTTAACCTCTTCAGAACTGGAGTTTTTGGGGTATGGCTATGATTAAATAAATTAGATATTTGACTTGTGTTAGTGAGATCTGGACCAATATTTGATGAAATGATAAACCATAGATGCAATATTCTGCTCTACTCGAAATAAGTATGTTTGAATTGAGAATTGCATCGGGGCTGACACGAGCTGTGATGCATTGACCATGTTACCATAACAGCTTGATCTTTTCGGGAAGAGCACAGTCTCTAGTTTCGGAAAAATGAAGGTGTGCTGTTTGTGGCATGAAAGGCCTGCGGCAACCGCATCCTTCAATGATTAATTACACTAAACCTGTAACAGTTTGCCTGATTAGCAACCAAACACTGATTTGCTCAGTTGCTGAGACTAATTGGTAGAATAACTCCATCACAAAGGTTTGATGCATATTCTTATCCACATAAATGATGACATAAAATGATGATAAATCTTCCGAAGATTCCATACTCATGTAGTTCATGAAAGAGCGCAGATTTGCGTGGATCAGTTCGCAAGGCTTATTTTAATTAATGCCTTTTGCACGAAAGTTTAGACCGTCACATATACCTAAGATTTCCTTTGCTTCAGATGCATTGTTTTGAATGCTTATGATACTGAAGCACCATCTTAACGACTAATCACGCTGCTGAAAAAATTCTAAAACGAGAGATCAACGTCGTAGAAAGTTTTGGATTTTTTTTTTGCATCTAGTCAAACTACTGCCATCCGTACAATATCACATCCATTATAGAAATGTAGCCAAAACTTGAAACAATGAACAGCTAGAGAACAATCATGTTAAAAGGTAAGGTTACAAAAGGGTTCCTTTGCCTCTTAAAGGCATGCCGCTGTTCAGGCAATACCAGTACGTCAGTTTGGTGTGGAGCAGAGCATTTTTTCAGCGGCATTCAAATGTCCTCTGTTCTCCATTTTCTGGGTCTTCCATAATTCAAAATTTTCCATTGTGTATTTCAAATATAGTTTGGATTAAATGTTACTGGATTACGCTCTTATAAGCCTCAAACCCGCCATGAAAAAAAAACAACCGGAATTGTGCCTCTGCGTATGTAACACACCAATTTTAACTGCCAATTACTACATAATGCGGCTCTTGACTGGGACTGGGTCCGTTGGGTGCAATGAGCTAAACTGCCTTAGTTTGTATGACTAGCACGTCGCTGTGCAGTTCACTCTTAGAGCAAGAATATCCTCAAAATCAATACCATATAAAACAAAGACTCTTGCTTTAGCCTATCGGCCAATTGACCCCATGATGCACAGAAATGCTGCACAGTTCAAACCTTGCAGCGGAGAGCAGAGGAGGTAGAATGAACAGTAACCAGGAGGTCACAGGTCTGAATCCAAGTTGGAATGCTGCCATTGGCAAAGCACCAAGCCTGAACATCACCTGTGGCAAAGCAAACTGCCAAGGAAAATGAAATATATCCCAGAATAATAACATCAACCATGGAAAAAAAAAAACCCTCAGCTAGAACCCTGCTGTAGTCTGCACCCATGTATGGACCTGTGAAATCTGTTCACAAAGCCTGATTGACAGATTTTAGGAACTTTTTGGCTACTGAGAGGGCTCCAAAGAAGAAGCTTTTATGGAGGCTCTGAAGTAGTCTAACGACAGCTGTTAGAGACCATGGTCTCCCTCCCACAAACAAACTGCTCCTTGGCTTCTTCATCAAAACCCGTCACAGTGTTCCTCTTCTCAAAACCAATCGCATCACTTGCACTCGCACAATTAGAAAGATGACTCATCTGTACTCATACCATATATTTTACTACACTAGTCTAAACGATTTTTGACCCAGCACTGCTATAGTAGAATTATAACCATTTTTACACATAGTCAATGTGCATAAATTCACAGACTTTACCGTTTATGTACCAGAGTGGGCCCTGAATGGAGAGGTCTGCTTGGAGAGTGTGGTGTTATCATTATCAGCACTATTCACAGCTTGTGAGTGGGGTGTGAACTGAATGTGGGCAGCTAGCATTAGTTGAAGTCTGTGAGGAGAACTAGAAGTCGTGTCTGACATTAGAGTTATTCCACGTCAGCTGCTGTGGCCTGATGGCACAAGCCATCAAGCCTGCCTGCTTTGTATAACTGATACTCAAGTGAATGCAACAAGAATTATATAATTTAATAATACAAATATGATGCTTCTTGCATGAGGTCTGGTATTTTCCTTGGGTTCATGAGAAATAAAGTCCAAATCTGATCTGATGAGCTTTCTCCAATCTGTCTAGATTCATTTTTAACAATGACAACTTATTAACAAGGAACTTCAAGTGTTAAATTCACCTGTGCTTCAGGCTGGCCAGGTTTACCAAACACATAAATGGGTAATCCGCATTGAAAAGGTAAAGCTGTATGTGTATGTGTAGTTTTGAGAGCAGCCCGTGTGTTGACTAACTGCAGCTCCTTACCCATCATCTGCCTGCGGATGCTGTCCAGCTGTGCCGTCAGCAGCAGCTCCTCATACCTCAGGATCTCAAACTGGATCTCATACAGCTGCCGCTGTAGCTCATAGTACAGCGCCTCCAGCTGGTGTAACTGCGCCACGGCATCCTCCCCGCCCTGAAGGCTCTGCATCTGGGAGAGGGGCCCAAACAAAATGCGTGTTAACCACAGAGCACGCGTGCGCACAATAAAGACAGAAACACACACACACACATGCACTTGCACACATACGATAAAAACAGAAACACACTCAAGCTGATGCATACACACACACACACACACATATACACACACACACACAAAAACACATGTAAACAAAAAACATACACAGGTTATAAATACAGAAACACACAAATACACACACTATAAAAACCATTCCCAGGCTGCATTTGAACTTTACATTACATTACAACTTGTGGATAAAACAAGCAAAAGGAATAAAAAAAAATGATACTAATTCATGGTTGCAGGTAAAAAAATATAATAATTACGCGCTGGTGAGGAATGACCGACAGAAGTTAAAACGAGTGAGAGACAGCCAGTGAGAAAGAGACAAAATTAAAGTTATTCCAGAACCCCTTGAATAATATCCAACAGGAGTGAAAAGAACCTGCTTCCGCTTGGCTGACAACTGAGGGTCAAGTCAAATATATGGAAAAAATTCAGATTAATTAAAGACAGTGACAACAATGTCATCCGTTGCTTTTGCTGCTACTAAAAGGGTCACTTTTTGCAGCCACTCTTCTGTCAGCCAAACTGTAAATAATAATGAAGACATTTCAAATAAAATGCGGAGCTTTGTATTTGATGATAGGCACTTATCTAAATTAGGTCAGATTCAAAATTGATTTTTCAGAAAATTGCGGATAACAGGTTGTCCCATGCACGACTAATCCAAAGATCTGAAGTGCATTTTCAGCACTTCAAACATTCGTCCTGATACAGTTTGTGCTTTGTGTGATGGAATGAAAATCAATGCGCTGTTTTAAACATGATATGTCATGTATTTGATACATAGGCGAACCATTGCCCCGAAACAGCCATCCCTCCAGGAGGGATCATCTGGAAAACAGCAAGAATGACAGAGCTCACCAAAATCAAGAAGTCCTGGCTTTATCCAGAAGAATTTGCGAATACCTACATGTGAAACCACACATGTCAAATCGCAAATTACCTGATGGACCAGGTTCACTAACGAATTAAATAGCCTGCATCACAGCATGTTATGATGTGCGGAGGTCCGTCACACTAACCATTCTCACATGAATTTTTTAATTATCTCGACAATAATCTTTCACATCTTAATCTTTTTATTTTTAATCGTTGGCATGAGTTGGCGCTGCTGCTCTTGTTCCGCATGAGTAGTATGCAACAAGCAGAGTGTACATGTGTTGTGCACAAAGACACATAATACTATCTAACTATGCAAATTTTGGCGAATTCCCAAACGTAGCTTCCCGAAACTGGCAGGTGACAAAGCAAAAGAGCTCCATGAGAGATCCCCTCTCACCAATATACTCTTAAATGCATCTTGTTGATGGTGTGGTCCTTGCTTGTGAAACTCAGCAGTAAAAACACAGAAAGTCACACATGTGAACCATGTACATTCAAACACATGCAGACCACAGGACACTCACACATGAAGTTAACTCCATAATAAATACCCAAATTTACCAGAAAATTCAAATGAGCGAATTATTACTCACATTAGCCACAGAACACACTCAAACAAGAGCATTACACACAGAAACACACACTAGCACACAGCACAGATGGTTGGACAGCCTGACTGCGGAGCAGAAGGCAACATTTTTTCAGCTCGGTGTTGAGACGCATCAGCAGTTTCACCGCGCTTCCCCCAGTCCACTTACAGAGGGCCAAAACACTGCATTTTCCCTACGTGCAGCATTTTAATTAGACTCAGCCGCTAACGGAACTGTAGTGAACAGGAGGAGCGGCGGGCATGATAAAAATGCAAAATGCATGAGCGATATGTAAAAGAGCAGTGCCCCGGTGTATTGTGGGTACCTCCTCTCTCAGCGCATGCTTCCTCTGCTCCAGGCAGATCTCTTTCGCCCGCATCAGCTGCAGCGTCTCCTTGGATACAGCGTACTGCAGCTTTTCCATGCGCTGCACTGCAACAGCCCACGTTCCCTTGCCCAACCTCTTCTGGTCGCCACGCATGCGTTCGTACACGGCTGAGGGAGGGGAACATCACGTGTGCCGAGTCATCAACATGAACACGCAAGCACACGCCAACATGTGAGACTAGTGTAGGACTCCTATTTATTCATAAGTATCTGTGTCGCACTCAAATGACCACACACACACACCCCCATACACCCACATGAGAGGCTAGTGTTGGAATCCTACATTTCTCTCTGACTAACAATGCTGTACACGCATCCATACACATATCGTTTTTGTAACACACTCACATGAATACACATTTACATGCACCTGCATGTGATTAGTGTATGAATCCAAAATTTTTACTCTAAAACCATGTATACATATCCACATGTATTAACATGTTTCTGTGACACGCACATGAACACATACATACACAAACCTACATGTGTGACTAGTGTTGATCTCAAATATTTATCTCTGACTACCATACTCGACACTAATCTAAACGCATTAACGCTTGTCTGTAACATACATGAGCACTCTCTCACACACACACACACACACACACACACACACACACACATTGACAACATTGACACACAAAGGCGCACACACGCAGGTACACACTCAAGCCCACACACCCAAGCACCTGCACATGTGCGCACACACAAACGTATGTTAAACGCACATGGACACACAGAGGGGTGCACCAACATGCGCACACGCACAAACACACACACACACACACACACACACACACACACACACACGCACGCAAAAAATCCCTCTCAGAAATCTAAAACTACTGCGACACACACATGTACAGAGTTACACAGCTAGTAATGAAGATCTGTGTGTAAGGAAGTAAGACACAGAGGTCTCAAATTCAATCCTAATCCATAGAGACACCTGCTGGCCTTATTGAGTAACTGCAGAGTCAGTACATGAATGAGCTAGAATAATATCTATTTTTCTTTTGAGGAAAATGAGCACATGCCACACGAATTCAATGAATGGCACTTCAATTCCTGTTCTAAATTATTATCACTTTGGTGTTTGTTTGAGTATAAACCAACTGCAAACAAAAATGGCTAAAGGACAGAGAAAATCGATAGTATAAATCAATGTTTTCCTAAAATGCATTCCTAATCAAGCATCCAGCGGTTTGACCTCCACAAACACAGCATTGCTGTGACAAACAAAGATTGACGTACTCATACTACTCAAGTACAGTGACAGAATTCCTCTAAACAGTAGACGTTTATCTTCTTAAGCTTCTACAGTTGTTTTTTTCCCCAAGTTAATTTAATCTATTTTTTTAAGCACTGGGCATGAACTAAGACAACTGTAAATCAAAGTGATTCATAATTAAGGCAGCACTTTTTAAACTGTACTGCAGCACTCAGGGAGACAGTCAAGCAAGGTCAAGTGTGCCATGAAAGAAAAAAAAAAAACAGGTAAATTCAATATAAACTTACAGACAGGTGTTAATTCCGATTAAGCTTGCTCCTTCACTACATATTTTACATCGAGATTCTTGATAGAAAACTCAGTGTAGCTGAGAATAAAACTATTAGTGTCAATGAAACCAGCACTCAGATTAATAATGAATTAATAGGGCTGAGCGATAAATTTATCAATTTAATTTTAAGCGCAAGAAAAGAAACAGCCGCCATGGAGCAGGCAGACGAGCTTGCTTTTTATCTGTTCTATGATGTCAACCTGATGCGGCATTGTACAAACGTCAGTCAAACATCAGAGCCATCTGAAATGCTTCCGAGAAGAAAATTGCATTTTGAAGTCCGCTGATTACCAGCGAGGTTGGGCAGCTTCCATCACCTAAGCCTACCTTAAATCTATTCCCGTGTACTTTGCCTATCTAACAATCAAGCCATTTATTTAACCAACTGACTAATCAAAACCAATATGCAGCCCATAATGATTAAGAAGTGACAATGAGAAGCAGACGAAACCTAACCAGCCAACTGTGTAAGATTGACAAAATGCCAATAATCAGAAAAATAGTGCCACGGGCACTGTAGCTCACCTGGAAACCTGCAACCTTCGACAAGCCATCAGATATTAGTTTCTGCATATTTTATTGTCTAAAGTGACAATGGGAAAGGGCCAAAGTGACGCACTTACAGTAGTGATGATTATACACCACCATTTTCATCTAAAAGGGGTCCTGATGTGTTACTTTTCTACAAGTTTTTGGCGAAAATTTATTGAAAAATTTACTGTCAAAAATGAGAACAAAAAAAAAAATCACTCACACAAGTATCTTGGGGTAAAAATATGGGTAATAAACAAAACACTGACAAGATGAATTTTTATAACAATTGTAAGGTGTCGCAAATTTCGTTTTTTTTTTACTATAGCATAGCATGAATGCATGTTTGAAGGCTCATTCCATGATTATTGATGCTAAAAAATTGTTTTAAACTGGTTTGAGGCAACATTATTCCGCAAAATTACCTCCGATGGTCAGTTGTTCCAGTATAAAAGGTGACACGAACATTGAGCAGTGTCACAGTTTTAAACATGACGGCACGACAGAAGAAGCCCTCTGAGATTGTTTGCAACCACATTGTGGCCTTACGTGATGCTGGTTGATCACACAGAAAAATTTCTGAAGACGTTAAATACTTGCCATGGCACTGTAAGAAACACCATGAAGCATTTCAGAGGGACCGGTTCGCGGAAAACAGCAACAGCCTTTGGTCAAGGCACGCTAATTATAAGCTGAAAAAAAAGGGTCCTTTGAATTCCACCTCTCATCGTAGAATTTTTACATTTTATTAAAGTTTCATGAAAAATAAATTACTTTCGAGATGGCCCTGGTTTTAAGCATTTTTCACATGATAATTGAAAAAGATTTTTTTAAAAATAAAGTAATTCATAACTCTTTATTTTGGTTACTTTTCAACATCTAAATAGCCAACAGTGAAGGTGGAGAACATTTTGTTTAAGCGTATCGAACGTGACATATAAATTGTTGCCGCATTCGCAAGTAGCGGCCAAATGTAAAACTAGAAAGTATCCAGCAAACATACTCAAATCTGTCATGTTTCATGGTCATTTAAATTTGAAAATGTGACAAACAAAAATGTCATCTCAATAAATAAAGCCGTCTACCAATTTAAATCAATCCAATCGTTTGATTGCAAATTGAGCAAAGTAAATGGGAACAGGGTAAGAGCTATTGTCAGCTAAAAAGAGATAATTCTGCAGACCTTAACTTTGCTCTGTTCAGCACGTCACTGACAAATGCTGAAGTTAGTGAAGTTATTTTCTGGAAGCATTTCATATGGCCTCTGATGTTTGGCAGCCGTTTGTTCAAGACTGCATCAGGTATGATTTGTGGAAAACAAAAGGAGCAAGTTCGTTAGTCTGCCCCGTTGTGGCAGTTACTTTCATTACTCTCCAAATTATATTGATAAATTTATTGCCCAGCCCTACCAAATAAGAGCCCCATCACCAAAAGAAAAATTCCAAATGAACATTCAGGCCAACTATTAACATCACATTGTAGTCAACATTAAATTAGTAAATTGTAGGCATTTAAGATCTGTGTGTCAGGAGATACTATATTGCTGAAATGTGTGCTGGGGAAGGATGCTGAACTGAGGAGTCCCCCATCTTAATTTTTTTAAACTTTTGCAATGAAGGATGGCACCTCAACATCATATGCTGAGCTTGTGACCAGAGTCAGCAAAATCTGTGGGTCAGGTAACACCACAGGAACAAATGGGGAGGCTTTTCATTTAAGAGGGCTTTGCTTACCCCAAGGTATTTACACCATCTGATGCCTGACATTCACTTGCGCTGTACTCAAGCGGCTGACAATGCAGCTGAACTGAAAGCTTTTTGCAATGTTTTTATCATAAATCTGTCCCGGAGTTCTGAAACTTTTTCTGCTTTCATTTACCATAAATTATTGTTGCATTACTGACATGTGTGATCTTAAACCTGAAATAGTTCAGGACAGAAAAAATTGGAATGGCAGAATGCTAACAAACTTTTCTCAGGTCATCACTCGCTAGGCTATGGAACTCTGGCGGTAAAGTCGTGGGAAGCGTACCTTTCTGCGCACGAGCGGTGATCTCAAAGTACTTGACTGTGAAGTCCTGGATACAGAGCACGGCCTCGTGGGCCTTCTTCTGCCAGTCTGCATCCTCCTTCCGCAAGGCCTCCACCCTGCGCGGGCCCAGGAAGTCGTTCTCCAAGGAGATCTGAAACAGGCCGCAGTCAGGCACAGGTTAGGACAGGCATCTACAGTGCTGGCCCTGCTAAGCCATAAGCTGCACTGGGGAGCCTCGCTGAACAAGAAAACTGTACATTCCTTTCCTGCTGGCTTCTACTACCTGTACTCTATGTATAGACAAGAGAAGGAGTTGAGGTTAGGAGGATATTTTTTGTGTATTGCGATTTACCCTGGTTTTCTACTCTCCTTAAACTTAGCGCTCAAATTGGACAATGGCAACCACGATTAGATTAAATTACTGTGCAATAACCTTCACCAATTAGTTAAGTCCAGAGAAAAGCAGCAGAACCTGTGGCTCTCTAAGACCAAGATAACAGACTATAGGGGTTACAGGGGTTAGGAGGTTGTTTTTAGCCATGACGACAGGATGGGGAGTGGGGTATCCTCTCAGGACTGAAATCACAATCTGCAGTTAAAGACAGATAAAAACAAAGTTAGCAGCTCTGGGGCATAACAGCAAGTCCAAGACATTAAACAGCCAGCGGCCTTTAACCAGCTCACGTGCCTCCAGGAATTACTCGCACATGCTAACATTAGTGGTAAAGCACAAACAGATGTGGCATATATGTCTCAGACACAAGCTGATGAATTTCTCCTTAATCTCCCAATTTTTTTTGTTTTAAGAGACACAGGACAGTCAGGTTGCAGCAGTAATCAGCCACATGCGATGAGACGGTCCGTTCTCAACGCCAGGGGTATAAGCCCTGCAGACCATCAGACACTATGTCACCAGCAAAATATGCTTAAATGTTGATTTGAAACCCCCAAGCGCGGTGCTTTGGTCAGTGAGAAAGAGAAACATATTATTGTAGGCAAAAGCGGTGGACTCAATGTCTGACGATCAGCTCAGAACATGCTTCCTGCGGATTCAGAGTCCCTCATATTAAAATGTAATCATAATAGTGAAACATTTATTATAATAGTGAAAGCAATCAAGACACATCAACATCTTCTACACCCAACAATTCCAAGACTGCAGGAATGAAGTTAAAGATTAAAGGAGCTGTGTCACGATAACTGTCCATGCTCCAGTAAAGTGAATCCGCTTGACTGCAAGTCAGAATCTGATCCTATCCTTGCCACTCCATCTTCGTTTTCCACGGCATTTATACATTTTAGTTACTCGAGCACTCTGCTTTTTGTATTAAGGAGTTTTCTATGGAAATTTGAGGATCCAAAGTGCTATTTTCTCGCTTTAGCTGAAGGTTACGAAGAAGGTAAGCTGGTTTGCCATTGCCAATAATCAAAGAAGAAAAAAAATACCTTCTTCTATGATTACTGATGGTAGGCAAACCATCTTACATTCTTTGTATCCCTCAGCTAAAACGAGAAAATAGTGCATTGAATCCTCAAATTTCCATAGAAAACTCCTTAAAGATCCCCTATTATGCTGTATTTAGTTGTTTAAAATACGTCTAATGGGTCTTTAAAATAATGTTAAGAATTCAGTTACAAAAAAAAAAAAAAAAAAGCCGCATACATCCAGACCTAGTGAGACCTCTTCTCTCACCCCATCTGTGCCGGCATGAAACACGAGCCGTTTTGAAATGGGCGGGGAGGCTATGCTAATGAGGCACTGCTCTGATTGGCTGCCTGGCCGCTTCGATTCCAGGGGAGGGGGCAGACCCGAAAAACCAGGAAACCAAGATGGCAGATATTTCAGGACCGCTCTCCGCAGCATGTATTTCTGTGAGACCGTACTTGTTTGACCCCGAATCCGATGCCGAACGGAGGGAGGAAGCAATTGAAGTATTGCAGTAATGTTTACAGCAGGATTTTAATGAGCGGCAAGTTGAAATTTTAGTGTTTTGCTCGTACTGTCTCGCCTTGCATGCATGTGATTGTAGCTGCACTGTTAGTCATGTTATACAGTATACCCACTTAGCTATCCGGAGGAAACTTTGCTAAAAGCTCCTGTTAACCATTTCCACCAAAACGAAACGCAATTCCAACACCAAGCTACTAAATGAGTTTGTAGCAAAAACACACAAACGGTGTAAGCGTTGCTTATGTGGAGCAAGCGAATCGATAACTTCTACTGAAAGAAGTCCGTATCTGATCTTCACTTTTTTTTTGGCTTTTTATTCGCCAGAACAATTTTCAACGGTGGATGAAATTCTGCCACGGTAATGCAGAGAAGTCGTTTGTTATACCGGACATGTTATAGTGCGTTTCGCGATTGCTTTCACCGCGGTAGCATCAGAGAGCTAGCCCACACATTGGCAAAGTACCTGGCTGACCCCAGTCATGGATAAGTAAAACGATCGTTTCACAGCAGCAGTAAAGGAACGCAACACGTACCCTAAGCTCCAGAAAGCCTACATCTGGTCTAACTGTAGCCTTATCAGCCCAACACGCACAACACCTATCCGGTTAGCTTCAACTGTAGCGGCTACAGTCAGGTAACGTTAAGATGAAACTACCACCTTGATGCTAACCAAAGTAACACAAGCATACCAATCTAAATTACTGCATATGAATTAACTAGGAGCATTTTTTAAGTAGACAGTTGCTACCAATCCAGACTTTATCTTCATATTTTTTACAAAGCCTGTGTTTGAGGCCAGTTGTTAGTGCTAACTATCGTTAGTGGTCCTGCTAGCCTTCCGCAACACGTTAGCTTCACTTACACTATTTGCTGTTATATCGTTACTTACAGCTTGTGGATCCGGGTTTGAGAAGCAGCTGAGACACATATCCAGCGTCGAATTATCCTTTATTGACAAAGCTGTCTTCGGTGAAATGCCGAGCACAAACAGCTAATGTTTTCTTTGAGTGTGGCTGTTCGTCTTTTAGAAGAGGAAATAGTTTTGCTTTTTTTTCACATCCAAAAAAAAACACAGACGAGCAGCTTTGGGAGACATACTGACGAAACTGCACCGCAAATGATCCGCGGTTCTTCTTCTTCTTCTGTATTTCCTGAAGTGAAGACGCTACTAAGGCATAATATGATCCGGAGTTGTTTCTGCCTGCTAGAATAGTTTCCAGGGTGGGCAGGTCCAGCGCAGTGATTGGCTCTGGCTAGGTCTGCATTAATTGGACTGCACAACCTGACGTCAGGTTTTGCCCAGATCTCGTGAAGATCTCAGGACAAGCTGTTCAGAGAGGAAATCACATTCAGGAAATCACGTTCTCGGATTATGGCAAAACTCCTGATTCTTATGTTTAGAAACTTAACAGAGGTTGAGTATGGACATCCAACATTATAACATTACTTGTATTTAAAAGAAGGATCTGCATAATAGGTCCCCTTTAATTTAAAAAGCATAATGCCTGAGTAACTAAAATATACAAATATAATGCAAAACAATGACCGATTTGCACGGATGGACGTAGATTTTGACTTGCAATCCAGCGCATTTACTTTGTTCAAAGTTGAGAGCATGTGCAATTGACATAGCTCCTTTAAGTTCTAACAGGCAAGCACCCAAATCCAGTGTTACCCTTGGATACAAACAAACAAAAAACAGACAATTATTCCTTAAGAATGTCATCCCAACAGCACCAACTGAACCCTGGACTATTTAAGGCGATCCAAAGTCTGAGCTAAGCTACTGTATGTAATATGACACCAAGGTGGTAGAGTTCCCAATCGCGAGATCCACTAGCAGCCAAACATACATTTATCTGAGAGGATAGAGGACAAAGAGCTTTTTGTGCTATGGAGTATTATGATGTAAAATCTGGAGCTACTTGGAAAAAAAAAATGCACGTAAAAAAAAATAATTTGTGACACCCATGAATTTATATGGCACATACAGTGTATGGCCAAAAGCATGTGGACATTCCTTGGTCTGTAGCGGTTTTCTCATTTTGAGCAGGGTCTCCTAGCTGCACTAAAGTAAAATACTGGAGCAGCACATAAAATGGGAACCTCCTCCAGTCATGGTGGTCCAGCGTCAGTGCCAGGAGAGAGGTACTGAGAGACCGAGAGAGGGAGCGCTAGCAGGGGGTGCCAAAATCTTTTTATTGACAGAGCTTACAACTACACAAAGAAAGGCATTGTCAGTACAGACCATAGTTGTTGTATTATCAGATTGTGACTTCGAGGATTACAGTAGAAGCCTTGATTACCCTTGGATACGAGAAGAATTGACCCCTCTTTGTCTTCTTCTTCAAGACCACTGAACTAGTACCACTAAACAAACAGCTCTCACAGTCTCTGAATGGAGGCTGGAGACACTAGGAAATAAGCCACACTGCTGTTGTCCCCATCCAGAACAGGAATTTTCAATAACCAACGCTGAGACATCACTGACTGTTAATACACAAATGCACACATGCAAACACCTACCCACGCACACAGGCACACACACATTCAGTGCATGTACTGAGGTCAGCCAAGGTATGTGGAAGATCATCATATCACATGGAACATTTGTCCCGCATATCATGTGAACAAAATAATAATTCCACAAGCCTATCCCATTGCCTTCATTAATTCTTCTGATGTTTTCAGGCAATGTCGCCTGACTGGTAACCAAACAGTAGCTGTTTCAGGCTCGGGATTCTGACATGATCTGAAAAGATGATGTTGGGAAGAACTCTGCTCTTGGGCCCTTGTGCAAGGTCCTTAACCCCAAAAGGGCTCCAGCAGCTTTACCCCATTTCTCTCTGTCCCTCCTCACTTCCAGCTGTTCTACCAGGTAGTCCTTGAAAAAGAATAACATGTTTGCACTGGAATCTCCTTGGTTAAATAAAGGTTCAGAAAGAGAGTCCCATTCCATATAAGGCCAGTCCTTCATAAAAAGAGCATATTTTTCAGAGCAGTTTAGAGGGAATCAGTGCTAACAGAAGCACATGAGCTATGGTGGAGCTCTGGATTCACCTGCATACGGCTCTTTCTCAGGCCTGGAATCTGCCCAAATGCTGATACCACCATTCAGAGAGGTCCAAAATAGAGGTGGGGAGAATTTAAAACAAAACAGGGCTGTTTGCTTTGATACACTTTGCCCTAAACAGTGCTCTAATGTACTTGGCACTGCAATCTACATCGCTGATTAACTGATTAGCAGCTTAAACCCAGCCTCATTCTGCGCACGTTAGTGGAATCAAACAATCAACACAAGTAGATGGCCCTGTATCCTTGACACTTTATCTAAATCACTAAGAATGATGGCTCGTTATCATGCAAAAAGACATCCATTTTCAGCAATAATGGCTAGTTAACACCAATGGACATGGAAGAAAAGGCCAAGTGTCAAAAACATCAAAGCACTCACTGAACAAGTCTGTTCATTGCACCCAACTTGGAGGAGGATCTCCATTTTAAAGTGGCATCAAGCTCCTAAATGAGCGCAGCAGTGCTGGCGCAACCATCTGTGACCCCGATACACTTGGCATTTAGTTAATCAATAACTTTTTGATCAAGAAATGGAATTCACCAGCCTCTGGAAAGGGTAATTAAGGACAAGCTGTCAGCTGCACTGGCAGAGCACAGAGAGTAAACTAGGGTAAAGTGCTGACTTCAGGTTTACCTCACCTACCCTTCCCGTTAGGAAATGTTAACATTAATATATACAGTATAACAATAGGCAAAGAATAGATGGTATTTCAAATCAACCTCAACATGCAACTTTAAGCCCTGTTCTCATCTCATTTGGCATGAAAGCGAAGATCTGCACTCATTTTAACAAAGCGCCCTTTCTGGCAGCAAAATTACAACTGCAAATCCAAAAAAACTTGGCACATAACGGAAAATGCAAATAAAATTAAAAAGCAGCGATTTGGAAATTCTAGTCACCCTCTACTACATTGAAGACAATAAAAAAAACATAATATTTGACGCTTTAACTTGTGAATTCAATTTTGTATTAAAAATGATTATTTAAAGTCAGATGCCCGCCACAGCCTCTGGAGAAGTTGATGAGGGGCAAATTGGAATTGGGAATGATTTGAAAAGTTGCAATAATAAGGTGAAATAGGTTTAATAATAATAATAAGAAATAGGTTTTGAATTACTCGAATTTCAATCAAAGAAATGATCACTAAAAAGCTTCAGTTGGCGTTCACCCACATCGTCTTTGTCATACATTAAAATCAGTTTAATGATCTGAAACATTTAAGTTTGACAAATAAGCGGAAATAGAAGAAATCGAGGAGAGAGCAAATACTTTTTCACAACACTGCATTGCCATACATCGACACTGTCCAAAAGCGCGGTCAGTTTCTCTGGGCTCGGTGGCTTCCAAGACTCAGGCCCTGGAATCGATCGGTGTCATTCGATCAGTCCTGTTTCAACTTAATTTACAAAATGCGCCACTTTCTTTGGAAATGAGGCAGTAAGTTCCCTGGGCACCAGAGTTTTGCTTTGCATGTGACAGATTAGATGAACCTGTTGCATTACAGTCAGTACTGCGAGAGGAGCAGTCAGTATTGGGTGTGAACCTATGAGCAACTCAGCCTGCATGTTTTATTCATGTGCCTCTTGAAGTACCTGAAACAGGAGCCTCCCTCTGACGCAGCAGCACACAATGACCCTCCGCACAATGTTTCATTCATACCCACATATGCAGCTCAATGGGTGTATCCCACAATCCCTCACATTCCACCCATTCATTCAGCTGACTCTACCATGCCATGTGCCATGAGAACTGCTCTTCCACCAAGTCCTCTTTGATAGCAACCAAATGCCAGTGGAACAAGCAGCCCTTCAGAATGACTGCATTTTTTAAGAGACTTAGGTTCAAAAATCGACCAAAGAGCATTGTCAGTAAAGTATGCTGCACTCACCACCCTAATGTCTTTTAACATTATTACATCACTGGTTAAAAGTGTTCAGATTTCCTAGCTCCTTATGAATACTCAAAAATACTCATAAACTGCTGTGTTTCTAGGCAAAGCATTCAGGTATTAGCAGCCATGCAGGCCAGATCGGAAGCACTTCACGACAGCCAGAATTTTCTAGAATAAGACGATAAAGGATACTGAAGGAAGAAGAGGGCATCAGGCTGGTATGCATGAAACCTACTGCACTGGATCTCGTCTCATAAAATAGCAGGAAATGAGAGGGTAAACTGACTAGAATTCTTATCAATACCTCCCACCTCCTAAACACAGCAAGTTACACATGCTTGCCAGAGTTGCACTCTGTTCAGTGTCAACACACTTTGGGTTGACACACAATATTCCACTGATACAGTCTGTTTTCCCACCAACGAGAACCCTCTCGGAATTCTAGCACCTTTAGCGTCACATCCTACTGTAGTAACTCAGATTAGTGGCAAACAACGGGTACTGCGTAACTGGGGTAGGTTTTCTACTATATATGTTCAATGTAGATCTGTTACCTCAGTGCTGGTCAGTAGAGCAGACACTGCAGTGTAGCAGACAAATAAAACTCAATCATGCTGACCTCTTGCACAGACTGGCGCCACAAAGTAATCTAATTTAAAAATAGGAATTGAGATGAGCCAATACCTCTAAATGCGTACATTCCCCTAACCTGCTCTCAAACACTGGGACAGGACAAGGGCTATATCAGCATGCAGGTTTCCTAATTAACACTTCCCATGCATGAATGCTGTACCATTAGGGGGGTCGGCCAGGACAGCCCTCCTTCCCATGCTCCCCAGTTAAACTGGATAACTGTGGAGAAATAGGGACATTGCATGAAAGCTGGTTTCCTCACAGGATAAAATATAAGAAAACCATGCTTACTGCTAACTACAGCAGTGAGGGCAAGCTGGTCTGTTTTCGTTTACTGGACTGCAGCGGCAACCTCTGTTCTGTAATGAATGTGTTTTCAGGCATAATGCTGAAAACCAAAGGGCGCCTGTTCAGTGTACCCAGACAGGCTCTATCTGTGTGTTTGCACACATAGGCCATCAAAGGAAAAGAAATTACAAGCACACTCCTTCCAGCAGAGGGCTGCTGTCCAGTAAAACGTGAGAGATCACTTCCTCCACAACCAGCAGCTGTACAGCCTAAATATAAAATCAGTGTCTGAATGCATTGTCTGTGGTTATAGCCCCTATTTCTGGGGCTTTTGAGTAACTGCAAGCAGGAAATTCTCATTCACTTCTATTTTTGGCCTTTTTTTCTTAGACCAATAACATACCAGATCAGACTAACAATGGTTTAACATTTAAACACATTCTATGTTTTAATTAAAGGGGCTGTGTCATGATTACTGCGCATGTTCACAACTTTCAACGAAGTAAACCCGCCTGACTAAAAGTCCAAATCTACCCCCATTATTGCAAATCCATCATTGTTTTGCATTGTATTTATACATTTTAAATACTCAGGCAGTATACTTTTTACATTAAGGAGTTTTCTAAGGAAATTCAAGGATTCTAAGAATGATTTTCACGACAAAGGATAATATGAAGAATGTAAGCTGGTTTGCCAACCACAAAAATCACAGTGCAAGAAGGTATTTTTCTTCTTCTATGATTATAAGCAATGGCAAACCAGCTTACATTCTATGAATCCTTCAGCTAAAGCGCTATAATAGTGCTTTAAATCATCAAATTTCCATAGAACACTCCTTAATATAAATAGCATAATGCCTCAGTAACTAAAATATATACAGTGCTTAAAAGATATATTAGACCACCTATCATAAAAAAAAAACAAGAAAACATGAATATTTAAGAAATTTGTCCAAAAACTTGTTTAAAACTAAAAATTATTTTGTTACTTCTTTGACAAATAACAAATTTAAACCACTAAATAGTCCTTATTCACACATTAAAAAAAAAAAAAAAAAAACCAACTACATTTTGTATGGCCTCCTTTGGCCTTGATAACATCTTGCATTCTTGTAACCACTAAAACTAATTTTTACGTTCAGGAATGCAAGAAAATAACTATTTGGTATCTTAATCAAAAATTAATAACGTGCTTAACTATTTTTTCTGCTTTTTTGTAAAAACTGTAAATTCGAAAATTCATGGATAACAACAATAATCATATTTTAGCATTAAAAATATCATTTCAGTTAAAACGGTTGTGCATACTGGTGGATTAACCATTACAGAAACACAAAAATTATTTCGTTAATTACTAACACTGTAAATTTAGGGCAGCTGTGGCATAAACCTTATATTGGGTATTGGTCTAATAAATTTGTTAAGCACTGTAAATATAATGCAAAACAGGATGGATTGCAAAGCATGGAATCAGATCATGCCTTGCAGGCAAACAGATTCACTTTCTTAGAATGTAAGTTCTGAGCATGCGCAGAAATCATGACAAAGCTCCTTTAACATTCCAAGCCAGTATTTGTTCATCGAGAATCTGTTTTATTGTCTTTGTGAACACAAAAGAAGTACATTCTGAAAAAAACAATGGACTCAGTGTAGCAACATACAGCAAAAAAGTTCAACACAAAAAAGCATAGTAGCACTAGCGTGCAGAAGAAGAAACAATCTGGTTTTACGACTCACAACACCGCTACCATGGCACTGAGAGTTAATCGAGCAAAATGTATGCAAGCTTGCTAATAACAAACATAAAATACTCAGATCCCCCACCATAGGATAGCTGATATTCTCAAACAAAGTTCAGGAAATGGCAGAAGGCATCTTCAGAAAATCTACGATGGATAGATGTAGGGTAAGGCACACCAACGCAACAAGATGTATCTGTATATTCAAATCAGTAAAAAATACTGAACGGTTCCGGCCTTCAGGCCTGGAAATGAAACACTATCAACAGACAGACAGAAAGACAGGCAGGACAGACAAACAGAATCGAGAAAAGCTACTGTATATCTGTGCAATAATATGTAACAATATATTAGATTTAGAGGAAAAACGGTTCAGAAAGTACTGGCCCAGAAAAAAAGGGTGACGGAAGGACAGGCACATGGACAGACAGCACTCATTCCTGTGTTCCTTCTGCTTTGTGGTGGGGGATAACAGAGACATAGACAACCTGAATTTACAGCTTTTTAATGTTGAGTTCAAAAAAAAATAAAAATTCTGGAGTTAATTTAAAACAGAAAATGGGGACCATATCAACACTTCAGTAAGTTTAAAACTTTTTTAGTTGAAGAATTTGGTATGACTCCAAAAATTATTACCTTCCTCGTTATAGTTGCTTCTTGGTATAAGATGCAAAGTTCTGACAATATTAAATATTTTACAGAATATTTCCCGAGAGAAATATTAAAATAAAAGGAAAAAAAAGCTTCATTGCCATGGAAAAAATTCACAAAGGCTTTCCTTCCGGTGGTCTTGCTTATTACCCTTCAATTCCTAGCAAGTATCCCGTGAAACACGAGCATGGTTTGGAGCACTCTTTGAAGTTTTACTTTACTGTGGACAAGCATTCGGCACTGTATAGGTTTTTCTCTACTGTAATAATACATACCAAAGAAGAAATACTCAGAAGCACTGCCGCAGCATGGCTGATATCTGGCCTGTAACAAAA
This sequence comes from Gymnothorax javanicus, assembly GCA_029692085.1. Classification (NCBI taxonomy): domain Eukaryota; kingdom Metazoa; phylum Chordata; class Actinopteri; order Anguilliformes; family Muraenidae; genus Gymnothorax; species Gymnothorax javanicus. The sequence continues at coordinate 27,369,922 of CM056194.1, read as the reverse complement.
ATGCGGTGGAGGGACTGACAGACAGACAGGAGGACGGACAGAAGTATGAAAAGGCATATAAACATTGTGAGATGTAGCCATATATGAAATTTAGTTGAAATACGTATATTGAATGGTCTAGGAGTCGTGGCCCGGCAAAGAACTGGATGGCGGATACATGGCCTGGGAACAAAATGCGGTGGAGGAACGAACAGATGGACAGGATGACAGTCGGAAATGTGACAAGGCACATCTGGTCAATAAGATGTATCCATAAGAAATTTGTTTGTGAAATATTGAGCAGTTTAGGAGATCTGGCCCAGAAAAGAAGCATGACAAACGGATAGAAGGGTATAAGGACGACACTCATTCATATATCCCCATCCACTTTGTGGCAGGAGATAATAAACCCCAAAACAGGGCACATAACAAAAACGTATAGGTAAATCACTCATGTCAAGAGTTCTAGCCCCATAATTATGCTTATTTTCAGACTAATGCTTTATTATTGTCTAAAAAATAAAAAGACCATTTTGAAATCATTTCAACACCTGTCAACACGGAATAAAACTCCTTGTCAACCAAAAAGCTACTTTAAATAAGATAACTTATAGCTAATAGCCTAAACAACTTCATAAGACTGATGTTTTTGCAGTTTAGCAGCACCAAGGAAACTCCCTGACCATTTGTTTTCCATGCTTGACACCTCTGGGCTGTTTGTTCGCATAGGACCAGTCAGTTTCACTGCAGGGCAAGGAACACAAAGAACTGAATGCAAATTAGACAGAAATATCATGTCTTCCCTTCACTGTGCCTGGGCTAGACACCAGCTGCATTTTCTTTCCCCTGAGATAGATACAGCACCCCAGTCGTAAATCCTGTTGGCTGAGACTGTTTGCATAGTTTTGAATGTCGTTTTAACCTGTAGTAAGGGAAGGCGGGACGTTTTAACTGAAATCACCTGGCTACACCGTAGAGAAAAAGGTGCCCTGGCCATGAATGAAGAGGTATTGACTATGAAGGGATGAAAGAAGAAAAGTACCATCTGGAGTGTGCTGCTTCCTCCCCAAATTCAATCCAGATTTACACACATATTACATCATTCCATATCAAAACTTCAGCAGTCCAGAGATGCAGTGAAATTTCACATGTACTTACATATCAACATAACATATGCCCCTACAGTCTCTGGCAAAGTATGTAGGTCCATTTCTATTCGCATAAAGAGAATTTTCTAGAATTTCCAAATAAATGAGTCACCTATACTGCACTGTAAACAGCTGGCTTTGCTGGGAATCAAGTCAGAGTTTTTAACAGATATGGTATGTTTGTCTTTTTTTTGACATAGACATTCACTAATGCCAAGGGAGTTGTCACTGTCTCGCAGTCTCTCCGTCTCCAAAGTAAAGACAGCCTGGCCTACCGTTTCACAAGAAGCAGTGCCTATTTTTCTCCCTAAAATGTGATTATTTCTGTGGTATGCACGACACATTGCTCTGAGAAAGCAGAAGACCCAATTCGAAATAGCGTCGCTTACAGTATCAAACTGCAGTATCGGCATCAATATCAGAATCGAATGAATCTAACAATATCCATCCTGAATAACTGCTTGATCAAGTATGCTGACTACAACAGGTTACCATTAGTCCAGCACGCTGAAAACTTCAGGAAATCATTTGTTTTAAATAGCTTCTGTTTGACAAAATTTGGATCTATGTAAAACCTACAGACAAAATGCAGCTATTTGGGGGACCATACTGTATCATTCTGGTACACAGTGCGTACTAATGTGGTGGAAGAGGTAAAGAAGTGCTTTCACTCCACAGATGAGGTACCTTCAGTTTTGTGGCAGTGATACACCAACAAGAGCCAGCTTTGCCTGCAGAGCAAACAGGGCAAATGCCTTCTGACTCACTGCTTGATTTATCAGGCCTTCTTTACCTGACAATGATGATCAGCAAGCAGCTGAACTCAGAAACAAGTCAGTAGGTGTGTGAGAGCATTCAGCGGTACTCTGACATTCTTGCTGCACAGCACATGTGTACTATATGCACGGTATGCACCCTATTTGCTGAACGGTTGATTTATCAATGAGGCAATCATACATTTGACTACAAAACCAAACTAGAGGCTCTAGAGAGCCTGAATCGCTCACCTGGATCTGTATGAAAATGAACTAATTCATAAAATTACAGAAACATAATCTACTGCCGCATACAGGTAACAAGGTACAGGATCTTAATAAAATACCAAAAAACTTGATTACGATTCCGACCTTGCCCCATAATTTCGCAAAATCGATTTTTAAAGGGAAAAGAAATAAATAAATTAGCTTGATTCAAATGGAAATTCCAGGGGATTCTGATTATCATTCAAGAATCTGATGAGCAAATTGAATGTGATGGTTTGTTCAGATGCTACGGAGAAATACAACAAAAATCATCATATTTGATGTTTTAAGGCAAATAACTCCTACAAAGAGCCATTGTACAATTTCAGTGTAACGGAGACTTTTGTAGAGCTTTATTTGCTGATCATTTTAGCAATGTAAGTTTTTCTCTATCTCATATAGTTCTCATTATATAGGCCAAAAAAACGCAAAATCGTCAAATTTGACATTTCAAGGCCAATAACTCCTACAAGGAGGCATTGTATGATTTTGATCTTACAGAGACGTTTGTAGAGTTTCATCTGCTGATCATTTTGAGGTAACGGTTTTTTCTCTAGCTGCTTTAGTTCCTGAGATATACCTGAAAATAGGTGGTTTTACCCCTTTGTTATATTTTTAGTAACAGCAGCCATGTTAATCAGACAGCGGGCATAATCGACACAATTTTTAAAGCAGACATCCTAAGGATGCTTGTGGCTAATTTTAATCTGGATCTGCTCAGTAGTTTCAGAGATTTTTGAAAAATGTTAATGACAGACGACGACGGATGCCAAGTGATGGCAATAGCTCAGGTGGACCTTTTGTCCGGGTGAGCTAAAAAGAATGTTAAACTAGTTTGCGTGAGTGCACATGTGCAGTTGGTACGTCACTGGGTTCGTTACAGGCCGTGCGATTTATACGAGTTTGGTTCTGGTGAAAATGTATCGACTTTACAGTGTTATGGTGTGAAGTTCTGCGGGACTGTGGCATGTTTTCAATTTCGTGTTGCTGGTTATTTGAAAAAGGTAGACACCTGACTAACTTTTGTTACTGCTTGGCCGTTTTCTTTGGTAGACCTGCAGGAGGTAGGCGACCAGCAATTGATGTGAATGCAGCAGAGCTAGTTAGGTTGCGTTCCTTATTAAGATCAATTTCAAGCCTCACCATTTTTTCTAGAGCGGCAAACATCCATTATGCAATCAGAATAGTTTGTTGGGCTCATGCACAAAACACAAGCCCAACAAGGAACAGCGACGAGTTTCCCTCACATGAACTTCCAGATAAAAGGGCAGCCCAGATCAAAAATTCTTCCATCTCGTGTTCATCCTACTCAGTTCTAATGTAAATTCCTGCATTTTTGGTTCTGCATCACATCTTCCCGAGTGAAAGGGGCCAGGGAAAGCCAGGGAGGGTGATACATTTACTGAATTAAGCTCGAATTACAGTTCTCACGGTTTTCCATCTAACACAGATTTCCACTCCTTATTTGAAAAGAGCACCTAGAGGATATTTCAAAAGCAGCATTTTTCAAGCCAAGCCCTGCCAAGGCCATGAAATTATAGCCTTTTGTTCCTATTAATAGCTGCAGGTTTGACAAAAAAGGCTGCGTAAAAACAGAAGCAATGCTTATTACAGGGGACCAGCCCTAACAGTTTGGAGAGCTCACAGCCGATAAAGGCACGTTCTCCATATGGTTTTGGAGTTTGTGGAGGCGGCCAGTGGTTTTCTGCAACGCAAATGCTGTAATTCTGCCGTTAATATTGGAGGTCTATGCCAAGTGATCACCAAAATGACCACTTCAGGGCAACAACACCCACAAAAAGTAGAATTCTGAACATTACACACACTTCAGAAATGTTAAAGAAGTTAAATGGAGCAGGAATTTAACAAAGCCCCATTTCAGAAGGTAGTACTAAATAAGCACGAAACAAAATAATTATAATAAAGAACAAGGTGTTTTTTTTTTTTTTTTTAAATGTTGCATCTCCCATGACACAAAGTAACAAAAAGATAGAGATACTTCTGGAAATTCACACGATTTTGGACCATAATAAAGAAACATATTATACAGCTTGTTTACGTTTGAGACTAATGTTAAAGAGCAGCTGACTGATCTAACTATTGGCCTGTTTTAACAGAGGCTAGAAACAGACATGATATAGCATGAGAAATTCTCCACATGCTGACTCCTGGCCCTTGGCACCTTTGGTTGGTGCCCCAACCCTCAAGCTCCGTGTCTTTGGTCCCCAACAGCACCTACGATCTAGCCCTTGAATGCTTCATCCTGAGCCAAGGACCCTGAACCTCCTCTTGGGTGACCCGGGGTTCTAGATCATTGACCTTTCAGATTAATTTTATCTGTCCCTAACCTCTACACTCCCCACCCCCAAGACTGCCCCAAGGAAGAGGGGCCCCCCTCTCACTGAGTCAGTATCTGCCCAAGGATTCTTCCTAGAAGCGAGAATAATCTATGGATGCATCTCAAAGCATAGGCTGCAGCCGTCCACGGCTGCATTTCCAGGGGTTATCACTTAATTCCATCCGCTAAACTGACATGACATTATTTCATCTCCATTAAACCGTGTTGGTTTAAGTTAGTTGTCACTGGTTTACCTAACCCTAACCTTAACTCTAACCCCTAACCCTAAACTTAACCCCAAACTTAACACTAACCCTAAATTTAACCTCATTCCTAACCTTAAATGTTAGTTTGGCGGATGGACAGAAGTGATGAACCCTAAAAATGCAGCCTTCGAAGGCTGCAGCCTACGCTTCGAGATGCACCCCACCTTTTTCCTCCACCCAGAAGTGAGTTTTCCTTGCCTCTGTCCCCACTGGCATGCTCTAGGGGAGTCACTATTGGTCTAGCATCTGTAAGGCACTTAGTGATGAAGTCATTTGTTAAAGTTCTGTACAAATAAAACTGAATTGAGGCGAATTGAATAGAAATTTTATGGTTCCAGCACCATGCTGGGAAAAGTTCCAGTGAATGTTCCCAAACATATGGACTCCAAGCAATGGCATACAAACCATGGTTCAAGCAATGCACTTCCTACCATACCTGTCCCACTAGCGATTGTTCCGGGATGGGTTTACATGTGTGGAACATGCGCCTGCGCCATTGTGTGAAATGAGCCCATGCTGATCCAGGGTCAGCGCCTCACCTTGATCTGCTGCCTGCGCAGCATGGCCAGCTCCCTCATGTCCCTGAAGGGCTGCAGCAGGTACTGGTAGAGCTGTGTAGTGGCCTCGGCCAGATCTCCATATGCCTCGTCCTCCTCCTGGTACAGCTCCAACAGTCCGTCCATGCTCTCCACTGCCTTATGCTTCTCCAGGAGCTGAGGAGCCAGAGGAAATGAGTCAGTTCCCAGCCTCAAAGTCAGGAGGATTCATTCCCTCAATGCGAGAACATGTGGACTCGTAGCCCTGACCAGGACCATCACACTACGCATCATGGTCCTGGATCTTTAGGCTTGTGAAGCACATATTTTTGGCTTTCAGGGCTAATAAGGTTACAAATAAATCTTTAAATATTTCAAGAGGTCCAAGCTGAACTTGTTCGCTACATTTCAGGAAACTTTATACCATTGTAAGAAGCACAAAAGTAACAAAATCAAAACTTAATCCTGTCAGATTATTAATATTCAACTCAATAACCCATGTAAAATCCGAGATGGATGCCATTTTATTCTTCTCTTGTCAAGTGGAGCGCTGCTTGCGGTCAGTGGTTTCACTGGCAGTCAGAATTCATACTGCAGCAGTCACTTCCATTGACAGCGACATGGAGCCTTTAGAACAAAATACTATTCTTTTGCTAAACGCAGGCACATGTAGATTCATCCCGTCAATACAAGCATATGAGCTATCACTCTCTAAACACAAGCAGGATTCATTCATTCATTCTCTACATTGTGGATTCACTCCAAATACAACAATAAGTGAATTCACTCCCCAAAGAAGAAGTCACTGTGTAGGCAAATGCAGATACAGAGAGTAGCTCACTGGACACAAGCAGGATTCAATGCGTACACAAAAGCTCATGTGGATTTAATGTCAAAACAGGCGCTCAGTGTGGATTCACTCTGTAATGCACACATGGAGAGGGCTTCCAACAGCCAGCAAGCCAAGAGTACAACCTTCATGACTAAAAAGAAATGTAACACTATATGGATTCTTCAGCAGCAAATTATCAGATAAAAAATAAACAATGAAAATAGCTGATAATAATAGCTTTAAGTATAACTTATTATTTATTGTTTGAGATGTGTTTTATGATGCCTGACTGTTAAGCCAATAAACACAATTTGTTTAGTGTCATATCTGCGATTCGTTTATTTGTTATGAAGTAAAAAAGCTGAATGAACATCCTCTATGTGTGGTGATTCCATAATTTTACTGAGCGGTTGGTTGTCCTCTTGCTGAAGTTAAATTCAAATTTATGAGCAGTACACTTTTTTCTCCACCAGGGGACGAGTTGTTGAAACCACACAGTGTATATGCTAGCTCCTCAGGTCACAAACTCCAGTTTGGAGAAGGTCTTGGCCTAAAGCTCTTCTGTGATTTCAACAAACCTTTGTGTTCTTTCAGTGGTTAATTAGATGTCGGTTTGATCAGGGGAAAGTTCAAAGGCCACAAAACTCCCCCTGAAAATGTGAGGAAGCATGTTCGCTGCATATTTGCGTTGAACAAAATGAAACTGGAGTTCAAACGTAAATTTGCTGTTAGACCTGAATTTCCCAGGCTACCCCATTGCGCTTAGGCAGCTGTTGAGGATAGAACATGGGGTAAAATAGCAGCCTTCCTTCGACAAGCCCACAAGGCTAAAGCAACACTGCCCTATATGAAGACAAAAACAAACTTGTTCAATTCAAATATGGTCAACGCAAAGGGACAACTTCATAGTTCAAACAACAAAGGTTTACCGCCAAAGGATTTGGAAATCTGATCCTAATCTCATCTCAGAGGGCTCATCACAGATACTGGTAATTTTCTGTTATTATTTCCTCATTTCAGAGAAAGCGACTTGAGGTGCGTGCCTGAGCAAAGACAACAATCGGTCCAGCTTAATGACCAGAGTAAAGGCACAAGGATCCCTTCAAAACTTGAAACAGTTTGTTTCAAAGAATCACTATTGTACAACTCAAACAAAAGGAGACCCAACTGAAAACCATACCGTGGGGACAGACGGCCGGGCTTCTCTACCTGCCTGACTGTGTCCTAGCAACAGGAGAGTACAAAGCCTCCACGCAAGAGGTGAAGTTACCAGAGTAAATAAGAACAGTCTTGGTGGAAAAAAGGCCCAGGAACTCCACTACAGCATACTGGACATCATTAATCAATGTTCTTCATTGTTGTTCCAGCATGCTTTTGTCAGTCAGTACACTAAAATATGAAATAGAATATGGAAATGCGCAGTTTCTTTTGTTCTAAAGTGGTTGCCCCACAGCAAAAATAGCAACAAGCAGAGAGGTTGTAATTTTCCAGTCAGTACTATGGGTGCTTTGTTTCAGTTCAGCAGCAAGCAGACAGGAGTACAGAGAGGTATCTATTGCATTCCACTCGACACGTGAGAGTCAAAGTTTTTTTTAATAGCCTACTGGGCTGAAGTGTTTCCCTAAGCATTCCCCACTAGAACAGTCGTGTTCTGCCAAGCCATTTAATGTCTCAACCAGGAATAAGCCAATGGGATTTTAAGACAATAAATTCAGAATAGTTTCCAGACCTGTTATGCCACAAATATACAGTATTACTGTCTGCTTCTGAACATTTTTAATTTTTTCAGTCATTTAGGGAGATCAGAGATTGCCTCACCTCAAATAATTTAAAACTCACCAATTCATGGGTGACCATTTTGATGGTATAGATGAGAAATCCAGCTAAGATCCAACTTGATTTTTTTGCACAATAAAGAAAAGGCATAGCCCAACTTCAGTCTGAAGTCAGATTAGTTCCAGTTCATGCTTCCTTGCACATTCTTTGCCAGCTGGGAAGCTTGTCTTGGGATATAACACAGTCCATTCAGTTGACAAATTGTTGACTGTCCAAAGGTAACTAAATGTCAACAGTCACCCACAGATTGTTAAAAAATGCCTACAAATAAACGAACATGACAGCTGATTCGACCCAAAGTCTGGCTTTGTGCCATCCTTACCAAGTCCACACTTAAAGTACCGTAAAAAAGTATTGGCTCCCTTTTTAAAATCCCTTATTTTCTCCATTTGTCATGCAAATGGTTTCAGATCATCATGAAACATGTAAAATTAGACGAGGAGAACACGCAGCAACACAAAATAGTTTTCAAAAGATTATTTCATTCACTGAGGAGAAGATTATCCAACATCAACTTTATCCATCGGAAAAAATAATTACTTATTAATTAAAAACTTAACAACCAGTCGAGCCACCATTAGCAGCAACAACTGAAACCAAATACGTCTAGGGGTGTCGATTTTCTGTTTATGAAAACAGGCCAATTCCGTTCATGAAAATTGCCATTTCCGTTTATTAAATATTGAATCACGAAAACGGAACTTTATTTGCGTTTTCGTTGTTTTTTTTTTCAATTATTATTGAATTTTTACAGAAAAATGAGAGAAATAAATGATAATTAACACTTAAATTTCATAAATTTGATATCTCGGGCTCCTATTTGAGGTCCTATTTATCCCTTCAACATCAGCGTCATATTAGGCAAAAAAAAAAAAAAACAACTGCATTTTTCAGCATCTAGCGGTTTATTCAAGTCAATGGGATGAATAATTTGAAAGCTGGCATGCCAACACTTTCGCCATTAAATTAGTCATTTCAAGTTTCTACAACAACTGTTGCATGTGCAACTTTTTTTTTTTTAAATTTGCCATTAAATTGGAATGCCCAATTTCATGTACAAGGCTTTCTAATTCAGGAGAGTGTAGACAGTTCATGGCTGTTACATGTGTCAACCACTTATTATTTTGGTCGAATGATTCAGAACGAAAAACCCAGACATGACCAGGCTTAGAATCAGGATTGAGCAAATCGAAACGAGGCAACTTTGTAATCCATTGTTTGGAACCCTGATATTGGTTGACCATTGGTTTGCCAAAGAACAGGAGTTTGACTAATCGTGACCGAGGCAACTTATTATTTTAATGATGAAAAAAACTTATCAGCAGGATTGGAAGCTTTACCATTGTGCAGATATTGGTTGAGGTTTGCCAATGAACAGGATTTGACTAATCGTGAGGCGAGGAAGCTGGATTACACGTGTGCAATATCAAACACGTATGACTAGGCTGTATAATGCTAATTTTTAATAACTGATGGGATAAAATATTATTCAATCACATGAGAAACTTCTGATGGCAACACAGTTCTGTCAGGATGGCTGCTATGATCGAATCGTGTTTGAGGGAGTGGGAATGTTTCACAAATCAATTACAGCCATAAACATCAGTGATCAAGTTGCTTTCAGTTTGGTAAGTGTTTCAGTGCTCAATAAAGATATCATCAAGACTTATTTTGGCATGTTACTGAGCGGTAGTAACAAGTTCCTTCTGTGCCAGTAAAGAATACGGAAGGCAGCAAGGGATTGGCCAGCCCACTGGCCCTGCCGACCAGCTGCACAAACAGGCCAGCAGTTCTAAATCTTAAAGATGAAGAGACATTTCCATTAAATATTACTTCAATCATATCTACTGCCTAATTACTCAATAAAAGTACAACCAGTTTCATCTTGGAACAAAAGTTTATTGCTTTCGTTGTTTTTGGGCTGCTGCTTTTCCAAAGCAACCAAAATGTTGATGACGTCATACTAAGAACAAAAAAGCCAGTGACCCTGGGATTACACCAGAGGTATGTTGAAGAAAGCAACAGCCCACGTGAGCTTGTGTGCACACATGTCCTGAACTGGGGCACCCCATCGAGTGCCTGCGAGCTCACACGTTACCCATTCGGAGGCATTACTCTTGGCGAGCAAAGATGGCGTCCAACAACCTGACTCTCCAAGTTGTGACATCTACTATTGACAGTTCGTCCAAAAATACCCTTTGTGTGTGTCTGAAACACTTCGTCACCCTGCCAGATAGGTAATATTGTTTACCAAACAACAAACCCCGTTGTCTAGGTCTACGAAGAGCTAAACATACGCTTGCATCAGCATCTAGATATGAACAGTCATGGCTACCATTGCGTGTTTGCCATGTGCTTTGTCGTCCATCAGTCAACACCCAGTGGCTGAGTTCTCACAGCGCAGCAGGGCCGGACGGCTAGAGAAGCAATACTGGCGAGATCACATGGTAATTACAGAATCATGCGCGATCACACAAGACAACGCAGTATCTGTGGTATTGAATGCAACATCAAACAGGCAAAAGGTTTTGTTCCTAAACAAAAGAGTTAAGGAACGCTTGACTCGCTGAGATTTGTCTCTTTTTTTTTTTTAGATTTTTGAGCCTCTGCCATGGATAAGTAGCCTATTTATGGACAATTCACTGTTGCAGACGTGACATTTGGACACTTACTTTTAACTACAATTTCAATAGCAACAAGACCTGAATTTTGCATTAACCCGGAAAGAGGCAATGGGTATGCCCATCTTCAGGATACTTCCAGTAATTGTTCTTGGCTTCTTTAAAACAGCTATCCCTTTTTCATAGTGTTGCGGATGTGACATCAGGCAAAGTGAATTTCAAGAGGTCCCCTGAGTAAAATGCAAAATTCTGTGAATCTTGTTCTGCTGCTTTGGAAAATTTATCTTCTACATATGGACAAATAAACAACTAATAGGCAACTATTTTCAGACTGATATTTTAGTAACACTCCATCATTTAAGTACATCTATTTTCATCACAGAATAGTGTGAGACCTGGAAGCCTACTTCACTTTGGTGAAAAAGTTCCATTGAATTGATGTTTAAACTCAACACGGCTGGCGTTGCTCAAGCATACATGCTCAGGCTAATTTAATCCCATTACAAATTAGATAGCAAACTAAGACTGAGTGAGTAACTAAGGGGACAATCATGTTTCAACAAAAGGCCAGTAGGTGCAGGATAACTTTTTACCTAAAACAGATGCTCATTTAAAAACTTAATTTTGTTTTAATGCAGGTTGTCTTTGCCTTATCATTTTGTCTGAAGATCTGAAACAATTAAGTAAAAAAAAAAAAAAACTACAAGAAACCAAGAAGGGAGGAAATATTATTTCATGGCACTGTTAGAGACTTGAGGTTTATGATGAGAAAGAGAAGAACTACTAACTGCCAGAGAGGAGGCTTGTCTCAAAACACACTTGAATATAGTCATCACCAAAACCTTGCATTTTACCATCATGGACATCAAAGAACTGCATTTTGCTAAACCACAGCTACAAGAAGGACCTGTCAGTGTAATAGGACAACAGTGGGAAAGCAGCCCCACTTGAGGGCCCGGAGAATGAGACAGGGGGTGAATCAATGCAATGCTTTCTTTCGTTGGACTGTCCATAACAGACCTTTGGCCTTGAATACTGAACTGACTCTGAAGATTTACAGAAGACAGGCACACAAACAACCTCCAGAAAAATCAGACAGATACACCTAATGCAGGAGCTCCTCAGATGAAAATGCTATAGAACAAAGTTTTACAGGACATTCAACTGAGACAGTGGCTCCCACTTCAATTGTGTGGTGTTGAAGCGGGATCTCAGCCTTTGCAGAGCAAAAGCATGCTGCACCTGTTCCTATGAGCAAGATACACCTCTAAAACGTGTCAGTTTGGTAGCTAATAAACTTTTCGATAGGGAGGCGTGGTCCTCTCTCTTTTGTCCCACCCCAGTAGGCCAGACACGCCCAGCATGGACAATGAGATTCATCCCTCCGTCTATTGAGCACCAACAGTCATCTCTTTCTCAAATACAATGTGCTTGTATGGTTTTTCAAATCTGGGATCACAAACTATTCCAACCTTCCTGGTAACTGTATAAAAACTAATGAATTCAAGCAATGATTACTTTGATTGTTCTCACAGAAAACCAAAAACCATTTTCTGCATGTGTTTATGTGCTTTCAAGTACAGAACTAATAGTGTGAAACAACTTTTGTAATACAGTGTTTTGTATTTGTTTTCAATAAAGCTCAATCTCACGCTTTTCACAGGTTCATTTTCTCCACATGGTTGGGCTCTGTAAGCACATATAATGCTACACTACACAACCCAGAAATGCATAGCGTATGTCTGATGCAATTTTACTCTTGTAAAAAATGGCAACTAATAGAGCTCCCGTAGCTGATGTCACACAATCCCAGCACCGCCATATTGGCAGGAAAGTGCACGGTTAAAAGCACTGCCAGGCTTATGGCAAGCAGCTGAATTGCCGTCTGTATTAAGGAAAAGTGAGTAACTTTATGTACAGTTGTGTTAAAAAAATAACAGTACAACATCAATAACCTGATGAACCACTGTTATTAGTAGTAGTGATATTTTTGCACGACAAATAATTTAGTTAAAGATGTAGTAGTGTAATAGAAAAACAACAGACCCAACCGTCATGACATGCACGCTGCTTGTTCTGAGTAATTGACCCATTCATTGAAAGGGATGTGTTCAAAATAATAGCAGTGTGGAGTTTAATTAGAGAATACATTCATTCTGTGAAGAAACACGTCATTAATTGTCTGTTATTAAGGAAGAAGGGAAGCAAACATTTCACACATTGTTATAAAATAAATTTAATTCTGAATTGCGAAACGGACCATTACGAACATTGTTTGGAGGAACAACATAATTTGATTTAAAAAAATTGATTGAAGAGGGGGAAAATGTTTAAAGAAGTGCAGCAAATTATAGGATGCTCAGCTAAAATGATCTCAAATGCATTAAATGGCAACAAAAACCTGAAACACGCAGAAGGAAACAAGCAACTACTGTTAAAACGGATTGAAGAATAGTCAGAATGGCAAAGATTTAGCCAATCGTCACCACCAGAAAAATCAAAGATGATATAAAATTACCTGTAAGTGCTGTTACAGCCAGAAGACCTTTGATCGAAGCTATCAGAAAGAAGCCCCTGTAAAGTTGTTGAAAAAAACGGCATGTGCAGAAACGGTTAAAACTTGCCAAGAAACACACAGATTGGCCCAAAGAGAAATGGCGTAACATTCTGTGGACTAATGAGAGTAAAATTGTTTTTTTCCGGTCTAGTGGTTGTCGACAGTTTGTTAGACGACCCCTGGGTACTGAATTCAAGCCACAGTATACTGTGAAGACAGTGAAGCACAGCGGTTCAAAAATGATGGTATGGGGATGTTTTCATACTATGGTGTCGGGCGTATTTATCGTATATCAGGGATTATGGATCAATTTGAAAACATCTAAATATTCGAAGAGATTATGTTGCCATATGCCAAAGAGGAAATTCCCTGAAATGAGCGTTTCAATAACGGCCCCAAACACACGAATAAGAAGCAACATCTTGGTTCCAGACAAGCAGGATTGAGGTAATGGAGTAGCCGGCTCAATCCTCTGGCCTTGACCCCATTGAAAACTTGTGGGTTGACATTAAAATGCAGTTTCTGAGGCAAAACCAAAAATTCAACGAACTGTGGAATGTGCTTTGTTCATCCTGGGCTGAAATACTTCCTTCTAGGTGTAAGAAGTTGGTCGACTCGATGCAACGCAGATGCATGCCAGTTATCAAAAACAATGGTTTTGCAACTAAATATTAGTTCAGTAATTTAAATTGAAGTTAAATCTTGAGTTAAATTTAGTGTTTGCGTTACAAGAGAAAATTGTTGACACTGCTATTTTTTGAACAGATTATTATTCCTTTTCTTTGCTCCTGTAAAAGAATGACATGGACTTGATCAAATTTGTTGATGCTTTGATTTGGAACTGAATGTGTGATGTTTCCACTACATTTGAAATATGGATCTGAGGGTTATTAAAAATATATATATTTTGTACTTTATTCACATTTTTTAATGTATGGCTATTTTTTTTAACACAACTGAATGAGGTGATGCCTTTAGACATTCATTCAAACTATGATAGTGTGGTGACACCAGCTAGTTAACATACATGTTAAGCACAGCAAATGGCTAGTTAACTGCAGTATTCTGCCCTGTTGCTGATGCTAACGTAACTGTGATGAAGTGACACTTACGGCGTGTCCACAGGCAGCACTTTTTGATCTGGAAGTGCCCATATCTTCATTTACAGAGCCCTACTCTCTAGCGCTGATTTATGCCAAGTTACTAAAATCCGTCTTAGCATTTCCGCTAAGCATTGCTGTAGATGTCAAGATTTGTTAACACAATGAAAAGAAATCACAAATAATCTAATCAACTAAGCTAGTGAATGTTCATTTCCCAAAAGTGAAATTGGAACCAAATAAAGCCAATGGTTTGAACTATGTAGCCAAAGTAGCAAAACTAGCTCGCAAACTTGCTTTCGGAGATGTAGCTACCCAGATTTAAATACATGGGAACCTAAGCAATTATAGAGTACCTAGCTGCAGCTGTTTGGCACTACAGTTGTCCGCAAACCTAGTGTCCCTAAATAGAGAACAGTAAGCAAACCTAAACCAGTCCCCCCAGGATTTTGCGGCCATTTTGTGATTGTTGCCGCCTAAAATCCGTGATTTTGCGGCAGCTTTTTCAAAAAGTTGTAATGACAGTTGCAATGTTCTGAGGATGAAATTGCAAGGCAGTGCAAAATTCGCGTGGATTGGTTGAATTTGCTTCAATAATTGGATCACAACATTGTGACTTCCTGCAGAGACTGCTAAACTATAGCGAGCTAACAGATTAGAAATTCGACTCTGGCAGCAGGAAAGGTTTCTCTGATTACTGTTGATATTGTAAGTCCCTGCCAATTTCCGATTTTGATTTGTCGATGAGAGAGAAGTGACACTGATGAGCCCAGTGGGGTTCCAAAGGCTGAGCTACTTCCAGCTGAAAGCGCTGTGGGAAAAAGGCTGTGTGCTGAGGGCATTTTGTGCGCTGAGGACCTTGAGCACTGTCAATGCTTAACTTCATAGTATTTGCATTAAAAATTGACACTGCCAGTGCAAAAACACTTCCTGTAGACACAGGCCCCATTTATCACGAAGCCAGATTGCGTCCATTTGCATCCCTCCAGGCTCTTGTAGGCTTTGAGAGACTCTCCGGAGTAGGACGAGGGAAAGTTGATCAGGTAATTGTAGATGTCTGGATACTGCAGGTCTGGAACATTGTCTGATCCAGCTCATCCAATACTTGTGAAAGGCACACCTGAAGCATTATAAGGGTCAATAATGTTTAACCTATGGAGGTTTTGAATTAGATAGCTCAATTTATTTGGATGTAAAGCGTGCAGAGAACTCTGATGGCTTGAGATCGGCACTAGAGCCATCCATTTTCGCTCAGGCTTTTTTCTGCCAAAATGGCGGCATAAACAAAATGAGTCACCTGATGTCAAGAGCTCTATAGGCTCAGAGTTCGAGCTTACAGCACGCAATTTTGCAGCAGTGGCTAACGAGCAGGCATTTTCATTTTGAGTCATGGTTGCTGCATGCCACGAATAGAAGTACTCTAATCATGGTTCAACAGTAAAGCTGTAAAACTCAAAAACATTCAGGACAACTTTTATCAATGATTTTGATTTAACTGATTCATATTATTCAGAGAGACTTTCAGCACATTTCACAGGTAATATCGCGTCAGCTATGGTATTCTGAACACGTCAAATTGCATACTAAAGTATTCACCAACTATGGTAATTTAGAGTCTCCAGATTAGCCTGACATGCACGTCTTTGGATTTTGGGGAAAAAATTGCAGTGCCTGGCGTAAACACGTGATCACCATGAGAGAGCGCAAACTCTACACAGAGAGCGCCCTGGATCAAAAAACCACAACCTTCTTGTAATGAGGCAACCATACCCATTCCATCAATGACATAAAGCAGAACACACTTTTATTCCTATAAATGTCAGGAAGTCATTCAAATGAATATTGCCT
Organism: Gymnothorax javanicus; assembly: GCA_029692085.1. Lineage (NCBI taxonomy): Eukaryota > Metazoa > Chordata > Actinopteri > Anguilliformes > Muraenidae > Gymnothorax > Gymnothorax javanicus. Next base: position 27,353,839 of record CM056194.1, on the reverse strand, counting down.
GAAAATAACATTATAAAATAAATGTTATATGAACATCGCATTTAGATAGCATTTTTTCATTCTCATCCATGGGACTGAAAGCTCTTTGGGAATCTTACCTCAACCAATACCAATATGTAGCACCCAGCATCCATTATGCACAAGAATACTCACCACACATCAGTTGAGAGGGAAAGAACAATTTCCATAGCCAAACAAATCAGGGGATTATTAGTAGGCATCTTGACAGAGCCAGATTGGGAATGTAGTCAGGGCACCAGGGAATCCCTTACTCTTTGTAATGAGTGTGGTGAGATCTTTAATGACCACAGTGAGTCAGCCCCTTGGTTTGATCACATTCAAAAGAAAACGTGTCCTTCATAACAATGTCCCCATTATTGCACTGGGGCATATCTGATCTGAGGGAAGATCGCCCCCATCTGACCCACCAACACTACTTTCAGCAACGACTTCTTTTTCCAAGAGGTCCTCCCCATCCAAGTACTAACCGAGCCCAGATCCGCTTGGCTTCAGCCATTTGGCCAGAACAGGATAAACAGTGGTATTCGCTGCTGGCTGCAAAAAGGTTTGATTACACACCCCTTCAGGTGACTGATGACATGCAAGTAATTCCCATTTTATGATGTCTATTGAATATACAGTGAGCAACATAATTCATTGGACATATGACAAATTTTTTTTGTCATTTTGATTCTGTTGGCCAAGTCCATCACCGGATCCGAATCCAACTGAAAATGCATTTCACACACTGAAGAGAACATTGAAGGCAAAAAGGCCTTAAGCAGCAACTGAAAATGGCTGCATTACAGGCCTGGTAATGCATCAACAGGTATCCAGCGTCTGGGGATGTCAATACGTCACAAACTTCAGGCAGTCATTATATGCCAAGGATATAAAACCAAATATTAAAAATTATTTTATTCTATCCTATGTTCAACTGGTCAATAATTGTGTGCCTGAAAATGGGTGAGAATCATGTACTAACCCCAATACCAATGAAGTTGGGACACTGTGTAAAACGTAAATAAAAACAGAATGCAATGATTTGCAAATCCTTTTTGACCTATATTCAATTGAGTTCACTACAAAGACAAGATATTTAATGTTCAAACTGATAAACTTTATTGTTTTTTGGAAATATTCACTCATTTTGAATTTGATGTCTGCAGCACATTCCAAAAGGGCTGGGACAGGTAGAAAAAATCAATTACAAAAGAGGTTCATGATTGGGACCTTGTATAAGAGTACTACTTATCCAAGTCTATCAAAAAAATGTTATTTGTTACATTAATTTTAACTACTGAAGGTCAGAGGTCAACATTCCACAGGACTTCACACGGAAACAGGTTTTTCATAACTCTATTTGACTTCAAAAACTCTGTGAAGTTGAAAAATCTAGAATTTTCATAGTTTTGGGGGTATGGAGAATAGCAAGGAATAAATTTGATACCTTTCATTAATTTTCAAAGTATTTCTTTATTTGATGACATCTGGTCATGTGTGTGACATTTTGGTTCACTTCTCAAAGAATGGCCCAAAAAGGCTGGGACAGGGGCAACAAAAGACTGGGAAAGTTTAGGAATGCTCAAAAAACACCTGTTTGGAACATTCCACATGTGAACAGGTTAATTGGAAACCGGTGAGTGTCATGATGAGGTATAAGAGGAGCATCCCCGAAAGGCTCAGTCGTTCACAAGCAAGAATGGAGCGAGGTTCACCACTTTGTGAACAACTGCGTGAACAAATAGTCCAACAGTTTAAGAACAATGTTTCTCAACGTGCCATTTTAAGGAATTTAGGGATTTCATCATCTACAGTCCATAATATCATCAAAATATATCGAGAATCCGGAGAAATCTCTACACGTTAATGGCAAGGCTGAAAACCAACACTGAATGCCTGTGACCGTCGGTCCCTTGGGCAGCATTGCATTAAAAACCGACATCATTCTGTAAAGGATATTACCATGCAGGCTCAGGAACACTTCGGAAAATCATTACACAGTTTGTCGCTACGTCTGCAAAACGCAAGTTAAAACTCCACCATGCAAAGCGAAAGCCATAATATAAATATATATTATACAACTATGAACAACACCCAATAACGCCACTGGTTTCTCTAGGCCCGAGCTCATCTGAGATGGACTGAGTGGAAAGTGGAAAAGTGTGCTGTGGTCTGACAAGTCCACATTTCAAATCGTTTTTTGAAATCATGGACGTCATGTCCTCCAGGCTAAGGAGGAAAAGGACCATCCAGATTGTTATCAGCACAAAGTTCAAAAGCCAGCATCTGTGATGGTATGGGGATGTGTTAGTGCCCATGGCATGGGTAACTTGCACATCTGTGAAGGCACCATTAATGCTGAATAAGGTACATACAAGTTTTGGAGCAACATATGCTGCCATCCAAGTGATGTCTTTTTCAGGGACATCCCTGCTTATTTCAGCAAGACAATGCCAAGCCACATTCTGCACGCTGTTACAACAGCATGACTTCGTGGTAAAAGAGCGCGGGTAATAGACTGGCCTGCCTGCAGTCCAGACCTGTCTCCTATTGAAAATGTGGCACATTATGAAGCGCAAAATACGACAACAGAGACCCCGGACTGTTGAGCAACTGAAGTCGCACATCACACCTCAGTTCCCAAATGCTTATTGAGAGTTGTTAAAAGGAGAGGTTATGTAACAAAGTGGTAAACATGCCCCTGTTCCAGCTTATTTGGAATGTGGACAGCTACATTCCTGATGTTGTCAGCACTTGGGCTCCCATAGACTCGCTGCCCGTAACCCAGGAGATAGTTTGTTCGGGGCCTTTGACAGCTACATCTGGAAATCCATGAGGCCAAAACTTCGCCATCATCAACTGACTACCCACCACAATCAGCATCCAATCAGGAGTAATGCCCTGCGAGGAGAGAGAAACTTTTCCATTAAGAAAGAGAGAAAAAAAAAACACGATTTGAAGTCAATCATCCTGGCTGAAGTCTATTCAATGAAGTTATGGATACAGTTTATTGATAAACTCAGGAGTATTTGTGTAATGAACGAACACCGTCCTCTCAGCTATCTTGCACCCAGTGGCCCCCAGAGCTCTCAAAACACCCCCTTGGAGGCGGTACCACCCCTTTTGAGAAACCCTACTTTTTACAATGCAATGTCATTGCCTGACACTCGTGGGCCCGTCATCACAAGGGGATGGATGCCAGTTATGCTAAAATGAAACAGTTGAATGAAAAGGACATTAAGTAAAACAGAATGTTCACGTTAAATACTGATAAGAGAACAGTTTGTCCACGTGCTTACTGATAATTTAGATATCGACCAAACATGTACTGGTATCAAATAAACACCAGTTCTCGATACCCATCCCTAGTCACGGTCCAATTAATTATTGTGTTCACTGCAAATACAACATATAAACACAAATGTACATCTAAAATAATGGCAGTATTGGACACTGCAATGCAAAGGGACAACCATTTATGGAACAAACCTATTTACAAGTCTTTGAAAACAGTGCAAATATATACAGAAAATGCAATAACTAAGAGAAGCACTGGAATACACTGGATAAGATTTCAACACAACCAGCTATAACCAATGTAATGAGAGTGTGCAGAGAAGTCTAGTCTAATATGAATAATACCACCGGAGCCTAAAGCTGCTGGCTACATCCAGCCCACTAATTCGCTGTTTGCTCCAAACCTAAAACCAAACGTTTATTTTCACTGTAGATATGAGACAGGTTCTGTGCCTTTAAGGAAATGTGGTCTTGCACATGAGGGTTGAACACATGAAAGCATTGTGAAAAAACAAAAAAAATAAAAAACCAAATGCACATACTGGAGTAGTGGCTAAATAAAAGCCTCTTAGTATGACTCCCGAACAGTTCTGTCTGCCGGCTAATTTGCTAATCCCGGACAAAGGCAGAAGGCTGCAAACTGCTCACTCACCGTGACTAATGCAATGTAATCAATGGTCCAGAGCACGGAGGGCCTAGCAAGATTAAATCACATTGGAAATGTAGGGCAAATGGGCTTGTGTTGTCAGGGAGGGCTAGAATATGTAGGGTTAGGCTCAACTTAAACACAGTCTTTACCACTTATTGGAACTCAGCAGTGACACATTCATGCATACGAAACCTAAAAAACCTTTGCACAACATATTCAGGACAACTGGCACTATAATCTGCATCACAAAGCACCTTTTTACGAACGTATAAACAAAAACAGACGTATAGTAGATGCTGGGCACAAACAAAATTCATTCAGTTTTAAATTTGACCAGCACTCCATGAAATACACAGGCTCCCTTACTGAGCCCCATAAACTTTGTTGCTGGACTCGAACTTCCCCTTCTGGCTTAGAGGTTAATGAAGGGAGATTTTGAGGACCTTCAAACTCAGCCAACACAAAACCAACTGAATTCAGCTATGCTAGACAGTAGCAGGCTAGCTAAGGAAGAGAGTGCCCCAAACCTAAGCAAAACATGCTCCGATGTACAGCGTGCAGCCGCGCAGCACCAATTCACCAGGGAGGGAAGCAGAGCTTGCAAGGCTCCAGCCCAGCGGAAACTGGCATGGAGACCCTGCATATCTACCTCACACCCAGATGGAGAGCTGGAAAATCCCCTTCGTCTGTGTGGTGGCCTCTGCTAAACAACAACAAGGGCATTTACAGAAGACGACAGAATTCCTCCCCTCCAACAGTCTACCTCAACTGACTAGCCCAGGTCACGTGGTTTTGGTCTAGTTTCCATTGTGGAAGAAAAACCTAGAGTGGAGGCCCATTTCAGATATTTGGTCAAATTCTGGCAATGCAGACTGAGAATTATCTAAACTGTTATTCACAGCAGTCTATTTTCACGCTCAGCCAATATGCCAACACCTTAATGATGAAACGCCATCAATAGGAATAAATGTTCTGCACTTGAAGACTGTCAGACAGAGGACTAACTGTTTTTTCAGAGTCTGTGGTGCCTAGCCGTTTTGAGATAAACAGCTGGCATTCAGTAAAGTGAATGTTATGGAATAATAATAGCAGACCCCATCTTAGCAGTTGTTCTGCGTTTCATTCACACATTCTCTCAGCATTATGCTTTTAGCTTCTTGTGATTTTGGGCTGAGGGTTTTATATAGACAAGTCCCACTGTCCCCATCTATTTAATGTCAATTTGGCTTCCGTCTCCTTCCCTGGCTTTATATGTTTAATGTTCAGCATATTCACATAATGTTGAATCTTCTGATGAAATCTGCATGAAATCAACAGAGGAAAACTTGTCAAGTAAAAACTAAAGTCGAAAATGTGACCAAATTGTATCAGTCCCTGCCCACAGTAAAAACAGACAGTTTACACCAGTATTACCTTGATCACCCCAGAAAAAAGCAGACAAAAAGCTGAGTAGCAGGCTACTGAAATACAGAGCGTGTCCCAAAAAAAAAAAAAAAAAAAATCACACACGTTAATATTTTGTTGGATTGCCTTTAACTTTGATCACGGCATGCATTTGTCCTGGCAATGTCTTGACAATCTTACGCAATGTTATAACTAGTGTTGTACGGTATACTGGTACTTAATAAGTACCGCGGTACCAAAGTATTCAAATAGATACTATACTGTGTTTGGAAAAAAACGGTACTCGTACTTATTCTTTAATGAGAATGCCTGCTTGACTCATCTCTGCTGCTGTGTGACGTTGCTGCAATCGACGCATTATAATATGAGCCGAGACACGGAAGTGGGAGACAACGTTGAGAGTAAGCAAAGACAGTTTAGCAAGACTCCTTATCCCCCACAGACCCCCATTGTAAGAAACTGGTCACAATTCCTGTCTCCTAAGTGGGCGAAAGACAGGCATCCAGACCAGTTCAAAGAGTTTAAAGACCGACAGGTGATTAGTTGACTAATTCAGTCACCTGTTATGCTCATAAAAAATAGCCTTTAGAAAAGTAAAAAAAAAAAAAAAAACATTAAATTCTAAAACACAGCAGTAACTCAGGCTGTCTGAGTAACACAGGCCATGTTAGGGCCCGTGTTCACATAAAGCATTTTTGCGCTGGAAGCATCTATTATCCATACACATTCAATGAAGTTCAGCGGTTTCATAAGAGTTTGTGTTAAAATAAAGAAAATTAGTGACATTTTTTGTATTTCACCTTTATTTCGAAAAATATCGAGTAGTATCGAAATTCATTTTGGTACCGGTATCGAAACAAAATTTTTGGTATCGGGACAACACTAGTTATGACATTTATTGTTGACCAGAGTTGCATCAGTTTTTGGCCAAGATCTCATATTAATGATGGTAGGGTGGAACCACTCCATAAAGCCTTCTCCAGCCCATCGAATAGACTTTCAGCTGGTTAAGGTCAGGACTCTCTCGTGGCCAATTCATGTGTGAAAACGATTCCTCAAGTTCGCTGAACCACTCTTTCACAATTCAAGCCTGGTGAATCTTGGCATTGTCATCCTAGGCTATGCTTAAGATGTAAGGGGTAAAAATTCTATTGACAGGATAACCTGATCATTCAGTATATTCCAGTAGACCGCTGACTTCATTGCTTCATAATGCTGCTGAGCCTAGACCTGACAAATTGAAGCAACCCCAGATCACAGCACTGCCTCCAGAAGCTTGTACAGTGGGCACTATGCATGACTAGTGCATCCCTTCATGGGCTTCCTTTCCTACCCTGACACTCCCATTGGTCTGACCTTTTTCTGTTTGCTCCACAGTCCAATCTTTATGGTCCCTAGCAAATTGAGGTCATTTTTTTGCACAATTAGCCTCACCGGTAAGTAGCTTTCTTATGGCCAAACAGTCATTTAGTCCCAATCCTACAAGTTTTTGTCTCAATGTGTGGAAGGAGTTGCTCTTAGTTTCACAATTAAACATAGCCATGAGGTCTAGTGTCAATTTTTAAGGATGAGACTTCAAACATTTTGGTAATCTTTAATCATAATCATTCATGATTTTTTTCCGAACAATTTCTTCCACCAAGTTGACAGTTCACCACTATCCTTCCAGGTTTTAATAATGCATTGGGCAGTTCTTAACCTAATTTTATTAGTTTCAGCAATCTCCAAAGTTGTTTTTTGCTTGATGCATGCCAATAATTTGACCCTTCTGAAACAGAGTAACATCTTTTCCACAACCAAAGCATATGTCTTACAACATGATTGTTTAAGAAATGAGAAGCTATTATTGCACCAGTTACGGTTCAAAAACTTGTTGCCAGCTGAAATATAATAATCACTGCAGTAATTGTTTAATGGACAGCTCCAACCTTTTTGCTTAATTAAATCCAGGTGGTGACTTTTTTTGGCTGGGCAGTGTGCATAGGTTCACCAATTCACTGCAAGGTCATATCAATATGTCCAACCTACATCCACAGTGAACCGAAAAAAGAACGATGACAGTGACTAAAGCTGTTGGAATAGAGAGTCACAGAGTGACATACAGTTGCAATCAAAATTATTCAACCCCCATTGCAAATTGGGTTTAATATCAAAATTTACAAACTTTCACCTGTTTGTGATAAACAGATTAAACAAGAACATTTTAAATAGCTCAACACCACTAATATTACAAGTGGTTTCTCCAAATTTAACACAAAATTCCATTTTTAATGACTACTGCAGTCTCAAAATTATTAAACTTCCGGAATAGAATCCGTCTTAAGAGCATATTTGCAAATCAGGTGTTGTCTAAAGCACACCTAATGCAGCTAATCAAGAGCTTAACTAGTTACATCAGGTTTGCTTGAGATAGAACAAATCAAATACTTGCACTCGCTAGGGGTTTGTTGACAATGACATTTGATTGCATATTAGAAATATGGCTGTCAAAAGAATTGTCCAAAAAGCTAATCAAGGAGATCACTGCCTGGCAAAAACAAGGAAAAGGATACAAAAAGATAGCACATGCACTGAATTTTTGTAGAGATAGTTATAAGCATAGTTCTCAAGTTCAGAGTTAAAGGAAGAGTGGCTACAGTACCAGGATGTGGCAGAAAGAGGATGCCATCAATGGCTGTCACCAGATTCCTGAGGAGATGGGTGGTCAAAAACCCTCGAGTGACTGCAGGAGACCCGCAATAAGACTGGGAGGCAGGAGGCACTGAGGTTTCAGTTTGCACAGTAGGGCGCATACTAAACTGTTGAAGGTCTCCAAGACACACACCGCGACTGATCCAAAAGCACAAGCTCCAATATGCTCAAAACCATATAAATAAGCCATAGAAGTGTGGGGATATTGTTCTGTGGACTGATGAAACAAAACTGGAATATTTTGGGCTTATGAATCAGTGGTATGTCTGCAGGAGGAATAAAGAAGCATATGCTGAAAAGTACATCCTGCCTACTGTGAAGAATTGTGGGGGCTTTTTGATGCTCCGCGGCTGCCTTGCTTCCTCTGGCACTGGAAATCTGCAAAGTGTGAAGGGCGAGATGGATTCAGTCAAGTACCAGGATATTCAAGGAGAAAATGTCATGCCGTCTGTAGGGAAGCTGGCGCTTGGGCATCATTGGACCTTCCAAAAGGAAAATGATCCTAAGCATACCTCAACATCCACCAAGACTTGGTTTCAGAAGAAGTCTGGGAAGATTCTAGAGTGCCCACTCACTTGAAACTTGCATGCAAACCCCTGAATATTAGTGAACAGGTTTTGTCCATGAGGACTGGGCCACGTATTCCTGGGAATGCTGCCAAAGCTTCTGCCTATGCATAAACCCATAAATAATCTCTGGTAGGTTTTGAAGATGGCAGTTGCAGCATGCAAACCCTAGAATATTAGTGAACTGGAGGTCATTGTCCACGAATAATCAATGACTGGAACTAATTGGGTGACGATTTTCTTAAAAAAGGGAATGCTGCCAAAAACACCATGGTTTGATTTTAGACATCTGCCTATGCATCACATCTCCAGCTGGTCAAAGCAGCAAAAGGGTGCTCTACTAAATATTAAAGATGCTTGTCATGAAGCTGAACAGCTGAACGTTTGTAAATTTTGCCAGTGAACCTAATTTGCAACGGGGGTTCAATAATTTTGATTGCAACTGTAAATTTGTATGCGGCTTCTTTACCATCATTTTGGTTCTAGTTTCAATGGTCCAGTGTCTGGGGAAAAAAGAATAGCATTCACGAAAGTTGGCAAAAATAAACCCCATGATTAAATTATTAAAATATGTTACCATTTCGTTTATTGAGATCATGCGGTTCAATACTCCAAATCATTTAAAATACAGAAAGGCTTTGAGACCCTAAATTTAGGGAGAATTTGTATATTGATTAAGCTTGAACTCTGCAAACTTAAATTTTATTTGATGATGGTGGATGGTGCTATTGACATGCCAACATTACGTCATGCCCTGGACTCAGATCATCAGCTCGTTCAAAAGTCGTACATGCTTTTAGTTCAATTATTGTCTATTGTAGCACATTATTGGCCAAATTTGCATTTTATGGACGTTATTAAAAGTGGCATTTTGTGTTGAATTTGGAGAAGCCACTTGTAATATTTGATTTACATTGTTCTTGCGTTTCATTTCCATGTGGTTCTCAGGAAATGCATATATTATCTCACTAGACAAAATGACATTTTTCTTTCGGGCAACAGTTAAACTCATGCCTCTTATTTTTTGCTAATTTTAAGAAACCCCATTCATTCCCATAAACATTTGAACCATGGAACCAGAAGTGAAAAAATGCCAACAAAACCTCATACAAAATAAAAACAGGGCAGTGACTCTCTATTGGGCCCAACTTTGCATGATGGGTGCATAAACTGTTTGGACTAAAGGTGATGAAAAACTGAATACTTAACCTCATAACGTCAAGTATTGCCATAGCAACCACTTCAGGCATGTAAGGAGACCCATCCCTTGGGGTCTGTCCACTGAAGCAGTCAATCCTGCTGAACCATGCGTAAAACATACCACAATAAGAGCCTGTACTTCACAGGCTTAGCTAAACACCTGAATGGCCTTGACAGTTCAATTAAAGCTCATTCTAACTTATGTCACAAGTTTTCTAAGCTGCATCCAACAGCAGTAGCTCTGAAGAGATACCATTTAGAGCCTATTCAGGGAGTTATTTCATGATTAAATGTGTATAAAAATTTAGGATACATGAGAAATGATGTACAGAAAAGAGAATGCCCCTCAGGAGATAAGGACACAGATACATTGGGTATGTTGTTCTCTGCTTCACAAGTGGCAGATATTTTCCATTCCAAAATATGACTTTATGCATTTCTTCCACATCTGACAACCCCCACACCTATCCAAACCTCCTGTCCCACTCATGTATCGGACAACAGACCAGACCCAAGGCAGGGGTGAGGACTGATGGACAGTAACACGAGAGGTAAACAGCACTTAGGCAAGATGGTACCTTTAGTTTGAGTTACACGCAGACAAAATTTATATCCACCTGCTACACCCTGGGTATACGCCCCATGGGTTTTATACTGCGTTAATTATACAGAGAGAGAGATTATGTACCTCTCTAGTCTGGTTCAAAAGTGTTTAATCCCTCCCAACGGTTAAAAGTGGAGCAGTCATGAAACCATCACATTAGGAAAATTTTACATTTGGACACACTGTGGGCATTCTTTCCAAATCAGAGGAAACTCTCCCAGGGCAGGAAAAACATCGGAATTGACACACGGAGGCACACCCTTTCCTGAAAAAGAAAACCAACGGAGCTGAAGGAAACACTTCAAACTTACCTGGAACAAAATTATCAGGGGTAGGCACCATAGTGCAAACTGACAGAGAATTATTGGCTAGACAGATGCCTGCCTGGAGCAACTCTTGGAATAAAAGCAGCTTTCGAGGAGGAAAAGTTATCTTTGGAAATCTGCCCAAGTTTAGCCGGCTGTTTTGCGGCTATGTAAGCAGAGCTGTCTGGATGCTCATGGACATTCTCTCTTTCTAAGGTCCTAATTGACTCCATGCTGAGTAAGGCAGCTGCAGCGCAATATATTACACAGTAAGACAAAGCCTAAGTTGAGATGCACTATGCCCACAAAAAGCAAACTACTCTTCAGTAAACTTAAGTTCAGTTTAAACCTGCCATATATCTGCATTCTCTTCATTTACTCTCCTAAATTGTTCAAGCTCAACCCCTAAACCCAGAAATAACAGAACATGGAGAACTGTAGAATACAGTGCCGGTGCATCTAAAATCCATTTATTGAAAATCTACTAGTTGGTACCCAAAACTGTTGATGGGACTAGATGAGGCTGCCATCACAAGAAGTCTATCGTTTGCAAGGATTTGTTTGCATGGAATACTACACGTCCCTAAAAAGCAACTAAATCTCTAATCTCAATTTTAAAATGTTCAAGAAACCATTGCCACAGGCTGTGCTAAGGTACTACATGGTACTACTAAATTTAAATTAAGGCCCGTGGATGGTCAGAGGCCACTATGCTAGAGGCTGTGAGGCACTGATGGAGATGCCTGGGTGGCAGCAGGCAGCAGCAGATGTGGAAGCACTCCCTCTCCCTCATGTTTTCAATCTCTTCCCATCTCTCTCTCTCTGTCGGCATGCAGTAGTTATCTTCGTCCACACCGCTGACACATGTACATCAGGTGGTATTAAGGCAGATATTGGCGATGTATTTTGCATTTCAAAGCTACTATAATCACCTTGCTCAAGGAGAAGCAGGGATCAGCTCAACCTCCTCGCTGCTCCACCAAAATGCAGTCAGTCCTGCTCTGCTGTGCACAGTGCTCTCTACAGAGCAGGTGAGGTGAGGCTTCAGTCCTCCAATAGGGTGGTGCTTGAAATCAGCCAAAATATTTTTAGCGTCCTACAAATGTTGATCATTCCAGATTAGTGAAAGTTTTGATGTCTGACAACAGTTCCTGTGAATCAGAATCTCCACATTTTTAGGAACAGAATGGGGATCAGTTATGGCTGACTCTGAACATGACGAAACAGGATTAACAAACTCATTGCATGCCAGGAAGATTTGTCAACAAACGCATCATAAGCTCGCCTCTAACTGGGCTCAAATCTGTTCAAAAATGCAATAAAATACCAAGAGATACATATTTCCGCGATATGTCAAGTAGTCAGAACTGAACACAGCACTGACATTATCACAGCAAATGAATAGAGGAGAGATTTGATGCCTCGTGAGATGACAGTTATGCAGGCAAAACCTTCTGTAGTACCTCAGAGGAAGACATGTTAAGGCTTTAGCCAGTCTGCCGACCTGAATGCTCACCAAGAGCGCTTTGCTCCTTTAAAGGGACATAACGGCAGTGGCAGATATACCTCATACACCGAAGTACGGCCTCTACGCCGGACCCCCAGCTCCCCACTATGCTCGTTTCGGGAAGTAGCCTCTGCCCTTAAGATCCAAACGTAAAGCAACAGATGGCAGCTTTAGGGATTTCTGCAACAAAGACAATGCAGAGGCCACGTGTTTCAATGTTTGGAGAATGACGTCATCTGCAAGGCTCCACCCACTCGCACCCATTCATGTCCTTACTCAGTGTATGTTTACAGTAAAGAAAAATTTAAAAATACCGCACTGTGTAGACATCTAATCCTTTGTGAGCTTTTCCAATTATTTTTCTAGCTCAATAATACTTTGCGAGATCTGACTACTCCTTGAAAGACCCAGTGCAGCGGAACAATCGTCGCAACCATGATTTGTATCCTGCCTCGGTGAAAATGGGGAAAAAAGGATGCCGATTAAGTGTGAGCGGTTGAACCACCCATTTTGTTTTCAACAAAACACGTTACATTTAAGTCCTTCTTAATTCAAACTATTGAGATATGGGTACATTATTCTAAAGAACAGAAAAATAATGCCAGGTAGGACATCAAATTATCAAATGAAAAACCTTTTCAGAACTTCGCTGAGAATTAGCCTAGCAATTGACAGGAACAATGTATCAGAAACCACGCAAATTTGCGAGGCAAACAGGCTTTAAAAATCAAGATACGTGTTTTTACTCAATTCAAACAGCGTAAATCTACTAATTGACCAGATAAGAAAATGAAGCTCTCTCACATTTTCATGTTTATGCCCAAATTAACACGGTATTTCCAGCTCTTTGTATAACAGGAGCGGGTGTAATGAATCTAAATATCGCAGCAAACCAGATGACCAACTTCAAAGCACAGAGTTGCTCAGCGAGTTCGAAACACTTTTAGACTACTTTGTCGTTCATCTCCAATTACGGATAAGAAGACAACATTTCACAGCAAATTAGGCAACACTGCGTATTTAACGCCGTGGACTAGTCTGCATACCAAAAGCAGGCTATTACAACAGTATCAACTGAATGGTTGTTCTTCATCCTGAACGCGAGTCAATGAGCTAATAAGCTGTACACAATTGAACTGACGACCAAATGCGCAATCATACTAGCTGTAAATACACATTCAAACAAACTGGATGTTGCGCGACCAAACAAAAAATTCCTATGGGGTGTCAATTTCCCGTTTTTACTTTAAATGATTTCTTTCTGCTCGGGAAGAGGGTTATGGTCTTTGTTTGGGCAAGTGACCGTAGAGGAGAGTGGTGACAGATTTACACTGCTCACTCCGTTGGCTTTGTCCTACCTCTTGTAGATGCTTTTTGGCTCTATAAAGCGCGTCCTCGTATCCCTTTTGTCTTAGCTCGCTCAAACTTTCATAGTACTCCTCTGGATCGTCGCTCTCCGTAAACAGTACTTGAGAAAGAATCTTCCATCCACAAGTGTCCAGTGCATGGCCGAGGTAGACCTGTAGCTGGTAGCAAAGGGTATCCATCTCCGACTGAGTGACCTCCGGAGGTCCAAATAACACCGTCCACATCCCTGACGATTCCTCCGGGAGTGGAGGCAAGCATGGTTCCAGGTCCGCATTGACAGAACACAGCTGAAAATGAATCGCCCTCAAATCCTGAAAGGAGAAAAGTCCAGCCCAACTACAGTTCTCACGGACATTATGCTCAAGGTCGTCAGAGTCGGCCAGTTCACCAAGTTCTGCAGTGTGATGCTCACCGGTAGGATCCAAAATCTCAATGTCCAGCATTCCGGGAGGGCTTTTGCGCCAAACGTTAGCCCCCATAACTTTACTGCCACTTCTATCCAGGCCAGAGATCTCCGATGTGCCTCCTCGCGAGTGACTACTAGGGTCACTTCGCCGACCTTTGGTTCTGTTTTGACTGCAACAGTCATCCTTTTCCATCACAGGGCCTTTCAAACTAGTTTGTTTAAACTTGGTCGCTCCAGCCCCCAAGGATAGCCTTCCCTCTGCTCCCGGGTCATTAGCAATACTCCTCCTTTGCACGGTTCTATTGTGACATGTTATCGCGAATTTCCCTTCTATCTCATTCCAAGCCACGATGAAAACAAATTTGTGCTTATCTTTCTCTTCAAAAACATTTGGTCGAACGGCAACCCATCCTGACTCCAAATGATCCTCCATTGTGAAGGACATCTTTTCGCATAGACAAACTAGCGAAAATATTTGTCTTTCCGCTATTTACGCTGCAGCGAAATCGAATACAGAATTGATTCCAAACCTGGCTTACCTGACGTTGCCCGTAACTGAAGTATTAGGTACGTTCCTGCCTTTCACAATTCCTCATAAGCACGATTAAGTAAAATAGCAGCTGACCACTTGGGTAAACAATTCAGAATCTCTAAATGTCCATAAAACAGCCATCTTTGCTGCTCTCTAAAACCAGATTGAATATTGTAAGCAGGTACCGCAGTAAGTGTATCTTAATCACTTACATAGCCAGAACAAGCGAACTATTTCGCTAGTAACCTGAAATAAACGCAAAACCTTTCTGTTACCATTAATGCTCTCTAGGGCTCCAGACAATGCGGAGGGTTACTGTCACGTGTGAAGGTCTGTTTACACGACACGGAGTGAGCAGCTTGCTAGAGCCCTTCTGTCAACTGTTTTGTCTTTTCTTCATCCCTTTCAACTGCAGTGTTCCTTGCTCGCTGTAATCCTTCACAAACTTTAAATCACCCAACTTTCATGGCACCCAGGGATCCGACGTCACTCGGTCGACTTTTTCGGCCAAAGTTGCCGCATCATTGTTAAATATTACCAGGAGAAATTTCTATTTTCTTGGCCATCAATACCTCCGCACATCTCCCGAGTCCAATGTTTTCAACTGACGAGCGTTGTCGACGTATTAAGTATCTGCATGTGGGTTACGCAATGTACGTGATGACGCACGGAACGTAGCGCAGATTGGGATATCGGCATGTCGAACATGGTCGAACCATGGGAAAATCACATTTTTAGTTTCTGAATAGTTCGTCGTTAGTGCCGTGCAAATACCGAGTTGACTGACCAGTATTATTTTTGCAGATTGCGTCATAAAATACGCTATGCAGGCAAAAGTGTGTGGGCTCCTTGCTGACACACAGAAAACGGTCATTTTACATTTTAGCTAAATATCATTCTGAATACTAGTTGACCAGGATGAGTCGGTATAACCAGACGTTCCATCTTGAACGCGGGGGTATTACACCCCAACTCCAATTAATGTCAACTGAGTCTTTAGTAGGGGAGAGGGTGATGAGGTATTTACAGTGCTACGAAATCCGAAAAAAATTATTTGAATTTCAATATCCGCATTTGGAGGTCTGTCCTATCAGGCTATGCTGACCAATTAATTCAAAATTCAGCTGAAATGTCAGATATATAAAATAAAAAAAAGTCAGTTTTTCTATGTATTTCAAGTATTTTGATGAGGTTTCATTGAAATGTCCAGACATTTCTGGCCATATAAAGCAGTAGTTGGTATGCCAGCTAAAAGCGTTTCCTCAGCTCCTCCAGAAGGTTAAGGACTTGATCAGAATGTTAGGGCATTTTTCCCAGGTAAAGAAAGTAAAAAAATCCGCACACTGGATTAAAGCTCCCAAACCTTTATTGATGCAACGTTTCGACCACTCACAGGGTCTTCATCAGGCGAATGACAGACAGACAGACAGACAGACAAATATATAGGCAGGTATTTACCTAGTCATTGGCTGATAAAGTATCAGCTGACAACCAATAGGATACAGACACATTGGCACAAGGCACAATGAGTGCCTGCCCTTTAAAGGGACTCGGTATTTAAATGCACAATAGACAAAGAGAGCAATAAGTACATCATCAATTGCAATGCAATCATAAAATACATAAAGAAAGACATTCTGTTCATTGTTATATGGCCTGGATCATCATCGGCAAGTAATTGCCAAAATATAGGCCAAACAGTAACATTTCAATGATATTAACAGAGAAAACACAGTAAGCAGCCAATGAATTTTAAGAGTAAAAACAACAGGAAATGTTAATGCTGGATAATTTCATAATAGAAATTACTTCAATGAGAATAAAGCTATTAATAGAAAGATAGAAAAGTGTAAAAATGGAAAAAAGCCTACAAAAAAAGAAGCTGTGTTCAGTGCACATACACGCGTAAATGTAAACGCTTCAGTCACCCACACACTGATCGGGATATATCCATATGTGGTGCGATCACATGTAGCACCACACATGTGATATACCTGATTCGGTGCCCTTGTGGCTTAGCCTATATCGGGTAAGACTTCCCGCATGCGTTACGCACAAGAATCAGTGAGCACAGGAGTAACATCAGAACCGGCGATGAGCGCAACCCTGTAGCAGTTCATTTTAAGAATGCCGGACACAACTTGAACACACTACGTTATGTTGGTGTGGAAAAAGTGGAGAAACCTCGGAGGGGTGGTGATTTAGAAAGGAGGCTTCTCCAACGCGAAACTTTTTGGATCTATTTCCTTAATACCATGTCCTCTAATGGTTTAAATGAGGAATTTGATATTAAGCCTTTTTTGGTAGGCTTTTTTCCATTTTTACACTTTTCTATTTTTCTATTAATAGCTTTATTCTCATAGTAGTAATTTCTGTTATGAAATTATCCAGCATTAACATTTCCTGTTGTTTTTACTCTTAAAATTCATTGGCTGCTTACTGTGTTTTCTCTGTTAATATCATTGAAATGTTACTGTTTGGCCTATATTTTGGCAATTACTTGCCGATGATGATCCAGGCCACATCACAATGAACAGAATGTCTTTCTTTATGTATTTTATGATTGCATTGCAATTGATGATGTACTTATAGCTCTCTTTGTCTATTGTGCATTTAAATACCGAGTCCCTTTAAAGGGCAGGCACTCATTGTGCCTTGTGCCAATGTGTCTGTATCCTATTGGTTGTCAGCTGATACTTTATCAGCCAATGACTAGGTAAATACCTGCCTATGTATCTGTCTGTCTGTCTGTCTGTCAGTCATTTGCCTGATGAAGACCCTGTGAGTGGTCGAAATGTTGCATCAATAAAGGTTTGGGAGCTTTAATCCAGTGTGCGGATTTTTTTACTTTCTTTGCTTGAATTACATGCGAATCCAGCACTGGGCCTAATTTGGTATGAGATGTGCGCACAACTACTCCTTTGAACATTTTTCCCAGGTAAACAGCATTTGATTGATTAAATATTACAGATTCCACAGGACATCTGTGAAACATTAATTAAAAATTTGCCTCCTGACAACTACCCCTTTTCAGGAATTTGTCATTTTGTGTATTTTAAATAGTGCGGCTGTCTTAAGTCTAATTGTTACGGTACTTGATTGGAATTGGGTTGGTGGTTTACGGCGGAGTGTAGCCAAAATTGTCCACCAAAGCAGTGGTTGGGCCCTTATTAAAGGGCCAAATTGCTGCAGTAGGACAGGCCCATGCATAGTCAAATCAACTGTAACTTGAGTAAAGGCATCAGCAAAACCACTGTTTCTCAATGTCGTTCCTGAAGACCCCATATGCAGACATAATTTTGAATATGTTGATTTGTTCTTAATTGGATCCTTTTCACGTTAACAGAAGTTATTTACTCTCGTTAGTCACATACATACCCCCATATACCTGCCATCCAGAAGTAAAAGTGTTCATTCAAAAAAATAAATTGCACATTTTAACCAACTAAACTAAAAATGACGGTGAAATGATAGGGTCCTAATTGAACTGCCAAACACTCGTGGCATTATTTTCTTTTCACACAGCACAGAGCTGGCTTGTTGTCACTTACCTTGTCTTAGAGAATATAACTACCAACAAAAGTGCTAGTTCGTCAGTGGCCATAAGTCAATACTGTCATCACTGAAGAAAAAAGTGAGCAATTTATACATTTCAGGTTTTAAGAGGACCAAACCAAATCAAAATTCAAGAATATGAGCCATTATTTGACATTTGTTCAGCTAATTTACCATTGCATTGCTAAAACAGTGAGTATTGGAAATCTTCCTGCCTCACAGAGTGGATTTGGAAAATTTACTACTTCTGAGAAGCCATTGATATGGAAATTCAACACATTCTGTAGCTTCCAATACTGACGATTTCCAATATCCAAGGTTTTGACAGAGAACAAAAATTGTAGCCAAAGCAATTGTTAAAGGCCATAAAACAATACCGCCTCTCCTCTCAATTAGGAGACGTTTTTTTTTTTTTTTTTTTTTGCCATTTATACCGCAGAGGCAGAAGAAAATACCTTCTTGCAGTGCAATTTTGGCCACAAGGTGATACACTTGAGCCGTATTTTTATTCTACAACCAAAGCCTAATCTTGGGAAAATATAAACTTCTGAATAGAGCTTCTGCATACAAAACTCACTTTAGCCCAGGATTAGGCTTAATCTGTGCTTGTGAAACTGGCCTTAAATGATTGCAAAATTACAAATTCACACAATTATTTTAGAATAGCAACATGGACCAAATGATACTAGAATTAATTTTGCAAACAAAACACTTCACATTGACAATAATTTTGACCCTTACTTTTAAAATCAACATTATGTAAAAGTCATTGCCTGTATATGATATTCAAACAACTTGGTATTCTTTACAGATCCATTGTTTTATTTAAAAGTGAATGTCTTGATAAAATGCCACAAAAATACACACCTGGAACACAACCTAAGTGAATATATTTTATTTATATTTCTTAAAAAGTGTGGAGTTTCAGAGACGGAGCGATAAGAAGCTTTTAAAGTGAAAAGGATTTAAAATTGTGCATCAATCATTCATGAGGAGTTGCCATGGAGGGACACTTTGGACGCCCTGACGCTGGAAGCAAACTCTCCCAGTATTCACGATTAGCCCTGGGTGAAAAGAGAAGATGGAATGTGAGTATTTCCACATTACAGACCCTGTTAAACAAGTTCATTCTTGAAATTTAGTACCAAGTTAACAGACAGATCTCACAAAAATGCTTTCAGCCAATTGCTCTTGAAATCATGCATGGATATTCAAGGATACTCTAAAATTCATTAATTTTTTTATGTCCTTTTGTAATCTGAATGGCCATAAGGAAATTTAAAATACAAATACAGAAGCCCAAATAATCTTGAAATCCATCAATTATATACAGTAGTCTCCATGAAATGTCACCCACTTAAAAAATAAAATATAAAATGAAGTTTAATAACAGGGGTGACCCAAGTTTATGGACATAGTTTGTGAACTAACATTTGAGTCCAGATGAGTTCATTCAGATTCTCATTTTAAAAATGATGAAGCCGGTCTGGATCTGCATACAATTATTGGACTACTCTGGTCAGGACTGATAACCCGTCCCAATGGAAGGACCCACTTAGTGAAATATTTGGGGATACATACTTTGCTCTGGTCCAGGGTCGGGAGTGTTTTTCCAGAGCACTGCCCCACAGCCCATGCTTCTCTGATGCCTGGGGTAGGAAACCTCTTTCAGATGCTAGCTCCTCTGACAAAGCACGGATGTGGTACGGCTCAAACCCGCAGCAGCCGCCAATATAGCGAATGCCAGCGTTGTACGCCTCCCTGGCATATTTTTGCATATCCCATCGGGTCATGGCTCTTGATTCCAGTGCTAAAGAACAATAATATCATAGATCACATGCATTTTTAACATTCAGAGCAATGGTCACATCAAATAAGAGGTTTCCCAATTGTTTCTTACCAAAGGGGAACTCAGGGAGGGTGAGATACCCGCCGAAATTGCACTCTGGAGTGTGGAATCCGAGGGGCTGCAGCATCAAGTGGGCTTTCAGACCAGCTGCCTCTAGGCCTTGTTTCATCAGTGTCACAGTCTTCAGGCCACACACGGGGTCCAGGAAGCAGTTCACCCCAACAATCTTGGCACCTGAACCACATAGACTCATGCTGAAGTTTAAGCCAACCACAGTGCACTTAGCCCATCTGAGCAGCTAATTTATACTGACAGTCATCTTTTCTGTGCATCTTGTGACTGTTTCAGCAACGAAAACACTCCAACTTTGGGAAAACACAGAACTGAATGACTAAACAATTTTTCATTAGTTTCAAAAATGGACTCCAACCCCAGGAAGAATATTTGACATTTCTGCTTTTGCCAGCAGCGGTTGGGAAATAAAAAAATGTAAAAATACTAAAATCTCTTCATTTCAGAAACTAGCCAAATGATGTCAGTCATGGACGATGGCAGGATATATCCTTGAAACTATAGACTTCTCTTCACTGACAGAATTCATAGTTTGGCCCATGGATGGTGCAACAGTAGAAGGGTATATGGTCCAGAAAAAAATCAAGAGGGGAACTGTTCTAGGCTCCAGGAATGTTCACAACAAATTGACCAAATTCCAGAAAGAACTGCAGTGGGTTCCCCGAAAGCCTCTTAACGCTAAGAACCTCTTTAAATTACTCTTACAATCATTCTTAAAATAGTGTGGGTTTCCCAAACATGGTCTTAACTAAAGCGTCTCTTTAGTTCGCTCTTAACTAATGAGAGATCCAGACAACTGGTTCACAGCAAAGAACCGCTTTACGATCCCTCTCACAGCTGTCTGTTCTTGCAAACACACAATATGCTTGCGCTTTCGAATATAGTGCTTATTTCATGGAGAAATATTTGTATTTTATGCACTGATTTGGAATGACAGTATATTAAATTAATTTGCACATAATAATATCACATTGATAATATTCAATCCAATTAACTTACAATAATTATAAAATGATCAAGTATTACTTTTTATTAATGACAAAAATGGCAGCACCTGAATAATCTAAACATAAGGCTGAAACACCACCACCCCTACATTCAGTCACGGCCTTTTCCCCTCCATGACCGATTGTCAGATATCACAGTGCCTCAAGCCAATTTATTGGAAGAATCAGGCTCTGATTGAATAATTCCAATGAGATGAGCAGACAAGGTGAGGGGAGTTTTACTTCATTATTTAGCCTTTTCTTAATTAATTTTATTATTCCTGTAATTTTTCGTTGTAATATTTCCGTAGGCTTATGTAATTAAAAAAATATACACTCTGAATCAATTTAGTTATAGTATGATGCCGTGTCTTCATAACGCCGTGTCTTTAAAACATTGTATTTCAGTGTTGATTGGTTGAACGAGTGATGCATACCTCACTGCAACGGTTTATCAACTACTAATGCTTTAGCGAGGACATGCTTGGTAAAGAAGCTCTTTGCAAAGTTCCTCTTAAGCCTCCATCTAACAATTGTGTTTGGGAAACTCGCGTAACGAGAGAATGTCCGTTGCTTAAGAATCTCTTTAAAACATTTTTTAATCCCGAGATCCAACGCTGTCTGAGTTACTGCACTGAGTTAAGTTTTGTCTAAGGGTGGTGCTACAGGAATGGCCATAGTGTCACCAGGTTTGCAGCTTTGAGCATCAAGACATTCACAGCAAAGTTGATCTGATTCTCATTAGAACAATCTGACTTCTTGCATTTGGAAATGTAGTTGCACGTAATGGTGGTGCTACATTAACAGTATTAGAGCCGTCAAAATCAGTACGGTTCGTCCTCTTTGCAACAGGAGCACCAACAGCAGATTTGACAGGATTCCCAGTATTACTGTTGAGTGATTGCAATTTTAAAAATGAAAAGGTTGGCCTGATGGTGGTGCAACAGGGAAAGTCAAATGGTTATGAACATCAAACAACCACAGAAGGTTTGAAATGAATCCTATAAAAGTGTCTGAGTTACTGCATTTGGAAACATTTCATTTGGCCAAGTGGTAGCACTACATGAAACATTACAGAGCCACCACAATCTATGACTACTCCCCGTATACATTAGCAATGATGAAAGTAGATTTGACATGATTCTCATTGAAGCTGTTTGAGTTATTGTAATGATGGTCTAACAGAAAAGGTCATAGGATCACATTAAATAGTTGGGTTGGTTCTTCATGTGCCAGGAATGAAAATTCCCTTAAAAACAATTCTAGTTATCATGCTAACACAAAAGATCGGCGGCAGGAGCGGAAGCAGTGCCAGCGTCCTAGGGGACCACAAGATATCCATAAAAACTCTGTTTCTGGGATATAATTAAAAAAAAACCATTCCACCTGAAGCCCCATTGTGACACTTATGTGCATTTGTAAGCCCGTCTCTTGAATATTCTACAAATTAGCAGTACATAAAAACCTGCCCTGCTCTCAAGAGCTTCAGCTGCAACAGCTTCACACCCCAACTCAGTTGAGTAGAGGCCTGCGGCCAACAAGCAACTCCACACTACTCCAAACACAGCCAGTCCAGGCAAATGACATGTCCAATCAATCAAGAAATTGCTGGCAATACCCTCCTTCCTCAAGGGATCCTGCAGCTAATTGCACAAAATGGCAGCTGGTCCAGTCTGCAATAGTATAGTCAGGACAGCATGACAGACCATAATACAACCTAACACAAGAACATACAACCCGAGCAGAACGAGCCACAGTGGCAGTGAGTGCAAACAAGTGATTCTGATCTCAGAGAGTAAATTCCAGGCACTGATCTATCCTTGCATAACAGTTAGGCATGGTTGCAATGTCAGTGCCACACATATTTGCTTGTGGTCCAGGATAGCATACGGGTTAGAATATACCTGCTTTGACTAGTCGGACAGCACAGTCCCCTGGGCTGACCCCATTTCTGTCTCCCATAGGCGACATGCACAATGTGGCAGCAACTGGTTTTCCACTGGCCTTGAGAATGTGTACAGCCCACTCTGCCTCCTCCACATTCTCAAAGAACTGGACAAAAATAAAATACATTAGTGCTCACATGGATCACTGCTTCAAGTTTATATGCCATTAGTTAGACACAATGTCCAAAGAACCTCAAACTAGCAGACAATGTACGCACATTTAACACTGATTAACTATTTCTGGAAGTCCTGTGGAGTAGCCTATTGCTCACCAATTGATCATTTTTCAGTGTAGTGCACGCAGTGTAATATAGCTGTAGTCAATTTCAGCAGGCAGTATGGCGAGAGTATGAGAAAACTTTAACTTTCATTAATAAAATGCCCTTACTTTGATGCACTTACTTCAGCAATAAAAAAGTCAACATCCTTCTGAATGAAAACATCAAGCTGTTTCTTGAAGATCTCCTTCACTTTACTTTCACTGGTTGAGTCAATGTAGCAGGGCGTCTCAGAGATGGCAGCTGCCACCAAAGCGCCTCCCTCATCAGCCACTTCCCTGGCAAGGTCACAGGCAGCCTCATTTATTTGTTGGCCCTGTGGGGTTCCAATTCCAATTACAGGAGTAAAACCATTATGCACACTCATAATACAATATAAACCCAAGTTCCAAAGTGATTATTGGTTTCAGAGGTGATATAAAGTGACAATGGACAAAGATGAAAACACAGTTATCCCATTTGTTCATCTTAGTAAGCCAGCTCAAAGGTGCGGGTCAGTTTTAAAGCTAGAGAGGCAGAGCAGAACTGGTATCTCACTGCCCATTTGGAGCTCGGATACAAGCCACGGACTATAGTACATTTCTTCTTCCATTGCATTTTGAGTGCACCCTTCAGTAACTAAGAGCACAAATATTCTGGAAATGTGGATTTGAGAAAATGGTTGAAGCAAGACCAAAATGTTGATTTCATCTTGTAGAATTCCCACAAATGGCGAGTGAAACAAATATAAACCTCACCTGAGGTGAGTAAAAATTTATCATGTCGGCATTACCAATTGTAGAATTCCCTCACTTAAACCAAAAGTTGGAAATATCTGAGTGGTGAAGGAAAGCATATCATCTAAATGTGTTATTGGATCAAAAGAAATCTAAAGCTTATAAAAATGATCTGACTCCATATGAAATAATGTTTAACCTTCACATGCACTAACACTGACACACAGAAGGCTGTACGTAACTGTAGTATGGCTCTGTAAGGGCAGCTATTTAGCTGGGCAGATGCAGACTTGCCTCTGGCAAGTACAGCCTACAATAGCACAATTCAATGTATTTGCAACGGCACTATGTGCACATGCAAATTACTATGGGTTCAGATATCCTACAACCTGAAAGCGTGTCAAAACTGAGAGTCCATTGCTGTGCAATGGATAGTTATCAGTCAAAGAGGAATGCCCAGTTAAGATTAATATAATTTATTTACAAAAGGATGAATCGCAAAATGTACAGTATAGCAGAATCTGATGAGAAAAATGACTGTGCGCTAATATCGCAATACTGACTATACGGCAGGAGCCTGTGATAAAGAGCCTCCCAGAACTATTCCCCTTTTCCACCTATATACCCAAAGACCAAGGAAGCACCAAGTCATTAAAATAGAGGTCCAATAAGAAAGTAAAAGAAAGATCAATAATCATACGTGCCTCATGCCTATACATCAGTTACCCCTTGTCCGACACCAGTTATACGAAAATGACCCTCACTCCCTCTAATAAAACAAAACATAATGGCTTAAACAATGCTGTCCACCCTGAGTGTTTGAAGGGAATTTGCAGGTGTAGCAAAAAACAGGGTAACAGGGCAACCTGACCACACAAGTGCCCATTATCACCCCTACATGTCAGTTTTGTAAACGGTCTTGTTGCCTTCTAGGGGTACTGACAGGGGCACACTTCTGTAAACACCCTACGTCTGAATCAAAATGGCATCATGTGACCTGGGGATCCACAACTGAATGTAAAGAATGCAAAGAATTGTGGAGCCATTTACAATCGTGTTAAATTCATGCCAACCAATAAGTAAAATTGGAATTTAATGTTTAAAGAGTTCACAATAATTGCAGTGATGAGAAGCAAAACCAAATACTTACTCTGTATAGCTGAAAATTGATTTGAGGTGCTATCATTTGGATTAACTCTTTTGCCAAATTTAAATATGTTTTTTTGCGGGGAGAATAATGTTTCTTTCATACACTAAGGCCCATTGAAGCAAGTTAGTTTTTAAATTGAGCTTTCATTTGAAGGAGTGCATTGCAACATTACTCACAGTGAGGTTTGTGACTTTGCCACCAATTTGAAGTTTGTCGTCACTGCAGTAGAATGTAAACGTCTGAAGGACATCCGAACCCGCCCTCAAGAATTCCCTATGTAGCTGCCGAACTGCAAAATGGAAACGGGAGTTTACTATTAAATGGGGCAAAATTGACCATATTCCACATTAACAGATGAGCTCTTGACCTGACATTCTAAGCACTCCAAGTATTAACAGATTTTTAATTTACACTGCAAAAGAAATCATCTCTGTTGGATAAAAAAAAAAAAAAAAATTCACTTAAGTGTAGGTCTTTACTCAAGTTCACTCACTTTACATGACAGTAGCACCATACTACACCACTGATAAAATTCCATTTTGAGCATATAATACAGAGTGTTCAATTCAGTTGACAATTAATTGATAAACATGGTTCAAATTTGCAATAGACAGTTTGAAAGTGTCACTTGTTATGCAACAGAACACTTAATGCACCAACGTGTGCAGCCTAGTACTGGATAGGCAGACTTCTGTTCTCAGCTGGATGGTAACTGTAGTTTTACCAAAACCAGCAGGAGTATGTCATACTTGTCCTGTCCTATTGAAAAAATGCACCACAAGCAGGACAAACTTGGTCAAACTGGTCGAACTGGTGGAGCAGAAAGATGTCACCAGATGAGAGGTTTCATGAGCAGGCTGGTTGCAGCTGGAATTTTCAGCAAAAATAGTAATTTTGTCATCACAAGGTTTTACAAACTGTGCATACCCAGCGAGGCAGTTTCACATATGTACCAAAGTTGGCTGTAAATTACTTTGACATGCATTAACATTGACAAATTTCAACACAAATTCCACTTCTTATGTACTTTCCTGCCTCTGGGTGCTCAACGGCAGCTTCTGGCGTCCAGTGACCGGCCGTGACGTAACCTCTCCTCTCCAGAGCAATGACATAGCCACCATCTCCAATGACGATTTCGCCAGCATCCAAACGTTCCAATATCCCCTACAATAACATCATGTTGAAAACAAGTCATTGTGAGCTTGCTTCAGCGGAGCATACACTTCACACTCTTAGATACTTCTTAATTCTTCTGCTGCCTAAATTTTGCCCTCAAAGTCCACCAAAACTATTTAAACGAGTGAAAATATCCAAACTTTAAAATTTTCAGCACGTTCAAGTGTAGTGGGCTTCGGTACCGATTTTTGATATTATTCATAGTTTTTTTTTTCTCTGGCTCAATTATATCCAGCCAATTCCAGCTATTTTCAGCTGATTGAGCACATTTTCAAGAGTTTGTCCTCTTTCATTCTTACTTGTAGAAACTATTCACCATTTGAATTCTTCAGCACATTTTCTGCTTTTTTATACTTTACAACTGCTGTACCTTTTCTACTTTTTAAAAACATTTAAAGGTATACAAAATCAGATCTTTCTGTTGCGGTATATAAACACAAGGTTCAAAGCTGGCCCCTCCTCATTGGCTGACTGACTTCAGCAGTGCTATCACGCTACAATCCAGCGCTGTAGTGCGGTGCTATGTTCTACACACACCAAGGACATAAAGGTCTGGTCAGAGGAGTCTGTACTTTGTTTAAAGGAATATTTTGATTGTACCGATTGGGACATTTTTACACAGTCCTGTGGTGATGATTTGGAGTCACTTATGGATGTCACATGTTCATATATGGCCTTTTTGCCGGGACATGATCATCCCTCGAAGCGTGTAAAAGTATATCCCAACAATAAACCATCCATCCATTCTCTATACTCGCTTATTGCTCACTAGGGTCACGGAGGGAGCTGGAGCCTACTGACCAGCTGACTACTGGACAGCTTGCCAATCCAGCGCAGGGCGCATACGCCAGTCGCTCTCACATTCATACCTATGGGCAATTTAGCATCTCCAATTAACCTGATATGCATGTCTTTGGAATGTGGGAGGTCACTGGGGTACCCTGGCGAAACTCACGCAAACACAGGGAGAACATGCAAACTTCACAAAGAAAGGCCCCAGGTCAAATTCAAACCCACGACCTTCTTGTGTAAGGTCTGGTAAAAGGAATCCAACTGCAAGTAGTTCAGTGCAAAAATTGTGGTCTTTATTCAGTCTGAGTCCAAAGCCAGGTAAACACAGTGACGGTACAGAGGGGCAATCCAAAAAACAGAGTTCAAAGACAAGCAACGGTTCAAAAACCAGAAAGCACAGGCAACAGAAATCGCGAGGCAATGCTAACCACTGCACCATCGTGCCGCCCAACAATAAACCATGGGTTACCAAATCTGTTAAGTCCTGCTAGCATGGAAAGAATCTTGCTTTTAAACAGGGAGCAGCATCTGACCTTAGCAAAGCCAAAAAACAGCTTAAGATTGAAAATTTAAAAGCAAAACAGAAGTTTTTACAACTGGAGAGCAAGATGGCTGCAAAAAATCCTGGCTCAGCCTGGGAGAGCATGAAAACTATAGCAGGCCTCCAGAATACGAAGTGCAGAACTCATGTCTAATTAGATGGTTGTCATGGTTCTGTGTTTGATGTCATGCTTTATGTTCATGGTTATGTCTTTTCTTTTTTCTTTTTGGTTATTGTATATTCCGGTTTTCAGTTCCTGCCAGTTTAAGTTTCATTGCACTTGTCTCCTCTGTCTTGTGATCAGTTTGGCTCAGTCCGTCTTCCCAGTCTGTGTGCTTACCTGCTTCGGGTGATTTCAATGGTTTCTGGTGTTTCATGTTATTACTTAAATTCTCGTTTACTTCCTTTGCCTTACTTTCCTTGATTACTAATAGTACTAACATTTATATTTTGTATCATAGTTTACTAACCTAATACATGTACATCTTACTAACTAACTAACGAGCACTTCGGTTAATTTGTAAAGTTGCACCGCTATTAATTACTACTAATGCAATCTCAGCTCTCGCCCTGTTCTAGTCTCCGCCCCTTGCTTTACTTTCCCTGCATTTTCCTGTGTTTCCGCGAGATCTCTCGCACGTGCTTAATTGCTATCCTGCACTCCTTGTCTGTGCACGTAGAACTCCTTGACCGGAGCTGCTTATCTGTCATAGGTTGTCTTCGTGGATCCTGTCCATGTCTTGGCGATTGCCAATTATTTGTGGTTTAGGACCTCCCCATGTGTGCTTCCCTTTGTAATTAGTTCTTATCCAATTCACCTGGCCCTGCATGGCATGTGACTTCCCTCTTGTCTATTTAAGGTCTTCACTGCAGTTTGTTCCCTGTCAGAACGTTGATCAATTTTCACTTATGCAGAGCTCCTTGTACGCCTTTTGATTATTGTTTCTCCTATGACATTTTTTGTGCGACCTTGAGATTGCCTTGCCCTTGCTGTTCTTGTTTGTTCCTGTTTGGATTTAGACCCATTTTCTGTACGACCACGATTCCTGTTTTTGATGCCCTGTTTATGACCTACCCTTCTGGATTCTGACTACGATTTTGGATTACTGTTTTATGTACCGTTGCACATCTGCTTCTCTGGTTCTGACCCCTGCCTGTTATTTTGACTTCGCTTTTTGGATTCTGATTTTGGCTTGGCAATTCCTGTGTCTTCTGGTCTCGACCCATTTTTGCAATAAAGGCTTACGATTTTTGGAATTTCGGTTCTTGCGTGTGGTTCCTGAACGCACCGTCAATCTGGATGGAAATGGGACTCATGCCAGGCTTTTATTTGTAGAGCTTTCCTCTGCTTTTACTATGATCCAGCCCCATGTATTAACCAGGAGGCTCCTAAAACTCTTTGACTTGAGTAACAATCTTGTGGGCTGGATTCTTAACTTTTTATCAAAAAGGACTCAAGAGTGAGGGTAAATGGTGTTCTTTCTGATCAGAAGTGCTCATCCACAGGTTCTCCTCAAGCGTGTGTGCACCTTTACTTTACATCCTCTACACAAATATGTGTCAGAGCAGACATGATACTAGAACCATTATAAAGTATGCATATGATTCTGTAATTGTTAGTCAGCTAAAAGATAATGATATTAGCCATGGTCCAGTTGTTGATGAATTTGTACTGTGGTGTAAGGAGTCTTACCTCCAGATAAACATATCAAAGACCAAAAACATGTTCATTGATTTTAAGAGGAATACTCGCTTGCACCAGGCCACTTTAATCAAAGGCCAGACCATAGAATATGTGCAATCATATACATGCCTTGGGACAATCATTGACTAAAAGCTGAACTTTGAAGCTAACTGTGAAGACAAAGTGTAAGAGAGGTCATCAGCGCCTGTACTGTTTGAGAAAACTCTCATACTTTCATATTGACAGACAGAACCATTATGGCTATGTTTTATCGTGCTTTTATTGAATCAATTTTATCCTTCTCTTTGGTGTCATGGTTTGGTCATACATGTTTAAAGGAGTGGAATTCCCTTAACCAGATAGTGAAATGGTCCAGTCGGCTGATTGGGGAGTCACAGCTTTATCCAGCGTCCCTGTACCAGAAGCAATAACAGCAGATTGCTTCCTCTATTTTAAAGGACAGCTCCCACCCTTTGCAAAGCGATTTTAAACATCTCCCCTCCGGACGGAGGTTTCTAGTCCCAAGGTGTTGAACAAAACGATACAGAAATAGCTTTGTTCCCGCTGCTATGATTGAGCTGAATACGCAGTAGCAGTCCTTGCAAATTTATTTCAGTCCTTAATTCACTTTTAGCGGGTCATCTTAGGAGGCTATTTTTTATGATTTTTACTGATTGTTTTCTTCTTTTTATATGTCTGGATTGGTTGGAACCTCGAGCACTTATACTTTTTATCTTTATGTATTTATTTACTTTTATTATGTTCAATAGTACTTTATCTGTATGATTTTATGTTAAATATATGTTGTTACAGTGTGGTTCCTGTATGTCCATTGGATGTTATCTCACTGGCTGCAAGCAAATCTACCTACAGGTACAAATAAAGTAACCTGGCTGTAACCTGTTACCTGTTACCGTCACACCCTGCACACCATTATTGGCCATGGGCTATGTACCCATTCACCAAAGGCTGACACCCAAAAATGTCCAAAAAAAAAAAAAAAAACAAGAAAACACAGGCAGACAGCAGGGTCTCTATAGATTCAGACACCGCCACACACTTTTAGTGAGTCATTGGAAATGATTGAGAGGCATTAGTTTTGTAAGGGTCTGTTGTTTTTAGGAAAATCCTGCTCTGTATACCATTAACTTGTTAAACTTTTACTCTTTTATTTCACGCCAGTCAATGAGAAGAACACTGAAACCCTGTTGTTTCTGAAGTCTTCCTGCTTCTTCATACTTTCCGAAAGCAACTTTCTTCAAACTTTTGACAGATCAGCACAATTGATAGTTTACTGATGTAAAACAACTTTAGCTTTATTTTCAGGTGTCAGAAGATACAATTCATTGTGAACTCCAAAAAACTTGAGCACTTTGGGCTCCGGGGGGAGAAAAAAAACTTTTTCAACCCCCAAAATTCAAACAAACAGACACATATTTACTATAAATCCATCAGGATTTTTTGAGATGATGTGACTCAGTTTTTAAGCAGTGAACTTTTGTTTTTAATGAATTTGTGGGGTAATCTTTTCATCCGGTCAAATCCATTAATTTTCAGTAGTTTTTCAGTCATTTTTCCTACTCTCGCTCTTCTTTCACACTTTCAACAAGAGATCCCCTTCCACTTGCAGAATGTTCATCTCACTTAGCGCATATACCATCAACTTTTTGATATCCTGCATTGCTTCTACTTCCCACAACTTTAAACAATTAAACTGTATCAGTTTTAATTATTATGACTACTATTCACATACACTACTTAAGCTACTTAACAGCTTCAAATTCACTCTTTCAAACCTTTTCAGGTAGAAGCAAGAATGCAGACGAA
This sequence comes from Gymnothorax javanicus, assembly GCA_029692085.1. Classification (NCBI taxonomy): domain Eukaryota; kingdom Metazoa; phylum Chordata; class Actinopteri; order Anguilliformes; family Muraenidae; genus Gymnothorax; species Gymnothorax javanicus. The sequence goes on along the minus strand of CM056194.1, from coordinate 27,322,735 downwards.
TTTTCTTTGGAGAGAATGCAGCCTTCAACAGAATCAAGATAACATTTTACACCTGCTTTTCTGATAACCAATATAGAGGATCTTACTTGAGTGGGCGTCATATGAAAGTTATGGAACCAGTTGAGTAAATTTTGCGTTCGTTGCGAGATTCAGCGAGCAACAAACCCAACATTTACTTAAGGAGTTTCATTACTTTATCATGATACGACCAAGAGTATAAGATTCTGTTTATCACATAACTGAATTGCATAAGTTAATGGAAAGCAAACGTAATTTCCGTTAGCGCCCATTGTATGTTAGCACTGCGCTAACTACATCGCTCTGCTTAGTCTCTGAGTCACAGACCTTCGCGGCTGAACGAGCAACGGTTTGTAAATTCACTAAGCTGAATAGCAAACTAATGTTACATAATGTCTTTGAAAAGTATTGCGTGCACACTACCTAGCAAAATAATGTGAACTTAATTATGTGAGTGGTGCTTGGCTAACTTGCAACAGCGTTGAGCCATTCGATTTAACCAGCGTTACACTTGGTATTCAGTTTGGCTAAGTATAAACAGCATGACGTAACACAAAGCGATCCCCCCCGCTATCAGCCAGTGAAATTTTCATAAAAGTGATCATATTAAAAGTGATCAAAAAATAAGCAGTACGTTTAATTGAATATGTTATGTTGCTGCATTATGTTATAATGTAATACTGTCTGATTTGTTTGGTTAAATTCATGACAAACCTTCTAACAGGCCTGGAAGCAATTGATAGTTCACAGTAAAATGCTCAGATCCATAGCAGCAACTCAGTTTGCTCATTGCTGAGTCAATGATCATGGGAATCTGTAAAATTTCTGACTTGTTCCTATATGAATTAATTCATATGATGTTTAACAATGAAGCTGTCATTTCAGAAACTTTCTAAGACCAATCTTCTAGTTTAGCTCGTGCTATCATTGCTAACCAGAACATGGTTACTTAAGTTAGGGCTTTTATCTTTAAGCATTTCATATTAGTTGCAAATCTACTCAACATAAAACTATTAAAAAAGGAGATTTTCTGAATCTGAAATCTGTTTTTTGTTCATAGCTTTCATCATGTTGCCTTTCAATTATTAGCCAGCTTAAGTGGATGGAGGACATGACAGCTCTCCACAACTGAAGCCAATATGTTTGGATTTCCCCCTGGTGGCTGGCTGAAGTATAATAAGTGGGCAAGCTGGAAGCTTGCACACTCATTTTCTTCCTAATCTTTCTTTCTTTCTTTATTCTCTGCGTTTTGTGCTGACTCACTACTCCTACATACTTTAACCTAGAAACTTCATTCAAACTTTAAAAAATTCAGCTTCTTCTGAATTAGGTTGCTTATATTTATCTTCTTGATCTTTCATACTTTAATTTTTATTTCAATATTTTTGTCCCATAGGAAACAATGAAACAGATTTTTTTATATTTAGCTATTTTCAGCTATTTTTTACTCTGTCATACTTTTAGCTAGAAACGTCATTTAAACTGTAAAATGTTACGCTATGCTTGGATAATTTATTTTCGATTCAGCTTTTTTGTAACTTCTATAATTTTCTAATTATAATTTTTAATTTTTTTTTTTTTTACCATTAATTCTGGGAACTTAAAGTGTGGAGACATCACAGCTAGAGTGACGAACATCAGAAAAACGGTCCAGAAGTCTTCTCTTAAACTTGCTCTAACTCCCACAATTTTCACTCCGCATAAATATTTTTATATCCAAGTTGTAGCAAAAGTTGTGCTGGTCACGAAAATGTAACTATGGAAGCAATTGGACAAACGGTTTTAGCTGTATGAGCCGAAAAGCGATGGGACCGCTCACCGAAGCTCCATTAACTCCAATGTTAAGTGCGACAAGAAAATGCAGGTTGCAAAGGCTAAACGCACAGTTTTCTAACTTGCTCGTGTTTCCATATTTTTGGCACTACGAACACAATTTTGACATATATTACTCAGCAGACTCTCCTCTTTTGTATGATACCTCCATTTCCTAGATTGGACTTACCATCTTTGAGTTAGAAGTCGCAATATGTAAGAAACGCCTGCGCTAAAATCTCCATTGGATTACATGACTCAGCCAAACTCAAATATCTTAGATATGGATCATTTGCGGTTCGATTCTGCCCTCTGCTGGCCTTTTTCCAGACCTCAACATTGTCGTTTTTCAGAGATAAAGATAGATACGACTCTAAAAGAATAATTTTGCGTCAAACTCACTGAAAGAATTACCGGTATAGTAGTTGGTACAGTCGCTGAAACCAGCTCCAGGACGCGAAATCTTTATGTCCTTCATTTGAAAATGCGTTTTCAATGCCTCCGTTTCCAATCCTTCCAATCATTTTTAATGTTTCCAGCTAGGATTGATAAAAATCATCTGTCCAGAGCATTCATATTTTCTAGAATAAGCTGACGCAATCTTGGTTATTTTTACATTATTGGTGCAAGGCCAGTGAAGATAAAAAAATTAACTGTCTCAAGCACAGACTGTATAAAAAGATGGACGAAGCTACCGTGACGTCATCCATTGGTTTCAGCATACCATAAAGGAAGCCTCAATTTTGGCAATTTGAATTGCGCCATGTTGTCATTTTGAGACTGGATGTGATTTCTACTGGACGAGAGCGAGAATCAAGATCCGGGAGGGACGAGAGAGGTGGATCTGACCGTATCGGACGAGGTCCAGAGGATAGCCATGCCCCTAAAGCATATTCTGGCTTTATCCTTTATTCTAGTCTACTTGGGACCATAATTTACAAAAATGAACATCATGATATATCGAAGGAGAATTGAAACTTGCTATAGCTACCATAAAATAATGTGAAAAATCATTATTTAAATGAAAAATCAGGTGGGAAAGTAGGATCATTTTCTCATAGACTTCTATAGCATTGAACTTCTTTCTGCAACCACCGACGTCGCCATCTGCTGGCCATTAAATAGAATGCCATTTTACGGTACTTCCGCATGGACTTCATTTTTCAGACCAGGGTGCTGCGTCCATCATTTTATACAGTCTATGGTCTCGAGACACCCCTTCAGAAGTCCGGCACAAGGTCGCCGATTGGCTGTACGCAAATGAGTTTCTGTTGATGTCCGGAACTCTAGTGGGGAAAAAAAACATTTCGCCTCCAGCGAAAGCACATTGAGTGCCGGGAAGAACGGTCTTTATGCTGGGTGCGTTACAGTAAAAATGGCAAAGCAGAAAAAACAGCTCGAGATCCTATTCCAGCTTATAGCTTACCAGCAACTGTTTGCATTAGTTAAATATATTTATGATCGTATCTAAAATAGGCGAAATATTGGTATCAAAATAGAGCTAGTTAAGTACAAAGAAATAAAAGTGATGTCCCCAGTCGCTATTGGTTCATCGCTTGATATGATTTTTTCCTGAGTTTTAAAATAGCCGGGTTTAAGGCTGGAGTAAGCACACTGTTATAAACTCGCACCTTTTTTGCCAGTTATTTTAACTAGCACCTTTTTTGCCACTTATTTAACTGCAATTTTACGATCAGTTCATAACAGAGGTTCTGATAATGTTAACTGTAAACCACAGTTACATGCGCGCAGGACTCAGCTTACAGTTAAAATAAAAGGAGACTGCGTTAAATTAACTGATAAATGAAATCCACTGATAACAGCGCAGTAGCACCTAGTAGTTCGGCTTTCCATAAATGGATCAATGCCCCCAATCTAACGTTATTTGCTAAATAATAATAAGAAGAAAAATAATAATAATAATTATTATTAGGCCCACTTTTTACATTATCGCTTGACTCTTGCTGGAACACGAGACCAATCACTTTACGGAAGATTCCACCGATAAATGATGACACCCCAATTTGCAGTGCTCCTCGTTGTTCTGGTCATCTTGCCTACCTAAGCTATAACGTTACCTAAAATAAATTGATGTAATAATTTATTTATAAGTATATGCCAGTTAATGACATTGGTCAAAATATTTATTGGGCCTGATGATTCTGTAGCTGTAAACCTTTCTTCAATTTAAAATGTGCTTTTGATCTTAAAAGGAGTTCTGCTTCTCATTGAATGGAAAATTAATGAACTCGTTGGAAAAGCTGAAAAACGTATAGCCTTTTATTTAGCGGTTTTTTTTGTTTGTTTGTTCGGTTTTTTTTTTTTTTTTTGTTAGGAAGAGGCTATTCGCCCTGCAGCGCTTCCGCCCGAAACTTCAAAGAGTGGGCGGATCACAAAATTAAATCTCTTATTGGTCCAGCTGCTGGGAAAATGGCAGAAATGCTTCTCTTGACGGCCCCGCTGCGGGGCAGATAGCCAAAGTCTTTCTCTCAAGTCACCCCATAGCGGAGTGAATAGCCACTTCCTTTTTTTTATGTTGCGCCCGAATAATTCCCATAATCTTCAGCAATATGTGTAAATATAGTTTTGAAGCAATTTTGCAATAAATAGACTACTTCGTTCTCATGTAATATTTTTCTTATGGAGCACGTGTATTTTTATGGCAATGTTTAAGTAGGCAACATCAACAATTTATGTCAAATAAATATATGAAGTAGATTTGATGTGTCGTAACGTTGCATCTTGGGGAGGCCTTCCTAAATAAGTGCTTTCATACAACTTCATGTCAAAAAATCTGAACTATCCCTTTAAACGATACAATATCCCCTTGTCATGAATAATTTTAATTTTAAGAAGCTTTAAACTCATTTCCAGCAGCTTTAACCTCACATTGTCAGCAATCCGAACTTCACATTATCGCCAGCTTCCAGCTTGCCCAGGCAGTTTCCCCTGGAACTGCACTTTTCTAGTTCATAATATAATCTGCCACTGCTATGATGGCAGAAAGGACAAAAGCCAAACTATAAAGTATAATGCAAGTCTAAATAGGACATTTAATTTATCCTCATTGTTAAACATATAATGGATACAGATGAAGACTAATTTTGATGGTTTATTACATAGTGCACCAAATTATTAAGTGCAACACCCGCATTTTGTGATAACCAGTGCAATATGTAACGACTTATAACAAAATGCGGCAAAGTTCATTACAAACCCCAATACCAATGAAGTTGGGACGTTGTTTTAAAACGTGAATAAAAACAGAATACAATGATTTGCAAATACTTTTTGACTTATATTCAATTGAGTACACAACAAAGACAAGATATTCAATGTTCAAACTGATAAATTTTATTAGGTTTTTTTTTTTTTTTTTTTTTTTTTAATATTCACGCATACGAACTCGGGTTCGTAAATCTGGTTTGTACTTGTAAAAAAAATAAATAAATAAAATAAGTGCTGCACGCGAAGGTAGGAAATTTGACCGTACCCGCAACTTCACTGTCACACAGGAAGGTAGGAAATTTTCACACACGCACAAAACTATTTTACAAGCTCAAAACTTTTTTGCACACGCACAAAACTATTTTAAAAGCTCAAAGCTTTTTTACACATGCACAAAACCATTTCACAAGTTCAAAACCGTTTTACACACGCATAAAATATTTCTACAAGTTCAAAACTTTTTTACACATGCACATAACTTCTGACCCCAATTTGATTCCATAGAAGGGGTGGAAAGTTTCCTTGGGCTGGGCAAGCATGCATTTATTTTAGATTGATAAAATGAATACTTAGCCAGTGTGGTGGCAGATGTGAATCAGATGAATAAGGTGAATCAGAACACACACAGAAGAGTTAAAAAGACTGCGTTCCAAATCGTAGACCCTGCCTGGGCTTGGGAGCTCGTCCTTATTAACTGGAATTGACAAACCTAGGTATGTGAGTGGCGCTTAACTAGCTTGCTACAGCGTTGAGCCATTCGATTTAACCAACGTTACACACTTGGTATTCAGTTTGGCTAAGTATAAACAGCATGACGTAACGCAAAGCGATTTTTCCCCCACGCTATCAGCCAATGAAATTTTCGCAAAAGTGATCATATTAACATAGGGTAAATATCAAAAATATGTCATGGGCTCGGCTATGGGAAAGTAGTGCACTTATGGGATAATAATGCATATTCATGGTCCGCAACGTCAATAGCTAACCAGAAGATATAGACATAGGCGGCTAATTTAGTAAAATGGCGCAGAAAAAAAAAAAAAAAAAAAACGGAGTCGGTCTACAAAGTCCGCACAATTTTCATAATTTTCGGAGTTCAATTCGAATCAACCTTAAATTAAAAACAAACACCATTGACACCCAGCAATGCTCGGGAAAAAAAAAAAGATACAATGCCTACCTTCTTCCTGCTACCGGACGCCATATTAGGGCAGATTTGTGTAAGTCAAGACCGTACACTGTTCTCCCGGGACTCAGAGGGCAGACTGGCTATTCTGTGTTTTTCAACAGTCCCTTCACCATAAAACGGACCTTTCGGACCTGTCAATCACATGCAGCAAAACAACCAATCAGATTGCCTTGTAACACCATATTATGTAATAACTCCGCATTGTGCAATAATGTAGTAAATTTTCACGTCAATATGTAATAATTCCGTATTTTGTAATAAACATCTTAAAAGCAGTATGTAATAAACTTTGCCGCATATTGGGGGTTATTATAAAATGCGGGTGTTGCACTATTTTATGATGAAAATGTAATAATTTGGTGCATTATGTAATAAACCACCAAAATGTATGTCTCAATTAAAAAATCATTATAAAATAAGAACTTCATTGATTTTCAGCGTCCTAGCATGAATCATAACAAAAAAATCATTTTAAAAACTATTAGTCAAGTAGAGTAGCAGTGTGTTACATTCGTCAAAAATAAATAAAATGTAACTGTATTCATTATAATAAGCGATAATGTGTTTGAAAGTTCATAGAGACAAAAACTGCACTGAATGAGTGTCACTGACACAAACATTACTGCTGCACTGAAATGTCGGGAGACCCATGCAATCTGGATTATGTTATGCAAATATTACACGTATTAGAAAGCAGACAAAAGACAAAAACAAATATGGAACAGAAAAAAAAAATTAAATTTGTCTATGACCAGTTGTATGTTCATGCAAAGTAGATGTCCTGTACTAGTGGTGAATGATACTAAAGATGAACATTTTAACTAAACAAACTAAAAACAGTCTAAATAATCTTTCAAATCAAAATGAGGTATTATCTCTAATCATGTTTATGGACTTTAAGTAATTCAATAGAAAAACAGAAGTTTACAGGCCATTGCCTAACAATTAAATGATTTGCAATATATTTCAATATACCAGAAGTTTACTTTACACTTGAAAAAAAGGTCTCTCTAGGAGCAATTGTAACGCCAGGCCTCCAGCGTCCTCAATCACCGGTCCATCAAGATCTGGCCCGCATTTCACACTCGACATGATCACTTTCGTCTGTTCCTCATGGTCACTTTGTTAATGCCTGTGCTATTTAAAACATAGCTTCGCACTCACTCAGGGCGAAGTCTCGTAGCTTGTTGTTCATAGCTTTAGTCTAGTAAAGACGCTACTATTCTGTGTTAGTTTATCTTTATTAGAAATCCGTGCTGTTTTACTATATTATAGTGGAACTGTTGCTCCTGCTTATTTTTGTATTTGCCCTTTTCCCCTTTGCTGTGGCTTATCAAAGGCGTAATAAAAGCCAACTACATCTTTGCATCTGAATCCAGTTCCACAACTGCTGTTTTTCTTTGCACCTAGTCTGGTGCCCAGAAAAGGCCCTTACAGCAGCAGAAGAAAGAACTTTTCCTCCAACATATACTTTTCTAAAAACAACCAAGACTTAAGATAAAAAAAATCAGTCTGAAAATTATTAAACTAGATCTTAACTGAAGACACTTGCATACTGTTTGGGGTTAAATTTGACCTCTTGCTACATCTTTCTTTCCTTTCCTCATTTTGACAGGAACTTTGAACACTCCCTTAAATTTCTTCACAATGAGTTTGTAGACATCCTAATTCATTGATTGTTGCTGTACGTATATCATGCATAAGACCCAAAGGGTAGAGGTCACAATTATGGTTAACTTTAGGTCTGTCAAAAAAATAAGCAGTGAGTTTCATTGAATATATTATGTTGTTGCCTTATGTTATAATGTAACACTGTGAGGTATCGTTCTGGAATCAAATGCGAGACCAGGAGGTTTCAGCAAACATGAGTTTTTTTGAAGTTGGGGGATAAACCCCCACAAGGCAGAAGGCAAAGGTACAGAATCCACAATCCAAAATCAGAATCCCAGGGATGTAATCCAAACTGTACACAAGGCAGCAAACACAAAACTCAGAGTCGGGCAAAACAGGTTCGGTACACAGGCACGGGTATGTCAGAGAATCCAAAGCCAAAGTCCAGTAGTCGTAATCCGAACCGTTAACAGGGCAGCAGAGACTAAACTCAGGGTCAGGCAAAACAGTTACGGTACCTGGGCAGAAAAGTATCAAAGAAAAAGCCAAAATCAGAATCGGGGATGTTCCAGTCAGAAGTATAACACTATGAATACAAGGCATCAACGATCGCAGCACAGGGAAAACGTTCTGACGAGAGCTGTGAGTGAAATGACTGCTTAAATACACGTAGGGGAAGTCACATGCTATGATAGGAAACAGGTGAGCTCGATCAGACTAATTACAAAGGAATGAACATGAGGAAGTTCCTGACTACATGAAATTGGCAAAAGCCAAAACGCGGACAGGGATCACAAGACAGCCTATAGACAGACATACGGCTCCGGTTAGGGAGTTCTAACGTGTACCGATAAGGAGGGAGAACAGAGTCTAACAAGTGCGGAGGTTCTGCTGAAACTGCAGCAAAGTAGATTGAGTAAAGCCAAAGGGGTGGAGACTAGAATAGGGCGAATGCTGAGAGCTCGTTAGTCAATTAGTAAAGTGCAGCTATACAATCCCTAGTGCTCGTTAGTAAGTTAGTACTATAAACAATATTAGTTTGGGTTAGTATCTTTAACTAAAATAATAAACTGTTAGTCTGGTTGGTAATTATAGAAAAGCAAGGTGAAGGAAGCAAACGAGATTGGAGGGAATGATTGAAATCCCAGAAACCACGAAATCACCCGAACGTGTGGCATGCAATACTGAAGCAGTGAGCGATCACATGACATAAGACCAGACAGGGGGAGACAAAGTGCAATGCATGGTATGACACAAAACATGGACCGGAATATAACTGCAATGGTGGAAAATGGCAGACAGAGACAAGGCAAAAACAAAACATGGCCTGGCATCCAAATCACAAATACAAAAACAGAGCATGGTCAGACAAGGCAAAATACATAAACAAACATGGCAATCAAAGCAGAATCGTAACAAATACTGTCTGATTTGTTTGGTTAAATGCATGGCAAACTTTCTAACAGGCTTGGAAGCAATTGATAGTTCACGGTGAAATGCTCAGATCCATAGCAGCAACTCAATTTGCTCATGGATGAGTCAATGATCATGGGAATCTGTAAAATTTCTGACTTGTTCCTATATGAATTAATTCATGTGAAGTTTAACAATGAAGCTGTCACTTCAAAAACTTCCTAAGACCAATCTGCTAGTTTAGCTCGTGCTATCATTGCTAACCAGAACATGGTTACTTAAGTGAGGGCTTTTATCTTTAAGCATTTCATATTAGTTGCAAATCTACTCAACATAAAACTCTTAAAAAAAGAGATTTTCTGAATCTGAAATCTGTTTTTTGTTCATAGCTTTCATCATGTTGCTTTTCAATTATTAGCCAGCTTAAGTGGATGGAGGACATGACAGCTCTCCAAAACTGAAGCCAATATGTTTGGATTTCCCCCTGGTGGCTGGCTGAAGTATAATTCATAATATAATCTGTTACTGCTATGATGGCAGAAAGGACATAAGCCAAACTATAAAGTCAAGTATAGTGCAAGTTAGGACATTTTAATTTATCCTCATTGTTAAACATATGGATACAGATGAAGACTAATTATGATAGTTTATTACATAATGCACCAAATTATTACATTTTAATAACAAAAAAGTGCAACACCCGCATTTTGTGATAACCAGTGCAATATGTAACGACTAATAACAAAATGCGGCAAAGTTCATTACAAATCCCAATTCCAATGAAGTTAAGACGTTGTGTAAAACGTGAATAAAAACAGAATACAATGATTTGCGAATACTTTTTGACTTATATTCAACTGAGTAGCCTACACTACAAAGACAAGATACTCAATGTTCAAACTGATAAATTTTATTGTTTTTTTTTTTTTTAATATTCACGCATACGAACTCAGGTTCGTAAATATGGTTTGTGCTTGTAAAAAAAAAAAAAAGTGTTGAACGCGAAGGTATGAAATTTGAGCGTACCCGCAACTTCACTGTCACACAGGAAGGTAGGAAATTCTCACACACGCACAAAACTATTTCACAAGCTCAAAACTTTTTTACACGTGCACAAAATTTTTTTACACATTCACAAAACTATTTCACAAGTTCAAAACTTTTTTTTTTACACGCACAAAACTATTTCACAAGCTCAAAACTTTTTTACACACGCACAAAATATTTCTACAAGTTCAAAACTTTTTTACACATGCACAAAACTTCTGACCCTAATTTGATTCCATAAAAGTGGTGGAAAGTTTCCGTGGGTTGGGCAAGCATGCATTTATTTTAGATTGATAAAATGAATACTTAGCCAGAGTGGTGGCAGATGTGAATCAGGTGAATAAGGTGAATCAGAACACACACAGAAGAGTTAAAAAAATGCGGTCCAAATCATAGACCCTGCCTAGGCTTGGGAGCTTGTTCTTATAAACTGGAATTGACAAACTGACTAGAGCTGGGCTAACTTGAGCATGGTCCCAATCCTGGACCCTGATTAGGATTGGAAGTTGGTTTGAATTAAATAAGTAACAAGACTGGTTTTCAGGAAATGAAGTCGAAGAGTTTACAATGACAATACTGACTGTTTCAAAGTACTGATAATTCAGTTCAAACCAGCAACTTGAGAAACTGAGCAGTGGGCTTAAATACCTGTCACCTGGCTATCAGAGGATAACCACGTAATGAGATAGCCTGCAGCTGGGGGTGGAGAGACTCACAAAACATAAACCAATCAGACAAGAAATACACCTAATAGTCACACAAGTTGCTGAATTGGATGAAACACAGAAGGGATTAATTGGAGGGTTGTAACAATACCTTTCTGACCACGGCAAATTCCAGGGGTGTAGCAGTGATTTCAAAAGTGTGGATATTCTAAGGATGGGATGTGAACATGGCAACCTTCAGCCCCCCACTCCAGTCTCTACAACAGGCCCATTTAAAATGAATGCAAGCATTTCTTCATTCTCTTTATCATCATATGCAAATAATATTGAATTTAAAATATTCATCGTAGCATCTCTCCCTCCACCCTAGAATACTATTGTCATGATTTGTGAGGCTTGCGTGTGTTTTGGACTTTTCTTTGTGGCTCTCGTCCCAGGACGAGATCGAATTCCGTTTCAATCGGATTCTTTTCCCAGCTGGCTGATTGAACTGGGGCGGCGCTTCCCGGACTCTATATAAGCCGGAAGTCCACGACACCTCCTTTGCTAGAGTGTCTGTTTGTAGCTAAGCACTATAGCCAAAGATATCTCTAGTCAGGATTTGTGTGACTTTATATCTTCCAGTTATTATTGGAGTTCCTTCCGCTTTAGGAATTTTCCCTTTTCTACTTTTGTTCTCTCTCGCGTTGCCTCCATTTTTTCGGACTATTATACGTCCTTTGGAGGCGCGAGTACTTTCTGGAGGTCTGTATAATTCTCTGTGTTTGTATTGTGTCCATACTGCTTGTTCTCTCTCTGGCCGCTGCACTTGGCCTCTTAATTTTACCAGCCATTACAATTATATTCACCAGCATTTAGAAACCGTAGTGTTAAGCAATGACCTCAGACTTTAATGTCTGCTAAAAAAGAAACTTTTTTTTTTTTTTTTTTTTTTTACAAAAAATATAAGGAATAGGACTTAAATTCTCTGTATTCTAATTTCACTTGATGCACAAGAGGAAAACTGACCAACAGTGTTCAACTCTACCATCCCTATTACTGAGTCAAAACCAGTGCCATAGGGTAGATTGAATGCTTTCTTCCAAAGCAAAGACCCAGCAAGCTCATGTTGCTATAACTCTACTTACATGACTATTTGACTTGAAAAAGGAGTCAGCCTTTTCCTTTTGTGCATTTCCTTGTATCTTGCATGACAAAAAAGCAATATGCATTTGGAACAATCAGAGTGATTATTTGCAAACAAATTTTTCACCATTATTTTGAATATCACAGCATTCAAATTTTGAAACCAATCATGTAAACAGCATATTCTAGTGGAAATTGAATGGGAAGTAATGTGAGGCCATAGGCTGTATTGTGTCATTTGTCTTTCAGTGACACCACCCTGTGTTCTTACCTTTAGTTCAGTGAAAAGCAATATTATTTTGCTTTTAAGAAAATCCATTTAACCATTATCTAAACCACTTCTTCCTCATCAGGGTCACAGGGGAGCTGGAGCCTATTCCAGCGGACTGTGGTCAGAAGGCAGGAGCACATTGTGAATAGCTTATCAATCCAGTTCAAGGCTCCTGCATCATCCACTCACAAATTAATGGCAAATTAGCCCCACAAGCATGTTTTTGGACTATGGGAGGAAACTGGACTGCCTGAAGGAAATCCACAACATGAGGAGAACATGCAAAAACGGCACACAAAGCCCCCAGGCCAGTTTTGAACTTTTAACCTTCTTACTGTGAAGCAACAGTGCCATACAGTGTCCCACCATGCCACCCTAAGGAAAATCGAACAATTCTAGTCCGAAGGGCAGTGTGCTGCTGGTAGTTCCATCTTTTAAATAATAAGTTAAAATGTTAATTTTTTGGAACCTATTATTTTACATTCAATCAACCAATTTGTTCAGCTTTATCAAGCATACAAATTAGCAGTGTTGTGGTAATGATAAAAAGCGTATTGAATGGATATCACTGCTGATGTCTAACTGCTGAACTGTCTGTTATATCTCCTCGGCTCTCAGGGAGAGCTTCCGAAGATGCTACCAAGTCTCTGCATCAGACACCAAATTAGTAAATTTCATCACAGGCTTTCAGCGGTTCAATATTTTTTTGCAAAACAAGTAGCCCTGTGATATATTAAATCCACAGTAAACTGCATCATGTGAAATAAAATATCCCAAAGAAAAAAATCTTGGTTCAATCATGTTTCAATATTATCTGTATATTTGAATTGAAGGGCTTTCAGGCGCCTCAGTTTACTCCACAGTTTAGTACTGATAAAGTTGGATAAAGATTTCATCTCCTATCAGTGCAGTTAGATGTGCAGGTATTACATTATCTTTTTATTGATTAAAAAGTAAAAGTATTTTAGCATTGCTTTACAGCTGGCTCTGTGCATTGTTGGTCAAGGTTTGCATTAGACCTTTGCAGCAATAACAAAAATAACCAGCAGGGAGCAGTGCTCAGCTTCATTACTTTTCACATTTCTCATGCAGATCAATTTTACAGTGGTGCCCCTTGGTTTGCCAGCTGGGATCACTAATTGCTCAACCTTTCTGAAGGACACCGATTCAAATTTTTCTTGAGTTTTTTGCATGTCTTTATTCAATCGCTCTATACTGATTTAAACCTATAACCCATAGGAATATTACAAATCAAGGGAATTTTTTTTTTTTTTTTTGCTTTTTTCACTTCGGGCTCTTAGATATACCTCACACAGAGAAAACAAGAAATTTACACCTGCAAGGAAAATAAAGGAAAATAAAAATGCAATTTAAAAAATCCCACTAATGAAGACATGTTCATAAAGCAGCACAAAGCTTTTACTTGATGAGTTATACTTGCTGGTGATTTAGAGGTGCTGGGAACTGGAGGGCTTTGCATTAACCTTCAATGTGAGCTGTGTCCAAGCTTTAAGAATGACACTGAACTAATTTCAGACTTCAGATAAGAAAAGCAGAGGAATTATTGCAAATCAAATTTATTTATGGGAGAAGTGGTTTCTTTGAGATTTGAGATAAACCAACCTAAAAACATTTTTTGGGTCTTTTTTTCAATTATCAAGCACAACCATAAGTTGGCAATTGCTCTTGAGGGTACATGTAAGTTAAAATTTTAAAATTAAAAAATATTATGTCATCACCATGTAAAGTGATACAAGTCATTGGAAGCACTGCCATAAATACCAGATTTGCAAAGCTCATGACATTGAGACTGGCTCAGATTTGGATTTATTCAGATACTGTATGAGGTTATTTTAGAGCAGAGGTTTGGTGGTTATCAGCGACTACCCTATCTAGTGTCCAGTAGTCCTGATTGGAGAGCTTTGACTTTGAGCAACTTTTCTCATTCACCGTGGCTGTTTTTGTGTTTGGAATTTGTCGTCATAATTCCCTGTGCCACCTTAAATAATTTTGCCTTTTTTGTGATTGGCATACTAGCAGTTTTGGCACAACTATTTAGCCCCTTAGGGACTCAGTTAGTGCCCTCATCTTTCCCAAGGAGACATACAGTATCTCACAAAGTGGTGCTAGTTAGACCATTTTTTTCTAGGATATATAGGATAGGATATGTATGCCGCTATTTAGCATTTAAATTAATAGAAATGAACTGAATAGATGCTTTTGTAGTTGTACTTTAGACACTTTGAAGTTAGAATCCTATTTTTTAGATTTTTTTGTCCATCCCCTGTTGTCCATCCATAAATGGTTTATACTGCAAATGCAAGAACACCTCAAATAAACCAGCAATGAGAGCAGAGGTTGCTATTTGAGAGGTACTGTATTTCTAAAAGTTAAAAAAAAATAATAAAATGGTGAAATATATTATACGGTATATGTGAACGTAGATGGCATACAGTATGCCTTAATGTTGGAATCCTGAGTGATGGAGTATGAACATGGGAGAGAGGCATGCCGGTTTACAGTGTGGGGCCCATTAGGCATGAGAACGTTCACTCCGCACAAACATTCTAAGGAAACACCCATCATGATCAAACTGAGACAGGTATCACTTAATGTGGCAATCACAACTGGCCCTTAGCAATGACCGGGGGACTGAAAAGACAAGCTGCCCGATTACTGCTGGGTTAAGCAATGACTCTTTTAGTGTTCCGATGTTGCAATTCCTGTGTCCTTACAAAGATAGATAGATAGATAGATAGATAGATAGATAAAGTGCTTAACAAATTTATTAGACCACTACCCAATGTAAGGTTTATGCCACAGCTACCCTCAATTAACAGTATTGGTAATTACCAAAATCATTTTTTATGGTTTTGTAATGGTTAATCCACCCGTATGCAGAAGCTCTTTAATTGAAATTATATTTTTAATGCTAAATTATAATTATTGTTGTTATCCATGAATTTTCGAATTTACTGTTCTACAAAAAAGCAGAAAAAAATAGTTAAGCAAATCATTATTTTTTTCATAAAGATGCCAAATAACAGTTATTTACTTGCATTCCTTAACATAAAATTAGTTTTAGTGGTTGAATGCAAGAATGCAAGCTGTTATCAAGGCCAAAGGAGGCCATACAAAATATTAAGTTTTTTTTTTTTCTTTTCGGTTTTTATGTGTGAATAAGGACAATTTAGTTGTTTCAGTTTGTTATTTGCCAAAGAAATAACAATATAATTTTTAGACTTAAACAAGTTTTTGACAAATTTCTAAAATATTTGTGTTTTCTCGTTTTTATGACAGGTGGTCTAATGAATCTGTTAAGCACTGCAGGCAGGCAGGCAGGTCATTTAAAATCCCTGCGAATGCTCGAGATATGCATGTAGTTTTATTAAAATTTAAATCCCTAGCTTTTTCAAAAATATTTCAATTTCATTTTTGTTACAGAATTATAAAGCCAGTATTTGTTTGATTTTATATTTAAGCCTGTCTATGAGGTCACTTCAGATTATTGAATCTCAGTGTTTTATTTTTACAACATGCTTTTTTGTTATTTTGTCCAGGAGAAAAATCAGTGTTTTTGAGGTTTTCCATAAAAAATTAACTCTGATAATTAAAAAATCAAAAGACGTGATATCACACTGTCACAACCCTCAAGTGAATGCCTTCTATGTCTCCTCCCAGTCAGCAAACTAGCATATGTATTAGAAGTAACATCTACTTTGATTGGTTTGCGTCTTGCGTACTCCCTTCATTCCTGGCTGTGTCTTGTTCATTGTCATCCCATCTCTTGTATAAGTGATGTATTTATACCCCCTTTTTTGAGTTGCAAGTTGCTGGATTTTAATTTGCTGTTTGTGTTTTGAACCAGTCAGTATTTACAAGAAAATCTCTACCGTAAAACATTACCCTTAAAGTGCTTGTTCATCCAAAAACACAATTTGGACCACAGAATCTTTAGTATAAACACATCCCTTATGCACTGGTCATTTTAAATTGTCATCAGCCGGTACAATTTGTTCTCATTTTAGTCACTGCAAATCACCATCATCTCATGAAGAATTTATCTTCAGCTATCTTTGGCGATTACGACATGGGAGGTATCTTGCCATTGGCAGAGAACACTTTTTCAATCTCGTTGGACTCAGTGATTTGCAATTGTGGATTATTCCCTCAGGGAAAGGCCAAATATCTGCCTTGTTTACGGCTGCAGCAAAAAGGCGGATGCAAGCAGAGGCATTATGGTCCATAAATGTCCAAAAACCCCACAATTTGAAAAATATGGATTTTGTGAGGAGGAAACAAGTGGATTTCACGGAGCTCGGATCAGGATCGGTGATCTGCTCTGAACGCTTCACTGATGACAGCATTTAACACCCAGGTCCCGAGCCACAGGAAAAGTCTGGATATCACTGTGGGTTAGTAATTACTGAAATCACTGCTTAATAAGCCATCAATCAATAAACCAAACCCAAACTGCTCTGGTCCCTAATTTTCCCCATCTATTCTGTACTTAGAAAAGCCGTTTAATCCCATATGACAACATTCAAATCCCACACATTTGAGATACATTTAGATTATACATTTCAAAATGCATTTTAAAATGCATTTCAAATATGTAAATGTCATGCCCTGGCACCCAAAGATGTTATAAAGGGTGCCAGGGCAAGTAATGGAGCTGAGGACCCAAGTGCAGGGACGTGGATTTTATTAAATAAAGAGTAAGGGTAAAACCAAACAAATACAGAACTTCAGGATAACACAAAAGGGAGTGCATGCAACAAAAAGGGGGAACCAACTAAGGCTACCTGCCCATGTGGGAAGAAATTAAGCTATAAATACTAAGGGAATCATAATTAACTAAAAGGAAACAGGTGAGAATAATTAAGGTGCAGAAACTGAAGATAATTCATTAATTAGTGAAGGGCAGGTAGCCAGGACTTGGAATGCTAAAGGGGCGGGGCATTCCAGTAAAAAAAAATGGCCACTTCATATATTTTAATAAACATATTTAAATATATTATCTATTCATTTGAAATACATTTATAATATATTTACCCAAAGGGATGAAAATATATTTGAGATATATTTACAATATATTTAAAAATCCGTTGTGAAATGCATTTCAAATATGTAAAAACTGACTGTTTCGTAAATTTTAATAAATGGTAAATGGACTGCATTTATAAAGCGCTTTTCTAGTCGCAGGTCACAAAGCACTTTACAATTACGCCTCACATTCACCCTGATGGCAGATTCTGTCATGCAATGCGTCAACCTGCACATCAGGAGCAGTGCGGGGTTCAGTGTCTTGCTCTCTGTTCTGTGGAGGAGCCAGGGATGGAACCAGAAACCTTCTGATTCCTAGACCACCTGCCCCACCTCCTGAGCCATGCTGCCCCAAATATTTTATAAATTTATATTTTAAATATACAAACCCCAATTCCATTGAAGTTGGGACGTTGTGTAAATCGTGAATAAAAACAGAAATGATTTGCAAATCTCATAAACCCACATTTTATTCACAATAGAAAATAGACAACATATCAGATCTTGAAAGTGAGACATTTTACCATTTCATGAAAAATATTAGCTCATTTTAAATTTGATGGCAGTAACACATCTCAAAAAAGTTGAGACAGGGCCATGTTTACCATTGCGTAGCATCCCCTCTTCTTTTAAAAACAATCTGTAAACATCTGGGAAGCCAGCCAGGCATGCGTTTTCCAAAAGTATGGTTGCTAACAAAGTTTGTAACTTACATAGTTCGTCCATTCAGTCAATGGTTCCAACTATGTAATTAAGCATGTGTGATTTCGGGAAGCGCACCCCAGCTTTGCTAACAGGGCCTCATTCGACCTGCATGGGCCGTGTTGTTTGTTGAGTGTGGATTCAGAGTTGATAGACTCTGAAGGTCTTGTGTTGTCATCATGTTTGTAGGCTACCTATTTTCGGACATCTTTCCTCGTCATGGCTTAATGAAACTCTCAGTAAGTAGTTTTGGTGCACCACGCCTACAGGCTGCTGGTCACGTTGTTCCTTCTACCCCTCTAGTGTGAAAAATATTTGTTTTCATCAATTAATGGAAATAATATTCTTCGATAACATCTTTTTTTCCTATTGTTTTTAGCTTGACGTCCACGTTTGGAACGCCTCCCGCTACCCCATATCCGCTAATTGGCAAATTTGGGTCAATCTTCATTTTGTTTTCAAAAATCTTTACTCGGACCTCAATAAAAGGCTCATTTTCGAGAAAAAGCGGCAAATTTGGGGTATTTAATTAACAGGATAATGTTCATGAACTGTTTGGTCAAACATATATCAGATTCGTTTTTCTTTGGGAAAATTTGACGAATTTGCACTTGAATGATAGTATTTACAGGACTTTCAGTCCTCATTCAGATAATAAAAACAAGCTCCCGAGCCTTTCTCATGGTCCCCAGGAATAGAACCGTGTTTTTGTGAATCCTGTCCCAGTATGTTCTTCTGTCCAGTTCATTAGGAACAAGCTCCCAATCCTTTTACGGTTATCAGGATTGGAACCTCATTCCTCCTAATGCTAGGTTACCACTATCAGGATTCGTGGCACGATTGAAATCGTGGTCTCAATCGTGGGGTAATTGCGGTGATCCTAGCAGATCTTATGTGATCTTGAGGTCAGTCGTGGCAATCATGTTGATCGTAAAAAAGTTTTTGACGGTTCAAAAATTTCCTACGATCAACACGATTAATTGTCAATCGTGATCATCGCATTACCTCGTATCCAAACCTGAAATTTCAGAGAAGTTCCACGATCAGCTACGAATGGCCAATCATGGCGTTCGTAATGGAGCGCACGACAGTGGGAACTAAGCACAAGCTACTTCATCCTGTCCTCAGACAGTTCGGCTCGGGCAAAGTGTGCACTTCTGGCAGTCACTGCTTTGCCCATAATATCTGAACTGAACTGTACTCTTCTTCTCTGAGCCCCGTCCCACTGTTACCATATGACTATCAACATACCCTACCAGTGGATTGTACTCTGCCTCTGCACTTGATTTCTGGTCTGGATCTTAACACACATAGCTTACAAGCTCACTTGAATCATGACTAAGGAGTTACTGTAAGAGTATACTTTATATTCATTAATGTTGTTCATCTACTATACCTATTCCCCTCAAACTCAGCACTAGCTGACGTATCCAATGAGGTACAGTCAAATTCACTGGCCATTTGATTGTAAGTCAAGCCTAATTCAACACTTATGGTAACAGTATATTTCAGTAAATATGCCAGTGCTAGAAGAGTTTAGTCTTTAAAATGGTCAGAGTTGAAGAGATGAAAATTAATAAATTACCAATATAAGAATATTTTGCCATCCAAAATGGCTCCTCAGTATTTTTCATAACCTTTCCCCTCAACCTTTCTGCATAGTGATTGATGAGCAAGATAGAGTTGTGACCCTGGGTTGGCTGGGAATCAGGAAAAAACCTCCTGACCTCTCAGACGAGCTTTTCGTACATTTTCATTCCCCACACACTCACCTCCTACCACCATTACCCTAATGCTCATGACAGATGTTCTCCAATACTGTTTGAAAAGCAGGGGTGGACAGGTACAGGCAAATTAATTCCAGATTCTCTGTGCTGTTTTGAGCAATGAGTGGGAAGCACAAGTCTAGCATTACAGCCCCCTGTGGACCAGTCAATTGCAGTCGAGGGGGTTGGGTTATGTGTGAGAAATGCAGTCAGACCAGGTACTCATCTGTTTTCAGAGAAAATAAAATTCATCTGTGGGAAAGAAGCTGCTGAACATAGCAAACCGCCTGACTAATCTTGGATCCATTTCCCAATGTAGTCCTTGGAAACAGTAATGAGTGTTTTTACTGCCACATGACCTAAAAAAAGATAATCATCACTCATTTCAGTCCTATTTCTTATTTCAATCATAGTTATAATTTGATCATAAATTTTACAATCTGCTTATGACCTACCCACTGCATCACCGTGCCACTCACCTCACCACAGAAAAAGTAAACAGATTGGTGCAGCCAGCTGAGCAAAAGGCCAGGAAAACCACAGATAACAGCTGTGGTGGATGACAGAACAATTCTTTACCTGATTCAGAAAAACCTCTTAACAACTGATGAACAGATCAAGAACACTCCAGGAGGGAGGCATATCAATACTAAAGTCATGAATAAAGAGAAGACTTCAGAGTAATTACAGAGGAGTTATCTCATGGTGGAAACCAATGGTCAGCTCATAAACAGGAAATTTGCTTGAGAAAAAAAAAAGCCTTTATAGCTGTGGAATAACAAAGGTATAAGAGGCATACTTTCTGCCAGTATAGAGTTGTATGCATGCTGGCTTGTCCTATTGTCTCATAGCAACTGGAGGCCTTGAGACAGTTGCAGAAGTCAGGGCATCCATACAGTAGAGCAATGCATCTATTGGTAGAGTCTGGATACAGTTACCCAGCATGCATCCTCCGGCATTCCATTTAATCTGAGGCACACACTAAGACCAGATATTATGGTTATATTCAGGAGCCTCAGCGAAATATCCATGCTACGTCTGCCTCTTGAGTCTTTGAATCTAGGCCTTTCCAGTCAGCCTGCAAGTTTATGAGGGACTGTGCAACCACCCATCCTCCTCTTGTACCATTGAAATCAAGGTCATTTTTCCCCTCTATATAAGGACAAAACGTAAGTCGTTGCTAAGCTTTAGGAGGAAAAATCATCCACAGGAATGTATGCTACTTTGTATAATGGTCAAAGGTAGTGTGTCTACAATACTATATGAATTAATTTCACCACCTTTTATCTGATCATTTTATTGTTATGACTAAAAGTACATGAAGCTGCTATTTAATTGCTCAGTCGCTTCAATTGGCTTTACTGTGATTGTTTTTAAAGACAATTGCAAAAACAAATAGTTCATGCCTGGTAGATCATAGTGAAATTCACAATTTCACAATGGAGTTGAAATTGAAAACAGTACATAGACTACATCTACATATCTGACCGTAAGTAAATCTTGCACCCTTTTTCATTTTTGCACATGTTATTATACCAGATGTGAGCATTTTAATTATTTTCTTTCATTGGTGCTTACGAAGAATAACATGGTTCACAGCCTGTAATTCTACTGTACGTAAAGACAACTTCTTAACTTGAGAAAGTCAAGGAGCCTTCTTTTACATTTGATAAATTGGCCATGATAAGAGGCGATGTTGAGCAGATGAAGTAGCGAGAATTTGTTCTGTAAATAACGCGATTGTCTGTTGACTTGAAAAAAGATCATTATGCGTTTACAGGGCATCCTGTGTATAAAACAATCATCACTACTGTAGCCATCATGGAATGAGCTCGTTCAAACAATCTGATCTGACTCATCATTGACGTGTTTTGGAAAACACGGACCTTTGAGAACTTTGACTTTTTGTTTAGTATTAATTAAAAATGCTTGTGAATTTATCTTAATGGGAATATTTTATTGACAAATCATATGAACTACCATGATATAATGTGTCTACAGGTATTCTATGTTAATTCAATAATGCACATTGTATTTCAACTGCAACAAAACTACAGCAACTAAAGATATACATTTTTTTATTCAACATCTTAATAGTTTTGCTTTCTTTCATTTTTGTTGAGTGATTAGAAGGCAATTCTTTGAGTCTATTAAACATGAATATCAACTAAAACAAAAAAGGCATTCATGACTAATCTTCACAAGTGATCATTATAACTATTTTATAAAGTACATTAGTTCTTGGGACATGTTAACTCAGCTAAATCTGAAAGAAATTCTATCATTAACAAAGCCTCAGAAGTCCTTTCAAAATATCAGTGCAAATCAACGCCCATGATTTTGTGACATTAAGAAGAAATATACTTGTTTACATCCCTCAATGGTATTTTGACATATTTTTTTTCAATGAGATAGAATTCTCTAATGTCTTCTGCTGTTTTAACTTTACCCAGCAGTGTGGCATTCCAGAAAATTTTCAAAATAAAATTTTAGCAAGCTATTGAGCTAGAGATTTTCCTGTGTCTCAGCCATGTACAGAACAGTTGAATGATGAATGACATCCAAAAACTGTCTTGAACTCTTAAAATAGGTTTCAACTGATGCTTACTATAAGCCAGTTGGCCGATGATTTAGTTTTGAGTTTGCCTTATTTTCCAGAACTGACTTCTGCTTGATTATCTTAAATAAATACAGTTCTTAGTGTGGTCAATGTTTAGAATGGAAATCTGGAATTTAGAAAAACAAAATATTATTTGTGACAAACTGCGACCACAGACTTCATTAAATCCAACAAAACTGAAGAATTACAGATAAGAATAGGCCTATTAGCTTAAAACAGTGACAAAATTGGCAGTACCAACAGTCAGAATTTTATTTTATTTTTTTTTACAAACCTTTATTTATTTATTTGTTTGTTTTTATTTCGGCATGATTGTATAGTCGTTTCATGACAATTTCAATACAACATGTATCATGACCGAAAGGGTTGCGGGAGAAGCGAGATCGCTTGTCAAAGTCCCGCCCCCAACTTCCAGAAAAACAGTTTGATTATGGTTAAGATATCATAAAGATTCATAAATCACAACAGAGCTGAGTGTCCATTTACACTACGATTTAAGCGTCACAACATAAGATCATAAAGATTTATGAACATCATGAAGAATTTTAATCACAATATAGCTGAGTGTCTATGTAAGTTTAGATTTGAGTGTCACTCTTGATTTAATCCATTAGACTTGGTCCAGAAAAACCTGAACTCCTTTCTTCATCATTTGGTTTGTTCCTAGTGATTTGGAGTAGGTGGAAGGTGCAATAATACCAGATCTTTGCATGGATCTCTTAGTTAGTCATCATCTCCGTCGACTTGGTTCACCCTTGCCTTATCGGATTTAATGACTCCTCGCAGTATGTTTAGTCCGTCCTTGCCTTCCTTGACGTCAAATCCAATTTTATTGAGCTTTCTGTGGAGGATATTTCATTATTATCAGCAGTGCAACCTAATTTATTTTAAGCTTGCACTTAATCTCAATGTTTTCAGCGTTCCAAAGAATATGCCGCATTTGGCAGGAAGCGTAGTTGCACACTGGTTGCCACGCCAAGCAATAATAATTAATTTATTAAATTATCCGTGCTTCTTTCGTCAAAGTGTTGGTAATTGAAAAATTTAGTAAATTGGTTATCAGTGCATCATGAATGTTCGACACGTGGCATGTATTTAAAATAATTTAATATGCATACCATGCATTGAACTTTCAAAGTAGCAAAGTCATTCATGATGTCTTTACAGTCCAGATTCTGAAATGGCTATTGTCTGATTCAGGGGTGTCCAATCTAATCCACAAAGGGCCACTGTGGGTGCTGGTTTTTGAAACACCCCGACACTAACACACTCGATTCTACTCATCGAGGTCTTGATTGACCCCCCTGATCAGTTAATTAGTGGTATCAGGTGTTGTGGCACTGGGATAAAGCAAAAACCAGCACCCACATGGGCCCTTTATGGATAAGATTGGACACCCTTGGTCTAATTAAACAAAATCTAAAGCTAATCTCAATACCACCTTCAGCAGCATTTACATTCTACTTAAAGATGGAATTTCGAGAAATTTCAGTTAATAACCGTCCATGCAATCTCATATTGTAGCCTTCCTTGTTGACGAAAAGCTGTCTGTCTTAATTGTTAATGGTAACACAGCTTATTGGAAGCCCATTTGTTCAGTAAATTAATTCAATGTAGTACCAGAATGTAGGTTAACACCCAGCTTATTTCCGAGTAAGAATCGGGTAATGCATCATAATTTACTGAGCAAATGGGCTTCCAATAAGCTGCGTTGCCATTAACAATTAAGACAGACAGCTTTGCGTCAACGATGAAGGCTATTCTGTAGAGGCCTGCAGAACTGTAGACAGAGTTTTTTTTTACATGAGCAGCCTAACATGCCAACCTAAGATGGCAAAACCACATTTTTAGAAATATTTTCTGAGGTGTATCAAGCTGATTGGATGTGGACGCAGAAAAAAATACCATCTTGTGAGCTGAAGGAATTCAAAAGCTTCGTAAGAGATTGATGTTTTATGTTAGGCCTACCATTAATGAGGGTACGAAAATGCTTGATAATTATTCCAATGAACAACAATGCAAGCTGAGCGGAAATGGATACGGCTTGATCTTCACAACTGAACAAATTTATAATTAGGAAACCTAAATCGGAACAGGTTTGGAGGTGTAAAGCGCTTTAAGGCGAGGTGAGAGCACTGCCATAATCCCTTTGATGGTAACTCCGGAGTTGAAGAGGTTAAATATCACACCCCTTTACATTCAAGGTAAGCTTTGCCCCCGAAGTTTACGACTTGGAAAAAAACCATCTGGCAAAAAAAAAAAAGAAATTTTTCACTGGGCGAGATTGAGACACCCACCTCTCAAGTTCAATTACTGAGATTGGACATTAAAGGAGCACAAAGAAAGGCTATTTGGTCACTGCTGCCATCGACAGTCTTTCAGTGGTAACTCATACTACAGCAGTGGTTTGAATATTTAATTTCTAAATCCATGAAATATTTGTCAATTCTAATCATTTATTATTATAATCTTAGTTTTGCATATTGTCTTATACCCAATTTTCAACAATTTTCAAAATAGTTAAAAAATGTTTAGACTTAAAACTAGCTACAAAAAGACATGTTGCGGCTCTAAGCTGCAAAACAATGCAGATTGGTGGAGGCCAGTCTGATCCCAGCCTGGTACTAAAGGCAACAGAGGAGTGAGTGGCAGCTCTTATCGGGTTGCCCACAATTTTGGGCATAAGTGGCAGAGGAGATACTGAGGTACTGCCCAAGTCCGAGTAAGACAATGGTAAGTCAAATACTGGTGCCTACTTAACCTGTATTTAAATAATCACACAAGTGTATTCATTCACAAGTGTGTTTATTCATTTCATTCATTTTTGCAGAACATTCAGGGCCAAGCACCAGTGGTGTTCAGTGCTTCACCGAGGCCTCTGGAGAGATATCCCCACAGAGTCAGGCAACGGAGTGAGAGCATGAATCCACCTCTCATGCTCGTCTATGACTCCAGGTTTTAACAGCAGAGGTCCTGGAAAAACAAACCGAAATGTTGTTCAATGATGGAATTCAATCACACCTTCCTACCCATTAAAGACACTTTGAAAGAAATAAATGAGAATTTGAAAGGAGCAAATAATTTCCCTTAACTTGGTGCCTTGTCCGGTCATTCTTTGTCTAAGAATGCCATGGACATTCAAAGAGGACATCTGAAGTGGTCTAATGTGCATTTCTAAGGGTATTAAATCATGTTACTCTGTTTCATGGAAATTTTGTCAAACACAATCTTCAATTACAGCATGTGACCGTTCCAGAGGACTCCAGCCCTCAGGGTAATGTAGTTAATTTTTTATGGCTTTTACATATGGATATGGGAAAGGTCAGCACGTTTTGTGAAAGACCTGTTCTGTCACAATTAATTCTTAGATCCATAGTGAATGATAACAGGAATAGGATACTATCACACTGAGCTCTTTAGTTACCAAGAATAACATTTATAGCCATAATAGATTTTATCTGTCATTTCAAGAGGGGTCCAAGTAGTCTTGGCTACAAGAGCCGTATATTTTCAATGGTCAGCGTAGTTTTAATTTTTTTTTTTTTTCACGTGGCTAGTTTCCATGTTAGGCATGCCTAAGTTAGCATATTACTCCTGCTACAGTCTTAAGATTGCAGCACTGTATGCGAGCTAAGAACATTTGACAATTGACTGGCTCTGTCACAATTTCCAGAAAGAGTCTGGACCAGGGGTGGTCAACCCTGGTCCTGGAGACCCACAGGGTGTGCTGACTTTGGTTTTCTCCTCCCAATTTAAACTAGACGCTAGGTAAGGTAAGTCAAGAGTGTAATCAACTGCTTTAATTCATCAACCAAGTGCTGAGTAACACCAAAAATCAGCAAACAATGTGGCTCTCCAGGACAAGGGTTGGCCACCCCTGGTCTGGACTATTTGGAGCCAGTATTGTAACCATCCATCCATCCCATCTGTTCTCTATACCTGCTTCTTCCTCACTAGGGTCACGGGGGGAGCTGAAGCCCATTTTAGCTGACTATGGGCGAATGGCAGAGACCCACCCTGGACAGCTTGCCAATGCATCGTAGGGCGCACACATCATTCACACACCATGCACTCTCACACTCATACCTATGGGCAATCTAGAGTCTCCACTTAGCCTGATGTGCATGTCTTTGCAGGGGCGGATCCAGGAATTTTGGAAAGCAGGGGCGCAGCCCCCATAAGAGTGCCGAAGGCACGAAGCCTCAAGGGAGGTCTGGGGGCCCTCCCCCAGAAAAATTTGAAAATTAAAGTGCCAAATACACGTTTTCCTGGCATCTGGGAACAAAATTCAAGGTCTTATAGTTAGCTGAAACTGCCACGGAAGTTTGATAAAACCCACAATCTTTTGTAAAATGTATATGTCTATAACGCTAAATAATAGATCAACAGATTAATTAACGTTAACGTTCACTATCGCATTCAATAGCTACGAGCCTCAGCATTAGCTTACGCTATTGTGGCTAATCGGTAAATTGGCCAACAGCAGCCAAAACTGCAAGAAAAACTAATTGGATCGAGGAGGTACAGATTATTTTACCAACGACAAAATGACAAAAATGAAACATAACGAAAGCAGATTCAATTCATCAATAATTTCAATGTGGATTCAGCAGGTTTCGGATGAAATTACGGCTGAAATCAATGCATGTACTTTAGTGGAATTGGCTAGGTAATGGGGTAACTCTAAAAAGATTGATCGGACGAAGTATAGGGGAAAAGCTGAGAATATTTCGAGTTTGGCCTGGAAGGAGATGGGCACAAACTGTAAATGATGGAGTGGTGTAAACTGGGAAGAATAACATTTAAAATTGTTTATAGTGTGATGGTTGTTGCGCTACTAAATTATACATTAATTGTGGCCAATGTTACTCGCACTTATACATGTGGCCAATGCTGAATTTTTTTCTTGGCCACGCTTATAGGTGCGCCAGTTGATGACCATTCCAGTGCCGCTTAAAACAAGTCTGGCCTAGAAAAAAATTTTAGCTTTGGACACACTTAAAATAAGTGTGGGCAATGGAGCAATGTGCATCTTGGCCACACTTATAAGTGCGTCTAAAGCGAATTTCAATCAATTTTTGTGCTTGGACGCACTTAAATAAGTCGTTAATTATTGCTGCGTTTGTTATCGAGTGACCTTAACGTTAACTAGCGAGCTAGCTGACTTCAGTTAAAGGGGACCTATTACGCTACATTTCCAAGTTTATATTTTGATCTTTGACTCCCCTGGAGTACTCCTGATTGTTCAAAGTCCAAAAAAGGGTCCTTATTTAGCTCATACTGCCATCCTAAAAAAACCCCATTTGTACTCCATTGTAGTCTCTGCCTGAAACGCCTCGTTTGGGTGGCTCTTCCGCTATGGCCCTCCCTCCCCGTGTGCCCACTTTCTTCTGATTGGCCAGCTCTGTGGAGGGCGGAGCTGGGCGGGACTCGGCAGAACGCAGTTTTCCGGGTCCGCCTCCCCAGTGTGAAACATGAGACGCGTCTACCATCGGAGCTAAGCAATCGACGGGGAAATTCCGCATTCAAACACAGTACATGTGTATAGATCTAATAAAATGAACTTGTTCTAATAAACGCAGCGACAAAAGTGGAGGATGCAGTGCGAAAGTCTGGCAGCTCAAGCTCTAATTTGCTATCTACCTACAGCTACTATGGTGAGTACACCAGTGTTTCTACTCCATAGCAAGGATTGAGGGAAAGCTAGGATCCACCCCATACAGACACATTTGTAGAATGGGTCGACATACCCAAGTGTAGACTGGAGACCGTAGAATTCCGGTGGGTCTGAGTTTAGAGGGAAACATGGACAGTGAGGGGCAGCAAAAAGTGGACCAACAACTTATGGACTGCTCAGGTGTGTATTATAAGGACCTGCTGGTTCGTGTGCATAACTGTGGTGTGTCGTTAGCGTGGAGTAATGAACAGCTTCTGCTCTAGTATATGACGGAGGGGCGAAAGCTCCAGGCTAAACGGCCTTTTCGGAAATTGCCCATGGTAATGGTTTACTTATTGCGTTGGAATAACCAGCGTTTGCTCGCGGAAAATGGGCGCGACAAGCCGCTTTCACACCGGACGCGAAATGAATTTTTCGCATGATAGATTACATTCAAAGTCAATTGACTTTGAATGTAATCTGTCGCGGGAAAAATTCGTTTCACGTCCGGTGTGAAAGCGTCTTTTCCATTGACTTTATGGATCTGTCGCGGGAAAAATTCGACATCCGGTGTTGTAAGCTAAAGAGAGCTCCGGTTACGTTATGAACAGAATACAGGTTTTACAGACCGTAAGTTCCGTTAGCGTAGACAGTTGCTTATGTGGAGCTAACAAATCGATAACTTCTACAGGAAAGAATTTCCTATTCAATCTCTGCCTTTTTCGGCCTTTTATTAGCCAGAACAATTTCTAAAGGGGGATGAAATATACACCAGAGAAATCGTTTGTTATGCCAGACACGTTAGAGCTTGTGCGTTTCGCGATTGCTCTCACGGTAGCATCAGAGAGCGAGCCCAGATATTGGTGAAGTATCCGGCTGATCCTGGTCATGGATAAGTGAAGCGATCACAAGCAGCCAACAAACCCAAACACGTATCCCAAGCTCTGCAAAACCTACGTCTGATCTAACTGCAGCCTTTTCAGCCCAACTTTGCAGACACATACAGCACCTGTCCGGTTAGCTTCAACTGTAGTGGCAACAATCGGGCAACATTAAGGTGAAACTGCCACATTGATGCTTACCGAAGTAACACAAGCATACCGATCAGAATTACTGCATGTAAGTTAACCAGGAGCATTTTTAATTAGCACGGCGGCACGCAAACTAACATGCAGAAGCTGATAACGGAGTGGTCATAACAACCACAGAGACAAACCCTTGCAATACAAGTTTCACAGACAGCAAGTTCCGTTACCGTGGACAGTACCAAGCATCCAAATTACAAACAAGTATAAAAAGTTAGCTTCAAATGAGGTTTATGTTCACACACCTTCTGCTGAATTTCCTGTGATATTACTCTTGCATGTTTAGGACACAAACATTAGCAACAGTAACTTGGCTATGTTAGCCGCAGTGCTACAGCCACAATCAACAGGCCATCACGTAAGGTAGGCTTATGCGGTAAAAGCAACTTACAGCTTCCGTGTCGGTGAGTCCCGGACAGTCGCAACCAATACAGGCTTTATCTTCAGATATTTTACAAAGCCTGCATTTGAGGCCAGTTGTTAGTGCTAACTATCCTTAGCGGTCCTGCTAGCCACCCGTAACACGTTAGCTTCACTTACATAATTTGCTGTTATATTGTTACTTACAGCTTGTGGCTCCAAGCGCTTGATCGATGCATCTGCTTCAGGTTTGAGAAGCAGCTGAAATGCTTATCCAGTGTCGAATTATCCTTTATTGACAAAGCTGTCTTTGGTGAAATGCTGAGCACAAACAGCTAACGTTCCCTTTTGGCCATGGCTGTTTGCTGCCAGCAAACAAAAAAGCTACCCACTGATTTCTGGAGGCATCGTCTTTTGGAGGAGAAATAGGTGCTTTTCTTCGTGTCCAAAAGTAAACGGACAAGCAGCTTTGGGAGAGATACTGACAAAACTGCACCTCAAATGATCTGCGGTTCTTCTTTCGTATTTCCAAAAGTGTAGACGCTACTAAGGCATAGTATGATTCGTGGTTGTTTGTGCCTGCTAGAATAGTTTCCGGTGTGGGCAAGTCCAGCGCTGTGATTGGCTCTGGCTAGGTCTGTATTAATTAGACGGCACAACCTGACGTCAGGTTTTGCCCAGATCTCGTGAAGCTCTCGGGACGAGCTGTTCAGAGAGGAAATCACGTTCACGAAATCGCGTTCTTGGATTACGGCAAATCCCCTGTATCTTATGTTTAGAAACTTTTCAGAGGTTGAGTATGGACATCCAACATTATAACATTACTTATTTGTATTAAAATAAGGATCAGCACAAAAGGTCCCCTTTAACGTTAACTCACATATTACTGTAATGGCCCGTCGAATTAGGAGGCCAAGTGCAACGACCAGAGAGAACGAGAGCAGCACGGACACTGTACAAACACAGAGAAAAATACAGACCAAACGAAAGTACTCACGCTTCCAAAGGACATATAATAGTCCAAAAAATGGAAGCAAAGTGAGATAGAAAAAAGGGAGAAGAAACTCCAATAATCAGAAGATAGAAAGTCATCCAAAACCTGACCACAGATATCTTCGGCTATAGTGCGAAGCTAAAAACAGACACCCTAGCGAAGGGGGCTTGCCGGACTTCCTGCTGATATAGAGTCTGGGAAGCGATATTTTTTTCCGTACCGTTAATGCGTCCCTACTCTGGAATTCTGGTCCCCCCACTTCACTTTCGTCCCATAATCGCGTCAATTTGTGTCTTGATTACGCTGACAAAATAAGGCTACAGTTTGCGCACTGTCTTACTCACTAGGGAGCTGGTTGGCTATCTGGCTAGCAAACTAAAGTGATATCGAACTGTATAATGTTATAGCTAGCGTGCCAATGTATTTGGCTACATATCCAACTGGCTAGTGAGCTAAAAAGACCACGGTTCACTTTCAATGACTGAAGAATTCTCAGAAATAATTATGCCGACAAAATAAGGCTACAGTTTGCATGCACTGTCATACTTGCTAGCGAGCTAGTTGGCTACCTAGCTAAAGTGATATTGAACTGTATAAAATGATAATAACCGGTTACAGCCTTTTTGTGTTTGACAAGTGCTTATGGAAGATAGAAAGTCATACAAAACCTGACTACAGATATCTTCGGCTATAGTGCGAAGCTAAAAACAGACACTCTAGCGAAGGGGGCGTGCTGGACTTCCTACTTATATAGAGTCCGGGAAGGCGCCGCCCCAGCTCAATCAGCCAGCTGGGTAAAGAATCCGATGGCCAAGGAATTCGATATTGTCCCGGGACGAGAGCCGCAAAAAAAAGTCCAAACCACACGCACACCTCACAAACCATGACAGGATCCCCCACTCTAAGGAACGGCTCCAGAAGTTACCCAGTGAACCCCGTGCACGGAACTCTGAGATAAGGGTGGGATCCAGGATATCCCGAGAAGGAACCCAGCACCGCTCCTCAGGACCATAACCCTCCCAGTCGACTAAAAACTGAACCCCACGACCCACACGCCTCTCGGCTACAATACGACGCACAGTGTAAACAGGCCCCCCTTCAATCATCTGCGGCAGCAGCGCGGGTTTGTCAACCGGAGCCAGGACGCAAGTGCGAACAGGTTTGAGCCTGGAGACATGAAAAGAGGGGTGGATCCATAAGGATCTAGGGAGCTTCAACCGGACTGTGTGGAAACAATTTAGAATTGATTTACTTGCTTATTTGGTTATTAGTTGTTTATCCTTGCTTGCTCTTGATTTAAAATTTAAAATTCCCACGACATGGGGGGCTTCGTCCGGGGTTCCAGTATCTCACCTGCACTCCCTGGAGAATCAGCGCCGACTGAAAACTGTGCACGGTCGTCTTGGGAGACGTAAAAGGGGAAAGTCCTCAACCCCGAGCGTTTGTGTCGGCTCTTTGGATGTGTCGTGAGGCCAGGAGGGAGGTTCTAACAGAGGAGGAGTGGGTGAGTGATGGAATTTTTCCGAATTCGGCTTTATTGCTGTGAGACAGAGAGAGTAAAACTAAAATGGGCTAAAATGGGGAAGACTAACAGTAAAGGGGGACTGTGTTGTTGTACTATTGTGGGACAGATGATGTGATTTTGACGGTGACTGAAGACTGTGTTGAACGTCAGCATAATGGTTTATAATGGTTCATAATGCGGGGCATCTGCGGCGCACTCATACGTCCGGTGGTAGTGGGATAAGGATGAAGTTGAATCTATGAGACTGTTGGCCGCAAATAGAGGTGTCCGCGGGTGGTGGCAAAACACAGTGGGTATACCGCGCGTGGACGGCGGGAGATATGTATGTAGCAATGGAAGGATGTCCTCATCCATAACAGGGATACCAGGCGTTCCATGCGTGGTTTGAACCATTTGTAACAAGTCACCGATTGAATGCTATTGAAAGAGAATTGCTATAGAAATAGAAGGCTTGGTTGAACAGAAGTGTAGAAAATTTCTCTAGCATTTTCCGTGAATGAAGCACATGCTGAAAATTGAGAGAAGTAGCAGATAATCAATTATAAACAGGGGGGAAATGTGGAAATAATTTAGAATTGATTTACTTGCTTATTTGGTTATTAATTGTTTATTCTTGCTTGCTCTTGATTTAGTATTGATTTACTTCTTTATTCAGTCATTAAGTGTTTATCCTTGCTTGTTCTCGAGTGGCCTAGGTGACCTAGGCAATGCGTGATTGCAACTTTTATAATCTAGCTTGTTCCTATGTAGAAGCCTCATGAAGTGTTTACTGAAACAGTGTGTTCCTTCTGAAGCCTGGAGTGTTCTTGATAAGACCCAAGGGAACGTAAAATTTCTGCATGGGGAGAAACTTTTTAGGATTACTGGAGCCAGACTTACGTGGGATGCGCACGCACGCAGCTGACGCAGAGGGCGTACATCATGACATTCTGCTCACACATATATCTAAGTAAAGGAGGAATTCCTTTGTCTTTGTTCTTGCATGTAATGAAGACCCTATTTGCAAGTTGTAAAGGATCCTATTTACTCTCATCTTGTCTCAGTCTGATTTCTTTCAGGAATACAATTTAAAATTCCCACGACAGACTGTGACAGGATTGATCCTTCGCACAATCTTAAAAGGACCAATGAAGCAGGGAGCCAACTTCCGTGACTCCACTCTCAAGGGCAGGTCCCGCGTGGAAAGCCAGACCTTTTGGCCTACCTGATAAGATGGGGTCGAACGGCGCCTTCTATCTGCGGCGGTCTTTTGTTTCCATCTAGAGCGCAACAAAGGGGAACGGACCCTGGCCCAAACTGACGACAATGCCAAACAAAGTGATTGACCGAAGGAACTTCTAAATCCCTGTCAGTCTCAGGAAATAGCGGAGGCTGATAACCCAACTGAGCCTCAAATGCGGAAAGACCTGTGAAGGAGTTACCCAGTGAATTGTGGGAATATTCGGCCCAGGCTAAAAATCGACTCCACGAAGATTGGTTGTCAGCCGCTAAACATCGAAGAGTATTCTCCAACGACTGGTTGGTTCGTTCTGTCTGCCCGTTAGTCTCTGGGTGGAAACCAGAGGAAAGGCTCACGGTGGCCCCCAACTCGTTGCAAAACGCATGCCAGAATTTGCCCGTAAATTGAGGGTCCCGGTCAGAAACCACATCTTGAGGGAGACCATGCAGCCTGAAAACATGGTCCACAACAAGAAGGGCCGTCTCCCACGCCGAAGGCAGCTTGGGCAGCACGATTAAGTGGGCGGCCTTAGAAAACCAGTCGACCACGACCAAGATGACCGTGTTGCCTTCAGAAACAGGCAGCCCCGTTACAAAATCAAGAGCGATATGGCTCCACGGGCGCTTAGGGACGGGCAACGGCTGCAGCAGACCAGAGGGGGGGAGATGGGAAGTCTTGTTCCTAGCACAGATACAGCACGCCGCTACAAACTCCCGGATGTCCTCAATCATGCTGGCCCACCAAAAACGCCGGGCCAAAAACTGCTTGGTCCGATGAACCCCCAGGTGAACCGCCAGGCGGGAGGAGTGCCCCCACTGGAGAACTTGGGACCATACTGCCAACGGAACAAACAAACAGCCAGGCGGCTCCCCACCAGGACCGGGATCATCTCTCAACGCCTCCCGCACAACAAACTCAACATCCCACTGAATGGGAGCCACAATCTGAGCTGCCGGGATAACCGGCTCAGGAATGGGGTCGTGACCAGAGCGGTCATGAATTTGCGACAAAGCATCGGGCTTGATGTTTTTAGAACCCGGGCGATAGGTTAATGTAAAGTTAAAGCGGTTGAAAAACAACGACCACCGCGCCTGCCGAGAATTACGTCATTTTGTCTGTTGGATGTATTGGAGATTTTTATGATCCGTCCAAACCACAAACAGATGTTCAGCCCCCTCCAACCAATGGCGCCACTCTTCTAACGCCAACTTGACAGCCAACAACTCCCGGTCACCAATGCTGTAATTACGTTCGGCCGCCGACAAAGACCGGGAGAAGTAGGCGCATGGGTGCAACTTATTGTCCTGAAGGGGGCGCTGGGACAAAATGGCACCTACCCCGACTTCCGATGCATCCACCTCCACAACAAATGGGAGGGAGGGGTCAGGCAAAACGAGAATGGGCTCTGAGCTAAATCGTTTCTTTAACTCCGGAGACCAAGCAAACGACGAGGAGGTATTTTTCTTAGTAAGCGCGATAATGGGGGCAGCTACCGCACTAAAATTACGGATAAACCTCCTATAAAAATTAGCAA
Source organism: Gymnothorax javanicus (assembly GCA_029692085.1). Classification (NCBI taxonomy): domain Eukaryota; kingdom Metazoa; phylum Chordata; class Actinopteri; order Anguilliformes; family Muraenidae; genus Gymnothorax; species Gymnothorax javanicus. Next base: position 27,287,849 of record CM056194.1, on the reverse strand, counting down.
ACCCCAAAAATCGTTGCACCCCCTTGACGTTTTGAGGGGCAGGCTAATCCCTGACCGCTGCCACCTTGTCAGGATCCATGTGGACCGACCGTTCCGAAACAATGAAGCCAAGAAACTAAACTGTCTTGGCATGAAAAAATGCATTTTTCAGCCTTGACAAAAAGCTTGGCATTAAGGAGGGCCTCAAGCACTTGTCTGACGTGTTGTTTGTGCTCCGAGAGAGTTGAAGAAAAAATCAGAATATCGTCAAGGTAGACAATGATGAATCTCTCTAACATCTCTCGGAGGACGTCATTGACGAGTGCCTGGAACACAGAAGGGGCGTTAACCAATCAGAACGGCATGACCAAATATTCGTAGTACCCGTCATGCATATTAAACGCCGTTTTCCACTCGTCCCCCTCCCGGATCCGAACCAAGTTATAAGCATTCCGGAGGTCTAGCTTAGTAAAAAATGACGCCTCCTGCAGACGTTCAAACGCGGAGTTCATCAACGGAAGGGGGTATCGGTTTTTAATGGTGATATTATTCAAGCCCCTGTAATCAACACAGGGTCTCAGGCCATCTTTTTTGCCCACAAAAAAGAACTCCGCTCCGGCAGGAGACATGGCCGGTCGAATCAATCCATTAGCTAGAGCCTCCTGAATATATTCTCGCATGGCCCTTCGCTCAGGCCCTGACAGCGAGTATAATGAACCCCTGGGGGGACTGGTACTCGGGTAGAGATTGATCTTGCAATCGTACGTGTGATGAGGAGGTAAAGATGAGGCCCGTTGCTTGCTAAAAACCTCAGCGAGATCAGCATAATCGTTAGGAACATTAGGAGAGAGACAAAAGTTCAGAGCAGCCCCCAAATTCTCACCCTGTTCGGAACCTGCCATCTCTATGTCTGATTCCGAGTCAGAGAAATCCTCCGAATAGCAATCCTCCTCTGGCTGCCGCCAGTCACATTGAGGATCCCACTCCAACCCCTCCTCCGCCCCTTTCTCTAGATTAGGAGGGTTGTGTGAGACAAACTCCTCAGAATCACTCCAGGCGTCAGCCTCCCCATAGGTTGATGCCCGGGATGACATGCCAAACTCTCCCTACAGTGGGACCTACAATCAGTGCCCCACTGAACGATCGGGTTATTCTGACACCCCCAAATGATGTGAGGACTATGTTCCTGTAGCCAAGAGTGTCCTAAAACGACAGGGAAAACAGGAGAACTGATTATAAAAAACCGGACCTCCTCAGAATGACCATCAAAAGAGATGAACATAGTCAATAATTCAGAGACTTCGGTTATAAATCCAGTTCCCAGCGGGCGACCGTCCAAAGATCTTACAGTGCGGGAATGTAAAAGAGGGCGGATGGGAATGGAATGTCTCCTAGCCCACTCCGCATCCATAAAACAGTCCACGGCACCAGAGTCCACAAAAGCTTCGATAAATATTCTCTGTCTCCCCACAGTCAATTCTACAGGAATTAAAGTTCGGAGGGGAAATTGGGTCTGTCCCTCTAGTGCCCCCCATACCGCTAGAGGGGCTTCCCGTTTCCCTGAAGCTCAGGGCAGCGTGGATGGATATGTCCGGTTTGTTACAATTATAGCAGATTATACATGTGCGAACGGGCTTACGAGCCCGACTCTCATATGAGCCATCAACCTGCATAGGTTTGCCAGGAGTGGAAATCTCAGTGGGCGGAATGGGAGCTGTACGCATGCTGCGAGGAGCATCAGCCCCGTTGCCAGCAAGAGTCAATGCAGTACGTTTCTCCCTGTTACGTTCGCGGATGCAATTATAAATTCGCACCACAGTGCGAACCAACGAATCCAGAGTAACACAAGGCTCCAATGTAGCCAGAGCGTCCTTAACCTCCTCAGCCAAAGCGTGAACAAAAACTGTCATAAGAGGCGCTTCTGGCCAGCCTGTCTCTGTCGCCAAGGAGCTAAATGAGATTGAAAACTCAGCGACACTCTCAGAGCCCTGCCTCACATGCATTAAACGCGTAGCCGCATCCTGACCACAAAAATCCTGATCAAACACCGATACCATTTCTCTCACTAGACTCTCCACAGTATTCACGACTGGTGAATTAGATCAAATAAGTGGGCCGACCCAAGTGAGTGCTGTGTCGGTCAACAGGGATAAAATAAATGAAACCCGAGACTCTTCATTCACGAACTGTGAAGGTTGTGCTTTAAAAAATATTTCAGATTAGGCAATGAAATCTTTACATCTTCCTGCCTCGCCTCCATATCTTAGGGGTAACTGGAGTTTTGGCTCTCGGGGAAGGTGCACGGATTGTGCTTGTGCAACATTTTGTGTGATCTGAGCGGACAAGGCTCTAATACTCTCAGTGAGAGTTAACAGAATGTTTTCCTGTCTCTCCATGGCATTCGCCTGAAACGGGACTCTCTCCGCCAACTCTGCCTGCTGATTGTTCAGGCTAGAAAGACCCTTGCCATAACCAGAGAGAACAGCTTGTTGATTAGCCACAACTTTCTCTAACGCAGCTGTTGCTGACGACTCCATGCTGGCTAGAGTGTTCTGTAATGGCAGGTCGAATTAGGAGGCCAAGTGCAACGACCAGAGAGAAAGAGAGCAGCACGGACACTGTACAAACACAGAGAAAAATACAGACCAAGCGAAAGTACTCGCGCTTCCAAAGGACGTATAATAGTCCGAAAAACGGAAGCAAAGTGAGATAAAAAAAAGGGAGAAGAAACACCAATAATCAGAAGATAGAAAGTCATCCAAAACCTGACCACAGATATCTTCGGCTATAGTGCGAAGCTAAAAACAGACACCCTAGCGAAGGGGGCGTGCCGGACTTCCTGCTGATATAGAGTCCGGGAAGCGATGTTTTTTTCCGTACCGTTAATGCGTCCCTACTCTGGAATTCTGGTCCCCCCACTTCACTTTCGTCCCATAATCGCGTCAATTTGTGTCTTGATTACGCTGACAAAATAAGGCTACAGTTTGCGCACTGTCTTACTCACTAGGGAGCTGGTTGGCTATCTGGCTAGCAAACTAAAGTGATATCGAACTGTATAATGTTATAGCTAGCGTGCCAATGTATTTGGCTACATATCCAACTGGCTAGCGAGCTAAAAAGGCCACGGTTCACTTTCAATGACTGAAGAATTCTCAGAAATAATTATGCCGACAAAATAAGGCTACAGTTTGCATGCACTGTCATACTCGCTAGCGAGCTAGTTGGCTACCTAGCTAAAGTGATATTGAACTGTATAAAATGATAATAACCGGTTACAGCCTTTTTGTGTTTGACAAGTGCTTATGGTGTCCTTTTCGCGGGCTGCAATTTTTTTTTCTGAACCGTTGACATATCACAATTTCTCGGACCAAGAGGGAAAAAAAGTCCCCCAAAAAGAAAACACTTCCATAGTTCACATTGCTCCTGATATCCAATGTGAATAAAGCTGAGCACTACAGATTTTCATCATTGAAGAGATAATAATGATTCCCAGTGACAGTTACTGTGAATGCCCTCCTGAAATGAGGAAAGTTGGGATGTTAAATATATTGGCATGCAAGCTATAACATTATAGATTTCGATGTCACTTCATCTTGATAACTAGACAGACAAATAGCTCGCTCGCGAGCATTCCATTGTAAGCAAACTGAAGACTTTTTAGCTCGCTAGCCAGTTGGCTATGCAGCTAAATACATTGGCGCGATAGCAATAAGATTATACAGTTCAATATCACTTTAGTTTGCTAGCCAGATAGCCAGCCAGCTCGCTAGCGAGTAAGACAGTACGCAAACTGTAGCCTTATTTTGTCGGCGTGATCAAGATGCAAATTGACGTGATTATGGGACGAAAGTGAAGTGGGGGGACCAGAATTCCAGAGTAGAGACGCATTAACGGTACAGAAAAAAATATTGCATCCGGGAAGGCGCCGCCCCAGCTCAATCAGCCAGCTGGGTAAAGAATCCGATGGCCAAGGAATTCGATATCGTCCCAGGATGAGAGCCGCAAAGAAAAGTCCAAACCACATGCACACCTCACAAACCATGACAATTACCTTGCACACGGCAATTAATAATTAATTAATTCAGCCACTGAAACATATCCGTTAAGGTAATGCTTTCAGTATCTTAATTTAGAGGGTCAGAGCTAGACCCTGCGTGTCACTGTGGGTGGATATTTATAAATCTGACTTTCAATGTACACCTAGAGAGACACTGCTCGATCCATTCACTTCAGGCATACTTTTTCGCTCTATGTTTGCAACATTTCCCCAACTCTTCGGATCGTAACAAATCAAACGCGCATACCTTCCTAGCTAAGACAGCTAGACTCAGCCGCGAGTACATGCTGGTAGATGCCTTCCGTGCGGAGATATGAGCAAAAAATTCTTCCGAAGCGACGCGATTCAAACACTTGTCGCCATTTTTTATAATCCCGACATGCAACGGTACGCCAGGGAATTCCCATTAGAAGACATCATTAGAAGCCCTATTTTAAGACGGGTGAAACATCAAGAGGACGAGTGAAAAATCTGGACATTGCCACAATTATAGTTTTAAGGAAAAAAAAATTGGAATCCTGGACCAGGTACCACAGGAACTGTGATAGGTTGATGTGCAACACAGTTTCAACACTGCATTGTTATTAGGAGTCAGATCTGCTTTCCCCTCAAAACTGGCATCAGGCTAGATTAGTAACAGCAATCCGGTGAAAAAATAGAGAAGGTGACAAGACAATCTAATACTTCAAATTCTGATTGCGTAAGAAAGACTTTTGTACTAAAAATGAAATCCAGAACAACCATGTTATCCATTTCATTAATTAGTAATTTTAACAGCAAAAAACAAAGCTATCACTCATTCATTTATTCATGTATACAGCAGAGTAAAGCACTTCTGACTGTCAGGCCTTCAGATTCCATATCCTACATAAAGACTGGGATCTGCCACTTGTGAGCTAAATTGGATGATAACCACTTGAAAGTGATAGATTGAAGATCAAGCGAGATTTGGAATGTTATACTCCCATCTAGTGTGTCTGAGGAGAACTGCAGTTGAGAACTGCTTGAAGCACACACTGGCTCAGCAGGTTGCCACTACCAAGCAATACTGTATATTTCTTGATGATTGTGCCTCTGCCAGGAGGTAAGTGTTCACCGGCCTTTGTTGGGTTGTTCGTTCATTCGTCAGCGGAATATGTAAAAATGTTATGCATGGATGTCAATTAAATTTTGTGTTGAACATACTGTTTTAAGGAGAAAGTGATAACTTTTAGGAGAAAATCCAACTCATATTGTTGACCCAGGATACGAAAGAATTTCTATGCGCATAAAGACGGTGCTGTCATTAAACACTCACGTTCAATGACAATTCTACAATGGAGGCTCTCCAAGTGCCCTCTGAACTCATGTGCTTTACTTGATGTTGTACCTTATAGGCTATGCTGTTGACAATAGACATAAGCATGTGCAAGCAATTGATAAAGCAAATTCTGTCAGGACATTTTCTTGCAAGTGTTAGCCTGAACTTACTCCACTGTACCTTCGGTTCATAACAACCTTGCAGTAACTTACAAAGTTCCATGCCGCGAAAACCACAAGGGAAATATTTTGGCACCAGTGGCCGCTGGTGAACTGGTGAAAGGATAAGCTCAATCCATCCCTTAAAAATAATGATTGGTCATGACCTGTTTTCAATTATTCATTTAAATTACCATTACAGAAACTCCAAAAACTCTCAACTTTATCAGGTACGCATACTGTCAACTCTCACGCATTCAGCGTGAGTTTTAGTGGCATATTTATGTTCCCCTGCTGTAGTCAGCAATTATTCAATCAATGCATATGTAAGAGATTCTTGCGCAGAATTGAAGTCTTCGCGCATGGAGGTTTATCAGTTTCACATATATAAACAAGATCCAGAAATACTGCCTTCTTCTCTGGGCCCAAGCTCATTTAAAATGTACTGAGGCAAAGTGGAAAACTGCCCTGTGGTTTGACTAATCAAAATATGAAATTCTTTTTGGAAATCACGGATGCCATGTCCTTTGGGCAAAAGAGGAGAGGAGCCATCTGGCTTGTTATCAGCAAACAATTCAAAAGCCAGCATCCATGATTGTATGGGGGTGCATAAGTACAAATGGCATGGGTAACTTGCTCATGCGTGAAGACACCATTAATGGACAATGATATATACAGGTTTTGGTTCAACATTTATGCCATCCAGATATCTCTTTTTAAGGGAAGGCCCTGCTCATTTCAGCAAAACTATGCCAAACACCATACTCTACACATATTACAAAAACATGGCTCTGTAGTAAAAGAGTCTGGGTGCTACAGTGGTCTGCCTGCAGTCCAGACCTGTCACCCACTGACAATGTTTGGCACATTATGAAACGAAAAATATGACAAAGGAGGCCGTAAAGTATTGAGCAGCTGAAATCCAACATTCAGCAAGAATGGGAAAGCATTTTGCTTTCCAAACTACAGCAGTTGGTCTCCTTAGTTCCCAAAGGTTTACAGAATGTTGTTTGAAGAAGATGTGATGCAACACAGTGGTAAACATGCCCCTGTGCCACCATTTTTTGAAACGTGTTGCTGGCATCAAATTCAAAATGAGTGTGTGTTTTCCAAAAAATAACAAGATGTCTCAGTTTCAACACCATTTGTACTATTTTCATATAAATATAAAGTTCAAATGGTTTGAAAATCATTGCATTCTGTTTTTATTTACATTTTACACAGCGTCCCAACTTTTTTGGGAATGGGGTTACATATGTATACCACAAATTAAATTATATTATAAAGTTGTATTACCACAAACAAATTTTCATTGTTCTTTTGAAAACAGCTGATGTAATTCTTAGTTCACCTGTCGAGTATTTATCTGCTTTTTGAGATTTAAGTCTTTGGTGAGCCTAAATAAGAACAGAAACAAGAATATAAAGACCCTCCTTCTCATCGGTCAATTTTGTGTATGTTATACTACTTAACATACTATTTGGAAAAAAAAAAAAAAAACTATTATACAATTTCTAAATTAGAAAATCTCTCATTGATGAATTTTCACTTGTGGCACAAATAGGAGTGAGTACTGCCCACAGTGCAGATGTAGTATTTACCATATTTGCTTTGCAATTAAAAGCTGAGCTACATTTTTTTTTCACTGTTGCAATCACATGTAAAAAAAATTCTGCTCAGCTGCCATGGCCAGATTGGCTATTATCCTGCAAGTTTCGAGGGAACTAAAGAATGTATAAATGCTCAAATCAAGATCACATGATAATGAATTGAGTATATCATGCACAATTGTAAACAGATTATTTAACAGGTCTAAACAAGATCTGATAATGTTCATTTCATAGTAAGTAGCCCTACTGCTCTGGGTCCAAATGTGGGCCAACTTAAGGTGCAAGCACTACTGCTGCTGGTGGTGGCATGGGTTGGGGCCCTGGGCCAAATTCCGGCCACCAATTGTCCCTTGTGTGTTCTGTGTGTGTGTGTGTGTGTGTGTGTGTGTGTGGGTGTGTGTGTGTGTGTGCGCGCGCCTATTTTGCTTCTGTGTGGACAAGTGTGCGTGTGAACGAGTGTGTGCCTGCGCATGCCTATGCTACTGAGAGAGAGAGAGAGAGAGAGAGAGAGAGAGAGAGAGATTATAGCCTGCTGCTTTTCTTCTCTCCTTTTTCTGACTGAACAACGGATTGGGGGAAGGGATGGAAGAGATGGGGAGGAGAGAGAGAGAGAGAGAGAGAGCTATGACTGAGGAACCCCAACGTCAGATGGGTTGTGGGCAGGCGCTTAAGACAGAATGTGTGTGCTAGAGAGCAGAAGAAAGCCCTTTCCTCATTCAGTGGTCACGGAGAAAGTGTGGGGGAGGGAAAAATCTTAGGGAAGAAAGGGAACAAAAAGACAACCCACCTCAACTATCTCGGAGTCTCCGAGAACTCCGTGGAATTTTCTGAAGTGAGGGCGCATCTCACTGAAGCCTGAGTCATCCATTCACTGCTGGGAATTTTTGCGGTGATCTTCGAATACACCGTGAGTAGAAGTGATTATTGAAATAATGATGCGCTATGGAGAATTAGCCCACTAGTTACCAAGAAACTTTTTTTGCATACTCATTTAAAGTTATGGAACTGGTCTTTGTCGGGGAGGCAAAGTGGTGGCATCAGTTCCCCAAAGTACAGCAGTGGCATTGCAGCCTCATGCTCAGGATAAACTAAGAAGCATCACTATTGAGTATTAAGTTGAAAGAAGTAGTATGCGCTTCTGTGCGTTTACTATAGGATAAAAATAACATCGTTAGCCTGCAGTTTGGATGTCTGGAATGCATAATACGCGCGCGCGCGTGTTTGTGTTTTAACGATAATCGTTTAATCGTTTTATTTTACTTTCGTTTAACCAAAATTTTTAAATAATCTATAAGGCTATAGGATACGTGACTCATGTTTTCCTTTTTAATGATGACATGTTAATGCAGTTGGATTATGAGTAATAAACTGCATAATGCTTTTAACCTATAAATAAATACACGGAGCTAGGTACTGTCTCATTCAATCAGCTCAGATTCATGTTTCGTAAAATGTAGGCTACGCAATTCCACCAAAAGGACGAAACTGATCACAATGCGTAGTCGTTGCGCATTGACAAAATGTATAGCTACGGTTTTCATTAGTTTTTGTGCCGCTTGAGTGAGCTTTGGCACTTTATGAGGGAAGCGGAAGCTATAATCTCATTGTAAAGAGGAACGCAGCCTCTGCAATTTATCGGTTGTGGTGTAGGCTACGGTATCATTCAGATTATTTCACATTATCGTTTGTATGTTCAATTCTTTGTAATGAGGCATTAGGTTTAAGTAGGCCTACAGTTATTTTCATCTATATGATCCAATATTACATGAAATACATACTTGAAAAGTACTTGGTTTCTGATTTATGTTCATTTTGTTAAGTTAAAGTATGTTTTGGGTCATTGGTCATTGTACTCTGCAGCTTTGTCCTTTCAGTTTTGCAACTTTTGGCTGAATCTGAGCAGATAGTATAACCCTGTGCACTACAGAATTCATCCTGCTTCCTCTATCAGCAAGCATATCATCAATAACCCCATTCCATTGGCAGCCATACTTGCCCATGCCATAACACCTTCTCCACCATCTCCTACAGGTGACATGGTGCGCTTTGGATCATGAGCTGTTTCTTTCCTTCTCCAAACTCTTATCTTCCCATCATTCTGGTACAGGTTCATGGTGGTTTCTTCTGTTCAAAAAATCTTGTTCCAGAGCTGGTTAGGATTTTTTAGATGTTTTCTGGCCAAATTAAATTTTGCATCTGTTCCTTAGTGTTACCAATAGTTTGCACCTTGTGTGTTGATGTTCATGATGGTGTCTCTGATTGTAGACTTTGACCATGATGCGCCACCTGCTTGAGAGTGGTTTGGACCTCTTTAGATGTTGTGTAGGAGTTTTACTTCACCAAGGAAAGAATTCTGTGATCATCCACTTTAGTTGTCTTCTGCGGTCTTCCAGGCCATCTGGTCTTGCTGAGCTCACTAGTGCATTCCTTCTTTTGAAGAATGTACCAAATTGTTGATTGACCTCTCCTTAATTTTTTGTTATCTCTTTGAACTACTCATAGAATGGCTGCAATTGTTGTGAAACCCCTTGAATTAAGGGGTCTTCAGGGTAAAGTGTAGAAATAACCATAATAATGTAAAAACTAAGAAATAAACATTCTCAACATGATTTTAACCTCATAAAATGTAGTATTTTGATAAAAATTTACATGGTTGCCATGGAAACGGCACTTTAATGACAAAATCTGAGAATATTTTTGTGGCACTGATATTTCAGTAACCCATGGTCAGATTTTACTCAAATTAGTCTCATATGAAAGGTTTAAGATAGTACTATGAAATGACATAGGAATTTTTTGTTTGGAACATTTATGACTATTTAATGAGCTCTGTTACGTAACCATAACGAAAATCGCTATCATCAACTTGCTTCATTTTCAAAATTAACCCCCCTAGGGATACACCTATCTAGAAAATCCTATGTCATTTCATAGATCTCCTACAGATACAACTTAAGTCCAAATTCGAGTCAATCAGATGAATATTAATGATTTTATGAATGCCATAAGGTTGAAAATCTGTCAAAATTGTGATTTTCAGTAATCTGCATTTAAAGTCACAAGTAACAATTGAGACCGAGGAAAAACATAGATTCTTGGTGTTTTCTAGCATCTCACTGCATTCCTTTATTTATTTTATTTATGCTATGTGAAAATCAAAAATATTGAAATTTTCAAAAAAAAAAAAAAAAAATTGAAATTTTTACCCTGAAGACCCCTTAAAGCTTAAAGTTTACTCCTCAATCACATCTTGATTGATTTGTTTCAAATTCATTGCAGTTGTGAACAGAGGAAAATGCATGAAAATTATGTCACTCTCCAAATACTCCTGGACCTATCTATATTTCTAAAAAAAATGAGTGGTTCATGGTTTTTTATAGTTTGTGGCTGGTGTTGATAGTGTAAACAGATATAGCTAATTAATTCATTATAATATAATTCATTGGATGGTGACACATTTTTTGTTAATTTTATTCTGTTGGCTGGGTAAATCATCCGATTTGAGATCATCTTAAAATATGTTGTACATTTTAAATGCTGAAGATGAGACTTATTGCGAAAAGTCCCCAACACAAACAAGAACTGAAGATGGCAGAGCATTGCCAGGAATGATATTCAATCTGATGAAGCTAGCATGTCATAGACTTTAAGCAATCATTGTATTCAAAGGACATGTGACCACATGTTAAAATAATTGCTTTATTCTACATTTTGCTGAACTGCCCAATAATTTGGATGCATCCAAAAATGGGCATGCTATGTGCAAAAGGAGCTTTAATTTCTATATGATTCCATATGAAAGCACCCTCAAGTTAAAGCTGATAGTCTACACTTCCGCCTGTCACTGTAAACTTTCAAACTAAAAGTGCTAGTTTACAAAACCAAAATAAAAATGTGTCATTGTCCAATGAACTGTAGCACTGTATACGTCCCCGGGATATTGGTATCTTTCTCATGCCTTTTCAACTGCATTACACGCAGGGTGGTTGAGCTTTTTGTCTTTTATGTTTTGAATATGAATCTTTTAATCAAAATCTATAGTTTTCAAGGTCTAATATAATGTTTTTGAACCCATGTGGGTTACAGGTCAACCGCATTATGGCAGGAGCCAATATTGCATTCCTGTGCACCTCCATTATTATAGGCTTGGAACACTGTGAGCTGCTCATTACCAGCCTGCCAAAAGTGAAATAAAAGCATCTTAATTTTTTGCTTGGCTGTGTGGAGACCAATTATGCTGAATGGCTCTTTAATCTTGGTTCTTTCAGTACAGTTGAAACAAGAAAACCTTTGCCTGTTGAAAACTTACACTGTCCTTTTTTCATGAATGTAGTATTGGACTATTGAATGATAATTAAATAATGTAACTCAGTTGTTGCTACTTTCCCAGTGTGCAATTCTATCAACAGACCACCAGTTCAGCCTCTTAACACTTTAAAATGATTACTCCATTTTCTCCTACAGCATTGACAGTTTACTCAGCAAGGGGGTAGTTATGCCACCTTATTGAGGACTTTTATTGCTGTAACTCATTTAAATGGACAGAATCATCTAGGCCAGTGTTGATCTTGATTTAAAATAAGCATTTGCATAGTTATGAACAGTGAAAGTTACTGTAAACAACACCAGAGAAGGCAATTATGTGGAAATAAAGATGGTGGTTGAGCCACTGGAGGGGAAGTGAGGTCTAGTTGCAAGGTTTGAGCTACTGGATACATTATGCATGAAAAAAAATCCCAAGGCTGTTTTGAGTTCAGTTTTGTTATTTCCATTTTATTCTCAAATACAGGGCAGAGCTTTTGTTACTATTGCTCTGGAAAAACTGCTGTGTGGCAGTTATTCTAGATATATCTGGGGAATGTTCAAAAATCACCATATATTTTAGTCTGGTGGCTGGTTTTTCCCATTTGAAAAGGCAAGTTAGCCTAACACTGAAAAAAACACTCCACTGTGAGTAATTCTGACTCATATTTTCAGCTACCAGCAAATGTAAAACATCAATCAAAGATATTCCTAGTTTGTTGAGCCATCTGCTATTGAGTTTGGTCGTGCATGCAGTTTAATTAAGCCTAACACTGTAATAAAAAATGAAAAAAGAAAAAAGAAAAAAAAAACAGCCGCAAGAACCAAGGGGTTTTTTTGTACAAATTCTTGTAAAATGCCCACTTAATTCATGATTCCAGTTTCATTCATTTCCTTTGCCTAAATCTTTTGGAATGGTGGAATTATTTGACAATCAGACCATTCCAATATTGTGACATATTTGATGTTCTCAAATGACATTTCAGTGTGAGAAGAGGCCAAAAATTTGTCGATGACAATGGCTGGTTGACTGTGCCTTTGTGAAAGCAGTTATGAAAATGGTTATGGCATTTTTGACACAATAATGGCGGTTGGTTGGTTTTTGAAGGCTAAGTTCCTGTCCCATTAGTTGGCCTGCAAGTCATTCACTAATAAGAATAGAACACTAGTGCCCAGGGCGTGCAGGTTTTCATACAAAACTAATCACGACCATTTCTAATTTCACTTGATTCCATTCCCTTATATAGGTGGGTTGAATAAAGAAATCAGAAAAATTGTTGTGATGGTTGTTTGAAATAAAATTAACAGTCCTTCATGATACAATTTTTGGGTGCCACTGAATTAGGAAATGATTTAATTCCCCTCCCTGTGTTTTGCACATGCTGATTGATTTATTTGCCAGATGCTGTCTTTGAGACATTTTTGCACTTCGACACATGTAGTCAAAGAAAATGATTATTCTAGGTGACAGTGAGGTGCATTGTTCACAATTGCAGAGCATAACACCTCGAGATATATGCTGGTTTTTCCCACTACAGCATAACACACTTCCTGGAATAGTATTTGGGAACATTAACATAACATTAACTTAGATTTGCTTAGCAAGACAAGTTATTGCAAAATGGCTTACTCTTTCTCCTGGGTTGACAGTGAAGTAGCGAAGAAACTAAATCTAAGGATGAGAAGCTAGCTGAAGTAGTTTTCATTTTAAGAGCCATTCCACAAGAGATTGACATTTGGTGCGCAGTTGACCCCCCTGGAATTGAATGAAACTTGGCACATAGGTAGATATGGGTGTCTCACGGAAAAAGCCAAATTTTTAGGTCCATATCTTACTTTGCCTGCCGGTAGCGCCACTTGGAAGCCATTAAAGTGGCTCAGTTTTGCTGTCAACACCACATTTCACATCAACGATCATGACTTAAGGATACACAGTACCAAATATGTTATATTTTTATCATGACCTTAGACACTTCAAGTCTGGATAGACATCAGCACCACATCAGCGCCAAACTGGGTAACTATGTTATTGAGCCAGAATTATTTGAGAAATAACAGTAAAAATTGAAAATGCGAATGGGAATAAAATAATATCCCAGATATATACCAATCTAGAATGCTTTATTATGTGTTCACTCACAACAAGACTATCATTTTCAGTGAATAGTACCTTGGTATCTTGCTGGGTTAGTGCAATGGACGGCCGGAAAGATGGTCGAAATTGATTTTGGTGCATGTTTGCTGTATATTTTCTCAGTAACCCAGATATGTGCTGTGGTGGTAAATGCCATTTGTTGTGCTTTTGGAACTCCATTTTCAGGAATACCAAGCATTTCTTTGGTAGTGTCTACGCTTTCAAGCTAGACAGAGCCAAAGTTGGAGGAAAACTCAAAACGGACCATTTCATGGACGATTGTGCCTGTGTTTAGGCGGCATTATTTTGTTTACCCAGCAAGATAGAGATCTGAAATTCTCTGGATACACTGTCCCTTTGGGGTACATTACAGCATTAGTAAAATCTCAATGGTAGTATTTTCACTGTAGATGATATTCAACATCAAAAGTCAGAAAATTTCACCCTCAGGGGGCACTGTATGCTGGATACAAGTACTGGCTATCCCCAGCAATGTACCAAAAAATTTTTTTTGAATTGTGATGCACACAGCTAGTTTTCTGAGAAAATGAAGAGTTTGGTTTGGTACTATGCTGGGTAGATGGCTTTCTGACTAAAGGTGGCGCTTTAAAGAGCTAATGTTCTACTGACCTAATATTCCGTATTCCGAGACATATACCAAAGTTCTGCCTTTTGAAATATATGAAGTACATGCACAGTTATACATAAAATTTGTAATCCCTTTGGCATAAAACTCTATTGGTTGTAAACTGGTGGTGATTGTGAGCGTTACAAACACGCAATACATGTATTATTACCAAGTACGGGTACAGCCCAGTCAGAAATGTACAGCAAGTTATAAAACATGACCAGTCCAAAAATAAAGAAAAAAAATGCCGAAAAACAACTAATATAAAAGGAGTATCACCATAAGTATGTATACAGACATGCATCAACAGTATATGTACACTTGTATAAAATAACAGTCCATGATTTGAACTCTGAAAAAGAATCTTAGTCACACAACCATGTACATGAAGACAGATTGTTTAGTACAAAAGTTAAAACTGTTTTATACTTTTCATGTTATCCAAAGTCTGTTTTTGGAATTGGACGGTGGGTTGGCGGCACCTGGTGGTGCGCGCCAGAGGTGCTCCTTGGCTTTGGCCCTGAGCAGCTATCCAAGGCCTTCATTCGATCTGGGTCGATGTTACCCTTGGAGCCAGTTGAGCCCTAGGCAAGCCCTACCACACTAGATCCTGGGTCTCTTCAGGGCTGTTTACGGCCCGTTAATATTGAGCTTGTCTGTCTCTGAATTAAATAGCTGGCTACAGCCTATATGGCACAATAGTTGCGTCAACACCCACAGCTTGGTACGCACCAAAATGGGAAGTCTGAAAAAGAAACCCCATCCTCCCACCCAGCGGGCATCCCGTAGGCTGGGCATCACGGGCTGGTATTTGGAATGAGGGCATGCAAGTTACCACCACAAATGAACTGCCCTTATCTTGGCAGGCTGCTGCTTGCTTACTACGAACTCTGTGGTCTTTTTCAGGACAACCACTCGCTCGACGCGACTGCTGTGCCCTTTTTCTTACCCAAGCACCCTGCCCTTTGGAAATCCTAGAAAAAACACTGAAGCCTGCTCACTAATTCTTGTAGCAAAGGAAAAATGCTGAGCATTTGTTTTTTTTTTAAAAATGCACCAACACTACAAAACTGTACACTGTACTGACTACTGGTAACATTCTTCCATGTTGACACAATGCTACAATCACCACCAGTATTCTTTTCCAATTTACAACGAACCCAGCTTTATACCAAAGACATAACAAATTTTATGTATGACTGTGCATGCACTTTATACATGTCAAAAGAAAGAATTTTGTTATGTCTGGGAATATGGAATATTAGGTCAGTTGAAGTTTAGCTCCTTAGAGTGCCACCTTTGGTCAGATAGCTATCCACCCAGCATAGTGACAAGCTAAACTCTTCATTTTCAGAGAAAACTAGTTGTGTGTATCGCAATTCAAAAACAATTTCTTTGCCACATTGCTGGGGATAGCCAGTATTTGCATCCAACCTACAGCGCTCCCTGAGGGTGAAATTTTCCAACTTTTGATGTTGAATATCATCTACACTGAAAATACTACCACCGAGATTTTACTTACGCTGTAATGTACCCCAAAGTGGCTGTGTATCCAGGGAATTTCAGATCTCTCTCTTGCTGGGGAAACAAAATAATGCCACCTAAACACAGGCACAATCTGCTATGAAATGGTCCGTTTTGAATGTTCCTCCAACTTTGGCTCCGTCTAGCTTGAAAGCGTAGATACTAGAGTAGATAGATAATTAGGTTAGATTACTTAATTAGATAATTACATAATAACCTAATCTAAATAGTGAGATTAGGTGGGTAACATAGTTACCCAGCTTGGTGCTGATGTGGTACTGATGTCTAACCGGACTTTAAGTGTCAAAGGCCATAATAAAAGTAAAACATATTTGGTACTGTGTACGCTTAAGTCATGATAGTTCATATAAAATGTGGTGTCAACAGCAAAACTGAGCCACTTTAGTGGCTTCCAGGTGGCGCCACCGGCAGGCAAAGTGAGATGCGGACCTAAAAATTTGGCTTTTTTTGTGAGACACCTGTATCTACCTATGTGCCAAGTTTCATTCAATTCCAGGGGGATCAACTCCTCAACTTCGTCAAAAAGTGCCATTTTCTCATGGAAAGGCTCTTAAAAACATGTTTCCGCATGTACTGAAAAAGGAGCAGTACAAAAGCTTACCGTATCAATAGTAGCTGGCACCAATATTCTTGTTAAGTAGTGTAGCTGAAGCAACTAAAAATATAATGCTGCATAAGTATGGCATATGCTAAGGCTTCACCAAGCAAGTGGCTCATTAAAGAGTTCAGGAGGAATACCAGGCCTTTCCAAATAAACACTTTTCCCGGGTTTACATCAGTCAGAGTACCCTACTTGACTCTTTAAAATGTTTGCCCTGTCTATAAAACTAATTTTGCTTCCATTTCATTAACCTCTGTGCTTTTTAAAATGCTTCAGCCATTGGGGGATTAAAGAACCTCAGACAAAAGGTAGCTGTGTTGAGAAGGAAAGCTCTCAGATGTGGGAGCCTTGATACCGCAGAGGATCAAAATAACCATCTCTTTAACAGCCTTCTCAAGGAGTTCTCAGAGCAGTTGCCAATTCTCTCCCCCCCAGCCCGCGGCTGTCTGGTAAAGGAATACCTTAGATTGTTTCAACCTGAGTTGACTTGATGTGGAATTGGTGATGGTACAGTTAACGTTGAGCCGTTAGCTTGACCAAGTGTGTAATGTGCGCTGCTGTATTATGGTAACTAGGCCAACAAAACCTGCCTGTACACACAATGTTAGACCCAAAAGGCATACAGCCCTGATAATTATGCCCTGAGATAATCTCTCTCGGGATGTATTTGTCTCTTGTCCTTTATTTAATTGATGAACATCTGTATTTTTCATGCAAAGCCCACTTGATCAATGTGAATCAATGGGGGACACTTTCAATCCGTTGCATACTGAATCCTATATTATTTGTAAAGTCCATATTGATGCTTATTGAATACAGTTTTGTGCTTTTCAAGAATCTATTGCTTCTGTTAAAAGAGATGCTGTGTGCTGTGAATTACCTGCCTGAATCTACTTTTTAGTAGCCCGGAATTGAATGATGATATAACTGACCCCCTGGAGAGGGCATGCTGGTAAATAGCACATCCATTCAAACAGCAGTTGAAAGCCACTTAAGGAGAAGGCCGCATTGTTTTAGCCTGAAAGGTTGTGTGGCTAGTTGTTGATGGCATGACTCTACCAATGTCATGACAACCCTATTCAGATTGGCCCTGCTGTGCTTATTAAGTTGCCTCATTTAATTTCTGAACCCTAGTGGTGTTAAACTGCTTTTAATGATTTCCAATGTGGTGTAAATTCCAGAAAAGGACCTGGAATTTTCCCATTGGTGAACTACTTCATTGAGTCACACTGTGTTATGTACCAGACCAAAATGATAATAAAATAGCTCTCTCCCTGGTGAAATTAATGGTCTGTTATTCTCTGAAATGAGCCACCATCTGTCGTGTATTGTGCATTATTACGTGAAATACTGTATTTTCCCCCATTCATCATGACTGGCACTTTCATAGTGAGTAGACTTGTTGGTTGTAGAGAAAGAATGTAACGGGGCAATGTGCTTACCTCTTTGTTGCCATTTTACTTTCAAGAGGGCTGAAATGAAACACAATGCCCTAAGGAGAGAGGGAGGTTAAGCATTGTGAGCTACATTTACAGGGTATGCTCCCTTTATTCCATGCAATTTATTTAGTTATGGTCACTTAATTGTCTATTTGCAGAGGAGATTACAGAGGAACCCTGAAATAACACAGTGAGGTTATCCAATTTTGTGTCTGTGTCAAATATTGGGGAAAAATGCTTCAAGCAATCCAGTTCCCTGTTCGGGGTAAATGTGTTTTCTTAAGTCATCATCATATGAAAATCTAGAGTTTAAAAGCAGACATGGGCCATTCAGCGCACCAAGATTGTTTCTATGATTAAACCCTAGTCACACTAGAGGCAGAATGAGCCGGAATGCCATCGGAATGAAAATTCTTGGTATATTCCTGGATATTTGAAGTGCGTTCTAAAAATTCTGACTGCATTCTGAATGCATTCCAAATATTCGGGCCCGTTCTTGTGGCCGGCCCGAATGTTTTGCTCATGCTCAAAACTTTCCAGGTGCATTCGAAGTGGAGAAATAACAAACGGCATTCGAAGTGTATTCTAACTGCGCTCTGACTGCATTATAAATATTCTTATGGCATTCCAACAGCATTCAAAACATTCTGATTGCATTTGAGGGAGAATCGAAACGGTAAGCCACGTCAAATCCTGCAAGAATGTGCCTCTAATGAGCCAGAATGCACCTCGAATGCATTTCGATTGCTGCAGGAATCTATTTCGATATTAAAACAATTCAGCTGGAATGCGCTTCGAATGCTGTTGGAATCTTTCGATTGCCGCTGGAATCAGCGGCAGCTGGTGAACTGGCTTAAAAATAATGATTGGTTATGACCTGTTTTCAATCATTCATTTAAATTACCATTACAGAAACTCCGAAAACTCTCAACATTATCAGGTGTGGCCACTTTTCATTAATAGCGCATACCTGTTAACTCTCACGCATTCGGCTTCAGTTTTAGTGGCATATTTACTGCTGTAGTCAATCAACGCATATGGGACACTCGTGTTACATTCTAAGTACATTCTTATAGTATATACATATATATATACTATATGTTCATATAGATTCATTCCATGTGGGGCTACATTCTGAGTATTCGAGCTGCATTCTGTTTGAATTCTTGGACGTTCCAACCATATGCGGCGGCCAATCCGGGAGCGTTCTGACTGCATTCGAGGTGAATTCGTATAGCATTCGAGGCACCTTCCAACCAGACTTCGGGTGGAGTTCAGGCAGCAATTGAACCGCACTCGTACGGCATTAAAGTGTATTCTAAATATTCTGACTGCATTCTGACTGCATTCTAAATATTCCTACTGTGTTCCAACTACATTCAAGCTGCATTCGAGAGCTAATACACCCAGAATGTGCAAGAATCATTTGAGGCAGGTTCGAAGTGCATTCTAAGTATTTGAACGGAATTCTTTGAAAGCTGTAAGAATTTTGGTCAATTTGAAATTCCCGCTGGAATGTTGCGCAAATTCGTCATTCCGGCTGGTTCTGCTTGATTCTTGCTGATTTTGAATAAGTGTGACGGGGGCTTTAAGAAAAAAGTTTTTTTTTTTTTTCATGCATATAAATACTTCAGTAAAATTTTGCCCAAGCATGTAAGGACTGCTGTGTGCAACAAGTCTTGACCACCCATGGAATGAAAAAATTCAATATTAGCTGTATGAAAATTTGATTGAGGACACTACCTGTCTCAATTATTATACTTTCATTTACAATTACAATTAAATTGTTTTATTCTTCTAGAAACCTATGTTTCCATTGAACATTACAACTGCATTTCAATTTCAAAGACGCAAGCTATACATGCTACCCAATACACTTTATGTACAACAACATAGTTTGCACATCTTTCCTGTGTTTGCAACAGTGTCCGCTGGGTAGCGCTGCTTCCAAAAGTCCAAAAAAATGTATGTAATATGTCTCCTTCCACGTTTGGATATCACCAACTTTTGAAACAGAAGGAGAGCCTCTTGAAAGCTATCTCAAGTTAACCTCTTATCCTCCAAAATCAAGCATGGTAGCTTTTTCCATGGAGAGGAGAATATGCTTGATCCTATCCTGGAGAAGTTGTGTTTCTTTCTAGTGTTTCTCTCACCTTGTGACGTCCTCATTTTTTCAAATACCTGCGAGATAAGGAATTGCTTAATATCAACATGAGATTTTCCTCTGCCAAATGCAACACTTTAAGCCAATATTACTTAAATTTAGTTTAATTATCTCTTTTTTGCACTTTCATTGCATTTTAATGAGCAACTATTTATCATTTCATTGGATTTTAATGAGTAGCCACTCGTAAGTCCCTCATGATTGTTGATTGCACTTGTACTGCACTGTACTGCATAGAACACTTACTTTGCAGTCACATTTAGAACGCCTATTCCGAAATAGTTGGGACGAAGTGTAAATTGTGAATAAAATCAAAATGCAATGACTTTCAGATCACATGAGCCAATATGTTAT
Source organism: Gymnothorax javanicus (assembly GCA_029692085.1). Lineage (NCBI taxonomy): Eukaryota > Metazoa > Chordata > Actinopteri > Anguilliformes > Muraenidae > Gymnothorax > Gymnothorax javanicus. The sequence continues at coordinate 27,267,578 of CM056194.1, read as the reverse complement.
TTACAATAGAACAAAGATAACATTTCAAATGTTGAAACTGAGACATTTTACATTTTTATCCGCAAAATTAGCTTATTTCAAATTTTCTGGCTGCCACAGATCTCAAAAAAGTTGGGACACAGGCAAAAAAGGGCTGAAAAAGCAATTAATATCTAAGAGAATTAGCTGAAAGGACATTTAGCAAGTAATTAAGTTAACTGGCATCAGGTGTGTAACATGATTGGCAATAAAAGGGATTTCTTAGAGAGGCTGAGTCTCTCAGAAGTAAAGATGGCCACAGGCTCTCCAACCTGTGAAGGCTGGCGTAAAAAAATTGTGGAATACTTTAAAAACAATGTTCCTCAACGTCAAATTGCAAAGGCTTTGAAGGTCTCATCATCGACAGTGCATAACATCATCAAAAGATTCAGAGAAACTTGAAAAATCTCTGTGCGTAAGGGACAAGACCTAAGACCTTTACTGGATGCCTGTGATCTTCAGGCCCTCAGACGCCACTGATCCCTCACTGGCATGATTCTGTCATTGACATTACTAAATGACATTACTAAACTTCAAGAAACCACTGTCTGTAAACACAGTCCGCGTGCCATCCACAGATGCCACCTAAAACTCTATCGTGAAAAAAGGAAGCCATTGTTGAGCATGATCCAGAAGCGCCGCCGTGTTCTGTGGGCCAGGGCTCATTTAAAATGGACTGTAGCAAAGTGGCAAAGTGTCCTGTGGTCAGATGAGTCCAAATTTGACATTCTCGTTGGAAATCATGGGCGTTGTGTCCTCCGGGCTAAAGAGGAGAAAGACCATCCCTCCTGTTATCAGCGTTCAGTTCAAAAGCCAGCATCTCTGATGGTATGGGGTTGCATTAGTGCATTTAGTATGGGACACTTGCATGTTTTAAAAAGCACCATGAATGCTGAAAGGTATATAAAGGTTGTAGAGCAACATATGCTCCCCTCCAAACGACATCTATTCCAGGGCAAGCCTTGTGTATTTCAGCAGGACAATGCAAAACCACATACTGCAACTATTACAATAGCATGGCTTCGTAGTAGAAGAGTCTGTGTGCTGAACTGGCCTGCCTGCAGTCCTGATCTTTTACCGATTGAGAATATTTGGCGCATAATTAAATGAATAGTCCATCAAAGGAGACCCAAAACTCTCCAGCAGCTGGAAGCCTGTATTAAACAAGAGCGGGATCAAATTCCAATGGCTAAACTCAAGAAACTTGTTTCCTCAATGCCCAGATGCCTCCACTCTGTGTTAAAAAGAAAAGGGGATGATACACCATGGTAATCAGGCCCCTGTCCCAACTTTTTTGAGACCTGTAGCAGCCATCAAATTTTAAATGAGCTCATTTTGTGGATAAAATAATAAAATTTCTCAGTTTCAACATTTGCTACGTTATCTCTCTTTGTGAATAAAATACTGGCTGGTGTGATTTGAAAGTCATTGCGTTTTGATTTTATTCACAATTTACACTTCGTCCCAACTATTTCAGAATTCTCCATAATGTGGTGAATGCAACTTCAATGGAGAGCATACAATTTAAATATTGTGTTGACCTTATTCCTGTGTAACCTTGCTTCAGGTTCCATGGCTACGCTGAACCTCAGCGGCAGCAAGGTTAGGTTCTGAACTTTTATTAAAAGTTTCTGTGAAGATCAGTGATTTTTTCCCAGTTAGCTCAGCGGCTGCGCCAGATGTCATACGTATGCAATCTGTCCTGAGAGGAATACTTTTAGTCTCCTTAATTGTTTTTTTCCTTTCACGTGCAACGAGCATGATTAACCATTGTTACTTGAAGTCCCGTGAGGTTTTACTGTAATCAAATGTTCATTCCTTCTGTACAGTGGAATACAAAGGCTGAATGTGACCAATACAACTCGATTTACTCTTGTGAGCACACAGCTACTAGGAGCTAGTTGGGGACTTTGTTATTCTGTTAGGCAGTGAGATGTTCCATTATTTGCTTTCCATTTCTGTCATTCTTAAATCAAATCTGGCTTAGAAGGGCTATTGACCTGTACTGCACACTTCTCCTTGTGCGAGCAAACTGCCGGTTGCTAGATGAGTGAAGCTTCCCCTTTCCCAGTGAGCAGAGAGCAGCCTGGGTTTTCCATTTTAAGGTTATGCATTTTCCTGACGTGACACAGTGGATACAATCTCAGAACAAGCTCAGTCATGTTCTAGGCGGAATAAATCTAGGCGCCTGACTGATAAGGATATTACGCATGTAGTTTGTAGATTGACAATTACTGTATGCAAAGAATGCAGAAGTAGTCAGCTGGGATTTCCCAAGCTAGCAACCGCAAGACATATTTATTAGGTCAAAACTTCCATTAAAGGCCAAATCTGGGCTTAGACTAGACATCCTAGGCCTGTATTAGAGGTTATGATGAAAGCTATGCTTGAGCGAGGTGGAGCTGGTTTGTTTGACCTTAACTGATGAGAGAGGTTTTCATGGGGCAGGCAAACTGGGGGCTTTTGTGTATCTCAGCAGTATTACTGCATCACTCATGTCTGGTTCTTACTGAAAAAAATATCGTCACTCCAGGTGCCCCTTTTCTGGCCATATCAGCTGTCTGACATGTGGCGAGTCTGATAACAAGCACTCTCTCAAAACAACACCGTTTAACTGTCCACACTTGTAATTTGTGACTGGCCCCGAGGTTGCAGATGAACACATGCTGCTGGGAACCACCTGGACAAGCCCACCAAAAGCAAAGGTCAGTTTGTCTGGCCTCAGCTGCATTGGGGTTTACTGCCTCATTCGAAATTCGACTCAGTGCAAGCCAGTTTCATGGTCGGTCACATTCAGTCGTGTATATATTTGTGTACAGATTTTACAACTTAACCCCTCTCTGCGGATGTAGACGCCAGTGGGCAAGAGCTGCTCTATGTATGCATGCAGTTTCACTATCCTATCAATAGGTCGCACACCTGAAACGGTGATTGAATATTCATGCAAACAAAAAAGTTTTCCTTAATTGCAACCAGTTCAGTTATAATGCTGAATTTTCATGAAGATTTTTTTTTGTTTTTGCAGCCCTGGTTCTGTACTAAAATTGTGACAGTAAACTGAAATATGATGGAATGCTAAATGCTACAAACATCTTTTTTCATTGAAGCCATTGTCGCCCTCTCTGTGAAGCTCAAATCTTGAATTATAAAGCCTTAAATTGGTTAATGTAGAAATAGCCAGATTTGGCTTCTTTGCAAAGGAATTGAGCCAGTTCTTTGCCCTCAGGGCAAATGCCACTTAAAATGCCACTTCAGTGTTCAACAGTTTGTTTGGTCGCAACAATTAGAACTCAATTTAAAGATTCTAATTTACCAGGACAGTGCTTGTATCTTGCATGCAAGTTGTAAGGAAGAATAATTTTAAAATATACATATGTAGCTGTTTTGCATTGACTTGGAAACCAGCTCAGTTTTGCAATTAAATAGTGTTACCGACTGTAGTACAGTCAGTAGCCCTCAAAAAAAAAAAAAAAATCACATTTTTTGTACCACAGTCATAGTACAGTAAAACTGTGCATTGTTGAGTGCATACATAGCCCTTCAGATAGTGATACCGCCACTTTCCCCGGATGGCTGAGGCTATTCTTTCATGATAATCATTACTGTACTCATTATGTCATAAATTGTAAAAATAGAAATTTGTCTTTCGGGTGGAATCTTCACGGAGAGAGGGCTTGCTTTCGTGGAATGGTCTGCAATATTACTTCCTCAAAATGCATCTGTTTTGATCTGACTCCCAATCATCCAGGCTACCAAACCATTTGTACATTAGAAGTGGCTTCCCTGGTGCTGCTCACATCTGAGACTTTTAATTGTGCTGATGCAATGCACAGCTTGTTCCTCGATCCACTGTATACTTACACAGTGAGCACTGTAATTCATCAAACAGCAACACATTTTTATTTGCTTATCGGCCAATAAGCTATTGTCATGGTTTTTTGTCTGTCATCCAGAACATTTTTTTCTTTTCTTTTTTTTTTGGCGTGAAGAATTTTCTTGTAAATTTGCCATGAAATACAACTAGAACATATCTGCGGATGCTTTTTTATCTTACTGGCCCTATGGGCCAATAAGCTATTGTCGTAGTATGGCGTCCGTCGTCCGGCATCCGGCCTCCGTCATCCATCGTCCAGAACATTTTTTTATCTTTATTTCGGCCTGATGAATTTTTGTGTAAATTTGCCATAACATACTACTAGGCGATGTCTCCAGACGTTTTTTCGGATGTTTGATTGAATCATTTTTGTCCGTTTTATGGCCCCTTGAAATTTTGGCCCCAATGTTAAAGAAAGGACTGAGAAATTTAAAAAAATTATTTCTCAAAAACCGCGTGATAAATTTCTTTCTAAATCAGGCAATCAACTTCCCGTGGTACCGTCAATGTACAGTGCAAGCGCCACTTTGATTGAATCGACGGAAGTGGGTCTAGTGGGGGTGCTGTACTTTATGAATAAGCAAGATGGGCTGTGGAAGCCAAATTGTTGCAGAGAGAGATTAAGTTTGTAATATCGACATATAGGAAGTCATATATGACCTATACATTGGCTATGTTGAAGTTGACCTCAGATGACTTTGAAAGGTCAAACTTGAGGTCAAGGAAAATATTATCAATGTTAAAAGATAGGACTTGAAATTTCAAAAAATTATTTCTCAAAAACTGCGCGGTAATTTTTTTTCTAAATCAGGCAATCAACTTCCCTTGGTACTGTCAATGTACAGTGCAAGCGCCATTTTGATTGAATTGACAGAAGTGGGTCTAGTGGGGGCGCTGTACTTTATGGATTAGCAAGATGGCCCGTGGAGGCCAAATGGTTGCAGATAGAGGTTAAGTTTGTATTATCGACATATAGGAAGTCATATATGACCTATACATTGGCTATGTTGACCTCAGATGACCTTGAAAGGTCAAACTTGAGGTCAAAGCAAAATGTTACAATTTTCAAAGGCTTCTAGGCTTGAAAATATTGAAGATTGGGAACATATGTGTATTAAAAACTTATAGGGGCATATATGAAATTTCTTTCGGTGGCCTTGAACTTGACCTTGGGTGACATTTGAAGGTCAAACTTCACATCGCAAAATTATAATGACTTCTATCACCAAAACTATTATAGATAGAGCTTTGTACTGTGGGCGTATAGGAAGGCATGTATGAAGTTTCATTTGGTGACCTTGAACTTGACCTTCAGTGACCTTCAACGGCCAAACTTTACAGTGAAATTTCAATGACTTATATCATCAAAATCGTTACAGATAGAGTGTAGGTTTGTATTGGAGACATATAGGAAGTCAAATATGAACTTTCCTTTGGTAACCTTCATATTGACCTTTGAAGGTCAGACTTGACCGAGTGAAAATTCTATGACTTCTATCACTAAAACGGTCACTGATAGAGCCTAAGCTTTTATCACAGACTGAAAGGAAGTCACACATGAACTTTCATTTGGTGACATTCAACTTGACTTGGTGACCTTTGAAAGTCGAACTTGACATAATACAATTACAATGACTTGTATTTCCAAAACTGTTGTGTTCCAGGGTCCTGGGCCTTTGGCCAGGACATATTTATGGTTTTAACAGTTTCTTGTCTCAGGATTTTCCATTTCATAGTTCATGTTCATTCATGTTTTTATTTTCCAGGTTTTCTGTTTTGCCAGGTCTGCCCAGCCACTCCACCGTTTGTCTGCGTTCCGCCCCGTATCTTCGTGTTTGCACACTTCAGAGCTCTGGTTGGCTTTTGGTATTTCCCCCTTCCTTCTGTGCTGTGCTGGATTCAGGGCTGTCTAAGCTTAATTGGCAATTAACTGTTTTTAAGTACTAACATTTACTAACAGTCACGGGGAGGTGTAATTCTTAGACAGGCACATTACTAATACTACTAATTTAGATAGGGAGTTTATTGTCATGATTCCTGCTTTGCTATTTCAAGATCTTGCTGTGCTTTTCTGTTTTAACATTCATGCTTCCTTCCAATCTGCATGCTTCATTGGTACTTAAGCTGAGCACGCTCATTTTCTTAATGAGCAAGTCATGTCAACCTATCATTGTCCTTGTCTCATGATCTGCCTTGCCCCTTGTTTCTTCTCCAGGTGTTGCCCCTCATGTGTTCTGATTTCTGCCCTTTATCTGGAGGCGGTGGAAGTTGGCTGGCAGACAGAGTCTCAAGTTTCCATGCTAAGTTTCACCGTGTTTAGTGTCACTATGCCAAGTTACCACCAAGTTTTCATTGTTGAGTTTCTAGCCAAGTTTATCACCAAGTGTTTAGTGTTCAGTGCAGTTTTTGTGTTCTTCTTAGCCAAGCCTAGTTCTGGTTTATATATATTCCTGATTATTCTTTTGTTTGTATTTCTCTCCTGGAGTTTCCAGTGGTTTTTGTTTTTGTCGTTTGGATCTTTTGTTACTTAGCTCTGTGTAGCTTTTTCTTAGTTGGATTTCTGCAACCCTTTGGGCCAAGTTTTTTGTTGGCCCTCGTGCCTGTTTCCTTTGTGTTTCATTAAACCCCCGTTCCCTGCATCTTGCATCTGGTGCCTTCCTGATCTCGTATCAAAAACGTTCACAGATGGAGCCTAGATTTGAATTAGAGATGTATAGGAAGTCATATATGAGCTTTCATATTGACCTTCGAAGGTCAAATGTGACCAAGGGAAGATTCAGTGACTTGTATCACTAGAATGGTCACAGATGGAGCCTAGGTTTGTTTTACTGACATCTAGGAAGTCAGATATGAACTTTCATTTGGTGACATTCAACTTGACTGTTAGTGACCTTAGGTTCAAACTTGACAGTGAAATTACAATGACTTGTATCACTAAAATGGTCACAGATTGAGCCAAGGTTTGTGTAGAGACATTTAGAAAGTCGTATATGAAGTCCATTTACTGACCTATACTTTACCTTCTGTGACCTTTAAAGTTCACAATTGACATATTGAATTTTCAATGACTTGTATCACCAAAACTGATTCAGAGCTTAGGATTATATTTAGGTCTTATAAATGTTGTGAACTTCTATTTGGTGACCTTGGCATTGACTTTTAATGATCCGAATGTCAAACTTAACATGAAATCGTCATAACTTGTATCATCACTATAAGATTACTTGCCGGTAAGCTACAGGACCCTTGGTCTTATTTTTTTTTTTTTTTTTTTTTTGGATTTTTGATTAAATTGTTTTTGTCCGTTTTATGGGCCTTTGAAATTTTGGCCCAATGTTAAAAGGTAGGACTTGAAAATTAAAAAAATGATTTCCCAAAAACTGTTAGATGACTTTTTTTTTTTTTTTTTATTAAATCAGGCAATCAACTCGCCTAGGTACCCTGACTGTAAAGTGCGAGTGCCATTTTGATTGAATCACTGGAAGTAGGTTTGTATGTTTGACATATAGGAAGTCATAGATGACCTATATTTTGGCAGTGTTAAAATTGACCTTAGAGGACCTTGGAAGGTCAAACTCAAGGTTAAGCAAAATGTTAGTATTTTCTCAGCTTGACAATATTGAAGATAGAGTATACATGTGTATTGAACACTTATGGGAAGTCATACATGAAGTTTCATTTTGTGACCTTGAACTTGACCTTCGGTGACCTTCGATGGCCAAACTTTACAGTGAAATTTCAATGACTTGTATCACTGAAATGGTCACAGATAGGGCATAGGTTTGTATTACAGACTTATAGGAGGTCATATATGAACTTTCATTGGGTGACCTTCAGCTTGACTTTCAGTGATCTTTGAATGTCAAACTTGACGTAGTGAAATTACTATGACTCATATTACCAAAACTATCACAGAGAAAGCCTAGGCGTATATTGAGACATACTGGAAGTCATATATGAACTTTCATTTGGTGACCTTCATATTGACCTTCGATGGTCAGACTTGACCTTGTGAAAATTCAATGACTTGTTTCACGAAAATGGTCTCAGATAGAGCTTAGGTTTGTTTTGGAGACATGTAGGAAGTCAGATATGAACTTTCATTTGGTGACATTCAACTTGACTGTCGGCGACCTTTGATGGTGAAACCTGGCACAGTGAAATTACAATGACTTGTATCACTAAAATGGTCACAGATAGAGCCTAGGTTTGTAATCGAGACATATAGGCAGTCAGATATGAACTTTCATTTGGTGACATTCAACTTGACTGTCGGCGACCTTTGATGGTGAAACCTGGCACAGTGAAATTACAATGACTTGTATCACTAAAATGGTCACAGATAGAGCCTAGGTTTGTAATCGAGACATATAGGCAGTCGTATATTAAGTCCTCAACTTGACCTTCAGTGACCTTTAAAGTTCAAAATTGGAATATGGAATTTTCAATGATGTGCATCACCAGAGTTTAGGACTATATTATAAAGACATACAGGAGGTTGTATAAATGTTTCTGAACTTCCATTTAGTAACCTTGAACTTGACTTTCGATGACTTGAAATGTCAAATTTCACATCAAATTTTCATAACTTGTATCATCACAGCAAAATTGCTTGCCAGAAAGGTACAGGACCCTATTTTTTGTTATTTTGATTCTGTTGGCCGAGTCAGTCACCAGATCTAGATCCAGTTGAACTTGCATTTTACACGTTGAAGCAGACATTGAAGGCAAAAGTACCTGAAACATGCAAAAAGTGAAGACAACTGATACCCGGCATCACTATGTACAACCCCAATTCTGAAATAGGTGGGACAAAGTGTAAATTGTCAATAAATCAAAATGCAATGACTTTCAGATCACATGAGCCAATGTTATTTACAATAGAACATAGATAACATTTCAAATGTTGAAACTGAGACATTTTACATTTTTATCCACAAAATGAGCTTATTTCAAATTTTCTGGCTGCAACGGGTCTCAAAAAAGTTGGGACAAAGGCAGAAAAAGGGCTGAAAAAGCCATTAATATATAAGAGAATCAGCTGAAAGAACATTTAGCAAGTAATTAAGTTAACGGTATCAGGTGTGTAACATGATTGCCTATAAAAGGGATGTCTTAGAGAGGCTGAGTTCTCAGAAGTAAAGATGACTCTCCAACCTGTGAAGGCTTGCGTAAAAAAATTGTGGAATGCTTTAAAAAAAATGTTTCTCAACGTCAAATTGCAATGGCTTTGAAGGTCTCATCATTGACAGTGCTAACATCATCAAAAGATTCAGAGAAACTGGAAAAATCTCTGTGCGTAAGGGACAAGGCCGAAGACCTTTACTGGATGCCCGTGATCTTCGGGCCCTCAGATGCCACTGTATCACTCACCGGCATGATTCTGTCATTGACATTAGTAAATGGGCCCAGGAATACTTTAAGAAACCACTGTCTGTAAACACAGTCCACCGTGCCATCCGCAGATGCCACCTAAAACTCTATCATGCAAAAACAAAGCCATTGTTGAGCATGATCCAGAAGCGCCGCCGTGCTCTGTTGGCCAAGGCTCATTTGAATTTGACTGTAGCAAAGTGGAAAAGTGTCCTGTGGTCAGATGAGTCCAAATTTGAAATTCTTGTTGGAAATCATGGGCGTCGTGTTCTCCGGGCTAAAGAGGAGAAAGACCGCCCCTGCTGTTATCAGCGTTCAGTTCAAAAGCCAGCATCTCTGATGGTATGGGGATGCAGTAGTGCATATGGTGTGGGACACTTGCATGTTTTAAAAAGCACCATGAATGCTGAAAGGTATATAAAGGTTTTAGAGCAACATATGCTCCCCTCCAGATGACATCTATTCCAGGGAAGGCCTTGTGTATTTCAGCAGGACAATGCAAAAACACATACTGCAGCTATTACAACAGCATGGCTTCGTAGTAGAAGAGTCCGTGTGCTGAACTGGCCTGCCAGCAGTCCTGATCTTTCCCCGATTGAGAATATTTGGCACATAATTAAACGAAAAGTCCGTCAAAGGAGACCCGAAACTCTCCAGCAGCTGGAAGCCTGTATTAAACAAGAGCGGGATCAAATTCCAATGGCTAAACTCAAGAAAGTTGTCTCCTCAATGCCCAGACGCCTCCACTCTGTGTTAAACAGAAGAAGGGATGCCACACCATGGTAAACAGGCCCCTGTCCCAACTTCTTTGAGACCTGTAGCAGCCATCAAATTTGAAATGAGCTAATTTTGTGGATAAAATTGTAAAATTTCTCTGTTTCAACATTTGCTATGTTATCTCTGTTCTATTGTGAATAAAATACTGGCTGGTGTGATTTGAAAGTCATTGCGTTTTGATTTTATTCACAATTTACACTTTGTCCCAACTATTTCGGAATTGGGGTTGTACAATACAAAAGGTCATTTCTTACCAGTTCATCCCATTTGGATGAAAAAACACTGAAATTAAGATGAAGGATGAGACTGGAGCACTCAAATCACTTGCATGAATTTATTGAGGTACCATGACATAAATAAATTTATGCAAGTGATTTGAGTCTCCAAGTCTGGTCCTTCATCTGTGTATACTGCCCTTTTCTCAGAGAACCGTCCTCTGTAAATAGAGGGGCTGGAGCGCAAGGGGTTCCTTCATCTTGTGATTACGCTCAAATTCAGGTTGACAGCCGGAACTTTCGCCTCATTTTCATTGTATCCCTTACACCTGAAAGTCCTTGAGTATAGAGCCAAAAAAATTGTGCCATTGTCCAATGAATTTTAGTGCTCACTGCACATCACTATCCCATAAACAGCAATAGACAGGATCATATCTCGCTAATACCTAATATCAGATAGATCTAAAACTTCTATTTAAAATTTGAAGCTATTCTGAGTGATATGCATCATTCACTTTAGTTTGGCAAACTTTACTGTGACAGTATGCCTCAATGAGCAAATAAGGCTAGAAGGTGATATAAGCTGGCGAGTCACGCAACTGGCGAGTCACGCAAATCCTCCAGCATTGTGCTGAAAGGGAAAGGGAATTTAGGGGATAATGGGGTCCAGCTAGAGGAAAACTAAGTCTGTGAATACCTTTCTTCTCACCTCTGCTGCTTAGAGCCACTCTGACGACCAGGCTGTGAAATGCTTCTGTTTTCTGAAATTAAGCATGGGAACATTTCCCTCTGTGATGGCAGCTGCTGTTCATTACATAGACCTTGACTATATTTATTGTCCTCTGTGAACGATAAGGTATTAATTGCAGGTTTCTTCATGGGATGAAATTGCCTATATATCTTTTGCCCTTCAAGTTTATTTGCACTTGGAAGTATTTGAAAAGAGGAAAGGTGTTCACTTTCTTGGTGTAAGTTCTCTAAATACTCAAATCAAATTTTATTTGTACAGTGCATTTCACAAACATTATCACAATGCTATGCCGTCATACCACCATTTGGTGTAAGTCTAGTTTTGATGCAAAGCCTACTTCTGTGGAGAGGGTGAATTATAAACACAGTAAGAAGTCCATGTGCCCTAATTTGCAGGCAGTTCACTGTAAAAGCATCGTGACTTTTCTTCCTCATGCTAGTTTTTGGACAGTAGTGCCTTACACTGATAGCCACAGTGTCTTTACTCAATCACGCAGTCATGAGCGCACTTAAAGGAGAGCCCCTGTGTGCTTATTTTAAATTTCTAATTTCTCTAATGAGAGTAATTACCATGTCTTAGTGCTTGGATGAGTGTGGCCCTTTGCATGAGACGGTGCCTGGCTCGCCAATGGCAAGGAAGGAATTCTTGGTGCTTTGGTCATCAAGTGTAGAATTATGGCCATAAGCAGCTATAGCCTAAATTCAGATGTGCTTTTACCGTATCCTGCAGAGGCCGAGACGTGGAGGAATCTCTACCTCCTCCTGAGTTTGTTGGAAATAGAATGTGACTGATTTTATCTCCTCCCAGCAGAGCTGTGGCTGCAACCTGATGATTTTTGTTGAGCATTTTTTTCATGATTCAATTATCAGTAAAAAAAACATTGCTTAATTATCTCAGCCTTTTGAGATTTCCAGTTTATTAGTTATGAGATTTTTGTGTGGGACAGTAGTGTATTTCTGATCTTGACCAAACATAGGCAGCATATGATTTGATATACTGTAGCATTTTGTGTCTGAGCACCTGTTTAAACCTTTGTCTCATGAGGAGTAACATTTTCCATTCTCCCCTCTCTTGAATGGAGTTTGTTGAATGAAATCATGACCAGATACTGGCAGATTTGAACTTTTAGTGGTTTGCTCAAAATTGATGCCCATTATTGACTTTGCTTGATTTTTTACACCAGTCCTGAGTTTTACTTGACAAATATACATTTCAAAAAGGCATAGAGTATTTCAATTAATGCATATAGCGTGTATTCTGTTGGGTTTTTGTTCAACTGTGAGAGCCGTAGGACTCAATTATTTTCAGTTGTCAGCGTTAGAATTTTCCGTTAAGAACATTATTACACTGTATTTGAATCTTACACTTCTATGGCTTAAGCTAACAATTGAACTTACAGAAAAGTATATGTATTTCACTGGAGAAGCTGCACTGTATTTCGGAGTGCATTTCTTTACTTTGCATTGACCTGTCTTTATATTTACAGTCTGCTTTTAATTAAATCTCAATCTTTGGATGAGGAAGTATCTTGCTGCCAACGAACTGGATTCTGCAGGCAGGATGCCAACATGTGCATCTGGTTATAGGGCCTCTGCAAGTGGAGGACTGAGCCCCACCTAACTTTGCCCCACTTAGTTGTGCCGTAAATCCTGTCGCTTACAGCTGGACATGCAAAACTCCAATTAAATAGTGATGCTGAGGAGATGGGAAAGAAAGACTGAAGCTCACGTGTCACGTACTATTATAAATGACCCAAATTACCGTCCAGGTCATGGCTGTTTCAATGGTATCACTACGTTTTTCTGAGGGGATTTAGCTTGTACTTGATGCTATCGTGGAAAGGACATGACATGCAGACAATATTGGAGAGGGTTGTTAATTGAGCAAATATTGCTATTGTTGAAGGAAAGGGATGGGGTAATTGCTGCCCCATCAGGAGGTGGTATGGAGTGAAGCTATGGACAGCTTTCACTCAACTCCTACACACTCTCAGAATACTTGTAGCAGTAGTGCTATAATTGAGTTCTTCGCATTGGCAGCAAAATATGAAGTTTGATTTTCAGTTCACATTCATTCTCATTGAATTCAAGCCATTGCCAACCAGAATCATTGCTGCAGAAATTCCTTTCAGAAGAGCTGTTCTCAGGAGGGTGTTGCCAAAATTTGAGTGTAGTTCCCTTGCTTGTTCTATTGTATTACTGCTCCCTTGACGGTGAAATTGTGGTAAGAGGACTGTACAACTCACGACTGGTTGAATGGTCCAATATAGAGAATCCATACATAACGTCAGAAGTCGTCCGTTATATTACTTGCTTGTTAAAACCAATGACTTAAATATTCAGTAGCTTGCCATCCAGCAGCAATGGCTTTCAAGAGCAATTTCTGCTCATGGCACATATTTGTGGGTAGGGTTCATTCATTACTCAGAATAATTGGACTAGCTCCCAACCAAATGATATTATTGCTAGTAAAAGCTAATCAAGGATGTCAAATTTAAGATTCTGTGTTAGCCTTATGTAGCGCCACTGAGCTCTTTGGAAGTTGAACTAATGGGTCAGGGGAAGTTCTCTAGTTTTGACCTTCCCTATTTTAGTGATATTATTTGCCCTAGGACCAACTGACCACAGCAGTTGAAATCTCTTGGATACAATCAAGTGGCTTCTGGAATGGGACAGTTCTCTACTTTCATTTTTGTGTGCTGCTGGCTAGATCTTCAAAGTGCTGCAACATTCCATTTGATTCCTAAAATAATGGAGGCTGTAAATTTAAGCCATTCACAGAGCTGCCTGGGCAGCGGATGCAGTTATTTGTTTCTGGAGTGTAATTGATTGCCCCTGTTTTGTCAGCCTTTTGGGATAGGAAATGTGGCCACATTTGTTCCACATCCATTTAATCAGTGATAAATAGGAGGGGAGCAGACAGTACAACAGCTCTGCTTGGCAGAATGGTAGTGATGCAGTCCGAATTTTCGGCACAAAAAAATATATATATATATATATATATATATATATATATAATTTTTTCCCCCAACAGAAATTACAAAAGGTGTCTCCATTGTCCCAGTGTTGGATCCAAGAGCATAAAAAATACTACCACTCGTGACTATTTTTAATGTGGCACTATTTTTAATGTAATTTAAATTGTACAATTGTACATTACTGTTTTGTTTTCTGAATTTCGCAAAATCCCAAATCACTTTACATGATATTATATTACACTGTTTTATTATAATTTTGAATTGTTTTGTCTTGCAGTTCAAGTAGCAGCATGAATTTTGACAAGAATGCAATCAGTCAGGATGAGATTTATATTTCTACAAATTTGAACAAAAATTGAGAGTGTAGCTGGCCTGTTCAAACTCCATCTCCAACAGCTTCCCACCCCCACCCAACTCTTCCTGCTTTCATGTCAAGATGGAGTTTCAGATGCTTCTGATTATCGTCCTGTAGCTGTATTTGGGTTGGGGAGGAAAACAATCCGGTTGCCTTGGAGGACTGCTGGTTTCATAGCAGATGTGGAATCTAGATAGAAGGGCCCCCGATGGAAGACAGCTATATCTCTAACATTTGATCGGGACGTGCACCCCCGACAAACCTAAGCCCAACAAAACCAACAAACCCAAACTCCCGCTCTAAACGCCACCACCACATTCATAATGTAACAGGAGCTAGGATTGTCGAGAGCAGCGTGATTAATGCTTCCTTCGACGAGCAAACCTTTTCAGAGCTGGATGATTCAGCTGTGAAGAAAAAGATTAATGCTTGTTTTGCACTGCATTCGTTTATTGAGCTGAAGCCTTATCAGTGTTTAAATATAGAAATGGAGAAGTACAAAGGTATTCATCTTATTATTATCAGCAATTTGCAGGATACAACATTATTAAAGCCAAGCATCTGAACCTTACCCCGACTACAAACAAAAGGAGAAATCCTGTGAGAAGGTGCATTAAGAAATAAAAAATGTAACCCAACCACAAAAAAAATCAAATCCTGAATTCATACCACAAGGAGAAGTGCTTCAGGGTAGATATTGGAGGGAACACACAGTTTGTATTAGCTGGTTGGTTTGCTCCATCACTGCCAGTTACCTTGAGGTTCAACATTCCAGAAATATGTTGGTCAGTACCATAGTTTGAGATATGATGCGAGCCAGAATAGACAGCCAGTGACGTGGTAGAAGGAAGCTGGGGAAAGCATTTAACTCTGACTCTCAGTTCAGGATGAGTCTCCCTTGAATCCAAGTAAGTGATTGGGAATAACAATGTTGGGCTGGAGAACGACCTGATTGCTGTGTGTTGTAGTTATGGAAGTGACATGGATCAGTTTTGCAATGTAGAACATCAAAAGCATACATCAGTTTAATGTGACAACCGCATGCATGAGAAAGATAGATAAAGAGATCGGGGAGAACAACATCCGCAGATGACAGGCTATGACTGTACAGTCAGTAGCCTCATACTGACCACCAGAAAAATGACACAGTTTCTCATGAAGCTGTCAAAATAGGAAGCGGTATAGCCTTGGGTTTGACTCTGTCCTCTTATACTCCCCTTTACGCCCATTAATTGATGCCCTCTCTTTCTGTCGAGATAAATACAGGCCTGAAATTCCGGGATTTTGGGGCAGTCTCCCTTCGCTAAACGAAGCTGTAGCTAATGTTTCTGCAGCTCAGATTTTCTCAAATAGCTAGCGAGAGGGATTCTAGGTCAAAGGTTGGCCCAGTTGGCTTGTTGCTGAGTAACTGCGGAGTCACTCAACAGCTTCTGGTTCTGACATAATGCCAAATAAGAATAGAATGACCGCAATGAACATTGCAGTGCGGTAGAGAAAATTTCAGCTGGCATTTCTTCAGATGTCTCACTGTCACTTTGACTGCCTGCACCATTCCATTGTGCTATTCTGCCAAACAGAGTGCTGGATATCATAAAACACCCACCGAAAACAGTCATACTCCAAATCTGTGACCTCATTGCATGTTGTTAGAGAGGATATAACCTTCATAATAAGGGCGAAGGATTTGCTTTAGCATCAGTGAAATTGAAAGCTGAGAGGACAAGGTGTCTCCCAGCACCCAGCCTTCATTTGTTTTCACTAAGGCTTGGTGCTGCTGTTTGATGGCTGAAAATGGGGTGCAGTCTGACTCCAGGAAAGAAAACCTCGGCACTTACAATAATGTGCAGATGCTCCGAATCACAGGCTGTGAACCTTTTACAGAATAATACCTTTTTACGGAATATTTGCACACTGTGAAATACAATGAGTTCAGGAATGTTTTAATGAGAAATGGGGGCTGTGAGTTTGTCTCCTCACTTTGCAAACTGATTGCCACTGCCCTGATGGATATACAGATTAAACTATAATGCTCAGGTTCAGAAGAGGTTCTGTTTCAAACAAGGACAATGGTGTGTGTGCCAGGCTCTGAAATAAGAATGGCATGTCTATAGCCTACTTTCATTTTGGAACCAATGGGTTACCTGGCATGGATGCAATTTCAGATGCCATCATGTCTATGGAATGTGCAGTATGCAGTACAACATGTGTCTGTTAGACTTAATGTGTCTAATCCAGATCTGCTAGTAAAATGAAAAGATGGTCAAACATTTTCAGCCTTTGTGCGAATAATGGTACATTCACACTGGCGCAGCGTGACATGTTAATGCCTGTACATGCCAAGCTTCCCTTTGTTTGGCTACTTATGGGTGGTTCAGCGTTCCCATTAAAGTCGCTGAAAGTCAGTGGCGGGTGGTGGACGGAAAACCGAGGGGGCGGAAAACATCCCTTGAAACGGATGAGATTAGTGACCCGATTTCAATCAGTTGTTCTTGGTCAACATGTTAGTTTCCCTTATAATGAAATGTTTAGGCGAGTGAATAATAAATTCTATAAAAATGTTTAATTTACATGCCTAAATAGGCAACTCTTCATGAAAAAACCACTGTGGATTTTCCGCGTTAAATTTTGTCACATCCTAAGCAAGTTGTCAAACCTGTGTGTAACGATTGTTTAATTGAAAAAGATTGAAATGCGCTTTTTTTTGCGTTCAACTGTTGCGTTTGATTTCTCGTCTTAACGAAGACAATTAGCTACACCTGAGAGGGGAGGGTTAAAGTGTCTTTTACCACGGAAACTGACTGAAAACAGTTCAAGACTAATAAGCAGTTTAAAGACATGTTTATCGCCCTCCTTGTTCTCTGTCCACCACCCGCCACTGCTGAAAGTGAAATACTTCCATCAATGAGGTATTGGTCTAAGAAATGTTGGCCAAAGAAAGCTCATCCCAATAACGATATTAATTAATCCAATTGTTATTTTTTACTGCCTGGATTTTGACTTTTGGAGGGACTGCAGTCGTGTATAAAAGCTTACACAGAATTTTGAGTTTTAACACTTTCGAATGATATATAATCTTCCTATGCAACGCATATTTTACCATATGAAAATGCAATTATGCGGCCCTCCGTAGGTAGCATTCAACAGCACATTACAGGATTTTATTTCATTTTTAGCTGAAACGATAAAACTACTTGGGACAACAACAAGCTCTGCCACCTTCCCTCTCGCGTTGTTTCTTTTGTCATTGTCCGCGCAATTTGGCAGGGAACCCTCTAATAAAATTGAAAAAGGCAAAATGCCAATAATCAGCTTTTCCTCCATATTTTTACGGGGAACTTGCGATAAGCAGAACCAATATTTTTTGGTTCCGTGGCCTTGAAGGCAATGTTCACACTGCCTGCAATCGCGTTATCATGGAACCCAATAACGTTCTTGCAAAGACATGCCCCTCCGGAGCATTCAAGTGCTAAGATTGGCCAGTCATCCGAGCCCCAGGATTAGCCAGCCATTCAGCTCAAGGATTGGAATCCAATGCTTGAACAGCTAGCCAGTCCTAGCGCTTGAATGTTCCGGAGAGGCGTGTCTTTGCGAAAACATAGGTGGGTTCCATAGTGATGTCCTGCAATCGCTTGATTGGATATTAACCTTGCATTTGTTTTTTTTTTTTGGGCGGTTGGGGATGCTAGCTGACTAATTTTTTATATGGCCTTAGTATGTCATGTAATATTGTGTTACCATTGCTTCCCGTTTTATACTGCGATTGCTTTAGGTGATTTTTTTTTTAAGATCAGTTGGTGTTTCGAGTTTTATGTTTCCTCAAGTATGCTTTTAGATATCAGATTAATATTTTGATAAGGCATAAGTGGATGCAGTGGTCTCAGACAGTGGGGTTCGAGCAGGAATTTGCCCTTCTCATGACATGGGGAAATTCATTGCGTCTGCTTCATGCCAAAATTACACATTGATTGCAGGAACTGATAATAAGGTAAGATTGTGGTTGTAGGTTGAGCATATATGTATAGATGTGTGCTCACTTTACGGATTATAGTTTTTCTTGACCAATGTCTCCTGCACATTATTAAAGAAGGCCTTGGAGGTTGAACTGATCATTAAGAATGCAATCTCAGTTGGCCTGCCGGAGTGTTTTTCTTATGTATGAGTTTCTGGGTCAGTTCACCTTAAAGCAGTGAATCAGACGTGAGATCTTGATTCTATCAAAGTACAGCTGATGTGAATCTACTGGGGCCCATGATCTGAAAGGCATAATTGCAGATATGGAGCGAATTTTGTTTGTGGGCAACAGTAATGGCCTCATGCTTTCGGTTCAGATTCAATCTGTTTACAAACTGCAGAAACACTATCCACCCCCCTGCAAGGCTCAATTAGTCTATTTCCTGCCAGCCTGACTGCCAGGTCTTTGCCAAAACAGGGGTTTTATTGACATTAAGGATGCAAACATGAAAATGAAAACCGCTGAAGTGAAAACAGTGCCGATATGTATGCAATGTTACAAAATGACTTTATAAACCAGTGTTTGGTAATGTTCATCAAATTAATAGTTATGTTAAATTGGTCAAGGAATGCTCTGAACTTAACTTCCCAAAGATAATTTCTGAACTACGCTGCCCATCTAAAAAAAAAAAAGTTGCCATTTGGATTTAAATAAGCGAAGACTCTAGAGCCTATGATTGAATAATTATTGAAGTGATGAATATGTTTCAGCTGGCAATAATTCTGACTGATTCAGTACGAAACTTCTCATTTCTTAAACAACCACGTAGGAAGATGCATCTCATGGTCATTGAAAAGATGTTACTGTGTTTCAAGAGGGGCATATTATTGGCCAGCATCAAGCAAAGAAAACAGCTTAAGAGATCGCTAAAATCACTAGAAATTGGTCATGAACCATCTAATAATTTATTAAAACCTGGAAAGATAATGGTAAACTATAAACTTCGCGAAAGAAATGGGTTGGAGAAAAATCATGACTCATCCTGAGCGGAGATCACTAAAATGAAGTTTTATCATAAAAAAATTTACAGTAGAACTCATGGGTCTGTTTAATTATGAAGGTAAGAGCATCTCTACATGCATGATGCAACAACAACTGGGAGGATTTGAACTAAACAGCTGCGTGGCCATAAGAAAGCCACTTGGTAGTGAGGCTAATTGGGAAAAAATGAGTCCAATTTGCAAGGGAGCACAAATATTAGACTGGGGGGTAATAGAAAAAGGTCATGTGGTCAAATAAGTCCAGATTTACCCTATTGTAGAGCGATGGGCACGTTCGGGTATGAAAGGAAGCCCATGAATAGGTGCATCTGTCATCCATAGTGCCCAGTGCACAAGCTTCTGGGGGCAGTGTTATGATCTTGGGTTGTTTCAATTGGTTAAGTCTGAGATCAGGAGTGTTCTGCAGCAATGACATGAATTCAGCAGACTACCTGAATATACTGAATGACCAGTGACCCAAAAATGGCCTTTTTCATCCCTGATGGCACAGGATGACAGTTGCAAGATTCATCGGGCTCAAATTGCGAAGTGAGCACGAAGAATCATTTTCACTCATGAATTGGCCACCTCAGAGTCCGGACCTTAACCAATTGAAAGTCTTTAGGATGTGCTGGAGAAGGCTTAATGGAGTGGTTTGTCTTATCTCGGCCAAAAATGAATCCAAATCTGGTTGGAAATAAATGTAACATTGTATAACATTGTCAAAACAATACCACAATGTGTGCAGTGATCAAAGCTTAAGGTGCCCCAACAAACTATTGAAGTGTGCAGTGTTTTTTGGATGGGCAGTGTATAATTTCAAATTTTTTACATTTTTAAACGGTGAGGGGACTGTTCAAGCACAAATATACTCCCCGAGGCATACTCTTCTGCCCCTCAGCAACCGTACTTTCCCAGCACAACCAAAGGGTCCCAACCAGGGGCCTGATTGACAAGGTGAGCCGTTGTTTGTGACATGCAGAGGCCCCGAATGCCTTGCCTGCCCTATAGTAGCAAGTGTGCAACAATGCCAATGACATTAGCTTCGAAATGGAGTCCACTAAAGTGAAGAAATGATTGGTGACAGTAACAATAAAATAAACAATGGTAAGCTGTAATGATACCGCAAGTTAAACTACTGCGATGAGTCTAGCGTTACTCATCCCAATCCTATCACATTTTTACTCCTAACCATAGTTTAGGATTAAGTGATTGCTGTCTCAACCCACAGCCAGACCCATTTAGTACATTAGCGTTACCCGACAAAAATTATGCAGAACCATTAATGGAGCTGTGTCACGATTACTGTGTATGCTCAAAACTTTGAAAACTAATAAGAAATGAAACAAAGTTAATCTGCTAGACTGCAAGTCAAAATCTGACTCCATCTTTGCTAATCCATCCCCTTGCATTGTATTTATATATTTTAGTTACTCAGGCACTATGATTTTTATATTAAGGGGTTTTCTTATGGAAATTTGAGGATTCAAAGCACCATTTTAGCACTTTAGCCAAAGGATATGAAGAATGTAAACTGGTTTGCCAACCGCTGATAAACAATCTAGAAGATATTTATTGTAATTGTAGTTAATAAATCAACAAATTTATTAATAATTGGGTTCTGTTTCACAAGACACACCTTGACATGATTACTTAGGCCTGCTGAAATTAAACAACACTTAAATAGAACTGGCCTGGCAATGTGAAGTAGGCAAAAAGCAGCACATGATACAGCGATCTAAAAAATTTGAGAACGGATGAGAAACAAAGTTTAAAATCCTTTATCCCTTTTGAAAATATTTAGTTGCAGTCTGAAACCTCTAAAAAATTACTGCACAGAATCTCACCATTATTTGTGCCAAAGTTTATTCTAATCAAGTAAATCAGAGCAAAATTAGAGCGGTTTTAGTTCAGGAATGTCTAGGTGGCATCTCCAAATTAGCTGTTCGGGAATCTTTTTGGGCACTGTGTGCCAGTTGAAATTTCTCTGGTGGCAAACTGTAAAACTCATTTAATTTCACTTATATGTCTCTGCAGGCATACATCCATCTAATTACAACCATTTTTTATTTTAAATTTTTTATTAATTTTTTAATTTTTATTTTTTTAATAATTCAGCCTGTCCTGTATAAATTTTCCCATTAGTATTAGTATTAAAGGTGAGATAATAAGTTAAAAGCTGATCTTATTGAATCTGTCAGTGCATTCAGAAGAGACATGAGAGCTATGTCAGAGAAGGAGACCGTTTCCTGGCCTGGTTGCCTGCTGTCTGATGTGAGGGCTGCTGGCCTCTTAGTCCCTGGCTTGTGGTTGGGCAGGCGGTTGTTCTCATTTCACACTTGTTTATGTGCACTGATAACTAGATTTCGGGGGATGATTGCAGGTGGCCCTCATTTCTTGAGGTCATGTGCGATATTGTTCCAGTCTGCTCCCTTCTTCTATCCCCCTGCTCAGACCAGCTTAAAAGTTAATTGAGTGACGGGAGTCTGGCAGACAGCAGGAATTTGATTAACAGATGTTTCTTGGGTGTGGCAGTGCACTGGGCTATGCTTATGCTTAGGCATTACCAGAATAATGGAGGCTGAGTCTGGGTTGGAGTAACTGGGCTTTGGGGAATGTGGCAGGGGAGAGGGTTGTCATAAGATGCAGAAGCTGGGATTTGCTTTGCTTTCAGGTGGCTGTGAGCTGTAGACAGTCAGCCCTCTCCATAGGTGGTGGAAAGTACGGTGCTCTGTCACTATCCATCCAGTGCATAATGTAGGGTTTGGTTTCACAACCATTATGTCATATAGCATGGATTGCATATTACAAGTAACACTGTACAATATCAGCTCTAACCAGTCAATGGTTCAAGCACAAACTTGCCAGTAATACTGAAGAAGAAACTGTTTGAATTTTCTGGTTTTGAGGCACACAGAAAAGTCAGTCTCCTAACTGGACGAAGGGCTTGTAAACCCATTGATGTATGACGTTCCGGCCTTTCAGGTCTGGTCTGTCCATTAAATCCCACATTGGTTTGATTAAATTTGTTGCTCACATGTACTCTTTTTTTCCCATTCCAACAGCTGATTCATTGTTCCTAACTTTTTCTCTGGGGGGAGCCAAATGACCTCTCTGGGTTATGCATACCTATGTGTATTTTACTTGAAGCAGGTAAAGGACTGATTAATGTGGCTTTCCTGAGTGTCTTTTGATAGGGACAGGGGTACTCCTGGAATTTAACTGGCTTTTGTGAAGCTCTCCCTGGGTGGTCTCCCCTCCTCAGCCTCCTTTGCTTGGGGCAAAAAAAAACCAGACTCAACAACTGATAAAGAATTTGCGTGTAATCTGGTTATGGAATGGATGCTTGTTTAGCTTGGTCTGATAGTTGGTGCTTATTTGCTGGTGTCTGATAACCAGTGCTTTTTTAACCTGAGTCCACAGTCAGGTCATGGACAGAGGAAGTGTACATATAAATTTTGGTGGAACCATGTTTGAAATGAGGCCCAAGGCAATGGGCTCAGATATACAAATAGGGCTTCTTTTTCTCTTTTTTTAACAAATATTTGATCTGATATTCTATTTTGGCTCCCTGTGCATCAGACTTTCCTCCTCTCTCTGAGGATTGTACATTATTTGGCTAAAGAGGCAAAGTGGCTCACAGTTCAGAGACCGAAGGGGCGAAACATGGGCTCTGTGATGACAACATGGACTTAAACACTGTGTAGGCCATATCCTTTCTTTCTATCAATTTATTTCCCTCTCTGCCTTTCAAATACCACAGCCTTGGTAACTTCAGCGTGTTCTTCCAAACACAAGCAGGTGGAAACACTATATTTTAGGCAGTTCTGTATTTAGCTTGCTTGGACTCAATCAAATTACTGATTTTGCTTATTGCCTTTGTGTTGCCTGATGTAAAAGAACTTCAGAAATGCAGGTCAAAAAAAAAATTATTGATACTGTCCACCTGCACATTATGGCTAAGAGTTATTATATGGGCTTTTGATGAGAATGTCTTATTGTGTGATTGCTCTTACTCTGTTGTTGGCCAGCTGTGCAGTGTCGATTCATTCCTCTGATTGTTTTAACGGTACCAGCTGTGTTTTATCTTTGCTGTGTGCATTGCTGTCATGTGACTTGGCCTCTTGCGGAATGTCTAGATAAAAGGCTTGCTTATAAATATCTATGTGGTTGAGACACTGAAGATAAAGTGTCTCAGTGGGGCATAGCTTTCTGAAATAACAGTCTGTGGTTGAGGCCTGTGGCCACAGGAAGAAAAGTTGGCCGTAGGTTGATGCCCAGAAGAAGCCTTCAGAGGTGCTCTTTTCTTTCATGATGCTGTAAGAGATCTTTCTCATTTGGTTTGCTGCTTGAGCATCACAGATTCAAGGGACGTTTCTTTACAGCAATCGTACGTTTTTGTCCAGGGCCATGTCCAATGTGGTGGCTGAGATGGTACTGGCTACCTCTGGAAATTTAGCACTTAGCCCTGGTACTGGCTGATTTTTCCTCCTAAAATATGGACAGCAAATTCACATGTTGAAGGCATATTTCCCCCGCTTATCCATTGCATGCCATAATCAATGGAAATATTGTTTGCTGACTTTGTGCATTTAGTTATGGCCACACTATCTTCAAATGTATGCTACTGCTACTACGAAAGTTTGTGGCTTTTTAAAAAAGTATATATATATGAATATATATTTATATATCTATATTTATATTGTACAACCCCAAATCCGAAATAGTTGGGACGAAGTGTAAATTGTGAATAAAATCAAAATGCAATGACTTTCAGATCAGCCAATATGTTATTTACAATAGAAGATATTGATACACAGATAACATTTCAAATGTTGAAACTGAGACATTTAACATTTTTATCCACAAAATGAGCTTATTTCAAATTTTCTGGCTGCAACAGGTCTCAAAAAAGTTGGGACACAGGCAAAAAAGGGCTGAAAAAGCAATTAATATATAAGAGAATCAGCTAAAAGAACATTTAGCAAGTAATTAAGTTAATTTGCATCAGGTGTGTAACATGATTGGCTATAAAAGAGATGTCTTAGAGAGGCTGAGTATCTCAGAAGTAAAGATGGCCAGAGGCTCTCCAACCTGTGAAGGCTTGCATAAAAAAATTGTGGAATACTTTAAAAATAATGTTTCTCAACATCAAATTGCAAAGGCTTTGAAGGTCTCATCATCGACAGTGCATAACATCATCAAAAGATTCAGAGAAACTGGGAAAATCTCTGTGTGTATGGGACAAGGCCGAAGACCTTCACTGCATGCCCGTGATCTTCGGGCCCTCAGACGCCACTGCATCACTCACCGGCATGATTCTGTCATTAACATTACTAAATGAGCCCAGGAATACTTCAAGTACACAGTCCACCGTGCCATCCACAGACTCCACCTAAAACTCTATCATGCAAAAAGAAAGCCATTGTTGAGCATGATCCAGAAGCGCCGCCGTGTTCTGTGGGCCAAGGCTCATTTAAAATGGACTGTAGGAAAGTGGCAAAGTGTCCTGTGGTCAGACGAGTCCAAATTTGAAATTCCGTGTGCTGAACTGGCCTGCCTGCAGTCCTGATCTTTCACCGATTGAGAACATTTGGCGCATAATTAAACGAAAAGTCCGTCAAAGGAGACTCAAAACTCTCCAGCAGCTGGAAGCCTGTATTAAACAAGAGTGGGATCAAATTCCAATGGCTAAACTCAAGAAACTTGTCTCCTCAATGCCCAGACGCCTCCACTCTGTGTTAAAAAGAAGAGGGGATGCTACACCATGGTAAACAGGCCCCGGTCCCAACTTTTTTGAGAACTGTAGCAGCCATCAAATTTGAAATGAGCTCATTTTGTGGATGAAATTGTAAAATTTCTCGGTTTCAACATTCACTATGTTACCTCTGTTCTATTGTGAATAAAATACTGGCTGGTGTGATTTGAAAGTCATTGCGTTTTGATTTTATTCGCAATTTACACTTTGTCCCAACTATTTTGGAATTGGGGTTGTACTATGACACTTTTAATTCTACCCTTGTGTTGAAGTGACTTTGAGAGCATGTATTTTTCATGTAAGCTCCGGTCAGTGGCAGCTGTCAAATTTTCGTCATGCACCCAACGTATGATGACAATAAAGGCATTCTTATCTTATCTTATCTTAAATGGCCTTTTCCAGCTTGACAATGCACCTTATGAGAAAGCTATAGTAGTCTCAAACTGGGTTCATGAATATTAGTCAGTGGACTCCCGAGTCACCAGAGGGGCATCAATGGGTTGTGGCGGAATGTGAGATTTGGAGCATGAATACGCGGCTCACAGATCTACAGAAATTACGCATTGTAGTCATTTCAACACGGACCTTAATCTCAAAAGAATGTTTCAAAAATGTTGTGGAATTGATGACATGAAGAATTTACACTACTCAGAGAACAAATTGAGGCCCTACCCAGTGTAAAATATGGTGTATAGAGTTCTTGGCTACTTACACACCTTGCTTGACAACCTCCTCATATTTCTGCTTTTCCCAGAATAAGAATGAACTCATCCTTTTATAGTCATTCAGGTGATCAGTCTGTACTTGTTATGAAAATGATTGGCCATTTCCCCCTGTGTGTTGGAAGCTGGGAAACATTATGGGGAATTGGAGAAATATCCTGGCTGCTTTGAAAAGAAGAGAAAATATAAGCCAAGATGAGATTTACATGTGTGGAATTTTTCCCAGTGCTGAGGCTTACTGAAATCACCTCTTTTCTCACCGCTTTCCCTGACGTGCACAAGTTAGGTTACATTGTCTCATAGTCATTGTACTGCATAAGTTTGACTCAGTAGTTTTTTGAGAAGTGACAGCCATTCATTTTTATCTCAGTGTTATTTTTTGAATACTGGCAGATGCTCTTGAAATTCTGCTGTGGCTTTTATTTTCTCATGTATTCATTTACTTACTTTATTTATTTGAGAGATTCTGAAATTACGTATCATATCAGAATTAAATTTTAATCGAAACACTTGAGCCCTCTTTTCTGTATTAGAAAGTCAGTGTGCATATTCACTTTATACTTTCAGCTCGTGAGCCTTGGTAGAGACTTTGTCTGCAGCCAATGCAGACCAAAAAAATGCAATTCATTTTTTTCAATTCTCTTTAATGCAATCCCCAGCACTGCTGTCCACTAATGGCAAGTCATTTCCTCATCTTAAGAACTGTCTGAAATTATCAGCCTGTCAGTCCTATTTACTTCCTGTTTAACTGAACTGTCTCCTGTGTGACTGAACAACAAGTGTAAGTCATTTTACCCATGAATGAATTTAAAAGTGAACAGTGCTTGGAATATGAGCAGAAAGAACTGATTTGACCCAGTCACTGAATTGCCATGTTCGATGCATAAAGCCTCAGTTCCTTTTACCTTAAGGAATTTAGAAAGCATTCAGCTGTACTGAATACAGCTGGAGGTTAGGGTGATGTAGGACTTTTGTTTTGATATTGATAATGGAATGAAGTGAGAGGAATGAAACTGAAAAAAACTTACCTACTTGGTTACTCAAGTTTTGACTCTCCATCCTCTAAACCCCACACCTTACAGTGGGACTTTAAGTGGAAGTAATCTTGCTGCCAAAATAAGCTTTTTGCTAGTTCATTTAGACAAACTGACAGAAGAAAAAAGAAACTCTGCATTGATTTGTACACCTGTGTGCCCATCCCCGTTTGGCACACAAGCATAAATGTTCGCACACCAAAGAAAATATGAAGATCATTTGAAATTAATGCTAAATGTCTTTCAGTCATCAGCAGCCATCATTGAAATTGTCAACATCAATGAGTCTGTTGATGTGTTTTACTGGAGCCTTGTCATTTTTGTTTCAGGGGCTCAGGGAGCACTTATAGTTTTGAGGCTTAAGGGCATGGGCCCTTTGGGGAACTACAGTGTCTGAGATGGATGTAAAATGGACATTTTATGACAAACCAGAACGGATGAGTGAAAGCAAACACGACCCTGTGAACTGCTGATCCTCAGTGCTGAGCCTCTGTCCAGATCCTGCTGAAAAATTTGTCAGTCATTCAGCTTATCAGTGGGTATGTCTGGGACATAAACCAATCAGCTCAGACTTCAAACCTCAATTCCACAAAGCTTTGTGAAAATTGAACATATGAAGTGTTTCATTCTGATGATTAATTGTGCTGGCCCTATTAGAGGTGATTAACCTTTAAGTGCAGTGGCGTAAGGCGTAAAGTTGTGTTCAAAAAATAGCGGTTAAAAAAATGTGAAAAAAGTGTGACTACTTTTTTTAATTACTTTCAGTCCCATATTTCAAATGTTGTGGAAACATTACACATTCAATTCCAAATCAAAGCATTAACAAATTTGATCAAGTCTGCGTTATTCTTTTACTGGAAGCGAAGAAAATGAATATTTATCTGTTCAAAAAAAAAAATAGCAGGGTCAACTATTTTCTCTTCAAACTCAAAGACTTTAACTCAAGACTTAACTCAACTTTAAATGACTGAACTAGTATTTAGTTGAATAACCATTGTTTTTGATAACTGCTGTGCATCTGTGTTACATCGAGTCAACCAACTTCTAGCACCCAGGATGAACAAACTACATCCCACAGTTCCTGTGAATTTTTGGGTTTTGCTTGAGAAACTGCATTTTTGATGTCACCCCACAAGTTTTCAATGTTTTTAGGTTGGTTTATCTTAAATCTCAAAGAAACCACTTTTCCCATAAATAAATCTGATTTTCTGTAATTCCTCTGCTCTTCTTATCTGAAGTCTGAAATTAGTTCAGTGTCATTCTTGAAGCTTGGACACAGCTCACATTGAAGGTTAATGCAAAGCCCTCCAATTCCCAGCACCTCTACATCACCAGCAAGTACAACCCCAATTCCGAAATAGTTGGGACAAAGTGTAAATTGTGAATAAAATCAAAATGCAATGACTTTCAGATCACATGAGCCAACATGTTATTTACAGTAGAACATAGATAATATTTAAAATGTTGAAACTGAGACATTTTACATTTTTATCCACAAAATGAGCTTATTTCAAATTTTCTGGCTGCAACAGGTCTCAAAAAAGTTGGGACACAGGCAAAAAGGGCTAAAAAAGCAATTAATATATAAGAGAATCAGCTGAAAGAACATTTAGCAAGTAATTAAGTTAACTGGCATCAGGTGTGTAACATGATTGGCTATAAAAGGGATGTCTTAGAGAGGCTGAGTCTCTCAGAAGCAATGATGGCCAGAGGCTCTCCAACCTGTGAAGGCTTGCGTAAAAAAATTGTGGAATATTAAAAAAACAATGTTCCTCAACGTCAAATTGCAAAGGCTTTGAAGGTCCCATCATCAACGGTGCATAACATCATCAAAAGATTCAGAGAAACTAGAAAAATCTCTGTGCGTAAGGGACAAGGCCTAAGACCTTTATAGGAATGCCCGTGATCTTCGGGCCCTCAGACGCCACTGCATCACTCACCGGCATGATTCTGTCATTGACATTACTAATGGGCCCAGGAATACTTCAAGAAACCACTGTCTGCAAACACAGTCTGCCGTGCCATCCACAGATGCCGCCTAAAACTCTATCATGCAAAAAGGAAGCCATTGTTGAGCATGATCCAGAAGCGCCGCCGTGTTCTACGGGCCAAGGCTCATTTAAAGTGGACTGTAGCAAAGTGGCAAAGTGTCCTGTGGTCAGACGAGTCCAAATTTGACATTCTTGTTGGAAATCATGGGCATTGTGCCCTCCGGGCTAAAGAGGAGAAAGACCACCCCTCCTGTTATCAGCGTGCAGTTCAAAAGCCAGCATCTCTGATGGTATGGGGATGCATTAGTGCATATGGTGTGGGACACTTGCATGTTTTAAAAAGCACCATGAATGCTGAAAGCTATATAAAGGTTTTAGAGCAACATATGCTCCCCTCCAAACGACATCTATTCCAGGGAAGGCCTTGTATATTTCAGCAGGGCAATGCAAAACCACATACTGCAGCTATTACAACAGCATGGCTTCGCAGTAGAAGAGTCCATGTGCTGAACTGACCTGCCAGCAGTCCTGATCTTTCACCAATTGAGAACATTTGGCGCATAATTAAAACGAAAGTCCCTCAAAGGAGACCCAAAACTCTCCAGCAGCTGGAAGCCTGTATTAAACAAGAGTGGGATCAAATTCCAATGGCTAAACTCAAGAAACTTGTCTCCTCAATGCCCAGATGCCTCCACTCTGTGTTAAAAAGTAGAGGGGCTGCTACACCATGGTAAACAGGCCCCTGTCCCAACTTTTTTGAGACCTGTAGCAGCCATTAAATTTGAAATGAGCTCATTTTGAGGATAAAATTGTAAAATTTCTCAGTTTCAACATTTGGTATGCTATCTCTGTTCTATTGTGAATAAAATACTGGCTGGTGTGATTTGAAAGTCATTGCGTTTTGATTTTATTCACAATTTGCACTTTGTCCCAACTATTTTGGAATTGGGGTTGTATTTATATTACTAATTTAATTATTTATGTCTTCCGACATAAGACAAAAGCTTCAAGGCCTGAGTGACACTTTTGGGATTGTGGTTTCTTTGTTGCCTGTCCTCCAGGCTGAGTCCCTGGAGCATGGTCTTTTGCATTATGCAATGGTCGCCAGCTGGTTCCTCCAATTGACTGTTTTGCTGGCCCATGTACCTTCAGTCTCCTGCATTATTCAAGTTAACAGCTGCTGAGTAGCTGTGCTGGTCTGAATCATGTCATGGCTGTGAAGTCTGACCCCAAAGAGCTCCAGAACACTGTTATTGGAGGAATAACAGTCACTTTTTATTCAAGAATTATTTCCTCTTCCATTCCTGGCATGTAAAATATCCAACCCCAATTCCAAAAAAGTTGGGATGCTGTGTAAAATGTACATAAAAACAGAATGCAATGCTTTCTAATCTCATAAGCCCACATTTTATTCACAATAGAACACAGACAACATATCAGATGTTGAAAGTGAGACATTTTACCATTTCATGAAAAATATCAGCTCATTTTGAATTTGATGGCAGCAACACATCTCAAAAAGTTGGGATGGGGCCACGTTGCAATGTTATTCAAGTATTGTACTGAAATGTTAGGCATTATTCCACGGAATACTTGGTACTCATAATATTCCATGGTCAGCATTCTTTTTTGGACATCAGATATTGTTCAGAATGAGAAGCGTGCGATTTTGATATATTTTTACTATGTTTACTAGGCGGCAGCAATACTTTGATATGACAAAGTCATCCATTTGCTTTTTTAAATGAATTTTGAATTTCATATGGTATTTTATGGCATTAATGGTTTAGCAATATTCAATTTTTACTGAAAGTGGGTTGTTTGTAGTCAGTATTTCTGTTCCTTCTCAACTTTGAGTGGATTGTGAGTCAGATTGTAGTTTATACCACCGAAGCATTTGCTCATGCTGGCCTTCAAATTACACTTGGCGGGATTAAGTACCCTCTCAACCTGGTGTTGTGGAACTGCAATCTCAGGGCTCCCAAACATTATAAATCTGTTCGATCATTTCCATGATTCATTATCACTTGTCACGCTTTGTCTTATTTTTTGGGCCAATATTTTTTTTTTTGACTTCTTCCCAATGTTAAACTCCAAAATTTTCATGTCATTTTGTCAAAAAGTTGAAGGACCCACAGCCATGGAACATCAAAGTGAAATTTAATAGTAAATTATAATACGCACTTTTTCAGTCTCTTCTTTTTATGTTTCGGATTCACTGATATCATATAGAATACTGGAATTGATAAGAGAACAGTTTGTACTAAGAGTAATTTCATGCATGATTTTTTTGACCTCAGGTGAAATTTTACTGTTTTAATTACAATTTGGCTACAGAATGCCAATCACTGAAGAATGGAGCATGCTTAAAACTTTGAATCTTCAGGCCTGATTTTAATTATAAAAAGACAAGAAGTCTTCGTTACATTCATGAGAGACATCTTGAGAAGTGTTATGATTTAAGCCAAGGAAGCGTATCCTTTCAGCTTTCTGCTGTGATACTGAGAATACCAAGGGTAGGCGCTAGCTGATCTGCGGACAGTCTCTGTTACTGGAGGCCCACCTGAGTGTCGCTGGAGTTGTTTATCAGGGGCTCTGACTGCAGGAGCTGTAATTGGCCCTCTCTCCTTGACCTCATGGTGTTTGTGCTATCAGTGTACCGGGCCTTCCTGCCTGATTCATACAGCAGCGCTGCAGTACAGACTTTCCACCACCTCGCCCTCCTCCCTGGGTGAGAAAGAGTATTTGGATCATATTCCACTTATTTCTCTTCAATCTAGACTATGTAATGGGTAGATTTTGTGGAAGCATGCTGCTCTTTTGTACATATTCCTTGAGAGAATGTGAGTGCAGGTAATTGCTCATGTGAAATCTGTAAAAAACCTCTTTATTGGACATTTTTAGAGGATTATATTTCAATATTTCTCATCATATTCATCAGTAGATCAATTGCCATGTTGAATAACCATAATCAATAATCATAATCAATAACCATATTATGTAAGCAGCAGTAACACACACACACACACACACAAACACACATAACATAACACACACATACAAGTAGTTCACATACGCATAGGGAGGGGATAAGCAGTGCAAACACACGCGCACACACACATGCAAGCAGTTCACACGCACATGAGCGGTGCACACAGACACATGCACTCACACATGCTCACGCAGCACACGTACACATGCACACACAGACACACATGCATAAGCAGCTCTCACACATAAGCAGTGGGCTTCTGTAGCTTTGATTGGTCAGCAGGCTTCTGTTTAGTTGATTTGAAAACATAATCAAGTGAGACATTTATATGTATTTGATTTCTGTAGCTCAATATTTGTTCAGTAAAATCATAAGTTTTTACTGAAAATATAATCAATTAAATCATTTATGCATCTACTTGTATCCTATTCATCTGACTGTGTTTTTACACTCTTAAACTGTAATTTTCCACACCTTTTAAGTGTATATTCTTTCATTTTTTATGAAACTAATGTTTCTGTGCGCCACCAATATTTCTCAGAGAATCCAAGGGAAAGAAAAAAACTTGAGAGATAACCCAAGAATTGTGATTGGAGCAAAGTTGGTTCAAAAAAATGTTAGAGATAAGATGGTTACAACCCATGTATTTTGATTGGAGCAAAGTTGGTTGAGTTTTTCCCATAAATATTGCTCTGTAAAGAATGCTGAGTTAGCACTTCTTGGCCAGGGACTACTCACCGGGTTTGGATTATTGCACGATTCAAGGCTGGGAATAAAGATAGCTTCTGAAGATTTTGTCTCTCTCCAATTATTCACGAACAAGGGGACCTCAAAAATATGTAAACATCTAGTCGGGAAACCACAACACATTCAGTTTCACTGCTGCCAAGAAGTGAGGAAGGATTGACACAAAAAATTTAATTTGATGGGGCAAGACATATTCAGTGGGAAAATGTTTTGAGTGCTTTAAACTTTCTCCGTCACTAAAATGACCTTACACTGTATGAAAACCTCGCTAGTTTATCCAAATTTTTAAATAAAGACATTGAGCAATCAAAAATCTGAGCTAAGGCTCTGGGACGCGGGATTTATTTATGTCACTGGGACTTTTGACAAATGAAGTGCTTGAACAGCTAATGGAAGCTATTGAGTAAGGTGAGCTGCATTTATGTCTATTCTTAGTGCCTTGAGTGAATCCTGGAATTTTCTAAGGAAATTCTCAATACACTGTGGAAATCTGCTAGCTGACCTTCCGACACTGACCCCAGTCCTGTGGTCAGCAGTACTCCTTCTGAGTGTTAATAAACTCCATTTCCCTCTGTCTGCCTATCAGATTTCACTGGGCTTCACACTCCGTAGTCATGACCTCACTCCTCTGAGACTTTTTCTCCTCCCTTATGCCTTATAGTAGTTTTAAATTAAGACTTGAGGGTGGGGACTCCAAGCAGTCCTCATGCAGTTATCCCAAACTGACTGCAGCAGTTCAGAAGCACTCCACATATTTGCATACTGCTTCCTGAAATTTCTGACCTCCTAACTCCTCCTCTCTAAATTTCAAATTTACATGGTGGTCCAATGTGCACAGATTGAGTTAATAACCAAGCTCTTACTGGTAGGAGTGATCCCTTTCTCAGACCTCAGCCTAATGTGTGACCTTGCCTTTAAATTCGATGTCAGGGTTGCTGTTCAGTCTCACTGTGCCCGCTCTCACTTTGAGTCCCAACATCTGTGGAAAAATATGAAAATGTGTGACCTACCCCCATACACTGTCCACAATTAAATACCATTTGCTAGAAATGCAAATCAGCCTATTAGAGATTAAAGATGGTAGAAAGCAGAATAAATCTCTGTAATTTGCATACAAGCCACATTCAGGATAGCCTCACAAAGAGAGACACTGAGGCATGCACAGGATAGCCTCACAGAAATAAACACAGAGGCACACTCAGGATAGCCTCACAAAAATAAACAGAGGCACACTCAGGATAGCCTCACAAAGGGAAACACAAAGGCATGCACAGGAGAGCCTCACAAAGAGAAATACAGAGGCACGCACAGGATAGCCTCACTGAGAGAAACACAAAAGCATGGACAGGATGCCTCTCAGAAATAATCACAGATGCATTCCCATAATAGCCTCATAGAGATAAATGCAGAGGCATGCCCGGCTTCTGGTAGACCCTTAACTCCTGGGGTATTTTCGGGGGCAGGGATTTTCCCCGGGGTGAAGACATTTAAAGCCCTATTTTATAAAGGGTGAACCATCAAGACGGTGAGTGTAGGATCTGGACATTGCCACAGTTATAGTTTTAAAGAGTGTAACACAGTTTCTACACTGCATTGTAATCAGTTGTCAAATCAGCTGTCCATTCAAAATTGGCATCAGACCAGATTAGTGACAGCAATGAAAAAATGAAAGGGGTGACAAGTCAGTCAAATACCTCAAATTTTCATCGCCTAAGATGGACATTTATACAAAAAATTTAATCCAGAATAATCATCTCATTATTCTGTAATTTTAACAACAAAAACAAAGTGTTTTTCAATTTATTTATTCAAACAGCAGAATAAGGCATTTCTGACTGTCAGGTCTTCAGATTCCCTACCCTACAAAAAGACTAGGATTTTCCACTTGCAAGCTAAATTAGATGATAACAGCTTAAAGGTGATATACTGAAGATTAGGTGAAATTTGGAATGTTTTACTCCCATCTAATGTGTCTTGGGAGAATTGCAATCAAGAACTGCTTGAAGCACACTCCTTCAGTGGGTAGCCATCAACAAGGGATATATTGCTTGATTACTGAGGCTCTGTCAGGAGGTAATAAGTATTCACCGGCGTTTTTTGTGTTGTTTCTTCATTCATCAGTTAGAGGAAAATGTCAAAATGTTATTGTCTGGGTACTGAGTTAGCGTACTCAGTTAAGGCGCCCCTTTGCAGAGCAGTTGTGACTATTGCAGCCCGGTTTCAAGCTCTGGTTGTGTCAGTGCCGGCAGTGGCCGGTAAGCTATTCAGAGCAGAATGGCATCAAATGGCACAATGCACAAATGGCATCGTGCTGCAGGGAAATAAATTGGGAGGGACTGCCGGTTTGGAATAGACGAGTTCGGTTTAAGGCAGGAAGTTCTGCGCGCACGCGCAGTAGAGCTGATGTGGGGCAAAAAGAAAATCTGGTGGCTACTTCTTGTGTAGTGGGGTGCACAAACCGGTATCGAAAAGATGGGGGCATAAGGGGGCATTTATTTTGTGTTCCCCATGGCAAAAGACAACGACAAGCGTGGATTCGAGCTATAAATCAGAGGGACTTTGTCCCGAATGATCACGCTAAAGTCTGCAGTACTCATTTTGTCAGCGGCTGGCTCGACTTCGTTGACCCAAATGATGTTGACTTCACTCCGTCTGTGTTTCCCTACGAACAAAGAGTTCACACCCACATAAGCTAAAAGGAAAGAGCAATCTTATACTAGTTGATATTAAATTATTTAAGTTGGCCCACTAATTGACAAAGAATTATTTCATCTGTTGCTGTTTCAAGCTGTTATTGCTGTTGCAGTGTCCAGTTTTTATATCCAAATTTTGAATAGGGACTGGCTTTGTTCGATCCTATAGGCTATATATGACATTAAGTAGATGTTAAACTCTACGCAAACAAATATCAAGCAAAAGGGGGAATGTTAATGCGATACGACTTTAACAGTCTAGGTAAGCTCTGAGGGGCGTACATTATAGAACTAAGTGTAGGTGTGGTTTTCATTTCCCTGCTTGCAATAATCATTTGGTTTCCTTGTGATTTTAATTTCATAATTACTTGCTGTATATAGCCAACAAAGTTGAATTTGCTTGCCAGTTAGTTTTGCGGACGTGAAATAATGTCATTTACACCACTATGATTGGGTCCCACGCCATAAGTCAGCTATTAGCTTCAGTGTTTTTGCGACGAATTCGCATTGCTCAAACCAGCAAGCATGCATGATCCTAATCTCCTCTCAACATGGATAAGTGCGCAGGTAGGCCTACACATGTAAAATACAAGGCCATACCATTACTGTTTGACTGAATGCTACACATTTGATTTCGGATTTTCATTTGTGCTGAAAATAACGTCAAGAACTTACCTTGACAGTATCTTGCCAATTGTCTTTCAAATCTACGTTGCGCTGCAGGAGTCAATGCTTTCAGTTTGTGGGAGAAAACTAACGGAGTGTAGTCTAGCTATATTGTCAGGGGGAAAGAATTTCGTATCCAACCTCCTTTTTCTGGCTTTTTATTTGCCAGAATGATTTTAAAAGGGGGGC
The DNA here is from genome assembly GCA_029692085.1 of Gymnothorax javanicus. NCBI lineage: Eukaryota > Metazoa > Chordata > Actinopteri > Anguilliformes > Muraenidae > Gymnothorax > Gymnothorax javanicus. The sequence goes on along the minus strand of CM056194.1, from coordinate 27,231,454 downwards.
GCCAATATATTTTAGGTTTTTTTTTTTATCAGTGAGAAGGGGTTTAGAATTTAATATTAATATTTAATATCATGAACGCATATGCTGCGCCTGCCCTAGCAACCCGGTGTGTCATCAGTAACATGGCAGCCGCCGTTACGATATGCTACTTACACGAATAGCAGCACTTGAAACTAAACTCTAAATTTCCTTGACTGGACGTACGCTTGACGTGTTTACATATCCTAATGTTTCTCTGGTTAGGCCTACCGAAACATCAATCGATATTGGCGTAGGTTGAATACAGAATTCTTAATCTCGCCACCTGGACACAAAATGTACGCTGCACAGCCTAAAATGTTCCTGAACAAAAGAAATTCCTGTTTATAGTCCAAATCCACGCTGTAAGCTGCCTTTTACCATGGGGAAAGCGAAAGAACTTATAATTCCTCCCCTTTTCAATGCAATTTCTGCATCTTCTGCCCCACATAGTCTGCAAAGAGCATGCGCACTCCAAATCTCATTTTTTCACGCCTTTAAACCGAAAGGGTCTAATATAGGATTACAGTATTGTTTGTTGCTCAAGCGCCTCCTGTTGGCCAGCCATTCGCTCCTCAGTAAAATTCTAAGCTTGCACATGTTCGGCTATCCTCCGCCCTCATTCTGAGCTTGCGAAGTTTCAAGCTATGAGTGTAAAAAGAAGCAGCAGCTGACAGGCGCGTGCTTTGGAGGACAGATGCGAACTGTCTCGCTCTCCCGAGATGGCAACATGGGTCGCATATGAGCAAGCGTGTGTACATAGTTCGCAAATTGGGCATTCCAGGTTCGGGTGGGATTGGAGATGCCAAATTAAAATCGGTATGGATGTCAATGACATTTTGTGGGCTGATTGATACTGTTTAAAAGAGAAAGTGATTACATTTTGGAGCAAATCTGACTCATATTGCTGATCCAGGATCTGAAAGAATTCCTGTGCACATGAAGACGGCACTGTCATTAAACACTCACATTCAATGATAATACAACCGCAATTCCAAAATAGTTGGGACAACAGTGTAAATTGTGAATAAAATTAAAACGCAATGACTTTCAAATCACACCAGCCAGTATTTTATTCACAATAGAACAGAGATAACAGCAAATGTTGAAACTGAGAAATTTTACAATTTTATCCTCAAAATGAGCTCATTTCAAATTTGATTGCTGCTACAGGTCTCAAAAAAGTTGGGACAGGGGCCTGTTTACCATGGTGTAGCATCCCCTCTTTTTTTTAGCACTGAGTGGAGGTGTCTGGGCATTGAGGAGACAGGTTTCTTGAGTTTAGCCCTTGGAATTTGATCCCACTCTTGTTTAATACAGGCTTCCAGCAGCTAGAGAGTTTTGGGTCTCCTTTGACAGACTTTTTGTTTATTTATGCACCAAATGCTCTCAATCAGTGAAAGATCAGGACTGCAGGCAGGCCAGTTCAGCACACGGACTCTTCTACTACGAAGCCATGCTGTTGTAATAGCTGCAGTATGTAGTTTTGCATTGTCCTGCTGAAATACACAAGGCCTTCCCTGGAATAGATGTCGTCTGGAGGGGGAGCATATGTTGCTCTAAAACCTTTATATACCTTTCAGCATTCATGGTGCTTTTTAAAACATGCAAGTGCCCCACACCATATGCACTAATGCATCCCCATACCATCAGAGATGCTGGCTTTTGAACTGAACGCTGATAACAGGAGGGGTGGTCTTTCTCCTCTTTAGCCCGGAGGACACGACGCCCATGATTTCCAACAAGAATGTCAAATTTGGACTCATCTGACCACAGGACACTTTGCCACTTTGCTGCAGTCCATTTTAAATGAGCCTTGGCCCACAGAACACGGCGGCGCTTCTGGATCATGCTCAACAATGGCTTCGTTTTTGCGTGATAGAGTTTTTGGTGGCGTCTGTGGATGGCACGGTGGACTGTGTCTACAGACAGTGGTTTCTTGAAGTATTCCTGGGCTCATTTAGTAATGTCAATGACAGAATCATGCTGGTGAGTGATGCAGTGGCGTCTGAGGGCCCGAAGATCACGGGCATCCAGTAAAGGTCTTAGGTCTTGTCCCTTACGCACAGAGATTTTTCCAGTTTCTCTGAATCTTTTGATGATGTTATACACTGTCGATGATGAGACCTTCAAAGGCTTTGCAATTTGAAGTTGAGGAACATTGTTTTTAAAGCATTCCACAATTTTTTTTATGCAAGCCTTCACAGGTTGGAGAGCCTCTGGCCATCTTTACCTCTGAGAAACTCAGCCTCTCTAAGACATCCCTTTTATATCGAATCATGTTACACACCTGATGCCAGTTAACTTAATTACTTGCTAAATGTTCTTTCAGCTGATTCTCTTATACATTAATTGCTTTTTCAGCCCTTTTTTTGCCTGTGTCCCAACTTTTTTGAGACCTGTTGCAGCCAGAAAATTTGAAATAAGCTCATTTTGTGGATAAAAATGTAAAATGTCTCAGTTTCAACATTTGAAATGTTATCTTTGTTCTATTGTAAAGAACATATTGGCTCATGTGATCTGAAAGTCATTGCATTTTGATTTTATTCACAATTTACACTTTGTCCCAACTATTTTGGAATTGGGGTTGTAGGATGGTAGAGGCAATACCTTCCATGTAGTTACTTATGGGCTTCATTTGATGGACCTCATAGGCCACGCAATTGGCGATAGACATAAACATGAGTGAACAATTAATAAAGCACATCCTGTCAGGAAATTTTCAAGCAAGTGTTAGATTTATTCCATAGTATCTTACTTGTATGATGACTTCTCAGAAGCTTAGAAAGCTTCATGCCATGGAAACAATGAGGGAAATATTTTGGCACCCTCAATAGAAATGTAATGAAACACGGCTGAACGTGAACATAAGGCATTGATTTGGCTAAATGAAGGAGCGTAAATTAGTTACCACAACAATGTTTAGTCAGTGTTGGTGATTTGCGTCCAGCGGTCACTTGCCAGGTGTAGGTGGAATCATTATGTGTGTACTGATTTTTTTGTCCAAGAATTCATATTGCAAATTCATAAAATTTTGAATTTCGAGCTCCGGGGTTAATAGTAGCTCTGCGGCATGCACAGAATAGCCTCACAGAGAGAAATATGGGGTATGCCTTGGCTCGCATCACAGTGACAAACACAGAGGCATGCACAGGATAGCCTCATAGTAAGAAACACAGATGCACGCACAGGATAGCCTCAGAGTGAGAAACACAGACGCATGCACAGGATAGCCTCATAGTGAGAAAGACAGAGGCATGCACGTGATAGCCACACAGAAACACAGAGGCATGTGCAGAATATTCTCACAGAAATAAACCAAGGGGCATACATAGGATAGCCTCACAGTGAGAAACACAGAAGCATGCACACTATAGCCTCACAGAGAGAAGCACAGAGGCATGCACAGGATAGCCTCACAGAGAGAAGCACAGAGGCATACACAGGATAGTCTAACAGAAACACAGAAGCACACCCAGGATAGCCTTGCCAAAATAAACACAGAGACACACACTGAATAGCCTCACAGTGAGAAACACAGAGTTATGCACAGAATAGCCCCACAGAGAGAAACACTGAGGATGCACAGGATAGCCATAGAAATACACTTAAAAGCGTGCACAGGATAGCCTCACAGAGAGAAACACAGAAGCATGCATGGGATAGCCTCACAGAAATAAACATAGAGGCACACGCCGGATAGCCTCATAGAGAGCAACACAGAGACACACTCAGTGGTGCCGCACATAAATGAATGCAGAGACATGCATAGGATAGTCTTACAGAGAGAAACATGATAAACATAGAGGCACACAGAGAGTAGTCTCATAGGCATAGTGGGACATACAGGATATCTTTTAAATTTGGCATCAGGGATGCCTTCATCCCACTGTGCCTACTTCCCTCTTTTGCGTGACACGTGAGAACAACAGCCTGTTAATTGCTAAAACAGGAGAGAACCTCTTGATAAATGATGTGATTTCCGTGAATACGGCTATTGTAGCCATGGTAACATCATCATTGTTTCCTTTCCGTCAGAAGGAATGGGATATGGAAGTTACCAGTGAAGTCACACTCGTGTTTCAGCGGAAAACAACAGCTGCGCTATCAGAGGGGTACTTTGGGGTAAAGGTGATGATCATGGCAGTTTTTGTGAGTGGTTTGTCATGTAAATTGTCTTATGCATCCGAGAGCATGAACTAATGGGTGAGCAACAGAGCGTGGGGCAAAGCCAAGGGCTTTCTTTGTGAACCAAATCAGGCTTCTTCTTAGGTTCAGCTGACATGAGCAGAGTATTGTGCTCACCTCGGGGTGAATGTATTACAATGTATTATAAACCCCATACTCATAAAAGAACTATCCCCACATAAGATGCCTATAAGAGGCACATAAACCTCAAAGTATTCTACAAAGTTCGACTGTCTACAGCGTGATAATGGTTGTCTATAACCTGAGTTTGGTCCATGCTAATTTGTGGCCAGGGGCCAGCATTGCTAATTTCAAACCCAGATTATGGACTGCTTAACTGCAGTACTTTGCATTCTTAGAGGTTTTAGAATTATTTCTCCAATTGAATGAAGATGATAGTTAAATGCATTGATGCTGATTTTTCCTGTTGATATTCCTTTATGCATCTATCTGTCTTAGTCACTGATCCTTACCCCAGCCTCTCATGCTTGCAGGTTTCTGGTAGACCGAGTGTGCGGCATTTATAGTGCTCAGTTTTTGGGTTTGTCAATAAACCACCAGGTCAGCTAAATATTAGCAGGTGAGGCCTCTCCTTAACACCAAGAATGGCTTTGTATTTGTCTGTTTGGGGGGATGGGGAGGGGGACTAGGGGTCAGGGAAGGAGTCTCTGGTCGGAGGTCAGTTCAGGGGTCAGAGGTTGTGGTATGAGACGATTAAGATGGCAGCAGAGTGGAACTGGGGCACTGTAGGATCAGCAGGGTTGGTATAAGGTCTGGAAAGTCTGGAAAATGCTTGATTTTAGCCATTATGTTTTCAAGGTCAGGAAAGTGCTGACTTTAAATATACTTCTTGAAAAGTGCTTTATTTTCAACATAATCTGTCGTTTCATATCTACACTCATAAAAAAAATCTTGATGTTTATTTATTAATCATTTAAATATGTATTGAAACAATTTTGTCATATTTGCTTGTCTCTTGGCATCTCACATAAGACAGAGCGGACCGGAGCTTGATTCCATGTTTAGCCTATAGATAGTCTTTTCAGTAGAGCCGAGGCTCATTAACTAAGGTGAAAATGCTGTAAGATCTGGATACATTATGAAGATACAACACCACTGGGAATGCTCAACATTGAAAGCACGTGTGCAAGCAAGTATGAGGGAGAGGAATTATAATGTTATGGTGAGTTTCTCCTCGCATACGGAATTCACTATTCAACATAGCGAGTGGTTTTGTTTGCATCCATCTCCATGGTGATTATTAGGTCAAGAAGTCACACTGATCTTCCCCATAGAGCACTGAGGTGACTACATCACTGCTACTCACCTTCTGGTGTCAGGAGTAAAATAGATAGAAATTAGGTAAAAGTTTAATTCATCAACTGGTCCCGCT